>CM076576.1:163263359-163863359 GCA_034641835.2 Pinus albicaulis
GCGTTATTTGCAGGTTTGTAGTTGCAGGGTGTTTTGTCTACATTTTGGAGGAGAGATCTCTGGTGTTAGGATTCTTCCTCTCACTGTGGTGATCCATGGATTGGAAATCCAATCCATGTTTGTTTTAGATCTGATCTACTGTTCTATCATAAGATTCAGGAATTTCTGAATATTTCTGCAGATCTACAACTCTAGATCTCAGATCTACTCTCTGTGCCTCATGTTTTGCACAAAACCCCAAGGGCTTTTACACAGATCTGAATTAGATCTATCTTTTATGTACAGATCTACTCTAGATCTGAGTTTTAATAAATTGCTGCTTCAGCCCATTAAAATAACGTTGTTAGGTTTATGCAGAGTTTTCTTGTGGTTGTAGCACCTCATTTATGAGGATTTCTCCTATATAGTCTTATAGTTTGTAATGTTCCTAAATTAGTTCAGCTAATGGGAATATTAATTTTTCTCTTAAAACTTACATTGATGAATAAATGGGCAAGGAGGCCCATAATTTGCTCAAATATGAATAAAAATCCTTCCTAATGTGAAATGGAATCATGTAATAACCAGTTCAAGCATCCACATGTGTGAACAAGGTCCAAAATATGTGGGCAATGTCAAGTTTGACCAAGTCAACATGATTTATTCTCAAAGAAGTGGATCCTACATAAAGCTAGCTCAATGTGAATAGAGATCAATCCAGCTAGATAATATGAAGGCACCTTGAGTGTGAAAAGGGACAGGGCATGAAGAATCATTCAAGGTTGACAAAGTCAATAAAGCTATCTAGATACATTGCACCATATTGTTGGACAACACAGTTTATGTGGAGGAGCCTTTGCATGGAAGCAACCTCATCGTGGGTGGGACCCTTGGTGAGGAAGCTCATCAATTATATAATGAAGGAAATGGCAAGCATATGGAAATATTGGAGATTAATTTTCATGAGGTCTGCTTAGACTTCCTGCATACTTAGCTGTTTAGATAAGTTGTTGCACTTCTTAGTGCAAGGGTTTGCCCGGGTGGGGATTCCCTACTCTTTCTTGGAGATCTTGCTTGAGAAATCTAAGAGTTGGTTTCTGATCTGAATTTTCCACTACCTGGTGTTGGGCCAAGAACCTAACTTCAGAAAAAATGCAGTCCCTTTAGAAAACAACATTATTCCTTAAGGTGTGCAGTGGAAGGGGTGAAAACCCCATTTGGAGGAGCCAATTTCCTAAGAGGAGGATCAACCTTTCCTTTGGAAAGCTAGAGGAAGCATATACAGCCATTTCCTTGCATTTTCAACCATCTTATGCAGAGCTTCATCCATACAGTTTTATTCAGCCACATATTTGCAACAACTTTTTCTTGTATATCTCTTTTGTCAAGAAACCCTTGCCGGGTCTTCTTGGGTCTGTGTAAAAGAGATTGGATCTCTGTTTTTGTACATCATTGAGTATTCTAATAATATTATCAGATATATTTCTCTATTTTCTGAGTTAACCTCTCTTTATACTGCACAGTCACTGGTGCAGCTACTTCGGCATTTTTTAGTCTTGGGGTTTTGGAAATTTCTAGCTATTTTGAGCATGGGAGGCTTGTTTAGCTATGCTAAAGGAATTTTTTTCTGAAAATATTTTGCATGCATGTCCTATATTACCTATTCTAGTGGACAAAACTATTATTTTTCACAATTATAACTCATATATTCAGAAAATGACATTTTGGGGTCAAATACTCATATAGTTTGTTGTTGTGATTGTTTTATGAAAGCTATGTGTTTAAATACATTATATCAGATGATCACTTTCTGTTCTCCAAATTTTGAATACCTTAAGGTATTCTTATTGTTGTATAAAATTCAAGATTTGGAACATTACAGTGGTATCGAAGCAACAATCTTGGCTCAGCCTGTGAGCTCAAGCATTATGGAGTCTTCTCATGGGGAGAAGTAGATTTGCAGAAGAAATTAGAGCAAACCCTTGTTGTCTAGAGAAAGGAGTTTCTCAAAAATTCTTTTTCCAAATCTGTAGGGTGGAAGCAAGGGCATCAAAGAAATGAGGAGGGGGAAATCTGAAAATCCCTCAGTAAGATCTATACAAGAGGAAGATTCTAAATCCTCATCTTATGGATATGAGCACTCAGTCATATCATCATATCTACCACATTCTATCAACAATTTCTTCATGAATAGGAAGAAAGGAGATGTGCCAAAGAGAGATACTCTTGGTGATTATTTGCAGGAATATGAAGATCAATCCGAGGAGTTCAAAGATCACTTGAACTTCCAAGGGTTTTTCCAAATGAAGGAGGAAAATAGCACAGGGAGCAAGGAGCAGAGTGGGGTTAGATTCTTTCTATCCAATTTTGATGGATCACCTCTATGTCCAGCTAGGGCTTGGGTGAAGGAGCTAGACACCTTTGTGCAGCAACACCAAGTTTCAGAATTTGAGGCCATCAAAGTAGCAGCGCTTCATTTTGAGGGTAAGGCCTATGCTTGGTGGTTGTTTTAATCATTTTCCTTAAAGAATGCAAATACATATACTTATGCAAGGTTCATTGAAAGATTATTAGAGAGGTTTGATGATATTTGATGTGGAACATCTTTTATTGCAACTATCAACCCACATCAAACAAAACTTTTGCATGAGTTGGGAGGGTCTATATATCCCACTCCATTTCTGAAAATCAATGGAGAGGAGGTGAGCTTGTTTGATACTTTTCCAAGGGCAATATCTCCTTTGGATGAAGGGCTGATATGAGCATAGTATCAAGAGGCTATTCCATAGCTTTGGGGCAGCAAAGGATACTCCAATATATAATGAATATTTATGAACATAACAAAAAAATAATTTCATTTTTGCATGTAGGAGCAAAGAGGTGGAAGTTTTTGAGAAAGAGAACCTTTCGAGGGAAGGGTGACTTTCCTAAACTTCAATATTTGTCTTGAGCAAGATTATCTGCAAGAGGGGCAACAAAATAAGGTTGGGAATAATCCAACATGTGACTTTGACATCAAGCATTTCAAGGTGGGGAGCCATCATATGACAAATGCATCATTTCAGATTTCTACAACACTGTCAATATTGGGAAGCCTAGACCCTTATTGGGAGTCCCGACTCTTGATGGAATATTCTAAGGACCTATTCACATTTAAGGTTATTGATGGGCAAGAAATGGCTGGAAAGTATAAAGTAGTTGATGGGATCATTTATGTTCATGAACAGATTTACTTAACTAAATATTCCAAACTCAAGAATAAACTACTTGACACAACCTATGAGGTCTTGCTTTCAAATCCCACTAGCTTCATTAAAACATATCATGCTATCTTAGATGGATTTATGTGGGATAATTTCAGGGAGGAGATGCACTCTCATATGAGTAAGTGCATGAATCATTTGGTGGTTGAGGAGGAGTATAGATCTTGGGAAGAGTTATCATTATCACCTCCTTATTGATTGAGTGTGAGAGGGAGCTCATCCATGAGCTACCTTGCTGATTTTAAACAAGTGTATGACAAACATTATATTTCTGAATCTCATGATCTATTTATTATATACTTGTATCTTCTTAACACTCATGTGCAAGTCTAGGCTCCAAGAGGGGTCACTTGTTTTGATGGGCTTCATGAGCCACTTTGGGCCATGAACAATGGTGATATTGGCCATTCTTTGGGATATCTTGGAGAGATGATGTACTCCTCATGGTGTGATTCATAAACACCAACCATCATACACCTTCTCCAAGCATTCAAGAAGGATGGGGCAGCAAACAAGTGTTGGGAATAATGCTTGTCATATCATATCCTATGGCAGTTAGGAGGAAAAATGTGCTGGTTGCACTTGAGGGACCATTTTCCTTCTCCCTAATTGTATATGGCAGCTAGCATGATCTTAATTATGCTCCCACATGCTGAAGATGTTCTTATCTTTGTTGGAGGCATGGTTGGAAGAGAGGCACACTTTTTGGATGTGTCTTTGGGGAAATAAAGTCCCTACTTTTTCTGCACTATATGTTCCAAGGGGAGCATGAGAAACTATATGGCCACCATTGCATACCACTTGCTTCTTTATGGTGTGGACCATATGTTTGGTTGGAGCACTTGGGGCATGCCTCTCATGAGAAATTGGGAGGATATTTCCTATGAATTACCAAGCTGGAGGGTGATTCATTTTATTTGGATGATATCATGGAGGAAGGAGACCTCCATTGATGATGAAATTCCCCATGATTGTCATCACTTCTATCTTGAGAAGGCCATGGATTAGCAAGAATGTTTCCATAACAACCTTCCATTCTTTCATGATGAGAGCCATTGGGTTTATTCACCAAAGGCCTGGAATTTTTGCAGAAATTCTGAAGCAATGGAGGAGACTATGGGATGAGAGGGCCACAAGAGGAAGAGGGGAGATTTTGCAGCACCCTTGTAGTTGCTTGAGGACAATAAAAATTTGGGAGGGGGAGACTATAATGTTTCTAAATTAGCTTCAACTAATGGGAATATTAAATTTTCTCTTAAAACTTAGATTGATGAATAAATGGGCAAGGAGGCTCATAATTTGCTCAAATATGAATAAAAATTCTTCCTAATGTGAAAGGGGATCATGTAATAACTGGTTCAAGCATCCACATGTGTGAACAAGGTCTAAACTATGTGGCAAGGTCAAGTTTGACCAAGTCAACATGATTTATTCTGAAAGAAGTGGATCCTACATAAAGCCAACTCAATGTGAATAGAGATCAATCCAGCTATATAAAATGAAGGCACCTTGAGTGTGAAAAGGGACAGGGCATGAAGAATCATTCAAGGTTGACCAAGTCAAAAAATCTGTTTATATACATTGCACCATCTTGCTGGATAACGCAGTTTATGTGGAGGAGCCTTTACATGGAAGCAACTTCATAGTGGGTGGGACCCTCGGTGAGGAAGCTCATCAGTTATATAATGAAGGATATGGAAAGAATATGGAAATATTGGAGATTAATTTTCATGAGGTCTCCTTATACTTCCTACATACTTAGATGTTTAGCTAAGTTGCTGCACTGCTTAGTGCAAGGGTTTGCCCGGGTGGGGATTCCCTACTCTTTCTTGGAGATATTGCTTGAGAAATCTAAGAGGAGGTTTCTGATCTGAATTTTCCACTACCTGGTGTTGGGCCAAGCACCTACCTTTAGACAAAATATAGTCCCTTTAGAAAACTGCGTTATTCCTTAAGGTGTGAAGTGGAAGGGGTGAAAACCCCATTTGGAGGAGCTAGTTTCCCAAGAGGAGGATCAGCCTTTCCTTTGGAAAGCTAGAGGAAGCATCTACAGCCATTTATTTGAATTTTCAGCCATCTTATGTAGAGCTTCAACCATACAGCATTATTCAGCCACAGATTTGCAACAGCTTTTTCTTGTATATCCCTTCTATCAAGAAACCCTTGCCGAGTCTTCTTGGGTCTGTGTAAAAGATATTAGATCTCTGTTTTTGTACATAATTTAGTATTATAATAATATTATTAGATATATTTCTCTATTTTCTGAGTTAACCTCTCTTTATACTGCACAGTCACTGGTGCAGCTACTCCGACATTTTGTAGTCTTGGGTTTTTGGCAATTTCTAGTTGTTTTGAGCATGGGAGGCCTGTTTAGCTATGCTAAAGGAATTTGTTTCTGAAAATATTTTGCCTGAATGTGCCATATTTCCTATTCTAGGGGAAATAACCATTATTTTTCACTGTTATAACTCAGATATTCAGAAAACAACATTTTTGGGTGAAAACTGTTACTTTTCCCCACTTGGTGACATTGTAAAAAGGCATAGTTTGTTGCTGTGATTATTTTATGAAAGCTATGTTTTTAAATACATTATATCAGATGATCACTTTCTTTTATCCAACTTTGGAATACCTTAAGGTATTCTTATTGTTGTAGAAAATTACAGATTTGGAACATTACATACTTTCTCTTGTACAATGTATGGGCTGTAATGTATATCTGATTTGCTGTTATACATCTGATCTTTGAACCTCCATATCAACATAATAATTTTCTTCAGTGGAACTACATTATTTTTTGAGAATAATTTTTTATTTTTTCTGCAGTCCATTTTTGGGGCATTTTTCAAGAAAACTAGGTGTGGGAGATATGTTTAACCCACCTAGGAGGATTTGTTCTTGATACCCTCTTGGATTTAGGAATTAGATACTCAGAACTAAGGGATCCAAGTGCTGGTTTTAAATCCTGTAGCATCCATTCTATAAAATGCGTTTTCCAGTCATGCCTTGCTGACAGTTCCCATTTTGGGATATTACAGTGGTATCAGAGCAACTTTCTTGGCTCAGCCTGTGAGCTTCAAGCATGATGGAGTCTTCTCATGGGGAGGAGGAGATCTACAAGAGAAACTAGATAAAACCTTTTTTCTGGAGAAAAGAGGTTCATAAGACTTCTATCTCAAGCTCTGCAAGGTATCAAAAAAGACATCAAAGAAATGAGGAGGGAAAAGCAGGAAGATCCCTCAACAAGATCTACAAGATCTATACATAAGGAAGGTTCTAAGTCATCATCTCATGGATATGAGCACTAAGCCATATCACCAAATCTACAACGTTCTGTCAGCAAATTATTCATGAAGAGGAATGGAGGAGATGTTCCAAAGGGAGAGAATCACTTGAACTTCCAAAGGTCTTGCAAGATCAAGGAAGAGAAGGCTGAGGGTATCAACACAGTCAAGGCAAGGGCACACCTAGATCCTCATGAAGAGGAAGGAGGGGAAATGGCTCCAAGAAGAGGGACTCTTGCACACTTGCAGGAAGTTCCACATAATCTCACATATGGAGATTGTGGCACAATCCATGTGCAGCATGTGCCATCACCATCAAATGGTGAGATCTTGGAGATAGAAGAAGGACCAGAGGAGGGAAAGAATCACTTGATGAGGAGCATATCCCCCTCTCTGTTTTAGAGGTTTTATGCACAAATAAGGTAGGAGGATCTGTGCAAGAAGGCAAGGACAAATTTGTCTATACATATACACATCTTTATCTATGCCTTGATGTCTCTTTATATGGAGGCATTCCACCGGGAAGACCTCCTCATGGGAGGAAAACTAAAGTGTTCTGTCAACTATGGGAATATATGCTTACTTGGCTAAGGAGGGAGCTTTGGGAGAAACTAGCACAACACAGAGAATCTTTCATGGATTCAAAAGAGAGATCAACAATTTTCTGAATTGGACATTGCTATCTCCCTCTCAGTTATTTGCGCTGAAAAAGGAGAATTCAGAAGTCTATGATGGAATGGACATGATGTCATATGGAAAATCCATATCTTTGGGACATCCAATGATATTTTCATTCACAAAGTATATTTATGAACATGACAAGAGGATATCAACACTCTTGCATGCATGGCTACATTGAGGAAGTTTTGGAAGACAAGGACTTTCCAAGGGGAGGTTGACTTCCATCTACTTCAATCTTGTCTTGAGCAAGATCAGCTGCAAAGGAGGTAGAAAAATGAAGTTGGTAGCACTCCAACATGTGACTTTGACATCAAGCATGTCAAGGAGGAGAGCCATGCTGTGGCAGGGGCTGCATTGCCGATTTTCGCGACACTGTCATTGTTGGGGAGCCTAGATCCAAATTGGGATTCCCAACTTTTGATGGAATACTCCAAAGACCTTTTCACATGTAAGGTTCTTGATGGGAAAATGATAGATGGGAGGTATAAGGTAGTTGAGGGAGTCATTTATTTCCATGATCAGATCTATTTGGCGAGAGACTCCAAGCTTAAGGAAAAAATAATTAATGTAGCCTATGAGATCCTGCTTTCAAAACCCACTGGTTTCATTAAAGAATATCATACTATCTTAGATGGATTCATGTGGGAGAACTTCAAAGAGGATGTGCACTCTCATATGAGGAATTTCATCGATCATTTTCTGGTTGAGGAGGAACATATCTCTTGGGAAGAGTTATCATTACCACCTCCTTATTCATTGAGTGTGAGAGGGAGCTCATCCATGAGCTACCTTGCTGATTTGAAACAAGTGTATGATAAAAATTGTATTGTTGAACTTCATGATGTATTTATTATATACTTGCATTTTCTTAACACTCATGTGTAGGTCTTGGCTCCAAGAGGGGGCACCTTTTCTTATGTGCTTCATGAGCCACTTTGGGCCATGAACAATGGTGATGTTGATCGTTCCTTTGGAGATCTCGGAGAGATGATGTACTCTTCATGGTGTGATTCTTTAACACCAACCATCAACACCTTATCCAAGCATGCAAGAAGGATGAGGCAGAAAACAAGCGTTGGGGAAGACACTTGTCATATCATATCCTATGGCAGTTAGGAGTAAAACTGCATTGGTTGCACATGAGGGACCATTGTCCTTCTCCTTTATTGCATATGGAAACTAGAATGACCTTAATTAAGATCCCACATGATGAAGATGTTCTTATGTTTGTTGGGAGCATGGTTGAAGGAGAGACACATGTGTTGGATGTGTCCTTGGGGAAAGAAATTTCCTACATTTTTTGAACTACATGTTCTAAGGGGAACATGGGATATTATATGGCCACTATGTTAGACCACTTGTTTCTTTGTAGGGTGAGCCATATGTTTGTTTGGGACATGCCTCTCATATGTATTTGGGAGGAGTTTTTCTATGGATTTCCAAGCTGGGAGGTGATCCACTTCATTTGGATGATAACATGGAGAAGGGAGTCTTTCATGGATGATGAAATTCCCCATGATTGTCATCACTTCTATCCTGAGGAGGCCATGGATCAGCAAGGAGGTTTCCACATAAAACTTCCATTCCTTCATGATGAGATCCATTGGGTTTATTCACCAAAGGCCAACTTGCACATTGGGGAGGGACCATTGGGAGACATAACTATTGCAGACAATCTGAAGCAATGGTTGAGACTATTGGATGAGGGGCCCACAAGAGAAGAAGGGGAGATTTTGCAGCACTCACCTTATTAGTTGCTTGAGGACAAGCAACATTTTGGAGGGTAGGACTGTAATATTCCCACTTAGCCCAAGCTAATGAGAATATTCTATTTTGCCTTGTTTTATTTTGCATTTCATGTTGATGAATAAAATGTAAGGAGGAAATGTAAAAATCATAAAAATAACAA
The DNA here is from genome assembly GCA_034641835.2 of Pinus albicaulis. Lineage (NCBI taxonomy): Eukaryota > Viridiplantae > Streptophyta > Pinopsida > Pinales > Pinaceae > Pinus > Pinus albicaulis. The sequence continues at coordinate 163,272,476 of CM076576.1, forward strand.
AATAAATCCATGCCCAATGTGAACATGGCTAAATCTGGGCCATTTTATAAAACACACTTGAGTGTGAAAGAGGTTGATCACTTGACCAAGTCAACCATGACCATATCTACATCGTAGTCTAGATGCTTTGAACCTTCTTGAGGCACATCGTAGTTCTAGATGGGGGTTCTACATGTGAAAGGGGCTAAACCAATGAAGTGGTTTAGGGTTTGAAAAGACTCTAATCTTATAAAAGGAAGATGAGAGTAGCATGAAGGGGTTGTTGAAGATATTATTTCAGAAGAATTTTTTTTCTTAGACATTTCTCATTCTCTAGCTGTTGAGTTGAGAATAGTGTTGCTTAGCACTTGGGTGTTCCTGGTCGTGAATCCCACCTCCTTCTTAGAGAAACTATTGGAGGAGTTTTTATTGTCTTGTCCACTATTAGGCTTGGGCCAAGCTTCACCTTACACCTACAATGCTGATCCTGTTGAGGGTTGGGTTGTCCTTGTGAGTTGCAGCAAGTGGGAGATAGATCTACTTAGATCTATGCATATCTAGCCTCTCTTTTCACTCGAAAAGTCTGCTATCCCATTGGAAAGAGTGTCCTAGATCATAAGAGCTTCAGATCCAGACCTTGGCATCAAGCCAAATAATTCTCAGAGCCTAAAACACAGTTTCTATCCCTAAACTACGTTATTTGCAAGTTTGCAGTTGCAGGGTGTTTTGTCTGCATTTTGGAGGAGAGATCTCCGGTGTTAGGATTTTTCCTCTCACTGTGGTGATCCATGGATTGGCCATCCAATCCATGTTTGTTTCAGATATGATCTATTGTTATATCATATGATTCAGGAATTTCTAAATATTTCTGCAGATCTGCAACTCTAGATCTCAGATCTACTCTTTGTTCCTCATGTTTTGCACAAAACCCCAAGGGGAATGTATAGATGAGATTTTCTTGTACATAGATCTGAATTAGATCTATATTTTTATGTATAGATGTGCTCTAGATCTAAGTGTTAATAAACTGCTACTTCAGCCCATTAAAATAACTCTGTCAGGTTTATGTAGAGTTTTCTTGTGGTTGTAGCACCTCATTTCTGAGGATTTCTCCTGTATAGTCTTATACTTTCTCTTGTACAATGCACATGTTGTAATGTAAATCTGATTTTCTGTTATACATATGATATTTGAACCTCCATATCAGCCTACTTCTTTGCTTCAGTGGAACTACATTATTTTCTGAGCAAAATTGTTTATTGTTGCTGCAGTCCCTTTTTGGGGCATTTTTCAAGAAAACTAGGTGTGGGAGATCTGTTTAACCCACCTAGGAGGATTTTTTCTTGATATCCTCTTAGATTTAGGACTTATATACTCATATATAAGGGATCTAAGTGCTGGTTTCAAATCCTGTAGCAACCATTCTTGGAAAATGCGTTTTCCAGTCATGCTTTGCTGACAGTTCCCATTTTGGGATATTACAGAGCTTCGTCCATGTTTTTTGGACCATGGTATTGTAATAAATAATTCTATATAAGGTGATGTCTTAGAGAGTCAAGAATATAATAGAAGATGTGATGTAATGAAATGAGCACGAACTAAGTCTAAATTCTTTCTATATTTCTATGTTTTGTGGTAAAAGCAAGGCTCCGCAGCTGTGTGCCCGGAGGTCTTAGAAAGTCTGCAGATGTGTACACAGACCCCTGCAGTTGAGTATGCATGGTGATAAAGGATTGTAACTGAAGGATATTGCTCATAAAAGGATGAATTGAAGACATATCTGTTTATTCCCTATGTATTTTTATGTTATCTATTTTTATAAGTTATTTTTGTTGGATTAGGGTTTTCTGTATATTCTCTCTTTGATTACATCATGAAGGCTTAAATTTTTTTTTACCTAATGAATACTGCATGTCAGAGTAGAAAGGCGTAGTCCGCAAAGTGATTAAGTGAGTAGCTGAATAACGGTTGTATTAACAAGTTAATGGTTTAGTGAAGCTCATATTGAGCTCTAAGTAGAGAGAAGACTTAAAGCCACACTCCATAGTCCCTCTAGATGCATAAACCTAGTTCTAGCATCCCCTAATATTGGCTTGGGTGAGACTTCAGTTTGTGCATAAGATCGTTGCTGAAAGGGCTAGTAATAGAGGGTTTTGTTGGTAGTGCAGCTACTCTGAACCTGGGTCTAGACCCCCTCAAGACAACATGTGCCGTGTGATACCTCGCCACTATGAGGGAATATTAGTGCACTCATCTGTATATCGATTTTATAACTCATGCCATCCATGCTCAGTCACCCCCGTTAGTAGCACATCAGATATTCGATGGAGGTCCTCTGGAAAAGCATCAATGTCTAGTCTCTATTGTGGCATTGATCCACCCTGATTTGTAACCCCTAATGCTATGTCTCAACATGTATATCTTTCCAGTTTCAACGATGCTATATCTGCATCACACAAGTTTGAAAATTAGTACTAGATATACACACTTTATAAAATTTAAATGTATCCAAACATATAGTAACTTCCACTTATCATCTGGACCCCATGTTTGTCCTGGCAGTAGGGGCAAGCCAGGATCCCAATGATAGTTCATGCCATTGTATGGATAATCATCTATGTAGAATGGCATCTAGTCCCAATGTGCAAAAAATTCAAGTTGGAAAACTTTTCTGACTCCCCCTCCTCCACCTCGTCTCAGTATCTTCCCCCAATGATGCATTCTGGGCTCTTGTGGGTCCCCATCACGGATCTTTACATGTGGACAGATGGTAGGGATCTTCTCAAAGAATAGCAATCATATAATTATCCAAAATGAAAAATTATCTTTGGTCCATCGCCTACATAAGGTCAACTACCATTTCAATGAAAATAACATCCTTTAGGCCCACCCATAATGTGTCCATTCCAACACACTCTCTACGAGCATCATCTTCTCTCCAGTGATGTGACGAAAGGCATGAATACCCAAGATCCATACCACTAATGTATTTATAGCTCGTATCGCCAACCTCTCTATGTCATTGATTTGAATGGTCACAACCTTTGTAAAAACACCCAGAATACAATGACAATCCACAAAATCATTGATCTGCCTCCCACGAGGCAACACTGGATGTATCTACCCTACCATCCCCAAGGGGAGCACTCCTATCAGAAAATATATGTCATGTATAGTCAGCTCAATCCTATGGCCCTATGCCATAAAGGTCTCCTGATATGGGTCCTAGTATCTCATTATCCTCGATAGCAAGGGACCACTATCCCTCATCATTGGGTTCTCCAAGAACTTAAGAACCCCATAATGAGCCAAAACCCCTTTGATTGCTAGATTCCCCCGAATCTTAGCACAAAGGGTCTATAAGTCTCATTCTCACCATGACACCTTCAGATCTGCCATACCAGAAAAATACCATTATGTTTTTTCAGTTTAAAGGTAAAGGCATACATCCCAGGTCATCAACTTTAAATTTTCACAAGCCCCCCATCATGATTTTCCTCCTTGCCCAAAACACAGTATTTCCACTCAAAACAAAATTGGATGCACTTTAAGGAGCTGTTTCTATGTTCCAAAACATATATCAGGCCCCAAAAAGTGCTTTGTGACTGTGAGGAATAACATGGGTCTCCCACACCCAGTTGAGGCCCTAATTTGAAATTCTAAACCACTAAATTTGAAGAGTAAGGTTAGGCCACCTACCTTCAAATTGCAGATCCTCATTCTGATGATTGGCTTCTCTGATATGATCTCCACAATATTTAGGGCCTCTTCCTCCTCTCCAAACCTTAATATGCAAATGAATTGGATTTGGAGGAAAGAAGCCCTTTTATAGGAAAAACCCTAGTTTTTCCATCGCCCATTACGACCAAACCGTAGCTTGGTTTTAAAAATTGTTAAATCTATTGAAAATATCTCAGCAATTTCTATAATGGGTTTTCCTTTGTTTTTGGTAATTTGACACTTCACCCAGAAGCCAATTTTTCCACAAAGTTTCACTTTGCTGCCAATTCAATCCGAGTTTCTTTATATGAGACACCTGTACTTTGGTACCACTTTGACTTGGTAAATTTTGACTCATATGTCTATTTTTGTCATGTGTAACCCCTATTTACTCATGTTTTTTATGATCCCCCTGGGCCTATCCTATGTGACAGCATTTTCAAGTCACCCTTGTTTAGAGAATCCGAGATGATTCACCCTTGCATTCATGAGTGTGTTTCGAGTCGCATTGTGTCTTTTTAAAATATTTCATCCATGTATACATCATGTTCATCTAATGTTACTCCTTTTGGCTTCTAACTATACTATTCTGTCACTAAAAAACTCCCATCTCAGTAATTTACGATCCCCTCCGGAATCCGGTCAGTTGCTACGAGGTCAACCATGCATATTATGCTCTGACAAGGGAATTCGTCAATTCTCCTCTTAGTTTATATCCGTCCATTATTTTCCCTACGATAAGTCCACCAGTAACTTTATTATAATCCCTTGTGCCTTAATTAAGGATTCCTTATTGCATCAACTTTGGCAGGGCCCTCTTCTGTCGACTTCAACACATTCATTCCAGAGGAACGATCTAGAGGGAGATCTACCTTGGGTCCAAATTTCATCATTTTTTAGTTCCTCAGATCAAGAAAATGGATTCAACATCACCCTTTTACTTGGATTTTTCTCATGTTCTCGACTCCAAATCATTATCACATGATTGGGGATTATACACTTGATAATCCAGTGATCCAACAGATTGTAGTAGTGATTCTCATGTGTGTGTGAGATGTTCCATATCTCATGAGGGGGTGGCCCTTTAGGTATCCCCCCACATGCCCGAATGACCTCATATTATGATCCAGATTCAGACGCAGTTCTGTAGATTTGATGGGTTAGGTTCCAACCGCTTGCAGTGCCCACAAAATGCATGTCTCCTTCAGATGATTCATTCAGGTCTTTAGAGCCCTTTCCTATTCAACAGGGATTATTTGGTTGTAGTACCCCCCTCCCCATTTCAGCTTGAGGGGAATCATGTCTCATGTAATCAGATTTTATTTTATTCAATCCCAACATATCTTTTTCCAGGCGTATTATGTATATGTGATTATTTGTATTATGTAATGGCTCATTAATTCTAGTGTATCATGTATCATGCACTTTGTAGCTCAGTCCCACATTGAAGGGCTCACCATTATTCTTTGTACTCAGTTATCTTGGCGGGTATGGGTATGGATACCCCGCCTCATTTGAGATCTTGTAATCCAACATAATAGGAGACTTATATCAGTTTAGTAGGTCTCTCCTCAGTTAGCCACCTATAAAATTTGCCATATCAAATGGTGGCTAAATCTCTTTTAGCCTTTAAGAAACAATTCATGTTCAAATTGTTAGTTCTTAAAGTCTTATGAAGATATTTACCCTTTGAGTTAATCTTCATTTCTGTTTCCCTCATAATCCTAAAGTACCTGCTGTTTTATCAAGAGAAAGACTGCTTAAAACTCCATTTTTCATCATTTTTCACTCCTCCTTTACTCATAAATAAACCCCATTTTCATTCTTATTTCCTTCATAGAAATTCCTCTAAAAACCTTCATTTGGCTTCCAAATCATAAAAACCCCCCTTTAAACCTTATATTTCCCTTTTTATTTGGTTTAAAAATGCCTCCATTTACCTACCTGAAACCCCCATTTGGTCTAAAAAATCCCTATTTTTGGTCTAAAAACACCCTTTTGCACTTCCAAAATTATTAAGCCCCTGAGGGCTTATTACCTCTAAAACCCGACCTTCATATGACTTAGGGCCCCGCAATCGGGCGCTAAAAGGTCTTAGAAACCCCATCATAACCTTACTTTCCTTTATTTTTTCTATTCCTCGATGAAAAGGTTTAAATGAATATGGACCGTTGATCTTTGTAGATCAACGACCCTCGAGCTACCTGATCTCTACCTTACCCTCTGCCTTGCCTTTTACTCTATTCATCCATTCGCTCTCCTCTTTTAATCCTGACTGTTCGTCAGAATAATTCGACGATCGAGACTAAACCCGATAGCAAATTAACTTGCCCGCTCCACGACAAAAGACCACATGTCACTGTGGGCCCCGCTTACCTCTTTAACACGCAACTTTTACTGTCGCGTGCTATCCGCATCGTCAGATCTGGGTCCTACGATCCGACGGTTGACATTCCATTTCGCGTAAATGGGTGGTTTTGTAAATCCACATGTCGCGCGATGAATGGAATCACATTGTTTTCGAAAAACCATTTTCCCCCTCAGAGCCCGCACGAAAACCATTAATGGTTTTCCACCAAACCACTGTCCTCTGCAATGTTATTTTTAATTTTAATCTTGGCCGTTGATCTCTAAGATCGAACGAATCTCATTGTGTTTCACCTCCATTCGTTTTCCCCCTATCTATTCTCACAAACGCTCCATTGTGAGTTCTCCGCCGTCGATCTCTGAGGTCGAACGGTCCCGATTTAATTTCGCCTCCATTGCCTTTGCCCACCATCTAACCTCCCAAATGAACCCACCGATTAATCTCGACTGTTGGTTGTTCTAATCCAACGGCTCAGATTTTCCCTCGCGCCCAAAAACCTCCAAAGAAGTTTAAAGCTATTTTTCACAGGATTTTCATAATTTTGTTTGTTTTGTGCAGGTATATATGGGTTTTCCCAGAGTTTTAAAAATAGCATGAAGGTCAGGAATGACGATTCCTAACCTTCAGTACAGGAAGGGATCCAAGGAGTTCTTCATTAAAACGAACACCTCCCCCTGTGTAAACCTTCTGCGTGCCTGCAAAACAACAAAAAAATAGTAAAACATCAAATAAACAAAGAGTATCGGTGTCAAAGGATGAGATCAGATAATAAGTGAAGATATAAAGATTTTTATCAGAGTTTAAAGGGATTAAGGCACAAATTCAAGAATCAAAGGCCTAATCCACAGTCAGCAAAGCATAAAATACCTGAAGTTGAAGATAAAGGGCTAATTAAGCCTAAAACACAGACCAAAAGAAAATTAAAGGTGTTTTAAGGAAAAGCAAAGAGAAATATTAGTCCGAAAGGCTTCCACTACCACATCAGAGGCTAAAATATCCTCTTCAGCTAGCAGAGTGCCACCTGCAGCATCCATAAATCAACATAAAGCATAGTTATTTCCTAGTCAGTGATATTTTTGCCTAAAGACAGCCAGAGTTATTGCCAACCTGCCTAAAAGAGTTTTAAAGTCAACAAACTCTGCCAAGTAACCTAAAAACTTAATGAAAACCCATTAATACAGAGAAATATCAAAAATATTCTCTGATGAGTTTCTTGAAGGTAGAGAGGCATTAACTTGTATTAATTGAACCTAGAGATCTTTTCTTTCATTCCACCTCCTCATCTTGTTATAAAATCTCCTTGAGGAGCACATTGTAAAGGGTTGGTTATTGGATTTGTTATGTAATAGTTACTGTATTCGAATCATTGTTGAATGTAGATAAATTCTAAAGCTCTGAAGCTCTATTAATTTATTGAAGAAGTTAGGTTGAGAAGAGAAGTTGTTGCTGTGATGAAACATTGGACTTGAAGTATGTAACTGGATTGACGCTCAATATACAAGCTGATTTTTGGGATCCTGGTCTATATCATTTGGTGAAGTACTTCTTACTGTTATTGTTTTCCTTTCATGTATGCCATTTTGTTCACTTTTCTTGCGATAAAGGTAAAAATATGAAACTAAGTTTTATACAATTAAATGCCTACTCTCAGCAGTAGCTTCTCATGTATCATTCTATTTTTTTACCTGTTAGTGATGACTATATCTCTGGTAGAGTTTTTTCTAAACTGATTTCCTCATGTCAATATGTCATCGAAAAAACTACTCTAAAACTTTTCTTCTTCCCGGGATTCATGCCAACCAATCAAAACCTGTTGTCACTAACTTCTATCTAGCTTGACCTTCTGATCTGCTTATCAGCTTTAAAAGGCAAATCCACATCTGTTTGGAAGTCTCTATGTTCCAGAAGTGGCATTTTTAAGACATTTCACCCTTGGCAATCATCAAAAAGCCAAAAAGCCTCCATCTGCAACAGGCCTACCATGACTGACCTCTTACTTTGCAAAGGAAATTGACAAGCAGCCCTAAGTCGCGCCACTCACACCCCCTAGATCTCAGCACTGCATAAAACCCAATCTCAAGCTGACTATTAGGTTTTTCACAGTGTTCTATGGTTTCTACAAAGGCAGGAAATATATTTCATCTCATGGAGTAAATGTTTGAGTTTACAGTTAGAGGAACATCTGCTTCTAAATGTAACTTGAGCCTTTAGATATGTCTGCAAAACAGAAAGCTACTCATCTGGACTTTACAGCTCTTTCCAGCATGAAAATCACAGGAAGAAAGGGATACCACTGTCTCAGCAAACTGGTAAATTGTCAAGGCCTAGAACCTCCTTCATTTACAAGCAGAGGGTTAGGGCGCCTCCTTCATCCACAAGTAGAGGGCGCTGGCCAATATTGACTTGGAAGATTGCAAAGGTCCAGTTTTGCTTTGTATTGAACAGTGGAACAATATCTCCAGGTTTATGAATTTGAGTGATGGTCATAACAGGAACAGAGTTTGAGATATGCTAGGAAAAAGAGTCTGGTCTGATAAAGGAGCTCATTTCAAACTTGCAAATCATGTGAATTGTTGAAGCTTTAGAAAGCATGTCATCAGTAAACATTCCAATCATAAGTACCCTGCTTATCTACAAGATCAAATAGAACAGATGCTGACAACAAATGCCATTACCCAGGCAGAAAGAAAGTTCTTGGTTTCTCAGAATGCACTAACCTCCATAAGTCACAAAGATGATTTGACAAGTAATCTGTCATGAGATGACCAAGCCAAATGATAAATATCTCAGTCACCCTTAGAACAGTGTCACTGTGGCTAGGGTTTCTTCTGAATTACAGTGATACTTGCAAGTAGTGATGCCAAGATTGATGTTGTTCAAGTGGTTTACTTACCACCACATTCAGAGAAAGGTTGTGTCAAACATAGTGGTCAAAAAGCCTTCGGACACCTTACCTGATAAAGAGCCTCCTCCATGCATGAGTAGATGGCCAAAGCCATTGCAAGTTGCTGAAGCTGATTGATTTGAAATACAATGGAAGGATACAAAGAAATTGAATAAGAAGTCATTGCACAGGTAAGTGTTATGTTTATGAGGCAAAGGTACTGTTTTCCCTTTTCAAAGAACTGTCTTTCAGACAGTACCTGTAGTAGAAAAAAAGAAGATATTGAACATATTGTATGCTATTGATGCCAAAAGGAGCAGTTGCTTTAAGATGGTTAAAGGCAAGAAATCCCTTCTGAGTAAACAGAGAAGTCTAGTGTGAAAACATGCCATCAAAAGATGGCACTTACAGTCCAGAGGGAAACCTGTAAACCACCTAAGAACAGAGATTACTATCACTGCTTAAAACAGCTCGATAGAAAACACAGTTTTATATCATTTAGAAGGGCAGAGTTATCATTAAGACCAAATAGAGCCGGCAAAGTTTAAATACCTGCAGTAATAAAGAAATCAAGAAAGCAAATAAAGACATTAACTCTCAAAACAAGGAAATGCCACTATTTGAAAGGAAGACTTCACTATGATCAAAAGGATAGCCATGGGTTCTTTATTCATGGATTTCAAATAGACAATGAAAACAACCGTTGGAGGTGTGATTAAAAGAGTGGAATAGGAAAGTAAGTAAGTCATTTTCGAAATTCAAAAACCAAATTCCGCAACCCCCGAGTATCAAGGCGTTTTTTGAGCAATTTGAAGTTTGTCTGCACCGGTTAAGGCTGCGCGACGTGCCTGGGTTCTGGCGCGACGTGCCTGGGAAGAAGTTTACAAAGGCCACCTTTGTCGGCGCGACGTGCCTGTACGTTGGCGCGACGTGCCTGTACAAGGCCGCCCGACCACACGACAGGCCGACCCGACAAACACCTTCTGCGCGACGGGTTTTCTCCAAAGGATGCCGCGCAAGTGCCCGAGGTCTTCAACGATTCTTCAGCCTTCCAAAACCGGTGTTTCACCAAAAATCAAGGTATTTTCGCATCATTCCCCTTCGACTTCAAAATTTTGCTGACTGAAATTCCAAAGGGAGGCACCTAAAAGGCAGAAGAAATTTTTTATGAAGAAACAGAGTTTATATTTTTAAAACAGAGTTATTTTACATCCAAAGTAAGGGCTAAGTTGTTATTCGAAGAACACATACAGAGAAAGACTGGGTTTGAGATTAAGGACAGCTTGTGTCATCTTCAAATAAATCAAAGGGCAGAAGTTTTCCTGTAAACATCAGTGTTTTGATTAAAGGGAGGTTTCGTTGCAGAAATACAGACCTAATTCTAATGAAGAACCTTTCACACTATCATCCAAACATTTCCACACTACTAAAACAGTGAAGTGCACTCAGTGAGGGGGTTTTGACATTTTTATTGTTTTGAAAGAGAAAACTCTGGTAATCTATGTCTAAAAGCTTGTTAGTCTTCTAAAGCTCTGTCATTTTACCTCAGCCCTGTGTTTTTGTTGTCTAGACCTGTGTATGGTGATTTGCTTGAGATGCAAAACAGTGGAAAGTGGGCACACCTGTACAAGACAGAAATTGTTAAATGTTTGAAAGCCTCCTTGAACAAGGAATTTTTGTGTATAGGTGGACATCTAAGGCTTCATAAAACAGAGTAATCATTGGCATTTTCTCACAGCACACTACTTAAGCAGATTGCTTTTCATTCACTGTATTCTCCCACTTGTGAATTTGTTAACTCAAAAGTTTCCAAAGGTGAACGTATATTGAAGAATGAGAGGTTGTTGATGGTTAAATTTTGACATTGAAGGTAGAAGTACAAAAGTGGTGTTTGATTTCTTAAAACTTCACAAGTGAAAGGGGCCATTTTCTAAAGAGCGAGTTGTTAGTGTTTGAAGTTAATATTGGAAACGGTATAGATGTGAGTGACCAATGCTTAAACTCACAAGCAAAGAGTGTGTTTTCTGACCCTTTAGTCACCTTTGATTTTACACCCAAGCTAGTCTGCTTCTTCCTTGCTTGTATTGTATCATTACGAAGATTTGTTGAGAGAGATTCTAGGGTGAAACGGGGCCATTTTCTAAAAGGCGGTTGTTGATGATCAATTTTAACATTTGAAGCCCGGAGTACACAGTACACTGTTGATCCTTTAACTTCACAAAGAAAAAGTGTCCTTCATAAAGCACTGTGTATTGTTTTTTCATCTAACCTAGGTCTGCCCTCTTTTTCACCATATTATCATGTTGAAAAGCTGATTGAAAAAGAGACTCTAAGGATGAACAGTACACTGAGGAGCATAGTTCGTTGATGGGATTCTAACTTTGGAGGCAGAGGTACAAAAGTAGTGTGTAATTTCTTAAAACTTCACAAATGAAAAGGGCCACTTTCTAAAGGGCAGAGCTATTGGTGATTGCTTTTAACATTGAGACAGAGGTACTAAGGAGTAGGGTTTTAATATTGAAGATTGGTCTTATAGATGCAAAATGCAAGGGTTGGTTGATCTCTAACAAACTCACCAGGAGGAATGATTGCTTAACACTACATACAGGAAATTTATACAGCATATTGTCTCATCTTTATTGATGGTTTCCTATTGAGAATTTTACATGGCTGAAGTGCATCCAGAGTTGAAGGACTGTTTTTAAGAAGTGCAGAGGTGGCTTATTCAAAGAAACATTGTTGCATTTTATTCAAATCCACAGTGTCCATATCTGTCCAAACAGTATAGTGGCCAGTTTCAATCCAGCAGGGCATTGTTCATACAGAAAAGACAGTTTGCCTCTTCCAAAGTTTGGTCAAAGTCAAAATGCCTCCAAAGCGAGATCACAAGAGCGGTCCACATAAGAGATATGAGCCTATCTCCATAGAAGAAATCAATGCTCGACCATCAGTGCTTTTCAATTTCCATGAAGTAGGCTGTCTTGATTTCTGCCAGAGGATAGAAGAAGTCAAGAGTTTTTCACCACTTACACATTTGTGCGCTTTGAGATTCAAGGACAAACACTTCCAGTTAGCGGGTCTTGACTTCAAAATCTCCCCAAGGTATGTATCCAAGGCTACCAAGATCCCGTATCATGGTGAAAAGTGGTTTAAACAAGCGTATCTTGATCTGGAGGATTATAAACCTTTCATCAAGCCTGAACATAGGGAAACCATCACTGCTATTTTCCCCTTCTCCTATCTTCTTGACAGTTATGCTCCGCTGATGAAAGCCATAATGAGATATTTCACTTGTGAAGGGAGGTTTAGCCAAATTTTTGCCTATCATGTTCGCTTGTTAATGCATTTTACCAGAAGCAGGAAGCTAAACCTTCCATACTTTTTGTCCAAAAGCATAGAGAAAATGGCAGCTACTGTCCAAAAGAAGGCTCCACCTCAGCAAATCCCTTCTCTCTTTCATCATTCCTTGATCAAGATTATCTTTTTACACCAGCTGGAGAAGAAAGGGTTTTCATGGGATTCCTTCATTAGCCATGCAGATTTCGCCACTGTCCCTCTTGTTCATGTGTCTCCTACTCAACCTGTCCATCACCCAGTGCCTTTGTCTAGTAGGCCTACCCCTAAAAAACTCAAGATGACCACTGGGCAGCCAAGTGAACAGGGAGAAGGAGAGGGCAGTGAACCACAGGGAGAAAAAGAAGGCAGTGAGCAGCAGCAGCCAGATTTTGAGGGACAACAGCAGTTGGAGATTAGTGAGCAACAGCAGCCAGAGTTTGAAGATCAGTAGCAGCTACAGGTTGATGAACAGCAGCAGGTACAGGTTGATGAACAGCAGCAAGTACCGGAAGAGGAACAGCAGCAGACAGAAATTGAAGAGCAACAGGTTGAGCAAACAATTGAAGCGCCTTTTGAGCCACAAGCTGGACAGGATGTTGAGGAAGGACAGCAAGCTGAAGCTGCCTCCTTGACAGTGACCAAAACTGTTCCTAAAAAGAGGAAATTTCCCAAAAAGACAACTTCTAGCTTTCCAAGGAGAAAAAGCGCTAGATTGGCATTCAAAGGCAAAAGTAAAATTGGAGAAAGTGCAAAGCATGGAGGTGAATTAGCTATTATCCCTATCCAAAGTGATGATAGTGACAATGAGGCCCTTCTCCTTGAAAACCTCCTCATTCACAAAGAAGGGCAAATTGAGGTGTTACAAGAATATCTTCAAAGGGCGAGGAATTTCAACCATTTCTTGGAGGTTGAAAACAAACAAATGAAGTATCATGCAGCCATTCATGAGGCAAGGGCGATCAAGTATAAGAAAGAGGCAGAAAAAGCGCAAGTAAGAATTGAAGAGCTCATTGGCGAGTTTGATGATGAAGAGGAGGAAGACCAGCCTAGGCGAAAGAGGCCTAGGACCATCGGGCTTAGAAGAGCCTTGGAGAAACAGAGAGTAGAAGAACAAGCTCAATTCGAAGCCTTTCCTCTCACTGCCCTCTTTGAGCAGGAAATTGAGGAAAACAAGGAAGCATGGCTTGAGAGAGCCAACCAGCATTTGGAATTAAAGCTTGAGAAGGAAAATAGGGATCTTGAGCTGCATAGAAAGAGGACTCTTCACTTTCAGAAGCTAAATCAATTTGCCAGGCGAAAATTGAAGGTAGCACAAGAAAAATTGAAGAAGTTGAAGGAGAGGCGCCTAGCACGGAAAGAAGCAAAAAGCATATCAGCCCTTGATATTTTGGCTTCAGCTTAGGAGCATGTTTCTATGGACCCTTGAGGGTCATGCATGCCAATTTTGGGCCTGTTTCGGAAACTTTTTGTTTTTTGGCATTTTTTGGGTTTTTGGCCAAAAACTCATAAATTCGCCATTTCAGTTTGATGAGTTGTCAAGGGAGGAGGATGATACCAATGGATGCCATAATTCCATGAGCAGGTCTCCAGCGATTTTCAAGGCATTTGAAGATCATTCGCCCCCTCAAATTGGCGAAAAACACCCTCTTTTTGCACATTCTGCCCGCCATATCAGCAGCCTGCTATTTTCTGGGTTTTTGCACACAGGTACAGTTTTGAGGGACTTTCAGAGATCAGATTGAGGTGATTCTACTTGCATTGGAAAGCAGACACAGAGAGCTTTCCAACGAGCCATCATGAGCCTCATTTCGACATCGGGAAGGCTGCCATTTGCATCCAGCAAGTCAGGGGACCTTTTTCAGGCATAAATATGAAGTATTTTTGTAATTTTTGAACTCCAAAAATCTGCTTTTCCCAAATGTGCATTAAGCTATTTTTATCATTGGGAAATCATGTAAAGTCAATATAATTTCTGTTTTTAGCAGTTTTTTAGATATTTTATGGGATATTTTGTGCCTTGGGCTTTGCAAAGCCTCGAGGACAAGTTTAGATATTTTGACTTGGCCAATGGGATAGCTAGTTGCTCCATGAGGTTTTCCTTCCTCAAGCCTATTTATTCCATGGTTCTCATTGTAAATCAAGAGGCTGAACTTGAGAGAAGAATTAATACATTGGTCATATGAGCTTTGAAGAATACACTTGAGTTATGATTTTTGGACTGCCTCTTGGATGCTTTTGAGGAATGGTGAAGGCTTGTTGATGGATTCCTGGTCATGGTAGAATGGTATAGTGCTTCTTAATGTGTTTTGTCTTCTAGTTCTCATTCATATTACATATTTCTTGCTGCTATAGATCAGTAGAGATTGATTTTGAGATATGCCCATGGAGGCACCTCAAAATCCCTGAATCTTCATAGCTTGATGTTTTCTTCTCCCTTAGTTATGCTAAAGAATTCTTAGCTGCTCTTTAGTAACCTAAGGTATTGTTGCTAAGTTTTATTCATCGGTTCTATGTATGTTAAGTAGGATGTATGGTTTGCCCTACCTACCTACAAGCTGCCCATAGTTCTGTCCATAAAACTTTCTCTTTGACTGATTTGTTGATCATCTTGTTGAACCAAGGAGGCCTAGTCCCGATCTAGCCCTTTGCCTAAAACTATGAAATCTTGTTTGTCAAAATGCCCAATGACTTAGAGACTATGTTTAGGCGTTCCGGCGTAGTTTATGAGTTGTTATTTTGTCTTATATGTTTTCCCCAAAGTCTGATAGCCATTTCCCGAAGTTAGAGGGTCTTATACCTCTATGTATGGCTGGAATGTTTGATTTCTATGTTTTAATTAGCTTATAGTTATACTTAGCATGATTAATGGCTTGCTATTACATGTTTATTGTCTGCTATTAACTAGTTACACTTGAAATCCCTTGTCTTTCACCAACTTGTTGTCCATTCAATCCATTTTGCCCAGAGATCCCTTCTACCGTGAATCAAATCGGCCCTACAGCAGCTTTACATCATCACTTCATAGCTTCCTTGACTTGTTTGACCCCATAGCCCAATTTATCTACATCTTGTTATCCAGTTTATGTATTTGATCAGTTTCATTCCTCACAAACTTAAAAAACCAAAAAACTAAAAACATACTTCATAACTAGCCTAATATCAAAACACCACAAGTAAACACACCGACATCTTTTGCATATAATAGAGAGAGCCCTCTCTGAGTCCAGGAAGGCTAGGTCCTTGGGCTCCAAAGCTTGGTTTGATGTTACATCGTCATTTGGCTAGCCAATCGGCCAAATCACGGGACCCTAACATAATGGCGATCACGGTGGGACTTTTCTGAGTTCATTTTAATCTAAATATCTTATAAGACTCACGGAAAGCCCCTTTTTGGACTAAGCATATCTACCATCAGTTATCCCACCGCTCACTAACATAATGACGATCACGGTGGGACTTTGAGTTAGTGACAATCTAAGGACACCTTAGAACTCTAGAAGTCCCTTATTTTTAAGAATACTGTTTGATTGACTTATCCCACCGCTCACTAACATAATGGCGATCACGGTGGGACTTTGAGTCAAAACGTCCTAGGTATCCCTTAGGAACTCTCAAAATCTCAGTCAAACTTAGAAGAGTAGAATCTGTTTGTCTCACCATCCTAGCAAAATGATGAGTCAGTTATAGGAAACTCTTCCAAACCTTAGAACTACATAAAACTCAGAAAAACCCCAAAAAACTCCCTTAGATTGGCTTTTGACATTACTGGTGGTGGACCATACAAGTATATCTCAAACATCTGACAATCCACCTGGCGACTCCACTAAACTTCTAGTAAGCCTTACTACTTTTCAAAACTCTAGGCTACTATCCGATAAACCTATCCCATCGCTCACTAACATAGCGGGAGATGGTGGGACACTGAGTACATAATAGTCCAACAAACTCTTATAGACTCTTTAGTTCTTTAGGTACCATAAACAAGTAAGCAGTCCCTAGACCCATTTTTTTTAGAGTAAACTCTTTTTGTTCTCATCACCCTAGCAAAGTGTTGAAACAAGTCTAGGATACTTTAACAAACCATAGGCTGCACATAAAACTCAGAAAATCCAAAAACATTCTCAGAGTAGTTACGGGTGGTGGACCATAGCTATCTTCACAAGAACAACCCAGTTCCACCTGGCGACTCCACTAATCCATCCCTTTTATTTTGACCATCCTTCACCTTAGTAAAATTTTAGAAAATCACTCATCCAAAACATTCACCAATACCATTCTCTCTAAACCCTGGATCTAAAATCTGGCTTCACGAAGAATCAATACCAGAGCCCATCCAGACCCAAATCCCCCTATCATAGTAGATGACCCAGAAAATATTCTGTGGCAAGCTTCCGAAACTGATCATCTAGCTTCTGGTAGATTCACCCGTAGAACAAGATCTGTACCGAAACATCGCACTATCCTACTAGATTCACCTTTTGAATTAGAGTCATCACAAACTCTTCCCAGAAGCAAATCATATAGTAAGATAAAATTCGACGATCTTGAACCCCTAAACCCACCACATAGTCCTATTAGAGAAGCTTCACCCACCACTCCTCCTGATTTCCAGCTTCTTTATCAATTTGGCTCCTATCATCCCAGATCTGCTCAAAACCAGATCACTAGTCCAAGTTCATCCGCCACACCTGGTCAAACCACCACTGTTCAAACCACTTCATTCCAGCCTACTGGTCCTCATCTTGTACATCATCCATTAGCTCCAGTCATGGCAGCCTGGTACGCACCTTTGGTGTTGCCACCACCTTTAGCTCCTCTCCCAAACAAATATCAAGACAAAATCCCACACTTTACTGGAGAAGACACCACCACACCTCAACAGCATATAAGTAGAATGACTGATGCTTATGAATACCTAGAGGTACACGATGAGACTGTCAGAATGAGAATATTTACCCAAAGTCTTGGTGGCGAACCCAAAGCATGGTTCAAAAGCTTAGCTCCAAACAATATCCATGATATCCCTGAACTACATCAAGTTTTCAGAAACAGGTGGGAAATCCGAAGAAACCCCATTCAAATCCTGTCAGAATATAACAGCCTAAAACGGGAAAATGGGGAAAGTATCCAAGCTTACTGTACTAGGTTCAACAGTGTATATAACTCCCTTCCACCTCATTTCAAACCTCCACTTGGTTTAGCCTTGGCAAAATTTCCTGAGGGTTTTGATCCGGACATGACATATCATCTGAGAGATAAGGATCCCCCTACCTTGGAGGAAATGCAACAAATAGCCATAAAAGCAGATGCCAACTTAGCTGAAAAAAGAGCTAGAACTAGATCGGAAAGAAAAGTCACATATAGAGATGAGGTCTCCACTTCATCACCTTCCCTAGATCCCAGAATAGATGACTTAGTCAAATCCATGGCTAAAATGTGGGAAAAGATCAATGAAAAAGCTCCTGTTAGGGACAACCAACCAAACCCTCCAATCAGAAACCGAAACCAAAACTTTAGGAGGGAGCAGCCCCAAAACAAACCAAGGGATAATGACCAACAGATCAGGCCACCATTCAATGAAAACTATGTGGAAGAAGATGATAGGGACTCAGAACCTCTTGATGAACATCATTTAAACCTCATAGGGTCTGACAATGAAGGTGAGGTGTACCTCACCGAAGAAGAACAAGCCTTCTTTTCGCATGATCAAGATGAGACCAATTATGAAGATCTTGATGACCCTGCCATAGAGTTTCAAAATGCTATTGTAGAAGCCCACAGGCTATATGACCTTAGGAGCAAAAGAAACCAAGATAATGTCAAGAAAGGTAACTCTGATACTGCTAAATCTCCAGATACCATCCTCAAAAAAGCATCAAGCAGTGACAAAATCAAAATTGAAAAGACTGATCAAAGCCAAGCTAAAGTTACCCAAACTAGTCCTCTCTCATATACTCCTGATACTTCTACAAAGGTCACCAAAACAACTATGGCAAACAAAACCCCTAAACAAGGTCAACAAACTCAGAACATAGACAAGGTCTTAGCTGAAAAAGCTGAAACAAACATATCTAAACTTCAAATGCCTTTTAGCTTCGAAGGCGAGATCGCTAAGATCAAAATCACCATGCCTCTTACTGAACTCATTGCCCAAAACTCTTATAAATCCCAACTACTAAAAGTCTTAAATCTAGGGAATGATGCGAACACTGTTAATCTCACTGATGACATTCCTGAAGTATTGTTTGGTTCAAAGGTAGAAGGAAAATTCCAAGAGGGAGTTACTCTTCCATTTTACATTAGCCTAAACATCCACGACCAAATCCTCCATAATGCCATGCTAGACTCCGGCGCCTCGCATAATCTTATGCCGAAAGTAGTAATGGAAAGATTAGGCTTGGAAATCACAAGACCATACAAAGACTTGTATTCATTTGATTCAAGCAAAGTCCAATGCCTGGGTTTGATCAAAGACCTTTGTTTTAGTCTGGCCCAAATACCCGCGAAACATCTTATCATGGATATAGTAGTGGCAGACATTCCTCCCAAGTACGGGATGCTCCTATCCAGATCTTGGGGAGCCAAACTCCAAGGGAACATCCAACTAGACATGTCATATGCCACCATTCCTGTGTTTGGTCAGAACAGAATACTGTACCACGAATCACACATGAAATACATGATCAGCAGTCAAGATAGGCCAGATAACATTCCAATGTGTTCTTTGCGGTCCGACCTAAACTCTTTCATTATGCATATTGATGTAAACATGGAAGAAGAGTCAGAAGAAACTGATAAAGACTTAGATCCACCACATCAGTTGTCCCTGGTACCTTATGATGAACTGGACACTCAAAACTACCATGATCATGAACAGCTGTCTCTTGAGGAAAGTAGGTTTACCCTCTCCAAAGTAGGATTAGAGCAAGAAGCACAAACCCTCATGTACTATCAATCAAATTGCTCTAGCTTTAGTCAAACACCAGCAGTAACTTGTGGAAATTTCTTTCGGGTAAAAGCTTTAGAAGACATACACATCATAAACCTATTTGGAACCCGGGAGCAAGGAAGTTTAATGTTTCTACCATACCTCAAAGATTCACCATCATGTGACCCTCCTACTGCAAATGAAACTTTGACCATAACTTCAGTAACTCGACATCTTGAGAAAATGCCAGATGAACTCCTTATGAGCAAGGATGATAGTTATAATCCCAGCATACCTGAACTACTGAAATTGGCTCATATTTTTTCCTTTCATGAAGAACTTAGAAATGCTAAAATCAGGAATCTCATGCAGAATACTAATTTCTACAGAAAAAACAAGGGAAAACAGTGTGTCACTACCTTTTCCTCCAAGAACAACTTTAACAAAAGCAAACACAACAAACTAAAACAAACTGAAATGATCAAAAATAAAACTAGTGGCCATAGAATCTGCTTTGATTTTAGAAATAATACTGCATCTCCATATAACAAAAATCATGTTTTTTCTACTCAAGATCGTGATTCACCAATTGAAAATGCTTCTAATCATGTATTCTTGCAAGATCATCTTTCAGATCATAATCATCAGATTCCTTTGCAAAATAGACAACTTAAATATTTTTTCCAGTTTGCGGGAGGTAAATCTGATTTCAAGTTCAAAATCGCTAAACCACCCAATATCAGAAATATGTTCATGAAGGCCATGTTCCCAGTTTTAAATTTCTGTGTTTTTGCATACCTTGATGATGTCACTATCTATTTCAAGAATTACCAAGAGTACATACATTACCTGAAGAAAGCATACAGTAAGGGAAGGAGTGGAAATCAGATATTCAGAGAGGTACAGAGGGAGGATACTGGGCTGTTTAGAGATTCTTGCATGAATCCTTATGTCATGTTAGAGAGAAAAAATTTCCCAAATTTTTCTTTTCAAGAGTTAAGTGGGCCAAGGGTGAGAGGAGATCCTTACGAGGATAAGATGCTGAAATTCCGTCATTTCCATGATTTTTGAGTTTGAAACACTTTCAGTCATTGTACATACCATTGTTTGAAAATATTGAAAAAATAGAAAAGTAAAAAACAGTAAAAGATAGAAAAGTCAAAAACAGTAAAAAACAGAAAAGAGGGCCAGTGAAGATAGAACAAAGGCCCCATGTTCCAAAAAATAGTCTTTCGGAAAGCGAGCAAGTCTAAATGCCGCTACTAGTACTTCAATGTCTTGTTCAGCTATCTAGCCTAATCATAGCTGAGCATGTTTAAATTTATTTGTTGATAAGTTAGTGAGTGCCAAGATAGTCAACATTGTGTAAGATTGACTTATCACAGAGCTTAGATTAGGGAGAGATTCTAGTTCCACATGCCTAAAACAGAACCAAAGAGAGAAGCGAGGGATGAAAAACACATTGTACATCTTAACCCCGCTTGTCTAGTTTCCTTTGTTGCAGAATAACATTTGTGTGCAGCTTGTCTTTTATGCCGCAAATGCATGAAAAATCAGACTGCCTAATCCTGATTTGATCATTTTTGAATTTCAAGTTGTAGATTAGAGAATGAAATCCTGTCAAACTGCTTAATCTTGACAGTCGATCTAGTTTTAGGTAGAGAAAGGAAGGAGTTCATCAGCTTAATCTGAACTCCCGGCAGATATAAGAGTAGAAATAGATAGGTTCATTTTGCAAAAAGAAAAAATATACATTGTCAAAAGGCTGCTAGTTCAAATGCGCCAAACAGAAGAAAAAATGTTAGGAAAGATAGTGGGGTAGGTAGAAGTATCATTGATGTTAACCATGCTGTCACGTTTCAGAAATAACATCAAGAGAAGGGTAAATTTTGCGCCAATGGATAAGGCACTGGTCTTCATAAACCAAAAATCTTAATTCTGGACACCTCCTGACGAGGAGCTGCCCTCCCCAAATGGAGCCACTGTTAGCCATCAGTATTTTTTACATTGTTAGTGATGACTATATCTACAGCTGAGTTTTCTAGAAACTGGTTTCCTTATGTCAATATGTCATCCAGAAAACCCTCCCAAAACTTTTTTTGCCCTTCTACCTATTCAATCCACCCCTGGCGAAATCAAAACCTCATGGTCACAATCCTATCTAGCTTCAGCCTTATTGGTCTGCCCATCAGCTTTAAAAGGCAAATCCACATCTGTTTCAAAAGTCTCCCCTATGTTAGGAAGTGGCGTTTTAAGACATTTCACCCTTGGCAATCATCAAAAAGCCAAAAAGCCTCCATCTGCTACAGGCCTACCATGACTGACCTCTTACTTTGCAAATGAAATTGACAAACAGCCCTAAGTCGCGCCACTCACACCCCCTAGATCTCAGCACTGCATAAAACCCAATCTCAAGCTGACTATTAGTTTTTTCACAGTGTTCTATGGTTCTACAAAGGCAGGAAATATATTTCATCTCATGGAGTAAATGTTTGAGTTTACAGTTAGAAGAACAACTGCTTCTAAATGTAACTTGAGCCTTTAGATATGTCTGCAAAACAGAAAGCTACTCATCTGGACTTTACAGCTCTTTTCAGCATGAAAATAACAGTAAGAAAAGGTCACCACTGTCTCAGCAAACTGGTAAATTTTCAAGGCCCAGAACCTCCTTCATTTACAAGCAGAGGGTTAGGGCGCCTCCTTCATCCATAAGCAGAGGGCGCGGGCCAATATTGACTTAGATGATTCCAAAGATCTAGGTTTGACTTGAACTGAAACAAATGAAACAGGGACTCCAGGTTTTATGAATGTGACTGATGATCATAATAGGAATATAGTGGAAATATGCTAGCTCAAAGGAAAGGGGAGTTTGGTCTGATAAAGGAGCTCATTTCAAACTTGCAAATCATGTGAATTGTTGAAGCTTTAGAAAGCATGTCATCAGTAAACATTCCAATCTTAAGTAGCCTGTTTTGTCCAAGATCAAATGGAATAGATGCTGTTAACCAATGCCATTACACAGGCAGGAGGAAAGTCCTTGTTTTTTTTTCAAAAAGCACTGACCTTCCTAGTCACAAAGATTTTTGTCAAGTAACCTGTCATGAGATGACCAAGCCAAATGATAAATATATCAGTCACCTTTAGAACAGTACAGAGGAACAGTGTCACTGTGGCTAGGGTTTCTTCTGAAATACAGTGATACTTGCAAGTAGTGATGCCAAGATTGATGTTGTTCAAGTGGTTTACTTACCACCACATTCAGAGAAAGGCTGTGTCAAACATAGTGGTCAAAAAGCCTTCGGACACCTTACCTGATAAAGAGCCTCCTCCATGCATGAGTAGATGGCCAAAGCCATTGCAAGTTGCTGAAGCTGATTGATTTGAAATACAATGGAAGGATACAAATAAATTGAATAAGAAGTCATTGCACAGGTAAGTGTTATGTTTATGAGGCAAAGGTACTGTTTTCCCTTTTCAAAGAACTGTCTGTCAGACAGTACCTGTAGTAGAAAAAAAGAAGATATTGAACATATTGTATGCTATTGATGCCAAAAGGAGCAGTTGCTTTAAGATGGTTAAAAGCAAGAAATCCCTTCTGAGTAAACAGAGAAGTCTAGTGTGAAAAAATGCCATCAAAAGATGGCACTTACAGTCCAGAGGGAAACCTGTAAACCACCTAAGAACAGAGATTACTATCACTGCTTAAAACAGCTCGATAGAAAACACAGTTTTATATCATTTAGAAGGGCAGAGTTATCATTAAGACCAAATAGAGCCGGCAAAGTTTAAATACCTGCAGTAATAAAGAAATCAAGAAAGCAAATAAAGACATTAAACTCTCAAAACAAGGAAATGCCACTATTTGAAAGGAAGACTTCACTATGATCAAAAGGATAGCCGTGGGTTCTTTATTCATGGATTTCAGATAGACAATGAAAACAGCCGTTGGAGGTGTGATTAAAAGAGTGGAATAGGAAAGTAAGTAAGTCATTTCCGAAATTCAAAAACCAAATTCCGCAACCCCCGAGTATCAGGGCGTTTTTTGAGCAATTTGAAGTTTGTCTGCACCGGTTAAGGCTGCGCGACGTGCCTGGGTTCTGGCGCGACGTGCCTGGGCAGAAGTTTAAAAAAGCCACCTTTGTCGGCGCGACGTGCCTGTACGTTGGCGCGACGTGCCTGTACAAGGCCGCCCGACCACACGACAGGCCGACCCGACAAACACCTTCTGCGCGACGGGTTTTCTCCAAAGGATGCCGCGCAAGTGCCCGAGGTCTTCAAAGATTATTCAGCCTTCCAAAACCGGTGTTTCACCAAAAATCAAGGTATTTTCGCATCATTCCCCTTCGACTTCAAAAGTTTGCTGACTGAAATTCCAAAGGGAGGCACCTAAAAGGCAGAAGAAAATTGTTATGAAGAAACAAAGTTTATATTTTTAAACAGAGTTATTTTACATCCAAAGTAAGGGCTAAGTTGTTATTCGAAGAACACATACAGAGAAAGACTGGGTTTGAGATTAAGGACAGCTTGTGTCATCTTCAAATAAATCAAAGGGCAGAAGTTTTCCTGTAAACAGCAGTGTTTTGATTAAAGGGAGGTTTCGTTGTAGAAATACAGACCTAATTCTAATGAAGAACCTTTCACACTATCATCCAAACATTTCCACACTACTAAAACAGTGAAGTGCAATCAGTGAGGGGGTTTTGACATTTTTATTGTTTTGAAAGAGAAAACTCTGGTAATCTCTGTCTAAAAGCTTGTTATTCTTCTAAAGCTCTGTCATTTTACCTCAGCCCTGTGTTTTTGTTGTCTAGACCTGTGTATGGTGATTTTCTTGAGATGCAAAACAGTGGAAAGTGGGCACACCTGTACAGGACAGAAATTGTTAAATGTTTGAAAGCCTCCTTGAACAAGGAATTTTTGTGTTAAGGTTGACATCAAAGACTTGAAAAACAGAGTAATCAGTGGCATTTTCTCACAGCACACTACTTAAGCAGATTGCCTTTCATTCACTGTATTCTCCCACTGTGAATTTGTTAACAAAGAGTTTCCAAAGGTGAACATCATATTGAAGGACAGAGGTTGTTGATGGTTAAATTTTGACATTGAAGGCAGAAGTACAAAAGTGGTGTTTGATTTCTTAAAACTTCACAAGTGAAAGGGGCCATTTTCTAAAGAGCAGAGTTGTTAGTGTTTGAAGTTAATATTGGAAACAGAGGTATAGATGTGTTGGTGTATCTCTTAAACTCACAAGCAAAGAGTGTGTTTTCTAAACCACTGTGCACTGATTTTACACCCAAGCTAGGTCTGCTTCTTCCTTGCACGGTATTGTATCATTCTGAAGATTTGTTGACAGAGAGATTCTAGGGGTGAAACAGGGCCATTTTCTAGAAGGCAGGGTTGTTGATGATCAAGTTTAACATTTGAAGCCAGAAGTACACAGGTGATGGTTGATCCTTTAACTTCACAAAGAAAAAGTGTCCTTCATAAAGCACTGTGTATTGTTTTTTCATATAACCTAGGTCTGCCCTCTTTTTCACCATATTATCATGTTAAAAAGCTGATTGACAAAGAGACTCTAAGGATGAACAGTACACTGAGGAGCATAGTTCGTTGATGGGATTCTAACTTTGGAGGCAGAGGTACAAAAGTAGTGTGTAATTTCTTAAAACTTCACAAATGAAAAGGGCCAGTTTCTAAAGGGCAGAGTTGTTGGTGATTGCTTTTAACATTGAGACAGAGGTACTAAGGAGCAGGGTTTTAATATTGAAGATTAGTCTTATAGATGCAAAATTCAAGGGTTGGTTGATCTCTAACAAACTCACCAGGAGTAGTTTTTCAAAACTGTGCACAAGAAATTGATACAGGAGTTTGCCTCATCTTTACACAGGATACCATATTAAAAAGTTTGCCTTGCTAAAAATACATCCAGAGTTGAAAGGTTGTTTTTAATAAGTATAGAGGTGGTTTATTCAAGGAAACATTGTTACCTTTTATTCAAAACCACAGTGTTCATATTTTTCCAAACAGTGTAGTGGCCAGTTTCAATCCAGCAGAACATTTTTCATACAGTGAAGGCAGTTTGCCTTTTCCAAAGTTTGGTCAAAGTCAGAATGCCTCCAAAGCGAGATCACAAGAGCGGTCCACATAAGAGATATGAGCCTATCTCCATAGAAGAAATCAATGCTCACCCATCAGTGCTTTTCAATTTCCATGAAGTAGGCTGTCTTGATTTCTGTCAGAGGATAGAAGAAGTCAAGAGTTTCTCGCCACTTACACATTTGTGCGCTTTGAGATTCAAGGACAAACACTTCCGGTTAGCGGGTCTTGACTTCAAAATCTCCCCAAGGTATGTATCCAAGGCTACCAAGATCCCGTATCATGGTGAAAAGTGGTTTAAACAAGCTCATCTTGATCTAGAAGATTATAAACCTTTCATCAAACCTGAACATAGGGAAACCATCACTGCTATTTTCCCTTTCTCCTATCTTCTTGACAGTTATGCTCCGCTGATGAAAGCCATAATGAGATATTTCACTTGTGAAGGGAGGTTTAGCCAAATTTTTGCCTATCATGTTCGCTTGTTGATTCATTTTACCAGAAGCAGGCAATTAAACCTTCCATACTTTTTGTCCAAAAGCATAGAGAAAATGGCAGCTACTATCCAAAAGAAGGCTCCACCTCAGCAAATCCCTTCTCTCTTTCATCATTCCTTGATCAAGATTATCTTCTTACACCAGCTGGAGAAAAAAGGGGTTTCATGGGATTCATTCATTAGCCATGCAGATTTCGCCACTGTCCCTCCTATTCATGTGTCTCCTACTCAGCCTATCCATCGCCCAGTGCCTTTGTCTAGTATGCCTACCCCTAAAAAACTCAAGATGACCACTGGGCAGCCAAGTCAACAGGGAGAAGGAGAGGGCAGTGAACCACAGGGAGAAAAAGAAGGCAGTGAACAGCAGCAGCTAGATATTGAGGGAAAACAGCAGTTGGAGATTAGTGAACAACAGCAACTAGAGTTTGAAGATCAGCAGCAGCTACAGGTTGATGAACAGCAGCAGGTGCAAGAAGAGGGACAGCAACAAGTACAAGAAGAGGGACATCAGCAGACAGAAATTGAAGAGCAGCAAGTTGAGCAAACAATTGAAGCGCCTTTTGAGCCACAAACTGGACAGGATGTTGAGGAAGGACAGCAAGCTGAAGCTGCCTCCTTGATAGTGACCAAAGCTGTTCCTAAAAAGAGGAAATTGCCCAAAAGGACAACTTCTAGCTTGCCAAGGAGAAAAAGCGCCAGATTAGCTTTCAAAGGCAAAAGCATAGTTGGAGAAAGTGCCAAGCATGGAGGTAAATCAGCTGTCATCCCTATCCCAAGCGATGACAGTGATAACGAGGCCCGCCTCCTTGAAAATCTCCTCATTCACAAAGAAGGGAAAATTGAGGGGTTACAAGAAGATCTTCAAAGGGCGAGGAATTTCAACCACTTCTTGGAGGTTGAAAACAAACAAATGAAGTATCATGCAGCCATTCATGAGGCTAGGGCGATCAAGTATAAGAAAGAGGCAGAAAGGGCACAAGTAAGAATTGAAGAGCTCATAGGCGAGTTTGATGATGAAGAGGAGGAAGACCAACCTAGGCGAAAGAGGCCTAGGACCATCGGGCTTAGAAGAGCTTTGGAGAAACATAGAGCAGAAGAACAAGCTCAATTCGAAGCCTTTCCTCTCACTGCCCTCTTTGAGCAGGAAATTGAGGAAAACAAGGAAGCATGGCTTGAGAGGGCTAACCAGCATTTGGAAACAAAGCTTGAGAAGGCAAACAGGGATCTTGAGCTATAGAGAAAAAGGACTCTTCACTTTCAGAAGCTAAATCAATTTTCCAGGCGAAAATTGAAGGTAGCACAAGAGAAATTGAAGAAGTTGAAGGAGAGGCACCTAGCACGGAAAGAAGAAAAAAGCATATCAGCCCTTGATATTTTGGCTTCAGCTTCGGAGCATGTGTCTATGGACCCTTGAGGGTCATGCATGCCAATTTTGGGCATGTTTCGGAAACTTTTTGTTTTTTGGCATTTTTGGGTTTTTTGCCAAAAACTCATAAATTCGCCATTTCAGTTTGATGAGTTTTCAAGGGAGGAGGATGATACCAATGGATGCCATAATTCCATGAGCAGGTCTCCAGCGATTTTCAGGGCATTTGAAGATCATTAGCCCCCTCAAATTGGCGAAAAACAGCCTCATTTTGCACATTCTGCCCGCCATATCAGCAGCCTGCTATTTTCTGGGTTTTTGCACACAGGTACAGTTTTGAGGGACTTTCAGAGATCAGATTGAGGTGATTCCACTTGCGTTGGAAAGCAGACACAGAGAGCTTTCCAACGAGCCATAATGAGCCTCATTTCGACACCAGGAAGGCTGCCATTTGCCTTCAGCAAGTAAGGGGACCTTTTTCAGGCATAAATATGAAGTATTTTTGTAATTTTCGAACTCCAAAAATCTGCTTTTCCCAAATGTGCGTTAAGCTATTTTTATCATGGGGAAATCATGTAAAGTCAATATAATTTCCGTTTTTAGCAGTTTTTTAGATATTTTATGGGATATTTTGTGCCTTGGGCTTTGCAAAGCCTCAAGGACAAGTTTAGATATTTTGACTTGGCCAATGGGACAGCTAGTTGCTCCATGAGGTTTTCCTCCTTCTAGCCTATTTATCCCATGGTTCTCATTGTAAATCAGAGGCTGAACTTGAGAGAAGAATTAATGCATTGGTCATATGAGCTTTGAAGAATACACTTGAGTTATGATTTTTGGACTACCTCTTGGATGCTTTTGAGGAATGGTGAAGGCTTGTTGATGGATTCCTTGTCATGGTAGAATGGTATAGTGCTTCTTAATGTGTTTTGTCTCCTAGTTCTCATTCATATTACATATTTCTTGCTGCTATAGATCAGTAAAGATTGATTTTGAGATATGCCCATGGAGGCACCTCAAAATCCATGAATCTTCATAGCTTGATGTTTTCTTCTCCCTTAGTTATGCTAAAGAATTCTTAGCTGCTCTTTAGTAACCTAAGGTATTGTTGCTAAGTTTTATTCATCAGTTCTATGTATGTTAAGTAGGATGTATGGTTTTCCCTACCTACCTACAAGCTGCCCATGGTTCTGTCCATAAAACTTTCTCTTTGACTGATTTGTTGATCATCTTGTTGAACCAAGGAGGCCTAGTCCCGATCTAGCCCTTTGCCTAAAACTATGAAAAATTATTTGTCCAAGTACCCAATGACTTAGAGACTATGTTTAGGCGTTCCGGCATAGTTTATGAGTTGTTAGTTCGTCTTATATGTTTTCCCCAAAGTCTGATAGCCATTTCCCAAAGTTAGAGGGTCTTATACCTCTATGTATGGCTGGAATGTTTGATTTCTATGTGTTAATTAGCTTATAGTTATACTTAGCATGATTAATGGCTTGCTATTACATGTTTATTGTCTGCTATTAACTAGTTAGATCCCTTCTATTGTGAATCAAATCGGCCCTACAGCAGCTTTACATCATCACCTCATAAGCTTCCTTGACCTGTTTGACCCCATAGCCCAATTTATCTACATCTTGTTATCCAGTTTATGTATTTGATCAATTTCATTCCTCACAAACTTAAAAAACCAAAAAACTAAAAACATACTTCATAACTAGCCTAATATCAGAACAGTGCAAGTAAACACACCGACATCTTTTACATATATAGAGAGAGCCCTCTCTGAGTCCAGGAAGGCTAGGTCCTTGGGCTCCAAAGCTTGGTTTGATGTTACATCGTCATTTGGCTAGCCAATCGGCCAAATCACGGGACCCTAACACAATGTGTGTGTGGTTGCATGAGTGCACCCACTAATGTCACAACAGATAGTCAAATTGTCCCTTTCACCTATCTCTCAACTGGGTCTCCATTGGATTTGACATGCATGTAGTTAACAGTAGTAAATCTTTAGTTGCATGTGAGATCACTCCATGTGAATTAATTTAATATTTAATTCACGGATCTCTCACTAGTGTATCTTTAGTTACAACTAGTTACAACTAGCACAACTGAGTTTAACTCACTTAACTGAGTTAAACTACTTTACAACTCACATAAATACACATCCAACTCTGTTACAACTTCGAATCACTCAGTTACAACTAAGTCCACTTGCATGTCCCACCAACCAACCTTAGAACTCGTAATTACTTCAGTTAACTAGTTTTTCACACCAATTAACTGAAATAAAGTGCTTCAAGAGAATAGATTATTATTTATTGTCCAATTATTATTAAGAGATAATAATAACCGACATGCATTCTATTTTTAGACATGCGATATATAAATAGACTTCTCCCATGCATCTAAAAATAGAAACTCATCTATAAATAGAATTTTCTCACCACTCTAAAAATAGACTCCTGCTATAAATAGAATTTGCTCAACATTCTAAAAATAGACATACACCTAAAAATAGCCTACGAGCCCCACCTAGTGTAGGTGCTTAATTTTCACTAGGATCATCATCTTGTTGAATCTCAACACTCCCTCTCAACAAGAAAGGGATTATCCTTCACCCCAATCCTGTCTCTATGGTATTCGTAATTGCTCCTGGTGAGCACCTTCGTCAGAATATCTGCATCATGATCTTCTGTAGGAATGTACTGAAGCAACATGATCTTCTACTGCACACAATCTCTGATATGATGATACCAGATATCTATATGCTTAGATCTATCATGAAACAAAGGATTAATCGAGAGTTTAATGCAACTTTGATTATCACAATGAATCACTATAGGATCTAAATGAGAACCAAACAAATCAACCAGGATATTTCTCATTCAGATAGCCTCACATGCAGCTTGACTTGCTGCCATGTATTCCTCTTTCGCTGAACTAAGTGCCACAGATCTCTATTTCCTGATGTACCAAGAAACAACTATATATCCGATACTGAAGACCCCTCCTGATGTGCTCTTTCTGTCTGTTGGGCTTCCCACCCAATCTGCATTCGTGAAGCCATGCAACTTCACCTCATTCGTCTATCTATACCATAAGCCATATTTAGATGTGCCCCTGAGATATCTCAGGACATGCTTGCCCGCCTTCCAAAAGATCTTGGTAGGTTTAACCATCACTTGACTAAGCCAGTTCACTGCATAGCATATTTTCACTCTTGTATTTACTAAATACATTAGCAAACCCACTGACTGTCGATAGACTGTATCATCCAATACCTCTCCAGATGTAGCGTCCTATTTCTTCCAATTTCTAGGAAGAGGAGTATCCATGGGTTTGCAGCCCTCCATGTGAGACTTACCCAGTATCTCCGTTGCATACTTTCCTCGAGACACAAAAATTTCACCATCTCGCTGCCATATTTCCAATCCAAGGAAATAATGAAGGAGGCCCATATCCTTCATTTTGAACTCCTTTGCAAGATCCTCCTTACATGATTGTATCAGCTGCTCATCATCAGTTAGTATTAAATCATCAACATAAAGAAAAATGATTAAAATCTTACCCTCCACCACAATTTGGTATAGGTTTGCATCCGCCTCACTCTTGGTGAAGCCAATTCCAGTGAAATAACTGTCGATCCGAGTGTACCAAGCACGAGGTGCTTGCTTCAGCCCATACAATGCTCTTTTGAGTCTGCACACATGTGACTCGTTGCTGAAGATCTCAAATAATTCAAGTTGCTCAATGTACACTTCTTCCTCAATGATCACATTAAGGAACGCAGTCTTCACATCCATATGATGAATGTGCCAACCCATTTGCACTAAGAGAGCAAGGATGGTCCTTATGGAATGATGCAGGGGCATGAGGCTTAGAGACAAAAGGCTTCATTAATTATTCCAAAAATCCAAAAAAAGTTACAAGAAAAGATGTTGATACCTTTAGCTGTCATTTTACAGTTGTATTAGATAGGGTTGAACTAGTATTTAGGAGGATTGAACAATTTTAGATTTGTTTCAACATATTTAGCTTTAGTTGATAGATTTAGGGAAGATATGATGTAATTAGGATTTTTTTCTAAAATAGAAGAATTCGATCCTCAAGAAGAGGTCTATTGTTATGTAAGAACCTATAAATTGTAACCTATGAGGAAGAGGAATTCAGAATTTGGCCGTAGAAGAATTAATTGAGAGGTTTTGCCTCTGTTTTAATAAAATTGAAAAATTGCATTTATCTGTTATTACTTGGAAATTTCCCGGAGGGTTTTATCCCTTTGAATCCATTGGATTTATATATTCTGTGTATAAATTGAGAATTATTAACTCTGTGTGAAGTAGAATTGAGCATGATTAAACTTATGTGTAAAGAATTCAGATAATTTGACGAAGTTCTGTTTACTTTGCTGGGAGATCAAGTAGTGATCATAGATCTACGTTACTGTGTTTCACGGTGGAAAAAGAGGGTTTCAAAGAAGTGAAGTTAGAAGATAAACTGGAAATCCAGCGAAAATCTTGTGAAAATCCGTTGTCAAAAACGATTTAAATACAATTTGCAAGTTAAGCGGTTTTCAAGAAAACCGGACACTGTTGTCGCATAGCCTTTGGGTTGTGAGTGGTTTTTTCCATTTTGAACGCGATCAAATCATATTTCGACACGTCACGGGAGAAATACCACCCATTTTGCATTGCTTTTGGGTGATAAAGTTCTGGGGTCAATTGAACGCGATTGTCGTCCGATTAGATCTCTGGAAGATCCGATGGAGTTCGCGTTGAAAGCTGCGTGGGAGTTAAAACAAGGTTTGGACCTGAAAATCTATGCAACAAAGCTTAATAAAAAGGTTTGAAATTTGAAACATTGATTCCGAAGGGTTTTTATATTATTTCTGAAGGTTTGAATATTTCAATAAAGTTTTATTAATAGTGGAGGTTCGGAAATACATTGCCGAGGGGGGTTTTAAGCATTGTTTAAAACGTAAATTATAATTATTTCCGAAGGTATAAAATATTCATTCCAAAAGGGTTTAAAACCTTGGTTTAAGTACTTTATAATGTTTCCAAAGGTTTAACATTGTTTAAAGAGAAAAAGGGGATTTTTCTTCCGAATGTTATACAAGTGCATCATTATGTTATGAATATATAAAGGGACTTTTTGCTTCCGAATGCCACTTTATTAATAAAATAAATCATATTTCATAAAATTTGATGACCGAGAGTGGAATAGGAGATCAGGAACAGATTCCTCCTGAGTTAGAAAACATTGTAACCAAGTTTGAACAACTCTCCTTAAAGCCTGCACCCACACTGCCATCATTTGTGGTATCAGAGCAGTCTTCAAAGCATTTTTCAGACATTGAACAAGCTTCCAAAATTTAGAAAAATAAATCCAATATGGCTGTCAGAATTGGTAGAGGTTGTGCTGGTAGAAGAAGAGGTAGACCAGTTGCAAATGCTGAAGTACTAGAGACTATGCAGCAAATTCAAGCCAGATTGGAAGCAATTGAAGTAGGACAACAGAGAGATCTTGAAGATATCAGTGAACCTGAAGCTGAAGAAGAAGAAGAAAATTTTGAGCTTACTCCTGATATGAGATTCTTTAAATCAATTTTAGGATCTACATCCAAGCCTATACTTGAAGTATCAGCTTTTGCAGGAGGATTGAATCTAGAAGAGTTGATAGACTAGATCAATGAAATGAATAAATGCTTTGATTATGAAGAGATGGGTGAAGAAAAGAGAGTTAATTTTGTTGTCACAAGGTTGAAAGGACATGCAACATTTTGGTGGGATGGAGTGTAAGCAGAGAGAAGGAGAGTTGGTAAGCAACCAATCAAGAATTGGAACAGAATGGTGGCAAGGATGAGAGGTAAGTTTTTTCCTAGTGATTATCAACTTTCATTATTTAAACAAATGCAAAATATTAGACAGAGATTAATAACAATAAAATAATACACAAGAATTTTACAAAGTGAGTATAAGAGTAGGAAAAATTCAAGATACAACAGAGAATATTGTCAGGTACATAAATTGTCTCATAATGGATATTCAAGATGAGATAAGTATATTGTCTCCTAAGACAGTAGAAGAGGCTTATCAAATGGCCTTAAAAGTTGAAGAAAAACTCCTAAGAAAGAAATCTGCCAAAGGAAGAGGCACTTTCTGAGGAAGAGGAAGTCAAGGTGGTAGAGGAAGATCTACAGCACCAAGAGATGGAGCTAGCAGCA
Source organism: Pinus albicaulis (assembly GCA_034641835.2). Lineage (NCBI taxonomy): Eukaryota > Viridiplantae > Streptophyta > Pinopsida > Pinales > Pinaceae > Pinus > Pinus albicaulis. Next base: position 163,305,872 of record CM076576.1, read on the forward strand.
ACTCACCTCAGTATGCACCCACAGAAGGTGATACAAGTGGCAGAAGGAGTTCTTACAGAGGAAGAGGAGGCAGAAACAGAGGAAGATAAGTTAGATGTTACAGATGTAAAAAATTAGGACATAGAGCCTATGAATGTCCAGAGAAAGAGAATGTGGGGACAAACCATAGAAATGCAATTGCTGCTCAGACTGGAGAAAAAGTAGCAAAGTTGCCTGAAACAGAGAAAGAAATTGTGCCAGAGAAAGGAGAATCTTTGGTGGTTAACAAAGTTTTGTTAAAAAAAACAAAGGAAGTTGCTGAAACAACATGGAGAAAGACTTTGTTCAGAAGTGTGTGCAAGGTTCAAGGGAACTGTTGTCAATTGGTAATTGATAGCGGCAATACAGATAATTTGGTCTTTAGAGAGGTGATATAGAAGTTGAAATTGAAGACAAGGGAACATCCAACACCCTACAAGGTGTCATGGCTTCAGAAAGGATATCAGCTGATATTAAAGGATCAATTTGAAATAGAATTGCAAATGGGCAGTTACAAAGATAAAATCATGTGTGATGTGATGCCTATGGATGTGTGTCACATATTTCTGGGTAGACCTTGGTAGTATGGCAGAGCAGCAGTACATGATGGGAAGAGAAACACCTACAAGTTTTTCAAATATGGTATGAATCAAACATTGTTACCTATGGAAGAAGAAGGTGCATCAAGTAAAAATTCGGATACAAAGGATTTATTTTTGAGTGGAAAAGAATACTTGCAGCAGATTGAAGATTATGAGGTAAATTTTACTTTAGTTTGCAAACCTAAGGTAGTATTTACTTCTACTAAAATTTCTGATTTTCCAATTGAAATTCAAGAAATGTTGGAGAATTATTGTGATATTATTGTGGATGATTTGCCTGATGAATTACCACTTGTAAGAAGAATCAACCATCAGATAGATTTGATTCCAGGATCAAATTTTCCTAACAAAGCAGCTTACAGAATGACTCCTACAGAAAATGAAGAAATCAGAAAGCAAGTATAGGAATTGGTTGACAGAGGTTTGATCAGAGAAAGTTTGAGTCCTTGTACAGTACCTACAGTATTAAGTCCGAAGAAAGATGGAGGTTGGAGAATGTGCACTGATTCAAGAGAAATCAACAAAATAACAATCAGGTATAGATTTCCTTTACGTAGAATTGAAGATTTGATGGATTATTTGAGTGGAGCAAGATATTTTTCAAAACTAGAGTTAAAAAGTGGGTATCATCAAATTAGGATAAGGGAAGGTGATGAATGGAAAACAACCTTTAAAACAAATGAGGGATTGTATGAATGGATGGTAATGCCTTTTGGTTTATCAAATGCACCTAGTACCTTTATGAGGCTTATGAATGAAGTATTAAAGGCATTTATTGGTAAATTTGCAATAGTATATTTGGATGATATATTAATTTACAACAAAACAAAGGAAGAACACCTGAGACATCTTAATTATGTCTTAAGGAAGTTACATCAAGAGAAATTACTGATAAATTTAAAGAAATGTTCATTCATGAAAGAAGAATTGGTATATCTAGGTTTTGATGTTTCTGCTGAAGGATTAAAAATGGATCTAGAGAAGATAAAGGCAATTGTGTAGTGGCCTTCACCTAAGAATGTTTTTGAGGTAAGAAGTTTTCATGGTCTTGCTAGTTTTTATAGAAAATTCATAAGGAATTTTAGTAAGATCAATGCACCTATAATTGAAACCATAAAGAAGGACAAACAACCATTTAAGTGGACCGCTGAAGCTGAAAGGAATTTTCAGTTCTTGAAGCAAAAGATAACTGAGAAACCTTTCTTAGTTTTTCTTGATTTTAAAAAACCATTCCAAGTGAAATGTGATGCCAGTGGAGAAGCTATTGGAGCTGTATTAAGTCAAGAAGCTAGGCCTGTAGCATATTTCAGTGAGAAGCTGAATGAAACAAGAAGGAAGAACTCTTCTTATGAAAAGGAATTTTATGCAATTGTACAGTCATTGAAGAAGTGGAGACATTATTTAATGTCTAAAGAATTTGTGCTATATTCAGATAATCATGCTTTACGGTATATTATGCAGCAGCCTAAATTGAATCAAAAACATGAAAATTGGGTTGAATATCTTCAAAGTTTTAACTTTTTATTGAAGCATATAAGTGGTCAAGCAAATAAGGTAGCTGATGCCTTAAGTAGGAAAATAATTCTTTTTCAAGAAAGTCAAATTGAATTGTTAGGTTTTGATTTTATTAAAGAACTCTATAAAACATATTTGGATTTCAAAGAAGCATTTGAAGCATGCTGTAATCATGTTTTGATATACAGAAGTCAGTGGTTAGATTATTTCTTGCAAGAGGGTTTACTGTTCAAAAGAAATTAGTTGTGCATACCAAATTGTTCTATGAGAGAAAATTTAATCAGGGAAAAACATAGTGGTGGACTTGCTGGAAATTTTGGTGTTGATAAGACTTATGAGCAACTAAGTCATTTTTATTTTTGGCCAAAGATGAGATCTGAAGTGGAAAAGTATGTGAAGAATTGTAAAATTTGTCAGTATGAAAAAGGGAAAAGTCAAAATGCAGGTTTGTGCATTCCATTACCTATTTTAGACAGACCTTGGGATATGGTAAGTATGGATTTTGTTTTAGGATTGCCTAAGAAATAGAAAGGAAATGATGCAATTCATGTTTTAGTTGACAGCTTTTGAAAGATCACACATTTTATTCCATGTTATAAAACCAGTGATGCTACTCATGTTGCCAATTTGTTTTTCAAGGAGATTGTCAGATTACATGGGTTACCTAAAATTATTGTTTCTGATAGAGATACTAGATTTGTTGGTCATTTTTGGAGGACATTGTGAAAGAATCTTGGTACTAAACTGAGTTTCAAATCAACTTATCACCCTCAGAATGATGGGCAGACTGAAGTAGTGAACAGAAGTTTGGGTAATCTTTTGAGAAGTATTGCAGGAGAACATCCTAAACAGTGGGATCATATTTTACCATAGGCATAATATGCATATAATGATTCACCTAACAGAAGTACAGGATAGAGTCCATTTCATATATTTTATGGAATGCACCCAAGAGGAGTATCTGAATTGAGGAACTTGGGAAAAGCATAAATGATAAGTGTTGAAGGAGAGGAGTTTGCTTTAGAAATTCAAGCAATACATGAACAGGTAAAGCAACAGCTATAAGACAGCATCATCAAGTATAAGAACATAGTAGATTTGAGCAAAAGAGAAGTTAATTTTGAAGTTGGTGATTTGGTTTTGGCACACTTAAGAAAAGAAAGATTTCCAAAGAGGCAGTATAACAAGTTAAAATTCAAAAAATTAGGACCATGCAGGATATTGAGAAATTTTTCTGCAAATGCTTATGAAATTGAATTACCATCTGATATTGGAATATATCCAATATTCAATGTTGCTGATTTGTACATATATGAATATGGTGGCACAGATGAAAAACCAGAAGACAAAGAACATATTGATTGGGTAAAACAGTTACCTCCAGCAGAGCCATTACAGCCAGAGAGGATCTTAGACAAGAAAGTGTTTAAGAAAACTAGGGGACATGAGTATTTTCAATACTTGATCAAGTGGAAGGATCAACCAATTGAGGATGCTACCTGGATGACAGAAACCATGCTGCAGAAATTGGCAGTTATGTAGAGGAGCTCATGGACAGGAGCCCATGAAGATTTTTGTCCTCGGGAGTCTGATGCAGGGGCATGAGGCTTAGAGACAAAAGGATTCATTAATTATTCCAAAAATCCAAAAAAATTTACAATCAAAGGTGTTGGTACCTTTAGCTGTCATTTTACAGTTGTATTAGATAGGGTTGAACTAGTATTTAGGAGGATTGAACAGTTTTAGATTTGTTTAAGCATATTTAGCTTTAGTTGATAGATTTAGGGAAGATATGATGTAATTAGGATTTTGTCTAAAATAGAAGAATTTGATCCTCAAGAAGAGGTCGATTGTTATGTAAGAACCTATAAATTGTAACCTCTAAGGAAGAGGAAGAGGAATTTGGCCGTAGAAGAATTGATTGAGAGGTTTTTCCTCTGTTTTAATAAAATTGAAGAATTTCATTTATCTGTTATTACTTGGAAATTTCTCGGAGGGTTTTATCCCTTCGAATCCATTGGATTTATATTTTCTATGTATAAATTGAGAATGATTAACTCTGTGTGAAGTAGAATTGAGCATGATTAAACTTCTGTGTAAAGAATTCAGAGAATGTGATGAAGTTCTATTTACTTTGCTGGGAGATCGGGAAGTGATCATAGATCTACGTTACTGTGTTTCACTGTGGAAAAAGAGGGTTTCAGAGAAGTGAATTTAGAAGATAAATCGGAAATCCAGCGAAAATCTGGTGAAAATCCGTTGTCAAACACGATTTAAACACAGTTTGCAAGTTAAGCGGTTTTCAAGAAAATCAGACACTGTTGTCGCACAACCTTTGGGTTGTGAGTGGTTTTTTCCATTTTGAACGTGATCAAATCATATTTCAACATGTCATGGGAAAAATACCACCCATTTCGCGTCGCTTTTGGGTGATAAAGTTCTGGGTCGATTGAACGTGATTGCCGTCCGATTAGATTTGTGGAAGATTCGATGAAGTTCACGTTGAAAGCTGCGTGGGAGTTAAAACAAGGTTTGGACCCAAAAATGTATGCAACAGAGCTTAATCAAAAGGTTTGAAATCCAAAGCATTGATTCCGAAGGGTTTTTATATTATTTTCGAAGGTTTGAATATTTCAATAAAGTTTTATTAATAGTGGAGGTTCGGAAATACATTACCGAGGGGGGTTTTAAACATTGTTTAAAATGTAAATTATAATTATTGCTGAAGGTATAAAATATTCATTCCAACAGGGTTTCAAACCTTGGTTTAAGTTATTTATAATGTTTCCAAAGGTTTAACATTGTTTAAAGAGAAAAAGGGGATTTCACTTCCGAATGTTATAAAAGTGCATCATTATGTTATGAATGTATAAAGGGAATTTTTGCTTCCGAATGTCACTTTATTAAGAAAATAAATCAGATTTCATAAAATTTGATAACCGAGAGTGGAATAGGAGATCACAAACAGATTCCTCCTGAGTTAGAAAACATTGTAACCAAGTTTGAACAGCTCTCCTTAAAGCATGCACCCACACTGCCATCATGGAATAATGTCGTGTGATAGGTGCAAAGGTTTCTTCACAATCAATCCCCTCGATATATGAGAAGCCCCAGGCCACAAATCTGGCCTTTTATTTCTCAACACTCCCATCAGCAACTTGCTTTACCTTATAGATCCATCTTGAACCTACCAATGGTTTATCAACCGGCCTTGGAAAAATTTCCCAAGCACTATTTCTGACAATGGAGTCATACTCCTCCACCATTGCATCTACCCATGTGGGCTCCTGCACTACTTCTTGAAAGGAAGATGGCTCAGTCACAATACATTTTCTCATGAGAGCCATGTATCTATTGAATCGGTCAGGATACTGTCTCTATCTGTGCTGTGGAGTAGGGACTCCTACATTTTGTGCCGCATCAAGCTTCAGCCTCTCAACTTCTGTGGTACGCCTTCTACCAGTTCTCATGTTTGGCTCTGTGTGAGTGAACTCCTCCACTCCATGAACCTCCTCTTGTGGCTGATACACATCTAGATACTCATCTTTGGGGACCAAAAGTTCCTCCTCCACATGTAAGTCTAGCTCCCTCTCAAGCGACAACTTCATGGCTTTCTCCTCATTTAATTTTATATCCCGTCACACCACAGTCATTCGATTGTTTGGAAAATACACACGATAATTATGGGGTGTTTCTCTGTACCCCACAAATATCCCAAATCCAGCAGTTGGCTCTAGCTTCTTCTTGGCATTCTTGGTCACATGCACATAAAAATATGAGCCAAAAATATTAAAGTGAGAAACATCTGGTTTCTTACCAGTAAAAGATTCTTCCAGTGTACTCATGCCAAGTACTCTATGAGGACAACGATTTTGCACATAAACCGCATTGTTTCATGCTTCCACCCACAAGTGCATTGGTAGGCCCTGATCATGCAACATCGTTTGTGCAGCACCCATGATAATTCTATTCTTCCTCTTCACGACCCCATTTGGCTATGGGTTATGAGGTGCTATGAGTTCTCTTCGAATTCCTTCTTTGCCACAGAAGTATTTGAATTCGTTCGAGATGTATTCTCCACCATGATCTCTCTGCAGAGCCTTCACTTGCTTCCCCGACTCTTTCTCAACCAATGCCTTAAACTCATAGAACTTTGAGAATGTACGATCCTTCTTCTGCATCAAGAAGATAGTGTATTTACGAGAAAATTCATCAACAAAAATAATATAATACCTGTGTTTTTCTATTGAAGCAACCGAGAATGGTCCAGACACGTCTGTGTCAACTTTCTCCAGAATCACCGAAGCACGGTTCTCCTTTTCATGAAAGGTGGACTTTGCAAACTTCCCCATGGTGAAACCCTTGCACTGATCTAACTGAGCAAGTGTTCCCATTGGAAGTCTAGAAGGTATTTGCTACATGACTTTCAAAGCTCGATGATGAAGATGGCCTAATCATCTATGCCATAATTTGCGCTCATCCTGTCTCACCACTTTTCTTGATTTTCCCATCATGGTAGCACAAACTTCTACCTCCAGCTTGTAGAGATTCTTGACTCGAATCCCTATCCTCTTGGCTTGACCTATTGTTTTATGTCGCAGGAAATATTTTCCATCTTTGAAAACAACGTCATAGCCTCTGTCCTCCAATATCGCGACTAAGACCAAGTTTTTCTTCAGAACTAGAACATGCATAACATATTTCAATAGAAATGGTTTACATGAATCCATCTCAAAGGTAATGGTATCAATTTCTGTCGCACTGTATCATCCATCGTCGCCCATTTCTATATGCATATGGAGATCTTCCTCCTCCAAGTCACTGAAAATATCCTTATCTCTTGTCATGTGGAAGGAAGCACCACTATCAAGACACCACACCGATCCCATTGCGCTTGATACCAAGCATGAAATCAAAGAGAAATAAAGTTAAAATTTTGAGGCAAGGGCATCACCAGCTGCAACTCTAGCTCCAGCAGCCTTCTTGTTCTTATTTTTCTCTGGGCAGTTAGTGGCAAGATGCCCATGTTCGTGACAGTGAAAACACTTCACCTTGGACAAATCCAGCTTCTTGCCTTTAGCCTCGGATTTTGAGTGGAATTTATTCCCCTTCCCTTTCCTTGCCTTGGCAGCCAAAGCAAAATCCTCTTCATCGTCATTATTTGATGAAGAGCCATCTCTAGTGTTCCACCTGAACTCCTCCTACACTAGATCTGATCACAGTCGTTCCCAATCTGGTAGTTTTTCCCGTCCGTTGATAGAGTCTTGATAATTGTGCCAAATCTTAGGAAGTCACAAGAGAGCCAAGCTTGCCAAATCATCATCATCAACCATGATTCCCACACTCCCTAGTTCATCCCGACATTGGAAAAACCTTGTGAGATACTTAGGAATATTATCGCCCTTCTCCATATTGATCTTTCTGAGTTTATCCTTCAGTTCCAATTTCCTATGGTCGCTGCTTCTTTGGAAAATATTCGTCAAAGCCTTCCACATAGCATATGGAGTGGCTTTCCCATGAATTCTTGAGACAATATGGTCTCACACACCTTCCAAAAAAACCCTTCTCGTCTTCGCTACTTTCTTTTTCCATGCGTCAAGTAGTGCAGCATCCGTCGAAGTGGGCTTAGGAACATCACTGTCGATGAATTCATTCAAGCCATTTTCTTCAAGCATTGCCTCCATCCTATCCTTCCATGCAATGTAGTTTGAGCTTCCCTCAAATTCATACTCTAGTCACAAAGCATTGAAAGCCATTTCGATGTTTACTCACCTGTCGCACCAAGAAATTCTTGCAGCAAATTCAAATTGTTTCCACCAAGAAACTCAGCTACTGCTTCAATATTGCTTTGATACCATCTAGAAATTTTAATAAAATTACGTATTGCTTGGATTCTCCTGATCTAAAAATTATAAGCCACTGTTAAATACAAAATCCTTCTACTAAAATCTTTGTGGAAATTTAATCTCCAATTGCAAACACATGAAGAAAGATCAATCACACATAACACAGATGTTTTTATCGGGAAAGAATAAATCTAAAAACCCCACTATCATATATTATTTATATATCATGGATCATGAAAAAATCTCATACAAAACTCTAATCCAAGAGCTTTCAACACAATATACAATCGTCTCACACTGTCATACAAAAATTGGCATATTCATGCACCAATTTATTTCCTCCTGACAACCTGCCTCCACTGCGTAATCCCTGCTAATCACAATCCCTGAATGAATGAGATATTGGCTTGCCTTGACTGCGCAATCCTCATTGGAATCTCCAAAGTGTGTGTGGTTGCATGAGTGCACCCACTAATGTCACAACAGATAGTCAAACTGTCCCTTTCACCTATCTCTCAACTGGGTTTCCACTGGATCTGACATGCATGTAGTTAACAATAGTAAATCTTCAGTTGCATGTGAGATCACTCCATGTGAATTAATTTAATATTTAATTCAATGATCTCTCACTAGTGTATCTTTAGTTACAACTAGTTACAACTAGCACAACTGAGTTTAACTCACTTAACCGAGTTAAACTGCTTTACAACTCACATAACTACACATCCAACTCTGTTACAACTTCGAATCACTCAGTTACAACTAAGTCCACTTGCATGTCCCACCAACCAACATTAGAAATTGTAATTCCTTCAGTTAACTGGTTTTCCACATCAGTTAACTGAAATAAAGTGCTTCAAGAGAATAGATTATTATTTACTGTCCAATTATTATTAAGAGATAATAATAACCGACATGCATTCTATTTTTATTCATGCGATCTATAAATATAATTCGCCCATGCATCTAAAAATAGAAACTCATCGATAAATATAATTTTATCACCACTCTAAAAATAGACTCTTGCTATAAATAGAATTTGCTCAACATTCTAAAAATAGGCATACACCTAAAAATATCCTGCGGGCTCCACCTAGTGTAGGTGCTTAATTTTCACTAGGATCATCATCTTTTTGAATCTCAACACTATAGCTGATAGGATTTACTAATGGATTCTTCCTCATTGAGCGAGGATGAATTTGCCACATATTTTGAAATTTCTGATGTGAGGCATTTCAAAAACAAGTCTAGGAGGACTTGACCATCAAATTGTGCTTTGCACAAGCTATGACGTTTTCGCCATTCATGGATATGGTATGATATGTGAACTGATGGTGTTTTTTTGAAGTGGGTGAGGAGTTCCAGTCCCAAGTCGTGTTGAATCGGGAGTTGGAAGAATGTAAGGAATGTTGTAGCTAGGGAGTGAAATATTCCATGTGACATAGCATAATCGTCAACATACCATTTCGCTACATACCCTATAAGGGTGTGTTGAAATAGTCTCAATGGAATGGTACATATATGATACTATTCGACGAACATCACAGGTGAAAAGTCATGACATGGTTTCTTGGGTATTCACCTTGCTTTCCTTCGAATTTTGGAATACCTAAAGGGAGCTTGGTGGGCATGGCCAGTCAATTAAGGCCATGTGTAATTGGGTCATTAGTTAGCTTACTTAGATATGGTAGATTTAAATATGCTAAGAAAGTTATTTTTGAGTTATCTTCCATATCGAAATGAGTTTTGATAGATATATGCAAAGGGATCCTTTATGGGGAGGACAGAGGAAGACTACCCTAATGGGTGCTCTTGGGGCTATCGTGGAAAGAATATAACACACACCCAACACTCCTTTGAGGTGATAGGAATGATACATGTAGAGGTGATACCTGAGTTTCGTAACATGGATGGTAGGGCCAAATACCATACAGGCATCACAAGAGCCATGTTTAGCAATGTAAGGGTTGTCACGACTTGGTGCAAGACAAAACTAGGCAGTGGATATAAGAAGGGGGTTTGGGTGATGTCATATGGAGGAAATGTAGAGTTGATGACAATAAAACTTCAATATGCACCACAAAAACCTCCAATATATCATTGTTACCCTATGCGGAAGGGATACATGGATTGAGATTCGTAATCTAAAAAAAACAAGGATAAAACAAGTTTTTCCTGAAGATGAGTGTTGATTTAGACTCGAAATGAAGACTGTGGATATTCTGAATTTTGCATCTCAAAAACTTGTGGTGTCAGGATATGGTTCCTGAATCGCTTATGTGTTTAATGAACTCATCATGCACACCGTAGCTCCTGTATTTCTTGGGGATTATCCTGGTAATACAGGAGGTTCTATAGGGTATGTTCAAGGAGTGTGGCTGGTTTGAATTGACCTGGGGTGAAATCCATGTATGTTGTGACCAAATCTACATAAAAATATACATATGGTAGCACGTCTTCAAGGGTCGTTACAGGTTTATTATCGTAATACTTGAATTGGTATATTGTAACAAAATTCCCTTTGTAGGGGAACATCGTCACTCTGAATACGGAGGATGTTACTGCAGTCATTGTGTAGATATAACCCCATCTAAGAATGATGTTATAATCTAGATGTGCATCCAAGACTTCAATGTCAATGAGCACAATCTTGCCGACGAGATGTACTGGTACGTCTTGAAAAATACCTACAGGGGCAGAAGGGTGCTCATCATATGCTCTAATCATGATGTTATATAGTTTTAGTTCTAGTGATTCTAACTTCTGCCAAACTATTTTCGACATGATACATGTGGATGCTCCTTCATCCATGATGAAATGATGAATGGTGATGTTCTGGATTGCAACCAATATTTGAAAGGCGACTAAAGAAGGGAATCACAGTCTTGCTTGATCTAGGTCAAAAAGCATTAAGAGGGAATTAGAAGGGTCGATTTCACCTAATGTAGAAGTAAGGCTTTCCATTGGGTTGGGCAAGATTGCAGAACTTCTAATGCTGACATAGTTGAGGGGGGTTGAGAAAATTCATCCACTATGATATAGTTATGAGCATCCTTTGAATTATGTCATGTGCGCCTCAAGGGACCTTTTACCATTTTTGGCATAAGCTCTATAGGTACCCTAGGAATGGTTAATGGTGCTATGGGTACGCTTGTATTTGAGGAATTTGGGTTCGTGTCTTGGGGAGCTTCATAATTTTTATTTTGCATTTGTAGTAAAATTTCTTCTCCTGCCATGTAGATATCGTGAAGATTATTGTTATGAGTGTTCTCTCCATATATTTTTTTTTGGGTGGTTGATGTTGCCAAGTATTAACCACTTCTTGATGGGGGAAAGATCCTGCATTACTTCAGGTTGCTGGTTTTGCCCCCCTTGTCCCCTGTTTCCCTGGATTCTTTTTAACTCAGGGAGTTTAGGAAACTGATGGGTGTAACGACCGTATTCCCCACATATGGCACAATAATGGTTTTTCCTTAGATTGGTCGTATTTTTTTTCCTTTGATATTTTTTGTTATTGGTTTGTTCTTGGTTCTAATTTCGATTGTGGTTACCCCTAGCCTATATTCATAGGGGGCATTGCTGATTGCTGCCCCCCTTTCTAGGGTCTCCCTTTGGTTTTCCATTTGGTTTTTTCTTAGCAACACAAAGAGGATTGTTGGTATTATCTTGGTCAAATGATTATTTCTATTGAGAATGGGAGGGTTGTACTAAATTTACCCCTGCATTATTTTTTGCTGGTGGTATATTTTTTTGTTGTCTGGGGAAAGGAGAGTACTGGTTTCCTTGTCCCTGATTGGTGTACACATTTTGGGACGATTCTCTTACATCAATATTCCTAGATGAATATTGATTTACCTGAGGGGGAGGGTATGGTCCTCCTTATGGGGTATGATATTGGTTAACCCTGTTAGTCACATTTTTTCAATGGTGCGGGTTGAGTGGGGTATTATCCTGTGTGCAATACATTTTGAGTAGTATCGAACGTTTGATTAGAAAAATAATACATAGGATATTGGTGATTGTTTTTACTTTGAGTTTGGGTTAAGGACCTTATCAATCCATCAATAGTATTGGATGCACCTGATATCTCTTTATAAGTTTTCAGGTGTGGGGTGTTTGGAAGAACATTATAGATATATCAAGATTGGGTGTATATGAGCTCTAGCTGCTATGATTTACTAATGGCTTATTCCTCGTTATGCGGGGTTGAATTTGCCACATATTTTGAAATTTCTGATGTGAGGGATCTAAAAAACAAGTCTAGGAAAACTCAACCGTCAAACCGTGCTTTGCACAAACTTGAATTTTTTTGCCATTCATGGATATGGTATGATATGTGAAAAACGAGTGTTTGTTTGAAGTGGGTGAGGAGTTCTAGTGTTGAGTCGTGTCGAATAGGGAGCTGGAAGAATGTAATGAATGTTTTAGCTATGGATTTAAAGCTTCCATGTGATGCAGTACAATGGTCAACATACCATTTTGTTGCAGGTCCTATAAGGGTGCATTGAAATAGTCGCAGCTGAATGGTATCATCTATGATATTATTCGATAAACATCACATGTGAAAATTCATGACATGGTTTCCTGGGTCTTCACCTTGATTTCCTTCAAATTTTGGAATATCTAAAGGGAGCTTGGTGGGCATGGACAACCAATTAAGGCCATGTGTAATTGGGTCATTTGTTAGCTTAATTATATCTAGTAGATTTAAATATGCTAAGAAAGGTATTTGTGAGTTATCTGCCATCTCGAAATGATTCTGGATATCTATATGCAAAGGGACCCTCTATGGGGAGGATGGAGGAAGACTACCCTGATGGTTGCTCATGGGGCTATCCGGAGGAACGGTACGTGGGCTCTGCAAAGGCATAGCAATTAGTGACCCTTGTGGGGTCGTGAAAGGTGTATTTTATTAGGGAGGGGTCCCAAGAAAAGTTTCCCCAATAAAGGAAGATCCTATAATAGTGGTTGCATGAGGTCTTCTTCACCTTAATGGAGGGAGGCCTGTCACACCTCCCAATAATGGGGGGAGGTTTAAGAAATGCCTAGATCAATGGGGTGTCATGGGGTCCCCTATGGTGTCGATTAGTGTGACTTAATTTGTAATTTTTGAGGAAATAATATCACTATCAATGCAATATAATCACATATGTAAAACAAAATGAAAATGGAAAGACAATTTTCCTTTATATTAAGTTATGTGATTAATCAAGAAAAAAATGGTTTTTTGTTTATTTTATGATAAAAATCCTATGTAGACCTTATCGTTCTTACCACTCTCAAAGTAACTGGGCCTTGTGGATATATATTATTATGGGTCCTAGGGCATCGTCCTGAAAGAGCTGGTGATGCCTTCCAACAACCGAAGAATCAACCAAGGTAATGGAAATGAGTATCGAGTGTTTCCTGCACCGTCACCTTTAGGGAAAGGATGCCCTATATTTTGGTCACTAAAGTACCTTCTTCTCACGTGAGCATTAAATTATTTAGCTTCTTGGTAGTCAGTTACTAGTACCAAGCACTATATGGGTTGGGTATCCCTAAAGAGTACCACACAAAGAACAAATAAAAGAAACCAATGGAGTCTCCAATTTTGTGTTAGTGTTTTTGTTGCAATGGAGTACCATATAACACCTCCTTAACAATTGGTTGTTCCCTGCAAAGGATCATAGAGATAGTTGGTGCTATTAGTGAAAAGGCTTAAAAAAACAAATCATTATTAGTGTTGGACGTAATGCATGAAGAAACATAAGCCTAAAAAAAACATACAAATAAAACAAAATACTCAATGGAGCAAACATGTCAATGTATCAATGGAGAAAGACTCCCTTATTGACTGCTGGTGGTAGAAGAATACAATAGAATTCCAAAACAATTGAAGTGAATCATTTGAGCTATGGATATCAAATATCCTCAGTAAGGAATTCCATTTCCTCGGTATCTTTGCAAGCTTCTCCTCTCTCTCAAAAGAAGTGTGAAGACCCTCCAATGGTGGACTCCTCTTCTCTCACTAATATGTTGGATTGCTTATAAGCAATATGAAACATGCTAGTGCTCTCAATTCCCTTGATTCAAAAGTGAAATGTGGTGTTGCTCTGATAGAAATATGGCCAGCATAAAAATGTCTCATGTTTTTCTCTTCCCATGGCTTGTTTATATAGAAAATTTTGAACTCATCTTTTTTATCTTGGCCCAAGAGTGATAGTGACCCAAGAGTAGGACAAGAGGATTCCAATGAGGTCTGAACATCTTCATGGTGACCTCAAGTCTATTGTCCTCAACTAGCCATGATAGAGAATCAACTCCCAAAGTGTGGGAAGTGGTCCAGGAAAATGATAGTTGGCCCTTCCCTAGACCGTGCGACTTTCGAAGAAAAATGCGTGCGTTATGTGCAAACCTCCTTTGTTTCTAGTGCACGGTCCAATATTTCTTCAAATAACCTTAGGAAAAGTTAAATTTTTATCCTTGCATGATTTTCTCTACTGGAAAATCTTGATTTGTGTCTTTTGCTGGATAGTTTCTAATGTCTCTTTCAATGTACAATTTTATGCTGTTAACATAGAGGAAAAATTGACAAGAATGGATGTGTCACACCTTTATCTATGGTTTATATTGGATACCAGGTGCTTCAATGAACCCCAATGGAAACTGATTAAATTTCTTCTTTTATTGAAGAATTTGATCAATTCACTTCACCTAACTTCCAAGTCTTAATAAATTATGGATTCATTATACATGGCTTTCCTTTGGATGAAACCATTTTAGAAACCATGAATGACAACAATAACACATGCAAAGACATGCACCATAAATATTTTTTTCTTCCTTTAATAAGTCCTATTAACAATGGATATTTTGTTCCATCATGTCCCAAGATGTTGATTGGAACGCGTGTCCACTCATGCCACATGATGTGTGCATCATAGGGAATATGGTGAATATCTAAAAACTATGCTAGTGAATATATCTAGGAATCCTAATAGTAATTAAAATATGTTGATTTGGGCATACTTTTCTCATTATGAGGTTAAAATCTACATCAACCTATTCAAATAAATTTTCAACATTTTTTCTTGGAAATATGAAGAAATGTTATATATTGACCCTATAATTGTAAAATATTAGATCAAAATGTATGAAAATGTGAAACATGTTCAACAAAAGATATGGTGAATAAACATTCAAAATGGTACATCTATTAAGGTAGAAGTAGAGAAGCTACTCAAAGATGGTTTCATCAACCTTGTTTCCTTGACTAAATGGGTTATAGCCCTATACCTATTGATAAGAATCAAGGGATTTCTCATGTGCATATGAAATTCGAATATCTAAAGAAGGCTTGTCCCAAAGACAATTACTTTCCCTCATTTATCAATCAGATTATCTACAAGTGTGCCAAGAGTAAGAATCTCGATCATGGATGGTTTATTTGCTACAATTATATTTAGATCCATCCTAAATACCAGTACAAGACCATATATATCTATCCTTAGGTTCATTTTCTACATTGAAAAATGGAATTCAGGCTTTCAAAATATTGAAGCCACTTTTGAATGGGCTATGTTGTATGCATTTCATGACAAGTACATTGTTTAGGAATATCTTGATGATATAGCTAGCCACTCTTGCAAAATATAAAATCATCCAACTCATCGTTTTGTGATTTTTGAGAGGTGCCATTGTTATAGGTTTCATTTGAATCCACATAAATGCATCTTTTTTTCATGTCTACACAATTACTAGGTTTCACCATACCCAATCAAGGAGTCACGGTTGATCCACTTAAGTTTGAGGTGATAATCTAGTTTCCTTAACCATGTAATATTGATTAGATATAGAGCCTCCAAGGAAACGTAAACTTCTTGAGAATATTTATTTCTATTTATGTCAATGTCACAAAATTTTTCATGTGTATTTTAAATAAGGGATTCCTAGTTGTTTGGGATGATTTTTCACAAAGATCATTTGACACCTTGAAAAACGCCCTTATCTCTTCCCTCCTACTGAGTCCTTCACACTTCAGTAGATATTTCCTACTTTAGTTCATGGAATAAAAATCAATATTTAGCATGCTATTGGTTCAAGAGGATGACTTATCGTAGAAACATGTTGTTTATTATATAAGAAGGAGTCACATTAGACTTTAACTAAGGTTCTCTTATGTTGAAAAACTAGCTCTAATAGCAATTCATGTTGCTTAACAACTTCCTCACTATATTTTTTCTCAAAATACCACCATTATCATGGAAATTAATCCATTTCAACATGTATTAACCCAAATAATAATAAGCAAAAAATTACAATAAGTGGATTTATAACTTACAAGAATTTGATTTGGACTTTGCATCTGCTAAATCTAGGAAGTGTGTTTTATTTATTTATTTATTTATTCAGAATTAATGTCAAATTTACCCAAAGATGACGAGGACTAGATTGAAACCAATTTTTTTCATAATGAACACCTCTTCTTATTTCCTATAGAGACCCTGGGTATGGAGACATCCTAGTATATCTCTATACATATAATTTTCCACCTAATTTATCTCATAATGAACAATGCCACATTTTCCATCACAAAATGCTACCTCATTTTAGGTTACAATTTATATTGTCATCAGGATGATTAAGTGTTGCATCATTCAATTTTTCATGTGGAAGTGGACATATTTTTGAATGATTGTGACATTGGAGCCTATGGTAGTCATCTCCCAGAGTTAGAAATATTCCAAAGGATTTTGAGTGAAATATTTGAAAATGGTTGCTGTCAAGGATTGGAATTGAAGATGTTTTTGTTTTCAATTTCCCACTTTTTAACCCTTTTAAACACCCACTTTTGTCCCTTTTGTTAATGTCAGTCTGTACAGCCTGTCACCAGTGATAAAAAAGGCTCTTATCATGTCCTGTTAGGGTCTCATAGTAAAATTTTTGTCATTTCATTAGGTCTTCAAGAAAAAATTTGGTCACTGGGTATTAGGTCTAGGACTATTTTCCACTCCTTCCAAAATTTTCACATGTTGGTCCATATCCTCAGTCAGCTGAGTATATTATCATTCATATATTTTCATCATAATTTTATTCATCACCACCACGATATCATTCAGTTCAGTGTCTCCATTAGGTCATTATGGTTTCAAGGTCATCGAAATTGTCATTTCATATTGCATAAAATCTAGAAAATTGGAAGAGTGGTAATAAAACAAGTTTCTTCAGTGAATTTTGATTTTTAAATGTAATTTTGATGTTTCTATATGAAATAAGTGTTCTAAATTTCCAAAGTTGCAGTTCAGTGTTCCAAATAAAATTAAAATAAATCAGATTACAAAAGGTTATGATTTGGGAGAAATGCTTGAAATATAGTTGCGACAGGAGAGTTGCTATACTTCTGGAGTACTCTTGGGAAAATGAATTTTATTTGTCATAGAGTGTCCAAATGACCTGTTTGATGAGTCAAATAATAACTAGACAGGGAGAGATTTCCAATGAGCTATCATGAGATCAATTTGGAGTTCTGGAAGGCCTCCAAAAGTGGCCTGCAACTTGCTGTTGCACTTTTCCTTCACACGTTGCACTTTTCCTTCTAGAACTGCATTTTTTGCAGAGGAGCCACAATTTTTCTCTTGAAAAGATTCTAAACGATTGCAGAAGGTATCCAAGCTCAACAAAAGTTTTCACAAGGGTAAAACAAGTAAGTTTAGCCACTTCACACCCTCTTTCACTCAGTGTATTCATTCCTATGTTGGCAAAATTGTTAATTTATTCCTACGCTATGCTTTTCTTGTAGACTAGATTTTTCTAATTTTCAAACCCTAGTATCCCTCTCTTTCCATACCCTAACCTCATACACACCTAAATACATCCCTAAAACACTAAGTCCCTCTCATTTTCATTCCCTAAAACCAATCCCCAAACCCTATCCCTACTCACTGCGTTTTTTCGGTAGCCAAGAGTATAGGCCTGTGTAAAAATTTGCTAGTTGTTTCCCCTCATCCTTTTAATCTCCCTCCACTTCCCTAAGGTTCCTAACATCCCTCCTCACCTCTTAAATTTTTCCTACACGCATCCCTATTTCCTAACCCCATCATCCCATTCATTTTTTCCCTTCCCCTGTTTTTCCCCTAAGGTTTGCTATCATAGTCTACTATGGAGGAGGAGAAGAAAAATTATAACAAGGGTGGAAAATGGTCAATATATGAACCATCATATACTCAGGATTTGGTTTTATCACCACTGGTAATAAAGTGTTTTCAGCATGTTGGGTGTTTTGAATTTTGTGAGTTGGTCTAAAAAGTGCTATCATATTGAATTGACCATATTGTTTGTCACCAACCTCAAGAAAGGTCAAGTCATAATTTCTGGGGTAAAATTCACTATATCCACCGATATAGTTGCATAGGTCACAGAGATACCTAATCAATGTGAGAAATGGTTCAAGAAACAAGACCTAAAGATTAAAAAATACAAACCCTAATTAAGCAGAAAGAGAAAGATAAGTTGGATTTGATCATTGATGCATCCATGATAGCATAGAATACCATCTCAGGTGTCCATGAAGCAAGTCTAGAGAAATTTTGAGTAATTTTGGGAAATTTGAAGAAATCTTTAAAGGCACATTTTCCAAAAATGTGTTGTTTAGCCATCTTTTTGTAGAACATATTCTGGCCAAACAAAGATGAATTCTGGGAAATTGGAGGAGGTTTTTGTTCCTAAGATATCAAAGTACAATAATATACTTCATATGTTACATAGGTATTACAAAATGAGAGATCCATTTACATCTTCACGGCCTATTTTTCTAATTGTGCAATGTCCTGTTTAAGGCACCTTTTTCATAGACGATTATGGACAATCAGAGAAAAATATTGTGAAACTGGAGGGGGTTTTTGTTCCTAACATGCTAAAGAACAAAAACCGCTCTCTGTTTTGAAAAAAAATTCATTTTTAGTAATATATATCTCCATATTTGAGGCCTATGTTTCCAGAAAACCGAGAAATTTGGCAATTTTTGGCACATTCACCTTGCAAAAAATGTAGCGTGGGCCACACTACGCTTTTCTTGGAGAGCTCCAAATGGAAAAAAATCCACATGGTTGGATATATTATGAATCCTACATAAAATTTGGACACCTGGTAGCCCAACTCATCAGCTTTTTCGGGGATAAAATGGTCAAAAACCACCTAAAAAACACCTTTATGCCTTGTTTTTTGAGTCCACATAATGCTTTTTGACTAGTCTTGGGAGAATGAGTTTTTGAAGGCCTTCCCATGGGTCATTTTCAAAAATTAAATATGTTATGGAAACTATACAGATATGGATAGTTTACCGTTCTCTCATATTTAAATTTTGACTTCAGGAAGGTGCCTAAAAATGGCCTCCAATAGGGCATTGCGCTTTTTCTAGTTTTCTGAGATTTTAATTGAATTTTCACTATGTAAGTTTTGACAATTCCTAGTTTGAATTTTGTAAAATTCAAAAGGTAAATGTGTATGAATGTAAAATTCAAAATTTAAATGTAAATTTTAAATATATAGGTAAATATGTGTCTTATCCTCCTTTTATTTCTTTGAGGATATGTCTCTCGTGGTTAGGAACGTGAGGAATTTGTTGTGCAACCTCCCTAGGGTGTAAATGACTTCAGATAGATGCATGTATTTGACTTTTTTGCTAGAAAAATCGACCTCCAAGGGAGGATTTCGACCTCAGTAGCTATATGAGGTCTTTTGTAATCATTTCCAAGGGTTGGAACATTGGACATTGAACTAGTGTATTCTATTTTGACCAAGTAATATAGTTAATACAGAGAAAAGTTGCAACTTAAATTTAGGGATTCATGTGGTGAGATTGTATGGCTATGTTTCTCTTCAGTAAGTCACTCCATTGAATAATTTCTCTTTCCATTACATATCTATTGCTTTCACTCATTTTCTTTATAGTTCTTTAAGCAGAATTCATGAGTAATGCATGCCTTGTTTTGATGAGATGATGATTTTGTGTTTAATTTATTCTTAAGGAATGAATTCATATTTATATGCTTGTTCATGATCTTTATTTTCATCCTACACCATAATCATACACCCTATTTGGTAATTTGAACTTGCCTACCTTTCCCCTTCATTCCCCTGCAATTTTTTCTCTTGTAACCCTAAAAGAGTTTTCAAGCCTAGTTTCTAAAGCTCCAATTTCATCCAACACAAAAATCCAAATCAACCAAACCCTAATCTGCATATCTAGCATAAAATATCCATGATCTAGTCAATTTGGCTGTGATTTCATTGAGAGATCCCTCTCAGCCTAATAAGGCTAGCTACTGGGTCAAAGTGGTATGTGGTTAACTATGTTGGTCTCCTTCTCATCCTTCGGAGATCCGATGGAGTGCTAACACCTTTACTACCATATTTTATACATAATGCAGGGAATCATGTTAATTAGGTATCTTAAGGTAAATATTTGATTTAATTTTGATTATCTATGATTTTTTAATGCATTTAAAAGGGATTAGCCATTATTGACACTACTAATGAGGGTTTGAGCATCTCCTGCACCCACTTTATGATTCCTTCAATGAAGCTCTGCATTGGACGTGCAATCATGCCTCCTACAATTGATTACACATGTAGGTTCCATCAGGGTCAGTTTTGAGATATTCTCCCACATACTAGTTTGAAGATTTATTTTATTTTGACTGCATAGTTGGCTTGCCACTTCAGGAGGTCAAACATAATTATATGCGACCAATATTGGGGCTCTCTTTTTTAGATCCATTCATCAATGACATGGTCACTCAACCCTATTTTGGTACTCTATTATAAATTCATTCCATATCAGTACTAGTGTTGTTAGATATTTTTTTCTTTTCTTAGAATAGGGCCTCAAACTATGGGATATTCAATGTATCTTGTATTTTGTTTTTTATATAAAAATAAAACTCTGACTCTGGGTCATGTTAGTGAATAGTGGGAACAAATATAGACTATTGTTTTGTAACCCATCATTGTGGCAACATGGGGTCCCTCCTGAATAATTTATCATGAAATATATGGATTTTCATGATAAAATATTGTTCTTGATACTTATATCTATGTTTTGTGTTATAATTTGATCTGAGCTAAGTTCATTTTCAGGCAACAGTGATGGTTGGCAAGGACCCACCAACCCCGTGTGTTGCCCCATTTGCTATAATGTTTTCATTACATAGTATGGTTTCTTTTTCCTAGGTTGTGATTATATATATTTTTTCATTTCTTAAATCACTTTATTTTTATAAATATATCTGTTGCATAAAAATTGATGTGTCAGTTCAAGCTATGTGATAACTTTGTGTTTTAGTAGTTGTGTGGATTGAATAAATACTATTTTTTTTCAACCAATGGAACTTGGATCTGAGTAGTATTGATCACATTCCATATACACATAATGCAAAAAAAAATCTTGTTGTAGCTACATTTAATATATCGACTTACACCCTATTTAGATATACATTAAATCTATATGATGTATGGTATTTGAAATCTATTTGTAAGGTACGAGTCTAGTTGTTAGTATTAGTGTTTGAGAATACCACAGAGTAATACTTTGTCTCTTGACAAGTTGGATATATGAAATCCTATACCTTGTGAATGTTTGATTCATGACTTATATATTTGATCCTTATTGTTTTTATTTGGATATAGGGTTTTCCTTTGTTGTAATGAGATCTAGCATAATGAATGACAATTTTTTTAGTGAGCATATAAATTGGGTATATGAATGACTTCATTTGGCTTATGAAATACAAGTTTTGTTTGCAATATTCAATCTTGGCATATAATACAAAGTAAGTCTCTATTCTCCAGTAGATCAGTGTATAATGAATTGCATCTTAATCATGTTTTAATTTGTAATATATGGATTTAATGTTTGGCACTTTAATAACATAAATGACATAGGGGTTTACTTAATAAATTAACATATTTTATATATCATTTTTATATTTTATTGCACCTTGACTAACCGATAAACACACAATATGGTTTAATGCACATGATAGTCTCTTATTGACTAATCTAGGTTTGATCTTTTTAACATGCCACAAAATTGTGTTTTGGGTTTTGCATTGTGATATTGTTTTTGGCGGCACAACACAGTTGGTGGTTTTAAGTCTTTTTTATGCCTTGATTCTTTATTTTTATATTGATTTATATTTGTAGGAGATTGATCACTAAAGGATCCTCTAAAGCTTTGAAACTTTCCATGATTGTAAGAATACATTGTCCTTGTGTGTGAAAGAATACAACCCTTGAGGGAAGGAATTTGCACCATCATTAGAGAAATTTTGGGGTATAAAATGGGCCTCCTAAGGAGTATTATAAAATAATAGTGGAAATCATAAAATAAGATTAGATTACATCATCAAATTTTAGAGGGAAAAAAGAAAAAACTACTTTTTCAACTCGTATTTTCAACTTATCTCCCTTCGTTTTTACTCAAATTTCAAGTGATAGCACTCGTTGGATGCAAAATTTAATTCCTAATCCAAGGAGTACTCATGTTGCATACTTTATATGGAAATTTCTACACGAAAAATGAGAAATGCATAAAAAAATGATTGAAATCACATTTTTCATGTATTTCTCATTTTTCTTGTAGCAAGGTCCATCGAAAGTATGAAACATGGGTACTCCTTGGATGAGGAATTAAATTTTGTATCCAACGAGTGTTATAGATTGAAATTTGAGAAAAAAACGTAGGGAGATAAGTTGAAAATACGAGTTGAAAAAGTAGTTTTTTTTTTTTTTTTTACTTTTTTACTCCAAAAATGGTGAATCATCCCCCATGGTTGACATCATCATCTTGAATCCTATTGGTTCTTATAAAGCTGATTTTGGTTGTACATTTTTGTTTTTAGGCCCATTTTAGACCTCCAAAATTCTATAATGGAACCTAATGGTCCCAATAGATTAGTATTAATTATCAAAATAGTAGGATAGAGAGTCTATCACTGAAGGAGCCTAAGTGCAGGTGATTCTTTATATGTGATTGGTGATAAATATTTTGTTGATATATTTATGTCTTGTAACAATCCTTGCAATAGGTATTCAACTAATTGAAACCTTTTTAGTGTTTCCTTTAAATTTTATTGTTATTGAATGCAGGGGTAAGATCTACTAAAGGAAAGACCTAGAAGTAGCCCGTAGAACTTGATTGACCTTGCAGAAGTTAGCATTCTAAGTTTGTTGTTCAGATACCAAGCTCCTGATACCAAATAGAATCCTTATTGCTCTAGTTTAGTATGAAGGATTACCGATGTCCATATCTCCACACATATTGTGTAATTCCTTTAAGCCCATTCTCACATATTGGCATATTTATGTCATTAAATTTTTTTCGATAAATTCATTGAACACTTCGGCACCATTTTCAGAGACACACTTGAGAGATAAGAACATTGTTGATTTGATTTTTTTATTGGATTCCCTAGCATTGAACACTTGGATGAGTGGGAAGGTATGATGAGAGGTAAGAACTTGTGTGACCACTTTGTGAGTCCCACAAGCCCTTGTTGTGTTGGTAAGATGATGTTTATTTCTTTTAATTTCCACACATGATTTTTTGGAGCTAGAAATGTGAATAGATAATTTCTTGATGATAGAGCCATAGCAACAACTAGAGCTCATGTGTTTGGTTTTATTTTTGATTGCTTATTTGAGTTTTCCTTTTTTTTTTTTTCTGGGATTTATGAGTAGAGGTCGACATAAATATAAATGTAGAGGTAGGAAATATACTTCCAAAACCCCCCCTTCTAATTATAATCATTGGTAGGTGAATCTTATAAGAAGGAGATGGCAGACAAAACCCTAGAAATAAACTGAAAGGCTTACGTAAACACAAATATAGATTTCATGGGGGAAGCTACTCCAGTTGGGAGATCATAACTTGAGACAAATTCAGTAGTTGGTCATCATCCTGATCAAGAGACGGAGTTACCCCTGGATACTGAGTTCAAATTGTTTGGAGGTGAAAATATGGCAGAAGGAGAAGGGGAGGTATTTATATAAGTACCAAAGGTAGAGGAAGAGGTAACCATTGAAGTTCCTATTTTGGCTCCTAATGTAGTGGTCCAAATAAAGAATATTCCCCCTTTGATACTAGAAATTTTTTATGGTAAGATAAATGAAGATCCTAGAGCTTTTTTATTTGAGTTTGACATTATAAGTAGAAGTTAAGACTATTATATGGATTCCAAAAAACTTAAATTGTTCCTTGCTACTCTCAAGGATGAAACCTTATGTTGGTTCGTCGGACTGGGGGAACACTATTACAAGTTGGGATGGCATGTGTAGAGATTTTCTCAAAAAGTATCAAGAGTAATGCAAAGCTAGATATTTTTGTTGGAAATTTGACTAAACTAAGAGGAGGGGTGAATCAGTTTAGTGAATTCATGAACATAAAAATTCAGTTTACTTTTCTTTTTAAGATTTATTTTAACTATTAAATAAGCAACATTCCTCCATTGGAAAAGCATATTTTAACACATAAACAACATTCCATGAAAACATAGATCCGAGTGTTAGCTCAATTGGTCAAGTTCCTGTCGCTAAAGCACCTTTCCAATGGGAGGTCACTGGGTCAATTCTCCTCGATGCCCTCAAGGTTAGGATATTCTAATAAGCTGACAAGATGTGATCTATATGGGTGCATCTTCCGAGATATTTCCTTGGGGGAAAAAAATAAACAAACAAATATTCAATGAAAACATAAAATAAACACATAAAAGTAACACATATGGAAACCAGATGTAAATGGAAACCCATAAAGGGATAAATCCACAAGTTTTTTGTTGTTTTGATGCAAAGAAAAACACAATATTCCTATTAGGGTCCTATATTTCATAGGATCTCAAGGTGATTGGGTCAATTCTGTCTATTGAATTTCTTTCATAAAATGATTTCCTATCTGCAAATAATTTTCAAAAAAAGAAAGAAAGAAGGGGAAATAACATAAAAATAAAAAGAGGGTATATGTTATAAATAAAAAGATATAAGATGTGAACCCCATAAAAAGAAGAAAAAATAATTTTTGAAAGTGTTTCACATTCAAATGCCACTACTCTTACTTTAGTTTACTTCTGCAAATACATTGTGTGCAGCTTGTTCAAAATTCCACAATAGTTCAATAAAATTCAATCATATAGTTTAAGCATGATTGAATTAGATTTAAATTGCTTGTTAATAAGTAGTTGAATTATTTTCAAAATGATAAGGTTGGATATGGATGCAAAATAATAAAAGTTAAAAATGTTAGGAAAATTATGATTTTTATAGGCATCCATGTCAATAAAATGTCAGGTGTTAGATGCTCTAACCAAAGAAGGTGAAATAAAATGTTAGGGAAATGATAAAGAAAGAAAAAAGCTTCATTCTGTATTAAAAGGATTTTGATTCGGGCTGCTATTCTGAATGTGCATATTTGAAAAGTTATTTATATGGTTAAACTCATATATCGAAATCATAAAAACCCCTAGTCAAAATTGAAATCCCTTCACCTTTTCCCTTCCTAAACCTCAAAAACATATTTATAACCCCTCCCCCCTACTAAAATTCATTTTCCCCCTTTTAAAACCCCCTTACCCCTTTAAAAAACTCCACATTTCCATAAAAAACACAAAAACCCACTTTTAAATAGTCTAAAGCGCAAAAGATTACCTGACCCTTTGATTTGATCCTTCCCCCTAATTTATTTCCCAACCCCACTTTGATTTAACTCCCAGCGCATTATTAATTAAAAACCTGACCCCACCATTCACGTCATTGCGTAAGTCATCCCCACCTTCCTGTGATCCTCATCGCACTCATTGATATCCAACAACCCATACGACTTTTTGGCCCCCCTTCGCCATCTGAAGTTTATCACCCGGGGGAGGGGGGGGGGGCGTTCGAAAATGATTGTATTGTGAAACCACTTTGAGCATACATGTTAATTTTTTGTGAGTTCATACCCCCCAAGCGCAAAACCATAAACCACCATACAACTCCCCCCCCCCCGAAAACCATTTCTAAATTCATTTGTTTGAAATGACCGTTACACCACACACACATCACTACTCGTTTTCCAATTAAAAGCCCTCCCTCCATAGTGTCATTGCAAATTTTATTTTATTTCACTGTTGCAGGTGATTAACAGAACCAGAAGCACTGTAATTACTTGAAACTACGCTCGACTCCATTGTTCTTCATTCTTCTCTTATTTATTTCTCCCTGCATCTTTTCTCCCCTTTTCCCACTGTCAACCATAACCATTATGCCTCCCAAAGGCAAAGATTCTAAATAAAATGTCAATATCCCAATTTTTCCTCCTTAGGACCTCCATCATATCCCTATGGCTGACAGAGACTATAAAATTTATGAGACACACTCTGATATCGATATCTTCGAGATGTATTGTTGGCTGGAAGACCAATGGATTGATAAAACTGATGAAATTTACCTCTGGGATTCCAATATTCCGTGTTATATTTTCCCTCTAACCCACTGTGCTCCTGAATTCATACGGAAATGCCATGCCTTTTATCTACCCATCCAGAGAGCCATAATCAATGCTAATTGCCATTGGCCAAGTTTTTTTTACTAGAACTCCCTAATCCATCGAACATATGATGTTAGCCCCTGTAGTTGAAAAAGGTACCCAATTCTCCCACGAAGCTAGGGTTGAAATATATCATAAGTTATACCTTGCTAAGAGAACTCGAATTTTAGAAATTTTTATAGCACAAGATGTTGCCTTCCCCAAAAGAAATCCTCCCTGTCCTGCATCTTCCTTTCCTGAGAGAACCAAGAAAATAACCACTGTCCTATCCTACCTACTTGATTTCTATAATGACCAGTACATAAATGAAGCCATTATAGGATTTCTATCTATCTTCTCTAATGAGGCCAAGCCTTCTATTATGTTTAATTTCAACCAATTTCTTGCAGAATCCATCCATCAACAATTTTTGGATTTCAAAACAGAATAAATCTTCAAATATTCCTCTATTCTAATTTATATGTTCATTTATTTTCAAGGAGACAATATGAAATTTTCATTGCAGAATCTGAATGAAAAAGGAGACCAGCAGTCAGTTATTTTCTGGACCACTTTGTTCATGAAGCAGCGAAATGATTTCACCTACAAATAATTCGTTGAAATGTTTGTTCATCCGACTATCAGTCTTCTTAACAGCAGAGAAGAAGCCAGAATCAACGAATAAATTTAGAAAATATTTCAAATGACAGAATAGGTTCAGATAGGGGATTGGTATCTTTATGAAAATTATACTGAGATAAGAGTTTTTGGATGTAAATTAAAGCCATAAAAATTGCCCAAATTCCTCCCAATGTGGAATTTTTCTCTAGAATTTATCATTCAGATGATCAACATGGATCAGGTAAATTTCATGGTTGCTAAAAAGAAATCTCAATTTAAACTAAAGACTCAAATTGGACCATTCATTTGTAACACCAAAAAAGCAGCAACAGAGGCAGGAAAGCTTTTGAAGGAGATGAAATTTGAATTAAGTTTCACCTGGTCTTATGATCCATTAGGCATTGTTTCTAAATTAAGGTTAGAAGCAAAATCTATTCCTTGCTTTCATACAACAAGACCAGAGATAGAAGAGTACAAGAACAATTTGGAATGGACAGAGAATACATTGCTCGAAGCAGAAGAATAGCCAGTGTCATTATCAACACTGCAGACTCCAGAAAATCAGGAAAAGATAACTAAAAGGAATAGAGAAGAAGGGTCTCCTTCAGAGTCAGAAATATTTGGTGAAGGATTTAAAAGTGTGTACAGGAATAAGGCTAAACTTAGTTCCAGAATAAGTATTAGCAAGGATTCATAGCAGCAGACCATTGTCAACATATAGGAGCCTATTGTATCTACATCAAAAGGAGAGCAGCACATACAATCTCCTACTACTTCAGTAAAAAATTTAGAACAACAGTAGATTATACAAGCAGGCACCTCAACTTCAAGTGAGCCATAAAAGAGCACCATATACATCTTCAAGGAAATCAAATCCAAAGATGAAGCCTTGAAAATTAATACATATAATTATTTCTGGAAACAGACTCCAGCTGACCAAAATAGGCTATTATCAACCTTTGATGCAAAGAAAGGAAAAATTCTAATGGCATTTCTTCAAGCACAAGTTCCTCAGCCTAAAGGGGAAGCATACTATAAGAATACATCCTGTGAGTTTGATACCACAGATATTCATCCTATTGATCAAATGGAGATTCATAAAAAAAACTGGCGAGATGATTTTTTCGACTGTGACTAACACTGCCATGTCTTTATCTAAAGTGCAGGTTACACTAGCAAATATCAGGTCACAACTCAACATGGAAAAGGTCTCATATTTTTCCAAAGAGACCAGGATTAAAACCTTGGAGGATTTGGTAATCAATTTGGGTAATGATCCTGCAAATATCAATCCTGCAAAAGAATTGACCAAGAAAAATAATGTTGATATCGCATCATTAAGAAAGCAGTTGAAGTTTCCACCTACAAAAGATCCTCTGGCCAAAGAAATTTCAGAAATAGAAGTAGAAAAGGAAGATCTGCTGAAACTCATATTTGAACAGAGTACACAGCTAAAAAATATGGAGGCGGAGATGGAGAAATGCATCAAGGAGAAAGACGAAGTTGTCAAAAATATCGAAACACTTATGGATGTAATCCCCATTGCTACAGTCCCCATTGTTACTGCTCCCATTTCCACTTCTTCCACTACAGGTACATCAGAAGGAGCTGAGAAGCTTACTCAAGCTGTTCAAAATTTATCTATTTAGACAGAGGAAATCAAAAAGTTGCAGGATCATCAAAAAACACTGCAACATTAGACAACATTTGGAGAAAGTGCACATGCAGCAGAGCTATAGAGAGAAAGAGTACAGATTGAAAGATTTCAGAAAGAAGTTAAAGATTCCTATCTTGGAAACACATTGGGATTAGTTGAAGAAAACATATGGGGAGAAATCACTAAATATGTAAAAGAAATATGGCCCAGTATCAAGATTATTTTTTATCAGAAAGAGTTATTGGAGAAAGCCCAAGAAACTGTCAAAACTATTACAGAGGAACTTGAAGAAATTCCTGCTACAACTACTGAGTTAATTAAGTTTCTGAATTCTAAGGACAATAGTGAACTTGAATATTTGGGTATAGAAGACAAGAAATCCACAATTTTGGAAATAAAGAAAATTATTACAAAGAAGAAATTGACTCTTCAGTTGGAAGAAAAATGTAGCAGTGTTAACGTTATAGTCCAACGTTTTTTCAACCGATTGGAACCTTTGACCAGCAAAGGTTTTCCTTCAATGTTACTAATTAATGATAATTTAATTCCTCTCAAAGACTGCATCCACAAGCTTAAAGAGGTTGCTACTAATGTAGCTAAAGTTTCAAACATTCAGGGTACAACAATAGCAAAGCTCATACAAAGTCTTCTCCAAGACATATTTTTTATTTTGCATGAAGTTAAACATGTCTTTTTAGTAAAACCCACTTTTAATAAATACATAGAAATGGCTGAAATCTACCGCAGGGTGATTAAAATATCCATCCTAGATGAAGAGCGATGGGAACAGTTGACTGATTTACTAGATTAAAACAGTAAAATTGACAAAGGAAAAGATCTGCCAGATCATCGGCCAACATGTTAGAAAAAGGTGGCCCATGTCTTAGCTGTCCCACTACAACAGCATTTCAGTTGCACAACGCATCCCACCAAGCCATAATTCAGCGACAATTAGAGTTTTTAATTCACAATTTTGTTAAGAAACTCTATTATTGTATTAATATTGTGTAAATATTTTTGTATAAATACTTCATCATTTGAAGTATCAAAGGTTGATTGATTGATATCAGAATCATTATCATCTTTTGGAGCATTGTAAGCTTTTCAAAGCACTAGAGCATCAATAATAAATAGACCATTCACAGGATTCTTGTGGCTTAAATACGGTGATGGTTTTCTTCTGTAATTTTGTTTCATTGTTATCTTTCACTGTAATCACCTAAATTCTAATTGTAAAACAGAAAGTGTGATGAATAGGATTTAATTTTGAGTACCTTATTCTAGTTATTTTAAAATTGTAATGTTTTCCACTAAAGGTCAAACTAAATAATTCTTAATTTCTCTGTCACTCATGAGGATCTTCGGGCATCCAAATCTCGTCAAGATTTGTTCAAAGATGAAATGCGCAGTGGTCTCCATAGTACAATAATTTACTACTTGTGCTTCGGCCCACCTGGTTACATAATCAGTGGCAGTAATAATGTAGCGTGCACCCGTCTTCTTCCCTGGTGGGTTGATAGGCCCTATGAAATCGATGGCCCATTTATCAAATGCTTGTAGAGCCATTTGTGGTTTAAGGGGAATTTCATCTATGTGGGATGGCCTCCCTGTTTGTTGGCATGTATCGCAGGCTTTACAATAATCGTGAGCATCACTATGCAGGGTTGGCCACCATAACCAAGCTCTCAAGATCTTTTGCACCGTTTCTTTGCCTGCGTAGTGACCTCCTGCTACTCCATCATGAGCCTTTGTTGAGATAGTGTGTCTTTCATGTTCCAAAACATATCTTCGCAATATTTCATCAGCTACCATCTTATATAAATGACCTGCGATGATGGTAAAATCTGCGGCCTGGGTGACTAATTCTTTCTTTTTTTGTACTGAGTACTCTGGAGGTACCCTCCCAATAGTCAAGAACTGAATGATATCATTGAAACGTGCATCCACTAACTCAATAGAAAATAGCTGCGCATCAGGAAATCCATCCTCCAGGTTGGTTGGCTCCTCGCCAATCTCAATTCGAGACAAGTGATCCGGCCCAGCATTCAACTTTCCCGACTTGACGATGATTTAAAAGTCATATTCCTGAAATAGCAGTAGCCATCAGCAGATTTTCCCTCCCAACACAGGCTTATTTACCAGGTACTTCAAGGCTGAATGGTCGATGAACATTTTTAAGTGTCCTCCTAACAAGTAATGCCGATATTTCTGCAAAGCGTACACCATGGCCAATCCCTCCCGCTCTGTAGTGGAGTAGTTGCATTCCACACCAGAGATTT
The DNA here is from genome assembly GCA_034641835.2 of Pinus albicaulis. Lineage (NCBI taxonomy): Eukaryota > Viridiplantae > Streptophyta > Pinopsida > Pinales > Pinaceae > Pinus > Pinus albicaulis. The sequence goes on from CM076576.1 coordinate 163,336,948, forward strand.
TCCTACTCGCAAAGGCAACTGGATGGTTGATATCTCCTTCTCCTGACTGCGTAAGAATAGCCCCGAGAGCAATGCTCGACACATCGACATGAACATGAAATACCTTCTCCCAATCAGGAAAGAGGAGAATAGGCACCGAGGCCATCTTTTCTTTAAGTAACTCAAAGCTCTTTTGACACTCGTCATTCCAAAAGAACGAAACATCCTTCTTGTGCAATTTTTCCATAGGGTCCGTAATTAGCACATAGCCTTGAATGAATTTCCTGTAGTAGCCCATGTGTTCAAGGATCGAGCATAGTTGTTTCTCCATTGTTGGTACTAGCAATTTTATGATAACTGCTATTTTGGCAGGATCCACCATCAGTCCTTACCGGCAAACTATGTGGTCGAGAAAGATTCCGAAGGGTACGCAGAAGATACATTTCTTGATATTTAGGGAAATCTGGTGTTTTTGGCAGGCGTGCAACATCATGCGTAGGTTTGATACATGCACCTTTACCAGGTCGAAGATAATCCATTCATCGAAATACACTTCTAGGAATTTGTGGATGAATTCCTTGAATATTGCGACAACGACCCACGAGAAGATAGCAGGGGCATTCTTGAGCCCAAACGACATGACAGTATACTAAAAATATCCCCACTCAGTGGAAAAAATGGTTTTGTTGCGGTCCTCAAGTGCAATTCTGATCTGATGGTATCCTAATAACCCATCCATGAAGGAGTATGCTTCTTTCCCTCCCATGTTGTCCAAAATTTCGTCCGAGAATGGTGTAGGGAATGGATCATGAACATAGGAATCGTTCAACTTGCACATGTTCACACAGATCTGAATCTCCCCCTTATTATTTTTCTCCTGAACCACCATCAGGCTGACGCAGATTGACTGCTTAACAGGTTCGATGATACCTGCAGCGGTCATTTTATCGAGTTCTTCCTTAACCTTTTGCTTATACTTGGGATTCAACCTATAGGGTCGCTGCTTCACAGGGCGCGCATCCAGTTTGAGAGTGATATGCATGACCCCTAAGTCCCCCTTGATCCCCTTCAGCTCTGAAAACTTTGTTGGGAACAAGTCCTAGTATTCTTTGAGTAATTCGGCCACTTTTCCGACTGTATCCTCATCCCAATAGTCCCCAATCTTAGCCAAATTATGGTGCTCTACCGTCCCAATATTGACTCCTCGCAGCTTGAGAGGCTTAGTGACATCCACCTCTTGTAGTGGAGGTCCTACAATGACGTGCTCGCCTTCCGATTTCGAGATAGAGACAGACCGCGGGTCATCTTCATCTTCTTCCCTTGCCAAGCTGCAGTAGTTGACAATATCCTACATCTGTGTTTCTAATGTCGGTGCCCCAAATACTGTAGAATATCTAGATTTTCCAAAAAAAAATGTATCTATATCCTGCAGAGCTTCGTCAAGCACCTTTGAACCCCCTATCAGTCTGAATGTTCCTATGAAGTCATCCTTCAAATTTTCCCAATGGCGGGTGCGTTGATGGAGCTCCGCATCCAGTTACCATGCAGTAGGGGTTGGACCCAACGTATGAATGAATAAGTGGATAAAATCTTATGTAGTTTGATCGCTCCACGTCCTTATCCATGCAACCAAGTTCTCACATGGATCCCCAGGGCCAAGGAACGTCTTGACTCGTATCTCCACCGGATGTTCAAATCGCAGGAGCATCATGTCCCGACAACCCTCCCAGTCCTGGAACACCCCCTTATGCGTATCCAACCATTGTGCAGGTGTTGCATGCATAGCTAGATGAAGGGCCCATAACCTTCATTCTCTGGGAACCTCGGCTTCGAATTTTCACAAAAATTCCTTAATATTACCAGAACCATCAAAATAGGGTAGGTCTCTTACCTCTGAGGAAATGCAGCAGAAGTCCTTTGTGACCCGAAGGCATCAAAACGCAGAGACATCATGTAACTAATTTTTCTAGTTCTCCATATCCCCGTTAGAGTTGGAGAAGCAGTCACTGTCCTTTTCCCAGCAGAGTACACCATCCGCCGTGGGGTTGATTCAATCTTCATCCCACATAGTCAACTTATAAATGTGATCTACATCTTCTTCATCGTGCACCGGCTCGGTATATCGTTCGCCTTCCGTAGGATCTAATGGTACTATCGCCCTTGTACTGTTATTTTCAAAAACCATGCTTCTCTTCTTCAAATTAATGATGCCTCCCATATATATGGCCTAGTATAACCCTAAGAGCGCAACGTAGGGGTCTGCATCTTCTACAATCTGAATTACTTCAAAATCAGCCCAGACCTTGACCCCTGCAATATCTACCACGATCTTCAAAAGTCTCCCCAAGGGTATAATATTTTGTTGATTGGCCATACGCATCTGGATAGTGGACCAATCCAACTTAGGTTCTCCCATCCATTGCCAAGTTTTTTTTTGGTAGTACATTCGCATCTGACCCCAGGTCCAAAATAACCTGATCCATTTCGTAGTCACCGATCTATGCTGTCAATCGCATCTCCCTACTGATGTATTTCTTATATCTGTATAGTTTGTGCACATCCTTGATTTCTGGGGGTAGGTTAAGCCGCGTTGCGCAGCTATCTATCAATGCTTGAATATTCTCCATAGCCTTTGGGTTACGCAGTAGCTTCATACATTCCTATAAAAAGGGTTTGACCTCCTCATTTGCCTTGAGGTTCGCAGGTGCCTGAGAAGTAGATGCCTCCGCCTCAGCAAAGTATTTGCGAGCTGCGAAAAATGTTTCTTTTTTCTTTTTTACATCTAAACCTTCTTGTTTGATAACTTCTTGTCGGATCAGAGGTTCAATCGTAGCCTTCTCCCCAGGTCCCATAGTGGCCATCCCACTGTGTGTTAAGACATTCACACTTGGATCTTTGTCTCGCAGTTCATCCTTAACCCTCTACACATTCTGCGTAGGTGTCGGCTGCTTCTCTTGCATTTTTGCTATCAATATTGGACAGTCTTCAATTGCATGGTCTCGCTGTCTACAATACCGGCAGGACTGCCTTGTAGGGTTTAGACAGTACCTTGCAAAGTGTCATACTTCTCCATAGTTATAACAGATTATTTGCCCTCGTCCCCAACCTGTGCTTCCACCTCTCCCCCCTCCCCTGCTCCTAGCCGGGGAGCCACCTATGCCTGCGTGGGATCTTGGTGACGTAGGGTCTGATTTTACTCTAATAAGTTTCCTCGATCGATCATCAAATCATATGTATGGTAGTTCTGTTCATCATGTCCTACCGACCTGCAGAACCTACACCATTGCTGCTTTACCTCTAGGACATATGCAACAAGGTGGGGATAGTGGTTTGTATCGTGCAACCCTACAACACAACAATAATTGCACCACAGTGCTGGCCCACTTGATCCTGCAGTTTCCCTAGGGTGCAACGGGCTAGGTCCCCCGACCTGCATGTAGTCTGCTAACAGAGGATAGTTATCCTTGGTGTGACCATTCACCCTACATCGTACACACCATCTTTCAGGGCTAGCCTCTGTTCCTCACTCCTTTCACAGATTCTGGATCTCCATGTGCATTGGCTCCAGTTGTCCTTGGATTTGTTGGACACCCAGTTGGGTCTCATCTCTAGGCGCAACTTCTAACTTCATAGCAACCTCCAAGGCTTTTTCCTGCGATTCGAAAGTTTGGCAACCCATAGGTATGTGCAGGTGAGGCAACAACATGGCGATGAACCATTCTGTGTGCTGTGTATCATCATACTAAAATCCTCCTTCTCTGATTACCTTCTTCAGTAGTTGATCGACCTCCCACACAGACTCAAAAGGCCCTTGCTTGAAATTCTTTAGATCAAAAACCGTTTGAGAGTAGGACTTAGGCTTCTTGAACTAATTTTTCAAGGCATTATTAATCTCTTCAATGGTTGCATTCGCATGCTGGTTGATTTATCCCATGTACCAGTGCAAGGCTCTTCCTTCAAAGGCAAGGGATAGTTGTGCCCTTTTCACCGCATCACTAGCTACATTCTACGCAGTCCATACAGATCCTGCAACAAACCAGAACTGATCCATGTCTTCATCTCCCACACCCTTAAAGGTCGGCAACTTCATGTGCGCAACCATGTCATCTTCCGGTGGTGGCAGAGGTGTAGGTGAATTCTTACCCCTATGATGGTTTGAAAGAGGTGTGGTTGGAGGACTTTGCGCAACCGCTTCTCTTACCAGATTGTAGACATATCTATCTCCTTCTTGGTTGGTCCAATAGTGTTTGCCACTTCGCGTCGTACTCCTGTCCAGATCAGAGGTCATTCACTCGGTGTGGATACACAGAATACCTTGATTAGTAATGGTAAGGTTTTTAGAAACTTACCCCGGAAACCCTTAAAAAACCGTCGCTCTGCTTCAGAATAGGAGACAAATTGATCAATGGAAAACTCTTTCGCAAACCCTCCTAGCACATTGTCCACCCAGTGATCCACCATGCGAGTGATGGTGTTATTAGTCTTCTCTAATTGCTGGATCAATTCTGGGGTCCACTGTGTGACCCGCTCGTCTTTCCAACACTTCTGAAATTCGACCAACCTTGCAAGCCACTCCTGGAGCTTGATCACAATTGTTTTTGAGATTGCAACAAGATGATGAGCTTAGTGGAAAGAAGTCGCCTTCACTAAGTGGGCCCGTAGGCTATTTTTGGCGCAAAGTCTATTTTTAGACATATGGATCATGTTCTATGAGTTGCAGGATGCTATTTGTGGATGGTTGGTCAAGTCAGAAAAAATAGATGGACTTCTATTTTTAGACATACTGGGCGAAACCTATTTTTAGATTGCCAGTATAAAATAGATATGTCGAATATTATTAGCTCTTAATAATATTTGGACTCTAAACATTATCTTATCCTCTTGGAGCACTTCAGTTAAGTGCACAGAAGTGGCACATGCAGCTGACAGAAGGAATTACGCTATTCTTGAGGGTCAAGTGGAGCTATTGCATGGAGACTTCAGTTAGAACTCAAATGACAGAGTTTGGTGGAGTTGATTGAGGAAGTTAGTGGAGTTGTATTCAGTTTAACTCAGTTAAACATAGTTGAGCTAGTTGTATCTAGTCTAACTGATTGATACACTAGTGAGAGTGGTGTAAATTAATTATTAATTAATTCACTAATTATTAACTCATAAATCAACTAAAGAATACATCAGTTAACTTCAGTGCATGGACAGTTTCAGTGGAGACAAGTGAAGAGGTAGGTGAAAGAGCAGTGTGACTATCAGTTGTGACTATACTGGTGCATGAGTTTGCACCACACATTGATGGATATGCCAATGAGGATTGCGTAGTACACACCAGGTAGATGCAAACTCAGTCAGGGCCATTATTCATCTTGGATTGTGCAGTAGAGGCAGGCTAACATGTGGAGCATATTGGAGCATGTGTTTCGCTAGATCTGAGCTTGTGTAGTGTGTAAAAATTGGAGATTGTACTGAGAGCTTGTGAGGAGTTTGTACAATGATTGTTACATGATCTCTATCATTATAATATACAGATAGTTGGGGGTTTTCAACTTTAATATTTCCCATAAATACTGTGTTTATACGTGTGATTTTTTATGGTTTTGATTTGCGCATGCGATTGTTTATATTTCCACAATTAATGATCAATAGTAGAAGAGGTTATGTATTATGCATGAAGCTCAAATAGTGTGTGATCATGATATTCTCGGTGAATAATTTAATATTTATTCAAATTTCTACATGGTATCAGAGCGAATATTGATCATTGGAGCAATTGCAAAACATTGAAGCGGTTGAGTTTTGAGCTGGTGGAATTCAAATTTGCAGCAGTGTTTTCTTGGTGTCGAAGTTAAGATGTCTTTCAATGGATTGCGATTGGAGTATGCCCTTGAGGGAAGCTCGAATTATATTGCATGGAAGGACAGGATGGAGGCAGTGCTAGATGACAATGGGTTGAAGGAGTTCATAGATGCTGAAGTCCCAAAGCCTACTTCTACTGATGCCGTCGTACTTGACGCATGGCAAAAGAAGACAAAAAAGTGTCGAAGGATTCTGTTGGAGGGTGTGAAGGATCACATAGTGTCCAGCCTTCATGGTAAGGCTTCTCCATTCTTGATGTGGAAAGCCTTCAAAGATTGATTCCAAAGCAAGAGCAACCAGAGGAAGTTGGCGCTTAAGGATAAACTCAGAAACATAAAGATGGAGAAAGGCGACATTATGCCCAAGTACCTCACGAAGTTCACCCAATGCAGGGATGAGCTGGGAAGTGTGGGGGTGCTTGTTGATGATGAGGACTTGGTGAGCTTGGCTCTCCTTAGGCTTCTGAAGAGTTGGAATTCCTATCAGGACTCTGTCAATGGTCGGGAGAAATTGCCAGGATGGGAGCGACTTTGGTCGGATCTTGTGAAAGAGGAGATAAGGCGAAGTACCAGGGATGGATCTTCATCAAAGAACTCTGATGAAGATAATTGCGCTTTGGATTCCAAAGCAAATAAGGGGAAGAGCAAGAATGCTTCTCATTCTGGTGCGAAAGGCAAGAAGCAGGACATGTCCAAGGTGAAGTGCTTTCACTGTCACCAACACGGACATTATGCCACAAATTGTCCGCAGAAGAAGAAAAATAAGCAGGCTACTGGATCTGAAGCTGGAGAGGCCTTAGCCTCGCAGTTTGAACTATATTTTTCACTGATCGCATGCTTGGTATCAAGTGTGATGGGTTCAGTGTGGTTTCTGGACAGTGGTGCGTCTTTTCACATGACAGGAGATCGAGATTTGTTTACTGATATGGATGAGAAAGATCTTGGAGTGCACATCGAGATGGGCGATGATGGTAGATACAGTGCGACCGATATCGGTACCATTTCCTTTGAGAGGGATTCTGGTAAACCCTTCGTATTGAAGGAAGTGATGCATGTTCCAGGATTGAAGAAGAATCTTATCTCTGTGGCGATGTTAGAAGACAAGGGATATGATGTTGTCTTTAGTGAGGGAAAGGATTTCTTGCGCAGTAAGGCAACTGGTGAGACCTGGAGGATAGGGGTTCGAGTTAAGAACCTTTATCAATTGTAGGTAGATGGATGTGCAGCAATGGCAGGCAAGGCAGAAGGAGTGGTGAGCTGGGATGATGGCGAGTTGTGGCACCGGAGATTGGGCCACCTTCACCATGGAGCTTTGAAGATACTGCAGCAGATTTCTACTAGGCTTCCTAAAGGCACTCTTTTGCAGTCAGATCAGTGCAAGGGATGTACCTTGGGAAAATTTGTGAAATCCACCTTTCACGAGAAGGATATTCGCGCCACAACAATCCTTGAGAGAATTCACACAGACGTGTATGGACCTTTCTCAGTAGCTTCAACAGCAAAGCACAGGTCCTATGTGATATTTGTTGATGATTTTTCTCGGAAGTGTTGGATCTTCTTCATGCAGAAGAAGAGCGAGACATACTCAAAGTTCTGTGAGTTCAAGGCACTGGTTGAGAAAGAATCGGGGAAGCAGGTGAAGGCTCTTAGGAGCGACAATGGTGGTGAATTCATCTCTGGAAAATTCAAGGACTTTTTCAGCGCAGAAGGAATTCAAAGAGAGCTCATAGCACCCCATAACCCACAGCAGAACGGGGTTGCTGAGCAGAAGAATAGAACGATCGTGGGTGCTACACGGGCAATGTTGCATTATCAGGGCCTACCCATTTACTTGTGGGCGGAGGCATGCAATAATGCAGTATATGTGTAGAACCGTTGTCCTCACAGGATACTTGACATGAGTACACCCGAGGAGGTGTTTTCTGGTAAGAAGCCTGATATTTCCCATTTGAGGATTTTTGGTTCACCTGTTTACATTCATGTGACGAAGGATGCCAGGAAGAAGCAGGAGCCGACCGCAGAGGTTGGGATATTTGTGGGGTACACTGATACGCCCCACAACTATCATGTGTATTTTCCAGAAAGTCACAAGATTTTTGTGCGACGGGATATCAAATTTCAGGAGGAGAAAGCCATTAAGTGTTCGCTTGAGAGTGAGCCACAATTGCATGCAGATGAGGAGCTATTAGTTCCTAAGGATGAGCCTCAGGATGTGGATCAGACAGAAGAGGAGGTTCATGGAGTGGAAGAGACCACTCATGCAGCAGCAACCATCAGAGGGCGGAAGCGCACTACAGAAGCTGAGCGATTGGCTCAAGATGCAGAGAAGGTTGTAGGAGGACCTACATCACAGCGCAGACAGAGACAATCACCTGACCGATATACTGGATACATGGCTCTTGTGAGCAAGTGTATCATGACAGAGCCATCCTCTTTCGAGGAAGCTGTGGAGGATCCCGCATGGGTAGATGCCATGGTGGAAGAGTATGATTCGATTGTCAGAAACAGTGCATGGGATATTGTCCCGAGACCGGAGGGGAAATCAGTGGTGGGTTCGAGATGGATCTACAAAGTGAAGCAGGCAGCTGACGGGAGTGTGGAGAAGTACAAGGCAAGATTTGTTGCCCGAGGCTTTTCACAGATAGAGGGGATCGATTATGAGGAGACCTTTGCACCTGTCGCAAGGTATTCTTCCATACTGACGATTCTGCTCTCTCAGCGCAGATGGGATGGCACATTCATCGAATGGATGTGAAGACTGCGTTCCTCAATGGAGTCATTAAGGAGGAGGTGTACGTAGAGCAGCTCGAAGGTTTTGAGATCTTCAATAGCGAGTCACATGTGTGCAGGCTCAAGAGAGTGCGATATGGGTTGAAACAAGCACCTCATGCTTGGTACACACGGATAGACAGTTATTTCACCGGACTCGGATTCTCCAAGAGTGAGGCGGATCCTAACCTATACTAGATTGTGGTGGAGGGTAAGTTGTTGATCACTGTAATTTATGTAGATGATTTGATTTTGACAGGTGATGAGCTGTTGATACTCTCATGTAAGGAGGATCTTGAAAAAGAGTTTGAGATGAAGGACTTGGGGCCTTCTTCATTATTTCCTGGGATTGGAAATTTGGCAGCGCAGTGGTGGACTGTTTGTTTCTCAGGGTAAGTATGCTCTGAGATACTAGAGAAGTTCAACATGCATGGCTGCAAGCCTGTTGATACTCCTCTTCCTGGTGGATGGAGGAAGGAGGATGCTACTTCGACAGAGGTAGTGGATGCCACTGTTTATCAACAGTTGGTGGGTCGCTTATGTATCTGGTCAATACATGACCCGACATATGCTATGCTATTAACCATCTTTCACAAGCTATGGTTAATCCTACCAAGCTCTTTTGGAAGGCGGGGAAGCATGCATTGAGATATCTCAGAGGCACATCAGGATATGGATTATGGTACAGACAATCAGATGAGGTGAAGCTGTGTGGCTTCACGGATGTAGATTGGGCAGGGAGCCCAACAGACAGAAAGAGCACATCTGGAGGGATTTTTAGTATCAGGTCGACAACAGTTTCTTGGTACAGTAGGAAGCAGAGATCCGTGGCACTCATTTCAGCAGAGGCCGAGTATATGGCAGTGAGTTTGGCTGCATGTGAGGCTATATGGATGAGGAAGATCCTGGTCGGGTTGTTCGTTTCACACTTAGAGCCTACTGTGATTTATTGTGATAATCAGAGTTGCATCAAACTCTCGGTTAATCCAGTATTTCATGATAAATCTAAACACATTGAAATTCGGTATCATCATATCAGAGATTGTGTGCAGCGGAAGATCATGTTACTTTCATACATTCCTACGGAGGATCAGGATGCTGATATCTTGACGAAGGCGCTCACCAGGAGAAAATTCGAATACCATAGGGGCAGGATAGGGGTTGCAGATAATCCATATCTTGTTGGGAGTGAGTGTTGATATTGCAACAAGATGATGATATTAGTGGAAAGAAGTCACCTTCACTAAGTGGGCCCGCAGGCTATTTTTGGCGCAAAGTCTATTTTTAGACTATGTCTATTTTTAGACATATGGATCATGTTCTATAAGTTGCAGGATGTTATTTGTGGATGGTTGGTCAAGTCGGAAAAAAATAGATGGACTTCTATTTTTAGACATATTGGGCGGAATCTATTTTTAGATTGCCAGTCTAAAAATAGATATGTCGAATATTATTAGCTCTTAATAATATTTGGACTCTAAACATTATCTTATCCTCTTGGAGCACTTCGGTTAAGTGCACAGATGTGGCACATGCAGCTGACAGAAGGAATTACGCTATTCCTGAGAGTCAAGTGGAGCTATTGCATGGAGACTTCAGTTAGAACTCATGTGACAGAGTTTGGTGGAGTTGATTGAGGAAGATAGTGGAGTTGTATTCAGTTTAACTAAGTTAAACATAGTTGAGCTAGTTGTATCTAGTCTAACTGATTGATACACTAGTGAGAGTGGTGTGAATTAATTATTAATTAATTCACTAATTATTAACTCATAAATCAACTAAAGAATACATCAGTTAACTTCAGTGCATGGACAGTTTCAGTGGAGACCAGTGAAGAGGTAGGTGAAAGAGAAGTGTGACTATCAGTTGTGACTATACTGGTGCATGAGTTTGTACCACACATTGATGGATATGCCAATGAGGATTGCGTAGTACACACCAGGTGGATTCGAACTCAATCAGGGCCATTATTCATCTTGGATTGTGCAGTAGAGGTAGGGTAACAGGTGGAGCAGATTGGAGCATGTGTTTTGCTAGATCTGAGCTTGTGTAGTGTGTAACAATTGGAGATTGTACTGAGAGATTGTGAGGAGTTTGTACAATGATTGTTACATGATCTCTATCATTATAATATACAGATAGTTGGCATTTTTCAGCTTAAAGCTTTCCCATAAATACTGTGTTTATATGTGTGATTGTTTATGGTTTTGACGTGCGCATGCGATTGCTTATATTTCCGCAATTAATGATCAATAGTAGAAGAGGTTATTTATTATGCATGAAGCTCAAATAGTGTGTGATCAGGATAATCTCGGTGAATAATTTAACAGTTATTCAAATTTCCACAATTTTTACAAAGAAGATCTTATAGATCTCTGTAAAAATATACTTATTCTTCCACCCTTCGGTGGTAAACTTCTTACTGCAGTTTTCTTTTACTATGAATTCCTGAACTTTATGTTCAAACCATTCACAAATTTCTTTTCTTTTAGATTTCCAATACGGCCTTGGCATTACCCGATCTCTCTCAAAATGCTCCCGGTCTCGGCAATGGAACCATTTGTTGGCTCGAGGGGTCCTGACCCAGGTTCAGAGGTTAAGGTTTTCCAACAAACCCCTATACTACTGGCCCTTTCGGCAATGACCTACTTTCGTAGGCCAAAGTATCACTCGAAGTAGTATGGGAGGGTGCTATAACCAGGTTTCCACATCCTGAGAGAGAGTAGGTAAGTCAAGTTCACAGCCCCAAAGGTTTGTACTAGACAGATCTATTCACGGAAGGGTTCGCAACAGAAGCAACACAACGTGCAACTTATCCCAAACAAGCCATTATCAAATATAGATCTATTCAAGGGCTTCACATCCACATGTGTCTTGCAAATTATCAAAATAGAGCAACATATTCGCAGCTAATCATAATTACAGATCATAAATACAGACATTTCGCAGCTTAAGTAAATAACGCAATCACTTTTCATAGCTTAAATCAGTAACACAGAAGCATATATAGCATAAGCAGATATCATAGATTCACATCAACAATAAATTCCAATAGATTCAGATCTTCCAACAATACTTCTGCATTCATTTTTTCTTTCAGATCTACTTACAATACACAAAACCAGCCCACGCACACAGCCTAGCGGGGTCCGCACATAGCAGGACCGAGGAGCTCTGCGCACACAGCAGTAGGAGTCCTACCCAAACCAACCCTAGATAGATCTAATAGTTCACACGTAGCATCAATTCCAATTTATTCTCCCCCTTAAGACTCAAAATGTTCATCTATTTATAATGATTTAGCCTAAGCTTTCTTGTGGTCCGCAAACCATGGTTTGTGGACTCTAGGTCTACACTTTGACCCGTTACAATGCTTTCGGGGCTTTGACCCACCCCAAAACCCCTGAGTTAGACTAAAATGTGCCAAAAATATACAAAAATACTCAAAACTATCCCAATTCGCAGCCTTTGGAGGACCTTGTTCCAACAATCCCGAATAAAAATCCTTTTAATACAAAATGAAGCTTTTCTCTTTCTTGATCATTTCCCTAACAATTTCTTTCGCCTTCTTTGTTTAGAGCATCTAACACCTGGCATTTTATTGACATGGATGCCTACAAAAATCATATTTTTCCTAACATTTTTAACTTTTATTCTTTTGCATCCATATCCTACCTTATCATTTTGAAAGTAATTCAAATAATTCTTAACAAGAAATTTAAATCTAATTAAATCATGCTTAAACTATATGATTGAATTTTATGGAACTATTGTGGCATTCTGAACAAGCTACACACAATTTATTTGCAGAAGTAAACTAAACTAAGAGTAGTGGCATTTGAATGTGCAACACTTTCAGAATTTATTTTTTCTTCTTTTTATGGGGTTCACATATTATATCTTTTTATTTATAACATATACCCTCTTTTGATTTTTTATGTTATCCCCCCCCCTTTTTTTTGAAAATTATTTGCAGATTGGAAATCATTTTACGAAAGAAATTAAATAGATAGAATAGACTCAATCACCTTGAGATCCTATGAAATATCCTATGAAATATAGGACCCTAACATTGGCTCCAATTGGGGATGGCACTTCCAATGCATTGCAGTGTCAAGAACCTGTGATCAGTAGCCTTATCCATTGGGCCTTTTCATCTACATTTCTGAGCAATCTGTAATCTGATTCCTTTTCTACTTCAAACATATTATGATGACCTGTTGACCATGGCTTAGGGCCTTATCTGTGGGCTTCAACCTTGATTAACAAAGCATCCAATCCAGACTATGTTGATTGTGATATTTACAATGATGTAAAAATAATCTTTAGACTAGGAAAAATAATGTTTCAACATCCTGCCATTTATAGGACCACCAGGTAAATCTGTTCCATCTAAATTTGTGAGGAAAAATGCATCATCATCTCTGAAAGCATTTATAATATATGGTCCCATACATAGATTGTCAAAGTTAATATGCTTTCCTTTGTCTTCTCTCCTTACATCCCACTTTAAAACTTTATCACCAATAGAAAATTAGCTGCCTTGGTCCTTCTGTCAAAAATTTTCTTGATATTTTCTTGGATGATTTGTGTTCTATTATATACTTCTTCTCTTGTTTGTTGTAACTGAATAGATTGATGAATCCTCCTGAGTGTATCATTTGGTTCCACTTGTAATTCTTGTATCATGTTCATCACTGGTTGTGCTAGAGAAGATGGAAAAACAACATCCATGCCATAGACAAGTTGGTATGGTGACATACCAATGGACTTCTTAGTTGTAAGCCTATTAGCCCATAGCGCATTGACTAACTTATTATGCCAAGACTTTTTATTTTGTTTTAGTAACTTCTTGATGATGTTTACCAGACTCTTATTAGATGATTAAGCCAGTCCATTACCTTTTGGGTAATAAGCTATTGAATTTCCCAAAGAAATATGGTATTTGTTGCATAATTCAATCATTTATTTGGATTTAAAAGCTGCTGCATTTTCAATGACGATTTTCCTTGGGCAACTGAATCTGGACATAATATTAGTTTCAAGGAAATTTTTAATAACATCATCAGTGGAATTTCTAGAGGGCATGGATTCTATCCAATTAGTGAATTAATCTGTGGCTATTAAAATCTACTTATGTTGAGCAGAGGAAGGGGGATGGATTTTACCAATGAAGTCCAAACCCCATTGCTGGAATGGGATTTCAATAGAAATGGGTTTTAGCGGCAAGGTTAGGAGTTTCTTTTTACCTTCGAAAATATGACATTTGTGATCTGTTGTGATTTTCTTATGAACATCAGAAAATAATGTGGGCCAGTAAAATCCAACCCTAAGGATTTTATTAGCAGTAGTCCTCCAATACATATGACCACCACAGTCTCCTTCATGAAAATCATTTATAATTTTGTTTGCATCATCCTTCAACAAACACTTAAGTAATAGACCACCAGAATCTTTCCAATAAAGGACATTATTAATGAGGAAAAATTTGACTGCTTTTAATTTTAGAAATCTAGCTTTAGTTTTGGTAAGACCAGGAGGAGAATTTAAATTAAACAAAACATAAAGTAGGTCTGCATACCAGGGGGAATTTAAAAATTCTTCATTGATTTATGGAGTCGCCTTCTCCTCTTGATCATCCATAGTTGCCACCAAATTTATGTCCAGAGCTTCGAAGTTGGACTTAGCCATTAGCTGAGAAAGTCCTTGCCCTTTAATTAGCTTGGGAGGCTTTATTTCTAGATCATATTCCAAAATAATGGCAATCCATTTTCCTCTTTTTCCATCTGGTCCATTATGTATTAATATGTCCTTTACCACAGGGTTAGGTACATAAGAAATTATGTGTGACTGCAAAATATAAACTCTAAAGTCCTTAATTTCTTTGAATAGTGAAAAGGCATGTTTTTCCATGATGTTGTATTTGAGAGAAGCATCTCTTAAAGCTTTGCTGAAGAAGGCTATTCGCTGCTCAAATCCTTCACTATTTTTCTGCAGTAAAATAGCTGCAACAGTGTGCTCAGAAGAAAAATAAAATATTATAAAATATTTAGTAAAATCTAGACTGATTAACACTGGAGCTTTAGTTAATGCTTGTTTTACCATGTCAAAAGATTTCCTAGCCTCTATACTCCATTTGATTTCAAAATCTTTCTTGAGCATATTGGTTATGTTTCTAAGAAGTTCAATAAGATTTGGAATAAATCTTCTCAGAAAAAGTATTTTACCTATGAAGGATTGAAGTTCTTTAATGTTTCTTGGGGACTGATCTTTAGGATTGCTTCAATTCTCTTAGGATCAATTCTAACTCCATATTTTGATTGATATGCCCTAAAATCTTACCTTCTTCCAGACCAAATAGTGTTTTCTTAGGATTTAAAGATATGCCAAATTTTTTTCATTTCTCAAAGACTCGTTTTAAATCTATCAAGTGTTCTTCGTCAGATTTTGAATACATAGTTATATAATCCAGATAGATCACAATAAAAGGCCAATCTCTTCCGAAAAAGAAATTTCCATTTATCTTTGGAAGATGGCCCCAACATTCATTAGTCCAAAAGGCATTTTCACATACATGAAAGTGCCCCATGGAGTGGTAAAGGTTGTGTTATCTTGATCTTCTGGATTGACCAAAATTTGATTATAGCCAGAGAAACCATCTAGTAATGATATCCTACTTGATCCTATCACCTTTTGTAAGATATGGTATATTTTAGGTAAGGGGTAATTATTTCTCCGGTTTTCTTTCTGGTTGGCACTATGTTTGATATCCATTTGGAATATTTGAGAGGGACAATTATCTTAACAACATACATTCGTTTAAATTTTTTCTCAAATAAAGGTAAACAAATTGGATTTATAATTCGAAGTTTCTGTTTGAAAGGTTTTTGTTCTTCTTTAATTGGAATTTTGTGTTGTATGATTTTGGAATCATAAAATTTCAAGTCCTCATAATTCCAAGCGAAAGAATCAATGTATTCTTTGAAAAGGGAAATATGTCTTCATTTGGTCATAGTAGGTAATGTTTTTGACAGTTTAATCATCTTTGGGTTTTCTTCAATACCTATGTTACATTCCTCAACTTTTGCTCCTATGGGCTCAATTTTGGGCTTCTTTGCTACATATTTAAAATAAAAAAGGTCTTCTAATGGAGCTAATCCCTAGGGAAAAATATTATCTTTTAGATGAAGCATTTAAAAATCTTCCTTTTCAGGATCTATTTCATGAATTTCTAATTTACGCACACTTTTATCTAAATGATTATAGATATCTAATTTATGTTTACCAAAGGATTATATACAACTATTTGAATTTCTATGTGATTTTCTAGTTTTGTTTGATTTTGTTCCTGATTATCTAGATCTACCTGTGTTTCCTCAAACTCATCTTTTGACAGTAAGAAATTTTCAATTTGTTTATCGTTTCTGAAAACCTGCTAGTATCGCATGTTATCTAGTATTGCCGGGCAATGTTTTATTTCAATTGTGTGTGGTTTGTTCGGATGAGGTATATTACAAGTTCTTTTAGAAACAACAAGACTATCAACTATAACATTTTGAGTTCTTGGAATTACTTTCAGGTCATATTCCGCAAAATTATGTAAGAAGTCAAGCACTGCATTCTTATAGGCTCTCAATCTAGGGTTTTTAGGAGCATATTCTCCTTTCACTTGTTTAATGATTAATTTTGAATCTCCTTGCACAATAATTCTTTTGGCCCCTAATTTCTTAAGCAACTACGAACATAACATCAGAGCTTCATATTCAACAATATTATTGGTGCACTGAAAATTGAGTTTATAGGAATTCCCTTCACAATGATTATTAGCTGGATTAGATAACCATATTCCTACTCCAAAGCCTTCTTTATTACAAGCCCCATCAAAGGTTATATTCCAGAAGATTTCTAATGTAGGAGTTAATTGTTCGATTAGAGCTGTGTTTTAAGGTGTATCCAGGTAATTTCCAAATTGGGCTTCCATTTCAATATCATTAAATATATGAATGAATCTAAATCAGTGGGAACATAATATAGAGGGTAATTATAAGGTTTTTATTGACTTATTACCATATATTTCATGAGATTTTACCTATATAACCTTCTCTATTGACCAAAGACTGGTATTGTAGCATAGGTCATATCTATTTGAAGAGTTTCTTGTAACTTTTCTCCCCAAGATCATGATAAAAGCATACCATATTTAGGAGGAACGTCGGCTAAGACAATGTCCATAACTAGGCTTTTGGTTGGGATTTGAGACAAAGTCACAAACATGTCTATAATGAGACCTAAACACTTCACTTTACTGGAATCAAATGAATATAGATCTTTGTAAGGCCTAGTGATATCAAGACCCAAATTTTCCATTATAGCCTTGGGCATTAAGTTGTGTGAAGCCCCTAAGTCGAGCATAGAATTGTGTAGGATTTTATCATGTATGATTAAGCTGAAATAGGAAGGAGGGACTGCTCCTTATTGTAATTTACCATCTAATTTTGGACTAAAAAATAATTCAGGTTGATCATCATTTAGATTGAGAGTGTTAGCAGTTTCCCCTATCTTCAGAACCTCCATGACCTGAGTTCTATATGGTTTTTCTTGTATTAACTCGGTCAAAGGAATGGAAATTTTTATTTTAGCTAGTTTGATTTCAAGATTAAACGATGATGGAACTTTTACAGTGTTGGGAATATTAGGTATATGGATAGATTCCTTAGATTTGAGCAGGGATTTCTGACTAGTGGATGGGAGATCAATTTGAGTGGGTTTAGAAACAAAATCACCTATCTGTTTGGTAGGAATCTCTGAAAGTTTATTTCCAACAGTTTCATCAGATTTCTTGGAAGAATTTTGAGCTGTTTTCTTAGGATCATAATCAGAAGTATTTTTAAGAGGTTGATTAGTGTTTTTCTTAGCAGTATTGTCCGAATTTTTCTTGCTCCTAAGATTATATTTTTTGTGAACTTCCATAATGGAATTTTCAAAACCCTATTTATATTCTTCAGATTCATCTGATTCAAGCTCTGTTTGGGCTAATGAAAATAACTATTGGTCTTCTTCTGAAAGAAAAGTGGTATCATTATTTTGTAAACCAAACAGATTTATTTGGTTTTCCTCTTCCTCTTGAGGGATTTCTTCATTTTCACCAACATAATTTTCCTGGAAAGGAGCTATAATTTGTTGGTCAGATCCTCTTTGTTTTATTTGTGGTTGATTTCTCCTATTGTTTTGATTTCGATTTTGAGGAGGATTTTGATTTTCCCTAGGGATGTTTCTATCAATCATTATTCATTCCATTGCCCTCATTAAAGAGTCTATCTTGGCATCACTGTTAGAGGCTGATGCTTCTTCCTTTATGGTAACTCTCTTTTCAGTCTTCATTCTAGCTCTTTTGACTAACAGATTAGCCTCTACACTGATTGTTATGCTTTTCATTTCTTCTAAGGTGTCGATATTCCTTTCTCTTAATTGATAAGCTATTTCTGGCTCAAAACCATCTCAAAATTTAATCAAAGTTAGTTCTTCGGGTGGTTTTATGTGAGCAGGAATAGCATTATAAATAACGTTAAATCGAGCACAATAATATTGCACACTCTCTCCATTATCTCTTTTGATATTTTCATAATCTGAGAGAATTTTGAGGGGGTTATTTTTAACTTGCCATCTATCTAGAAATTGACGTTGTAGAACTACTAGATTATTGATGGAAGTAGCTGGTAAAGCTTTAAACCATTTCCTAACTTCACCTCCAAAGGTTTGAATGAATAACCTCATCATAAGATCATCAGCATCAATCTCATATCGATCAAAAAAATAATTCACTTTATCTACATGCTGCTGAGCAGTAATGGGTTGCGTATTATCAAAATGAGGTATTTTGGATTGATAATCTTGAGGCATATCCCCTCGATTTTGAGGAAGAACCAAGGGAGCGTAACGTGCAACCATAATTGGAGGTGGAGGGTTGACAAAAATAGGTTGTGGATTAAAAATTGGTAAAAGAGGTGGAAAAGGATGAACTATATGTGAAGGAGAGGAGGGATGAAGTGATGGAGATGAAGGTCTTTGAGTTTTTTGGTGAGGATAAGTAGTAGAATTCTCAGAAGGGGCTGAAATTACAGATATTTTTGAATAGTTTGGGATGTAATGGATGAAGCATAAGTATTTAATGCAAACAATTCTACTGATTGTTGAATATAGGAATCTGTAACTACTAAAGTGTGGTATAATACCAAATTTTTGAGGATTTTAAAATCTTGGACAATTTCTTCATTGGATTTTAAAGAAGACAAACTTTTAGGTGAATTTGGATGCAAAATTGATTGGTCAAGGACTATTGTATCTACCCAATTTAGGGATTTTCTTCTAAAGAGGCTTTGCTCAAATTTTAAGTCAAAGTCGATATCTTGTAAGGTCTCAAGCTTAACAGGAAGGGATTGTGCTCTTGGGATAGGATTATTAGTTCCCAGGCTTTCTGATGAACTTATATGTTTAACTGATTTCTTTGAAGTATCCTTAGTTCTTCTTCCAATCCTTTGAGGATCATCCACTATTTCAGGAGGTTTGGAATCAAGATGGGATCTTGTATAAAGTCTCTTGGAAGCTATTTTTAAAAATCAAAACACACACTATAAAATTTAACTCAAACTTTATTTACAAAAAACTAAAAGATATAAATCTCTATGGGATATTAATACAATGATTATTTAACCAGAGATTGAATTAGAAAGAAATTATAGTTGATTAGAATTCGTTCACCAGCGGAGTCGCCACTATGCTAGCGTTTTGTAATTTGCAAGAGATTGTGAGAACTAATCACATAGGCCAACATCAAACCAAATTTGGAACCCAGGACCTAGCCTTCCTAGATTCAGAGAGGGCTCTCTCTATAAGATATAGCTTTGTTTAAATAAGTTTTAGGCTAGTTATGATTGTACTTGAGTTTTGAATTTGTTTTGGGTTTTGGGAAATTGATTATGTTCAATGGATTAATGTCTATTGGGCAATGGAGTCATAAAATTACTGAATAATTGCATCTTCTTTTAATAGAGTAAACATAGGGAAAGCTAGGAATATTTACTGGTTCTTTGAGTTTATAAGTGGATTTATGAGGTACGCAATTTGTTAATGAAACAATCCAAGCTTTGACTAAGGAGTTCCAGATCCATCATGCGAAGAGCACACCGTATCACCCACAGGAAAACGACACAGTTGAAGCTTTTAATAAAATCTTGGAGCAAGCACTGAAAAAGGTATGCAATGTTGATCGTAGTGATTGGGACGTGTGCATCCCATCGGTTCTTTGGGCCTATCGAACAGCCTACAAGAAGCTAATAGGGAAAACCCCATTCAGGATGGTTTATGGTAAAGAGGCTGTTATGCCAATGGAGTATATTGTTTCTAGTCTGCATATCATAGCATTTATGAACATGGCAGAAGTTGACATCATGGAGGAGAGATTAGCACAACTTATGGCTTTGGAGGAAGATCAGTTTCTCCCTAATTTCCATCAGCAGGTCCAGAAGGCCCGTGATAAAGCCTGGCATGATCGACATATTCGCCAAAAGACATTCGCAGAGGGCTAATTGGTCCTCTTATATGATAGCCAGTTTCAAAGCATCCAGGGAAGTTTCGATAGCACTGGCTTGGTCCCTACACTGTTAAGGAATTCACGGATGGCGGAGCTATTAGGCTAGCTATCCTGGGCGGTGATATGCTACTAGGCTACGTCAATGGTAGTCGGTTCAAACCGTATTGAATGAAATGAATATATGGCCATAATAGCTGTGTAGGCACAGGTGGAGAACCCGCCATCATAGAGACTCTGGATGAGTCATAAGATTGTGATGGGGGATTGTTGGAATAGGGTCCTCCAAAGGCTGCGAATTGGGATAGTTTTGAGTATTTTTATATATTTTTGGCACATTTTAGTCTAATGCAAGGGTTTTAGGGTGGTTCAAAGCCCCGAAAGCATTGTAATGGGTCAAAGGGTAGACCTAGAGTCTGCAAACCATGGTTTGCGAAACACAGGAAAGCTTAGGCTAAATCATTATAAATAGATGAAAATTTTGAGTTTTAAGGGGGAGAATAAATTGGAATTCATGCTACGTGTGAACTATTAGATCTGTCTAAGGTTGGTTTGGGTAGGATTCCTACTGTTATGTGCGCGGAGCTCCTCAGTCCTGCTGTGTGTAGACCCCGCTAGGCTGTGTGCACGAGCTAGTTTTGGGTATTGTAAGTAGATATGAAAGACTAATGAATGTGGAAGTATTGTTGGAAGATCTGAATCTGTTGGAATTTATTGTTGATGTGAATTTGTGATATCTTCTTATGCTATATATGCTTCTGTGTTACTAATTTAAGCTACAAAGAGTGACTACGTTATTTTCTTAAGCTGCGAAATGTCTGTATTTATGATCTATAATTAGGATTAGTTGCGAATCTGTTGCTCTGCTCTAATAATTGGCAAGATGCACGTGGATGCGAAGCCCTTGAATATATATGTATTTGATAATAGTTTGTTTGGGATAAGTTTCACATTGTGCTGCTTCTGCTGCGAACCCTTCCATGAATAGATTTGTCTGGTATGAACCTCCAGGGCTGCGAACTTGACTTACCTACTCTCTCTCAGGGTGCGGAAACCTTGTTCCAGCACCCTTCCATACTGCTTCAAATGAAAGCAGGTCACTACCGAAAGGGCGAGTAGTATAGGGGTTTGTTGGAAAATCTTAACCTCTGAACCTGGGTTAGGACCCCTCGAGCCAACAGGGATGCTAGTCTAAATGCACCTATTTGAAAAATTATTTATATGGTTTAACTCATATCTCAAAATCATAAAAAACCCTAGTAAAAATTGAAATCCCTTCACCTTTTCCCTTCCTAAACCTCATAAGCATATTTCTAACCCCTTCCCCCTACTAAAATTCCTTTTCCCCCTTTGAAAACCCCCTTACCCTTTAAAAAACTCCACATTTCCATAAAAAACACAAAAACCCACTTTTAAATAGTCTTAAGTGCAAAAGATTACCTGACCCTTTGATTTGATCCTTCCCCCTAATTTATTTTCCGACCCCACTTTGATTTAACTCCCGACACATTATTAGTTAAAAACCCGACCCCAACCATTGCGTTAGTCATTCCCACCTTCCCGCGATCCTCAGCGCGCTCATTGATATCCAACAACCCATTTGACTTTTCGTCCCCCTTCGCCATCCGAATTTTATCACCCAAGGGGGGTACGAAAAGGATTGTATTGCGAAACCACTTTGATCATATGTGTAAATTTTTTGTGAGTTTGGCCCCCCCAAGCACAAAACCATAAACCGCCATAACCCCCCACCGAAAACCATTTTCTAAATTCAGCCATTTGAAATGACCATTACACCAGACACACGTCACTGCCCATTTTCCAATTAAAATCCCTCCCTCCATAGTGTGCATCCTCGAATGGAAATACATTTTTTCCCATTATTAAGCCCACTCGCCTCCCTGCAAACCATTTTTTCTCATTACAGATTGTTTTATTTCACTGTTGCAGGTGATTAACGGAACCAGAAGCACTGTAATTATTTGAAGCTACGCCCGACTCCAATTTTCTTCATTATTCTCTTATTTCTTGCTCCCTATATATTTTCTCCCCTTTTCCCACTGTTAGCCGTAACCATTATGCCTCCCAAAGGAAAATATTCGAAAGAAAATGCCAATCTCTTGATTTTTCCTCCTCAGGACCTCCATCATATCCCTATGGCTGACAGAGACTATCACATTTATGATTCTCACTCTGATATCGATATCTTCGAGATGTATTGTTGGCTAGAAGACCAATGGATCGATAAAATTGATGAAATTTACCTCTGGGATTCCAATCTTCCGTGTTATATTTTCCCTCCAACCCATTGTGCTCCCGACTTCATACAGAAATTCCATGCCTTTTATCTACCCATCCAGAGAGCCATAATCAATGCTAATGGACAAGTTCTGTTTACTATAATTCCCCAATCCATCGAACATATGATGTTAGCCCTTGTAGTTGAAAAAGGTACCCCATTCTCCCATGAAGCCCTAGTTGAAATATATCAGAAGTTAGACCTTGCTAAGAGAACCCAAGATTTAGAACTTTTTCTAGCACAAGATGTTGCCTTCCTCAAAAGAAATCCTCCCTATCCTGCATATTCCATTCCTAAGAGAACCAAGCAAATAACCTTTTTCCTATCCTACCTACTTCGTTACTGTACTGAACAGTACATAAATGAAGCCATTATAGGATTTCTATCTATCTTCTCTAATCAGGCCAAGCCTTCTGTTATGTTCAATTTCACCAATTTCTTGTAGAATCCATCCATCAACAATTTTTGGATTTCAAAACAGAATAAATCTTCAAATATTCCTCTATTCTAATTTATATGTTCATTTATTTTCAAGGAGAAAATATGAAATTGTCATTGCAGAAGCTGAATGAAAAAGGAGACCAAAAGTCAGTTATTTTATGGAACACTTTGGTCATGAAGCAGGAAAACGATTTCACCTACAAACAGTTCGTTGAAATGTTTTTTCATCTGGCTATCAGTCTTCTTAACAACATAGAAGAAGCTAGAATCAATGGAGAAATTCAAAAAATATTGCAAATGACAGAACAGGTTTAGACAAGAGATTGGTATCTTTATGAAAATTACACTGAGAGAAGAGTTTTTGGATGTATGTTAAAGCCATACAAATTTCCCAAATTCCTCCCAATGAGGATTTTTTCTCTGGAATTTATCAGACAGGTGATAAACATGGATCAGGTACACTTCATGGCTACTAAAAAGAATCTCAATTTAAACTAAAGACTCAAATTGGACCATTCATTTGTAACACCAGAAAAGCAACAGCAGAGGCAGAAAATATTTTGAAGGAGATGAAATTTGAATTAAGTTTCACCTGGTCTTATGACCCATTAGGTATTGCTTCTAAATTAAGAGTAGAAGCCAAATCTACTTCTTACTTTCATACAACAAGACCAGAGATAGAAGAGTACAAGAACAAGATGGAATGGACAGAGAATACATTGACCGAAGTAGAAGAATAGCCAGTGTCATTATCAACACTGCAGACTCGAGAAAATCAGGAAAATATAACTAAGAGGAATAGATAACAAGGGTCTCCCTCAGAGTCAGAAATCTTCAGTGAAGGATTTAAAAGTGTGTACAGGAATAAGGCTAAAATTAGTTCCAGACTAAGTATTAGCAAGGATTCATAGCAGCAAACCACTGTCAACATACAGGAGCATATTGTATCTGCATCAAAAGGAGAGAATCCCATACAATCTCCTAATACTTTAGTAAAAACTTCAGAATAGCAGCAGATTATACAAGCAAGTACCTCAACTTCAAGGGAGCCAGAAAAGAGCACCATAGACATATTCAAGGAAATCAAATCCAAAAATGAAGCCTTGAAAATTAATACATATAAACAGTTCTGGAAATAGACTTCAGGTGCCCAAAATAGGTTATTATCAGCCTTTGATGCAAAGAAAGGAAAAATTCTAATGGCATTTATTCAAGCACAAGTTCCTCAGCCTAAATGGGAAGTAGAATATAAGAAGACACCCTTTGAGTTTGATACCATAGATATTCATCCCATTTATCTAATGGAGATGCATAAACAAACTGGAGAGATGATTTTTTTTATTGTGACTAACACTGCCATGTATTTATCTAAAATGCAGGTTACACTAGCTAATACCCAGTCAGAATTCAGCATGGAAAAGGTCTCATCTTTTTCCAAAGACACTAGGATTAAAACCTTGGAGGATTTGGTAATCAAGTTGGGTCATGATCCTTCAAATATCAATCCTATGGAAGAATTTATCAAGAAAAAGAATGTTGATATCACAGCATTAAGAAATCATCTGAATTTGACACCTACAGAAGATCCTCTGGTCAAAGAAGCAGAAAAATATCTGCTAAAAATAGAAGCAAAAAAGGAATATCTATTAAAACTCCTCTTTGAACAGATTACACAACTCAAACTGATGGAGGCAGAGATGGAGAAACTCATCAAGGAGAAAGACAAAGTTGTTGAAAAATATCGAAACACCCATGGATGTAGTCCCCATTGCTACAGTCCCCATTTTTGATGTTCCCATTTCCATTACTTCCACTATAGGTACATCAGAAGGAGCTGAACAACTTACTCAAGTTGTTCAGAATTTATCTATTCAGACAGAGGAAATCAAAAACCCACTTTTACTAAATACACAGAAATGGATGAAATCTACCATATGGTGATTAAAATATACATCCCAGATGAAGAGCAATGGAAACATTTTACTAATTACTGGATTAAAATAGTAAAATTGACAAAGGAAAAGATCTGCCAGATCATCGGCCAACACGTCAGCAAAAGTTGGTCCACGTCTTAACTATCCCACTACATCCACATTTCAGTTGCACAACACATTCCACCGAGCCATAATTCAGTGGCAGTTAGAGTTTTTAATTCACAATTTTGTTAAGAAACTCTATTATTGTATTAATATTGTGTAAATTGTTTTGTATAAATACTTCATCATTTGAAGTATCAAAGGTTGATTGATTGATATCAGAATCATTATCATCTTTTGGAGTATTGTAAGCCTTTCAAAGCACTGGAGCATCAATAATAAATAAACCATTCACAGGATTCTTGTGGCTTAAATACTGGTGATGTTTTTCTTCTGTAATTTTGTTTCATCGTTATCTTTCATTGTAATCACCTAAATTCTAATTGTAAAATAGAAAGTGTGATGAATAGGATTTACTTTTGAGTACCTTATTCTAGATGTTTTTACAATCGTAATGTTTTCTACTAAAGGTCAAACTAAAGAATTCTTAATCGCTCTTTAGTTCTGCTAAATTTTCGGCATATTTCTGTCATAAATCCACTATAAAATCAAAGAACTAGTAAATATTCCTAGCTTTCCCTATGTTTACTCTGTTAAAAATTTGATGCAACTGTCCAGTAATTTTATGACTCCATTGCCCAATAGACATTAATCCATTGAACATAATCAATTTCCCAAAACCAAAAACAAATTCAAATCTCCAGTACAATCACAACTAGCCTAAAACTTATTTAAGCAAAGCTATATCTTATAGAATGAGCCCTCTCTGAATCTAGGAAGGCTTGGTATTGGGTTCCAAAGTTGGTTTGATGTTGGCCTATGTGATTAGTTCTCACAATCTCTTGCAAATTATAGAACACTAACACTTCCTTTATTACATAAACCTTTTGGAGTCTCCAAGCTCTATGTTATTATGTAAGCTATAACTTGTTGGGAAGCTCCTACTCCCACTTATATAATTTTATGCAGGATACAATCAACAGGAGGTTCCTACCTCAATAGACCCCAACCTATTATTTTTTAGGTTACAACTAGAAAGGATACTACAATACCCTAATATAATAAAAAAATATAATGTGTTGGTTTACCTAGACAATAATTCTGCATACTTCCATCTTTGTTTCAACTTCTTCTCCTCAAATCTTCTTCACATATGCTCTTCTACCTCTATTTATTTGTTCCAGGTAACTCATGAAAAACAACTTTCCACATACTCTCTCTAAATATAGTTTGTTGGCTATTAGTATTCCATGCATTAGTATGAAATGAAGATTTTTCATCTTTGCATTCCAAGGTTATCTCTTTGTTTCCAAACTATTTCAACTTTTGAATATTAAAAAATACTTAAAATTAATTTTAAAATATTCAAATAACATGCATTGACATAAGCCACTCAACCAAATCCTTTTTAATTTCTTTGCATCATAACTTTTTCATGCATATTTAACAACACATCTTCAATAAAATCGGCTCAACCATCATATGCACACAATAAACCTCTGTAAAATAGAAGCTTCATTTGCTTCAACAACATAACTTTCCTTACAAGAATAACAAGAATAAAAAAATTACATCACTATATCACACTTGAAGTAAGCATACCTATGAAACATACCAATGTCATTCACTAAGCATTTCCAAGGCCATAGAAATAGTTCCATAACATAGTACATCAATATAAACATAACAAGCATGCCAACAACTTCAAATTTTGAGTCCATACATCAGCTGACTCTTTTCCATCATACTTTGTTGTATTGAATTTCTATGGCATGTGAGTTATCTAGGTTAATGTCTTAAAATAACTGACATAATCAACTCAAATTCCTCAACTTATCCTACATTTGCACGATAGAAAATACACATAAATGAATGCACTAGTGCACATGACATTTTAAAAAAGCTTCAACCCATGTTTTCTATATTAAAAAACTATAATAAAACTGTCTAGGGCTCTCATACCATGGATAATGGCCCTCATACATCCATAAGAACAAGATATATTGATTTTCCAGTTGATGTATAGCTCCTCATATCTACCTTGATCATACCTTGAACACACCAACTTGGTCCTTTGGCTCCCAATTTGCAACAAAAACAATTTTCCTCTATCAGTGAACCAACTCCATCAGGTCACTGAAAACATCTACAACTTCTCTCTAGTTTATCATTATTCCTTCAATACATCAACACATTGAGTCTCCTATCAAATTATTCACAACTCCATTTGTGAAAAACTCACGATTTCCAAATGTTGTTCCTCGACTCCTTTGGGACTTCTTTCCCAACAATCCACTCCTTATTCCTTCAAGGATGCAACTCTTAGGGACTTTCATCCCACTAGTTTCTTCCTATGTTTCCTGATGAAGACACACTTAGGCCACTAAAGGCTACCACCTCTCACTCTCAAACGTCCTTCTTAAACAATGAACATCGATTGATGTGATCTGCTCCCTTGACCTCCTTTCTTCGTCCTTCAAGAATCAGTCTTGATCTCACCTAATTATGCCTATTCTAACAATCCTCTTAGTCCTTCAAGAGGTTGTACTTAAGTCTTGGAGCAAGCCACTACAACCCTCCTAACTCCTATTCTTCTAATTTTTCCACCATTGTCCTAAACTATGACTCCTTCCTACACTATTTTTCCTGCACTACCCAACTTTAGTTAATCATTAACTGATCTGGGCTTCCTTATATTGTAGGTACAACCATGGAACATTCCATCTTAATTCTTCAGATATGCCCTCTTCTATGGCTTCTTCACACTATCCTATGTCCTGTAATATGATCCTAAATTGCACAAATATGGGACTTTAAGTCTGCCCTCACCTACGGATTATTCTCACTGTCAAATTCATGTAGATCTGTCGCTATTCTGAACTCTTATACTGTTTCTTCAAACACCTAAAGAATACCTCCAACAATGCTTCATATCTTTTCTAAATGCACTACCAAAAATTTTCCCTTAAATCTACGGTTTGGAACCAGACTTTCCCTAATCTAGGGCTTTTATCCTTATTCTATCCATACCCTATGGACAGACCTCAAAAATCCTTTATAAAATTTTGCATATCCCATCCATTCAGCCATTATCCTATTTTTTTATTCTAAGAGGGAACATAATACCTAGTATTAGGTTTGATCTAAGACAAAAAAATAAGAACATAGCCTAATTAGGGCATGTCCCTACTCACACTTGCACTGAATAATTGTGGCCCTTCCATAGGAGATTGTGCCATCAATCTTGTGCATAGATCTACCCTTACAAGTCTTCCTACATATCCTCTTAATATCAACCTTCTTTAAGCTGCACAGAAGGTATCCTTTAATATTTTTTTCTATCTCATATAATATTTCCTTCCTCATGATGTATCTACCATAACCTAGGGCTTAATGGATCTGTTATTCTATACCTCGATTACAACTGCTACATATCCTAGAAAATGATCATGAAGAAGCATATCTATCACATGGTTTTAAGAATAGAAATGTTATATTTTGAGCTGATCAAATATCCAAATTACCTTACAAACCTAACGCTTTAACCTC
The DNA here is from genome assembly GCA_034641835.2 of Pinus albicaulis. Classification (NCBI taxonomy): domain Eukaryota; kingdom Viridiplantae; phylum Streptophyta; class Pinopsida; order Pinales; family Pinaceae; genus Pinus; species Pinus albicaulis. The sequence goes on from CM076576.1 coordinate 163,365,457, forward strand.
ACTTCTAATTGTTGGTTCTCAAGGTCATACGAATATTCTTTCTACAAAATTCTATGCATTAAAACCCTTTAACCATGTTTCCAAAAATTCATGGCTCTTCTCCTTGTTTCCTGAATATTTGCGACCTAATATTTTAGAGGTTTTTCCTTCACTCTTATGCCCATATTCTCATCTTTCTAACTACTTTTCCTTTCTCGACCTTACCAGATCTTGGAGATTTGAAATACCCTTATTATTCTCCTATTTCATGGCATGTAACCTAAGGTCTATGGACTTACTTCTTTTCCTCTGATTGAATGCACTTGAGATTATCAGACTCATCCTCCCTTGTAGCCCTTAATTGCCTACAATCTCAACTTTCCTTGGAACTACATTTCTTCCAAGTTACATCCTTACTCAGCCAAATGAGCTCCTATCACTTGATATCTATCCTTATGCTAAGGCCTATATTAAATAGATTACCCAAGCCTTATTAAGAACCCTCTAGACCTTAGCGGTGTGATCCTCTTTAGACTTAGGAATTCAATTTTAATTTTTCCTTTTAGAATTTTAAACCCCATTTGGGTCTAAAACCCCTTCACTTGGGTCTTTTCCAAATAAACATATTTTGTGACCAAAATTATAACAAACCTTAGATATGGGCTTGTGGAATACCTCCCAAGCTACACTTTTCAACACCCCTTCTTAGCAAGGGATGTATTTCCACTAAAGTATATAACATCAACGACGACACTAGACCCCCTCTATAGCATACCCTATAGAATGGATCATTGTCACGATAATGTATCTTCATAATAAAAACCTAAATATCTCAAGTTTCCTTAGGGTTTCTCCCTCTCAAGCCAGACTCCCTCTGAGTCTACACGATCTCCATTGGCTCACACATTTCCACTTGCACACTCTGATCCACTGACCCCTCAAAGTAGTGCTATGATGCCATGTTGAGTTTGCATGGAATTGGAAAATCTAGGTTAATGTCTTAAAATAACTAACATAACCAAATCAAATGCCTCAACTTATCCTACTTTCCATAGAGAAAAAATACACATCAGTGAATTAATTAGTGCACATGACAATTTTAAAAAATCTCAACACATCTTTGTTGTATTAACAAACTATAATACAACTATCTATGGATATCGTACTTGGGATAATGGTACTATTACATCCACAAGTACACGATACAATAACAAGATACAATGATCATCTTGTTGTTGTAGAGCTCTTCATGACTGTCTTGATCATACCCTAAACAAACCTTCTTGGTCCTTTAGCTCCTGATATGCAACAACACAACTCTGCCTCTATCAATGAACCAACTCCATTAGGTCACTAAACACGTCTCTAACTCATTCTCTTGTTGATCATTAGTCCTTCAATGCATCAACACATTAAGACTCTTATCTAGTTGTTCACAACTTTGTTTGTGAACAACTCTCAACTGCCCACTGCTTCTCTTCAGCTCCTTTGGGACTTCTTGCCCAACTAGTTGTTCTTTAATCCTTCAAGGACAAAAATATTAGGGAATTTATTCCCACTAGTGTCTTCCTATTTTTCTCAATGAATACACACTTAGGGCACAAAAGGATACCATATAGCACGTTCAAAAGTCCTTCTTAAACAATGAACATCAGTTTTTGTGATATTATCCCTTGAACACCTTTCTTCATCTTTCAAGAATCAGTCATGAGCTCACCCAATTCTGCCTCTTTTAGTAGTCCTCTTAGTACTTCAATAGGTTTTACATAGGTTTTGGAGAAAGAAACTATAGATATCCTAACTCCTATTCTTGTGGCTTATCCACCATTATCTTAAACTAGGACACCTTCTTGCATTATTTTTCCTGCACTACTTGTGTTCCTGCACTTCCCAACTTCAGTCAAACCTTGATTGATCTTGGCTTCCTCATATTGTTGCTCCAAATATGTAATAATCCATCATACTTATTCTGATCTACCCTCCTCTAGGGCTTCTTTGCATTGTCCTTGATTTTTCAATATGATCCTCAATTGCTTCGAACCTAGGGCTTCTTCTCATTGTCAAATCATCCCATATCTTCCTAGATATTAGGCTCTCATACTTCTTCTTCAAACCTCTTTAGCAGACCTCCAAAAACTCTTCAGATATGATTTTAATTCACTATCAAATTTTTTTCCTTCAATCTAAGGTTTGACACCCAATCTGCCCTCATCTAGTGCTTGTATCGTTATTTTTTCCATACCCTATGGATAAAGTTCAAAACTCCTTTCTAAACTTGTGCATGTCCCTTATTTTAATCCTATATCATGTGCATTTTATCAGGAGGAACCATGACACCTAGTGTTGATCATGTCAGCCCCCTGTTAAATTCTAACAAGCAATCTCACTTAAACCTTTCAAACCCCCTCTTTTTTCCCCTGAGAAATTCGTTTTCTGCTCATCTTTACCTTCTCCCAACCTCAAAACTGCATAAAGGGCCGAAATCCCACATTATAATATATTTAAGGCCTACCACCTTTTGGCCCTAGCCCCTGCACCTTTTCCTCCACATGACTGAAAGTCGAAATCGAGCGCTAGCCATGAAGGCGCTTATCACGTATATATATCGGGCGCAGTATTATCCATCGATCTGTACAGATCCGATGGCATTCGCAAGGCTCCATCGCACCCGTGGCCCACCTCTTCCATCGTCCGATCAACCTGCAAAATCAACAGTCCATAGTGCACCCGCTCACCGTACAAAACCCGCTGGTTTATATCACACCGCCTTTCGGAGGCGGGCGGTATTTCTCATTTTGGAGCGATGCCATTCATCGCGTGACACGCGTCACTGAGCACTTTTTGAAAACCACCGCTCATCACACGTTATATTTTGGCAGAAGATCCGGCGCGATATGCACGTGAGCTGTCTGATCTAGAGCGGCCCATCCAACGACGATCGCTCCACAAAGTTGCTCGTGAGTTAACACGGGGAAATCGTACCCCTGGCCCACCGTTCATCGCCCTCCGACGCATTTTCAGCCATCGATCTCGTCTTGAGATCGAACGGTCTAGATCACCTACCTCCCCACCATCGACACGTGTCTTCTGCCCCGTCACCGTTCCACGTGTTTGTCGTATTTTTCCTCCGCCCTTATATATTTCATTCATAAGTCAAATTTCAATATTTTATGTTAAAATATTTCACCAGTCCATCCTCCATCGTTTCACTGCGTTTTTTGCTGCCACCCTACATTGTTCCATCATTTTTCCATGTCTGCATGACCATTTTCATTGACCCTGCCACATCCACCATCCCCATGCATGGTTTTCCTAACGAGTTTGCGGGTTTTGTAGGGTTACAGGCGAAAACTGCCATGATTTAAAGTCTCTATTACTGTAATAGAGAGCACATGAAAGGACCATTTTTCAGAGGCTGGAATTATGGAGAAAGGCCTGGGAAGATATGTCGACAAGACTTCCATTAAAGAAGCAGGGTTAAAATCTGTCAAACCCTCCAGAGTCATTCAAAGCACAGATTGCGCAGATGGAGACATTAATGGAGCAACAGAGAAATATCAGTGAATGATCGAGGAATTCAACATTCAGCATTGAATATCTTAAACCTTAATTCAAGGATTAGAAGGCAGAGGGTACCATTCACAGAAAATAATACCCTAAAGTTTTCTTTTCAGCACCATTTTCTTTCAAGAAAGGACGGAATGTCTATGTGATTTTACTTCTTTGTCGTGTTACTGAAGAGACTTCTACCCAGTTCATTTATTTCAGTAAGTAGGCAGCAGAGTACATACAGTGCTACAGAGTCATCCAAAAATATGGGCGTGCACGTTTCCGCCATCTTGTCTTAATGAGGCAAATTAAATGTTCACCACCTACTCCCTTTTCGAGCTGGCTTTTTCTCCTAAAGCTCCCAAAGAACAGATGATTTAGGGTTCCAGATTTTATCAGAAAATTATGTAGTAAGAGAAATTTTGTATGCATTTTGTAAAAGCTCCCATATGAATGTACAGAGCCCGTTGGGTTTCAGTGAGGAGGAGTTTTGTCTTTAAAGAGGATTCTGGTCTTTGATTTCTCACAGTTTGTAACTTTCTCTCATATGTGTTATTTTAATAGATCATTTCATTTCATCCACCTTTCTTGTATCATGTTTCTGGAATGTGAGTGGCTCACTGATTTTTGGTATGGATTTATCCTAGTTGATACCCATGCTCAAATTAGTCAAGCGCTTTAAATATGGCTCAGGCATGATATTTTGTTTCACTATTCACTTTAACCATATTTCTGCTAGATTAGTTTCTTTGGGAGGGTGTTTTTAAAACGATATTGTCATGTATGGATTCTTAAATTGGTAAGCCCATTACATGGTGGTATTGTGTATCTGGATATCAGCTCAATGACAACTAGTATTCTCTTAAGCTTTCATTACAGCCACACCTTTTGATAATTTATTTCTGTGAAGTATTTCTGAATTGGCCCTCTTTACAGTAAGTTGTCTTTGAATTGTCTATTGCTTTTATATAGGATTTTTTCACATTTCCTCTGCAATATTCCTTTCCCTGTGTCATTTTCTGAAACTCCTGGTCCCATTCAGATGAATATTTCTTGTTTTTCAGGAAATAGCATGAGAGCTTTTTGTTGATAACCCTTCCTGTTATATCATACGCTCCTTGCTATATAAGATGTCCTAGGCACTGGTCTTTCAGAACTCAAGGCTGTCTCTAGGAATGACAACACCTAGTATTAGGTCTTATCCAAGACAAAAAATTTAGACTAAAACCTAATTAGGTCTCAAACCTACTCACACTTGCACTAAATAATAACAACTCTTCCATAGGAGATTTCACCATTAATCTTGTGCATATATATTCCCTTACAATTATTCCTACATCTTCTCTTAATAAATAACTTATTTAAGCAAAAAAGGCCTCCTTTAATAATTGTGGCTATCTCAGATCATATCCCCTTCCTTACGATGAATCAACCCTAACCTAGGGCTTAATGGATATGTTGTTCTAGACCTTGAGAATAGCCACTACATCTCCTAGAAAATAATTAACAAGAATAATGTCTAATACACATTTCTGAGCATATAAATATGTGATTTTGGCATCATCAATCTCCATATTACCTTCCAAACCTCACGCTTTAACCTCACCTCTACTCATTGGTTCTCAAGGTCATATGACCCTTATTTATATAATTTTTTAGGCCTTACAACCCTCTAAACATTTTTCCCAGAAGTCATGAATCTTCCCCTTGAAACTTGAATATTTGCAGCCTAATATTTTAGAGGTTTTTCCAACACTCTTATGCCCAAATTCTCATATTTCCAGCTGCTCTTCCTTACCCAACCTTACCAAATCTTGGAGAGCTAAACCACCATTTTTCTTCTCAACCTTATTCGCATGACACCTACGGTATGCGGCCTTGCTTATTTTCCTGTGATCAAGGGAACTTGATATGATCAAACTCGACCTCCCTTGTATCCCTCCTTGGACTACAAGCTCAACTTTCCTTGGAGCTACATTGCTTGTATCTCTACTAAGCAAAGTGAGTTCCTCTCACTCAATATATATCTTTATGCTAAGTAATCTCTTAAAGAGATTTCCCAAGCCTCCTTAGGAGCCCTCTAGACCTTAGCATTTTGATCTCCTTTAGGCTTAGGAATTTAATTTTAATTTTCTTTTAATTTTTCCTTTTAGAATTTTAAACGCCATCTGGGTCTAAAATCCCTTCACTTGGGTCTTTTTCCCACAAATTCTTTAAGTGGCCAAAATTATCGCAAATCCCAGATCTAGGCTTTTGGAATACCTTCCATGCTACACTTTTAAACATTTTTCTCCTTTACCATGAATCACAACTATGCCAACAATCTCCACTTTTGGCATTGATTGCAAGAATATGATCCTCCCCCTTTTTTCCTGAGAATAATATTTCTTATCTCTACTTACCTCCCTCTTTGACATAAATGGGAAGGGGTTTTACTTCACAATGAAAAACAAAAAGGAGTGTTATCACTGAAAATAATTTCCCATCAAGTCAGAGGAGATCATTGAGCTATTTTTGGTAACGTGGACTAGCTGAAAGAGATAGTGCGTTACATTCCATGATAACGCAGTCTGAAAAGTAAGTGACCCACGTTATAATGGTTTTTCTTGAGAACAAAGTGAACATTACAATCATAATGAGGCTATATAAAATGGTTATTATAAATATTCTTCCTTTATTTTAGCATAAGTTCATTATCAACTTTGCAACAAACCACTTTTAAGTTTATGGTTCAGATTTCATTTTCTTTTTCATTATTGCTGTTAATGTATGGCATCTACCTTATTTTTTTCAATGACCACATTCAACATATCATTCATCATTATTTTTTTATTTTTGGATCAAATGAATACCAAAGTTACCATTTTCCTTGTTTGATGTTCCTCTATCAACATTCTCCATCTCAGTATTGTTATCAAGCACCGACCCAAATTTTTTTATTGGTAGAATCATTTCCTTCAGCTCCTTTAATGTGAATGGCCAACCCAAAAAAAGGATCCTCTTTTTTATTTAAAATTTTTCCTTCATATCTAATAGGTAATAATTAATCACCCAATAGATCGATAATCATTGATATCAATATATTTTGCTAGTAACCTCCTCCATATACAAGCAAGTCCATTTCACTAGTATCTATCAATTATAACATCTTAGAGGAAGTTGGATTTGTTGTGGTTTTTTCATTCAGCTTTTCTATCACTGTGGTTTTGTCATTACATGATGTGCTACCTCTAAGAATACTCAATATCCAATTTTCTTTCTCTCTTAATGATGTTTGTGGTGATTTAGTGAAATTAACAATTGTAATGCCTTTTAAAAATATGGATTATTGTCTTCTACATCAACATTTTCAAATGAGTTTTTATGGTTCAAAAAAGTGTTCATTATTCTTGTCAATATCATATAATTCACCTTCTTAAATTCATCTTCTCTCTTAACATATTCCTAATTTTCCTCTATTTCCTTGAAATGTGGAGTAAGTGTTCTCCAATATTTTGTACAGCCTTTGTCCCATATGTAAATTTACCCACACACAGCCATCGAAACCACTAGTGGCCAAATGGGATGTCAATATAAATCTTTCAGACCTTCCTTTGGCTCTTCCAATATTTTGATAATTTGTTCAAATCTATCCCATGGCTAAAAAAATATGGCTTGTTGTTAGTACTACTACAATCCTAGGTTTAGAGGGAAAAATAGAGAAAATTTGATATAGTTTCAAAGCAATGCATTCTGATGCAACACACATAGTCCAAATAATATAGAAAATGGAGGTCACCAATATTTATAATATGCGAAAGAGTGCAAGACTTTAAATATCGCCTCTGTAAAAAAACACTTTGCATACATTAATGTTCTCAACATTATATTTGACATGGAATTTGGCTAGAAATAGATGGGGATGAACTCGACATGGAAGGCTTTGCATAAGGTGTGACTAATACACCAATAACTAATGATAATATGGTGACAATGTGTTATTTTTGGAACACCATTTCATATCTCAGTTTATTCCTTCAATAGCTCATGATCTATACTAGATAAAGACAATACAAACTCACAAATTACACAGGTGCCATCATAACTATTTGTAACTATCTTGAAGATCGATTACGTTGAAGATCAAGCGTGCAACACCCATATTTTTGGTCATGCATGTAACAATTATATTTCCAATCTCCTGTGCTATTTTTCATTCCAATGGATCCACAAGTATAAAGAAAATCACCTAATGGAAAATAATTCCCCAACACTTAGAATAACAATTTTTGTGAAGTCTTAAACACCTTAGTCTTTTCAATTGGGTGAAGTTTACTAGAAACATCAACATATACTCCTCGCACCCTTAGAATGATAGCTCTAGCCTCAACACAGTCAAACGATGAATCATATTCCATGTCACAAGCTTGGTATGAGAATTTAAGTAACATCCATTTTCAAAATTTTCATTGGTACCTAAAACCTATAGCCCTTTCGACTTGTAATGTTGGTATGTCAACATGGTACACTCTGGGTGCAATGCATCACAGATTTGATTTGCTACAAGTGTAACACATGATATCCATGAGTCCTAATTATACCTATGTTGGATGGAGGAAGTTGACATATAACGTATACTATATACATCTATCAAAACTATCAATTATGTGTAACCACACTCCCTACAAATTGCACTATTGTTTTCTTTTAACTCATATGCATGCTTATTCTTTTGATGTGCTCGACTTGTAATGATCCATTCGAAATGAATATTTTATTTAGATAATTCATATTTCCAAATTTTATTTTCATACTCTTTCATTCCATGTAATGCAACACTTGTATTTTCATATGCATGAATGTAATATTCCAAAATGGAAATAGCAGCAATATAGCTCATAAAATGAAAGCAGCAGCAAGGATTTAACACATGAAATTAGGAGACCAATATAAAGCCATGTTATTGATCACATATGCATCAAATAAGCACAAAACAATGAGGCACCATGCATAGAATGTGATCACACAAGTCTCCAATACATAAACACTCTCAAAAGTGAGATGTTGTTGCAACACAAAATGCTGGAGAACTGCTACATCGCAGTCATATTAGACATAACTACAGCTGGAGATGATACAATGATATAAAAAATACTTATATATGCCCCAATAGAATCTAAACATACAGATCTGGGCACTAGATCAACTTTCCAAGACAATACAAGAGGGTTTCAGGAAAATGCACACAATGTGCCAGTGTAAGCTGCAACCCTAGGGCTAAAGATATGATGCAACAACTGAAATGAGAAGATATGTCTGAAGCTGATGTAGCGAACTACAAATCTGCTCCAATATATCCTCCGGATGAAATAATGGCTCCTCCACTGAAGAAATCACCTCTCAAAACAACCACTGCAACTACCCATGCAACTCCCCTAAAATAACGCAGATCTGGACTGGTGATGTAGGGGATAAATTCTCCTTGGAATGGTGCCAAATGTGTCAATAAATCCCAAGCGACTTCTTTACAGGCCTCCCAATGGATGTAAATCTTCCTCCACTGAAAAACTAGTTCTGAAGACACCCGATCTAATTCTCCACTGTTGCACCCTGCAACACAGCATAATATCCTACAGAAACTATGATGATGAAGAAATTTGTAGCTTGGCCTAAAAACCTGAATGTGGAAATGAAATTCAATGCTCTCCCAAGAGGCCTCTCAAGGAAAGTGGTGGGATTCCCGCTCGGGAACACCCAGTGCTAAACAGCACAACAATCTCAACTAAACAGCTCAGGAATGCAAGAAGTCTAAATAGACCACATACAAAATAATAATCCAAAACATAACCCCATATGGCTGCCATCATCTTCCTTATATATATTATGAGCTCCCTTGCCTTTGGCCCCACTCAATTAGGTCATTTCCTCCATGTAATCCATCTCCCTCCAAAACTGCGTTATTCCTCATTTAATCTCCACTCCTCCATAACAGCATTGTTGACTTGGTCAAAGTTGACTGGTTCAACATGATCCAACCCCTGTTCACACTCAAAGGTGCTTTATTTAGCTACTTAGAAGGCCTCCTTTCACACTTGAAGTGTTTTTATTGCTACTTAGGAGATTTAAGGGCCTCCCTACCCACTTATTCACTTACCTAGTGACAACATAATCTATAATATTCCATTTAGCTAAAGGCTAAATTTTAGGAATATTACAGTCCTCCCCTAAAAAAGGTTTCTTTTCCTCAAGCAACTGTAAAGGTGGAGCAAAATTCCTCCCTTCCTCTTGTGGCCTTCTCATCAATAGTTCCCACCACTGCTTAAAACAATCTGCCATAAATCTGCCTTCCAAAGGTTCCTTCCAAGTATGCGAAACCAAATGGCTCACATCATGAGAAAGTGGAAGGTGTAAGTGGAAACCTTCTTGCTATCCAATGGCCTCCTCAAGGTAGGAGTGATGAAAAGCATAGGGGATCTCATTCCCAATGAGAAACTCCCATCTCCATGCTATCATCCAAACGAAATGAATTACCTTCCAACATGGCAATTCATAGAACATTTCCTCCCAATTGTTCATGAGAGGCCTATCCCAAGTGCTCCAAGCAATCAAACAACCCACCTAATGAAGAAGAAATTAATCTACTGTGGTGGCCATATCATTTCCCATGCTCCTCCTGAAGCATGAAGCATAAAAGGTGTGGGAAATTTCATTCCCCATGGACACATCCAACCAATGTCTCTCTCCTCCAAACATGTTCCCAACAAAGATAAGAACAACACCAGCATATGGAATCATAATTAAAATCATGCTAGCTACCATATGTAATAAGGGAGAAGGACAATGGTCCCTCAAGTGCAACTAGCGTAGTTTAACTCTTAACTGCATCAGAATATGGCATGATGTGTGGCTTCCCAACCACTTGTTTACTGTCGCAATCTCCTCACTAGTTTGGAGAGGGTGTATGGTGTATGGTGCAAATTGAGCATACCCTGCATAAGATATCATCTTCCCAAGACCTCCTAGGGAGTGAACATCATCAATGCTTCTTATGGCCTCAAGTAGACCATGAAGTCTAGAAGGAAGAATGCTCCTCCTTGGAGAAATATCCTGCACATATATGGCTAAGGAATGCACATATTCATTATATAAATCATTATGCAACCAAAAAATATCCTTACCATATGATTTGCTCATGCAAATGGAGTGGCTCATAGATAAATCTACTCTCATTTTTAAAGAGGAAAGAGGTGGTTGTGATAACTCCCCCAAAGAGTTATGTATCTCCTCCATCACCACATGATCCATGCATCTCCTCAAATGTTGATATATCTCCTCTTCAAAGCCTTCCCAAGTGTACCCCTCGATGATGGTGTGGTATGCTCTCATAGAATAAGTGTGGCTGAAGAGAAAATATTCATGAGATCCTTGTAGTAACTTCTCCTTGAGCTTGGAAGCTCTAGATAAGAAGATCCTACTAGGATATTAGATGACCTCATCTCTGACTGAATATCCCTCCTCATGTAGCTGGTCATCAAATATCATACAAGTAAAAATATCCTTGGAATAATCCACCAACAGTTGGGATTTCCAAAATGGATCTATCCTCCATAGTGACAGTGTTGATGATATATCACAAAGAACATATGTCATATGGTTTTCCTCCTCTTTGAAATCTCCCATGCCAAAGGTACAAGTTGGAAGGCTGTTATCCTTCCCATGTTGCTCTTGCCACAGTGCAGAATCTGAAATGAGAGTGGGTGATGACGATGTTGGGAGAATGCCTCCCCTCTCCTTGATTCTACCCAAGACTCTCAGTGATGTGTCAAGTCCTCCTAAGCCTTTGGAATCAATGAGTGGTGCAACCAAATGTGAAGCAACCCTCATCATCCCCTAATCTGATGGTCTCCCCAGTGGAATGCCTCCATGCAATGAGACATCAATATCAAGAGTAGACTATATATATGAATGCACAAATTTTTCCCTGCCTTCATTGTGCAAATTAGTCTGCCTCTTTTGTGCATCAATATTCTAAAATATATAGGGGTGTGTGATCCTAATCATATGATGATGACCTTCCTCCCTACCTTCTCCTTTCATCTGCAAGGTTTCACAATCTATCAATAGGGGCACATGCTTTTCATGGATTGTGCCTTGATCTCCACATATGAAATCCTTAGGAACTTCTTGCAATGATACAATAATTCCTCTTTTTGGACTCACAATTGCTCCATCTACCTCTTCATGAGGTGCTAGATATGCCCTATATTTTACAGCGTTGTTGCCTCCAGCCTTCTCTTCCTCTTCAATATGAATGGCAACTTTTCAAGAAGAGTATCCTATTTTGAAAAAGGGATATCCATGCCCTCTTTCCCAGGACTATGAGATACAGATCTTGCCTCTAGCAAGGTTTTATGCAAGATATTAGCCTCTTCAACAGATTTCTGAAGTAGAGTTGGTTTTATAGATTCCCCCAACATATGCAAAGGTTTTGTTTGTTTTGGTTTGCTTAGCTCCACCAAAGGTGTTTCAAAATGTTTTTCATCAAACCTTTCCACTATTCTCTTAGTGAACTTTGCATAAGTAGAAGTATTTGCATTTTTTAATGAAAAATATTTAAATATCCACCAAACATACGCCTTACCTTCTAAATGCAGTGCTACAACTTTTTTGGCTTCCTTCTCTGAAACTTGGTGTTGCTGCAAATAGGTGTCTAGCTCCTCCACCCAAGCTCTAGCTGGACATCTAGGTGAACCATCAAAAGTAGATAGAAAGAATCTACCCACATCATGTTTCTTTATCCTTGTGCTTCTCTCCTCCTTGATCTTGCAAAAATCTTGGAAGTTTATGTGATCTTTGAACCTCTTAGTTTGAGATTCATATTCTTGCAAACAATCACTAAGAGTCTCCATCTTTGGCATTTCTTCTTCTTCCATCTCCTTCATAGTAAATCTGGGCATATGACTGCACTATGAATCATAATGTGTGGCTGCATGCTCACACCCATCATGCAAAAATCTAGGGCTTGCTTCAGATTCAAACCCTTTTGGAGATTCCTTACACATCTCCCTTCTTTTTGTGATAAGCTTCTCCTTATGGTGACATATTGGCTGAATGCATAGGCTGAGCCAAGATTATGCTTTGATACCACTGTAATATTCCAAAATGGAAATAGCAGAAATATAGGTCATAAAATGAAAGCAGCGGAAATTATTTAACACATGAAATCAGGAGACCAATATAAAGCGATGTTATTGATCATATATGCAGCAAATAAGTACAAAACAATGAGGCACCAATCATAGAATGTGATCACACAAGCCTCCAATACATAAACACTCTCAAAAGTGAGATGTTGTTGCAACACAAAATGTCAGAGAACTGCTATAGCATAGTCATATTATACATAAATACATCTGGATATGATACAATGATATAAAAAATACTTATATAGGCCCCAATGGAATCTAAAAATACAAATCCGGGCACTAGATCAGCTTTCCAAGACAACCCAAGAGGGTTTCTAGAAAATGCACACAATGTGCCAATGTAAGCTGTAGCCCTAGGGCTGAAGATATGTTGCAACAAATGAAATGAGAAGATATGGCTGAAGCTGATGTAGACTACATATCTGCTCCAATAGATCCTCCGGATGAAAGAATGGCTCTTCCACTGAAGAAATCACCTCTCAAAACAACCACTGCAACTACCCCTGTAACTCCTCACTAAAATAACGCATATCTAGAATGAAACTTCAATGTATGGGATAAATGCTCCTTGGCCTAGTGCCAAATGTGTCAATAAATCCCAAGGGGCTTCTTTATAGGCCTCCCAATAGATGAAAACCTTCCTCCACTGAAAAACTAGTTCTGAAGACACCCGATCTAATTCTCCACTGCTGCACCCTGCAACACAGCACAATATCTTGTAGGAACTGCACTGATGAAGAAATTTGTAGCTTGGCTTGAAAACCTGAATGTGGAAATGAAATTCAGTTCTCTTCCAAGAGGCCTCTCAAGGAAAGAGGTTGGATTCCCTCTCGGGAACACCCGGTGCTAAACAACACAACAATTTCAACTAAACAGCTGAGGAATGCAAGAAGTCTAAACATACCACATACAAAATAATAATCTAAAACATAACCCCATATGGCTGCCATCCTCTTCCTTATATATATTATGAGCTTCCTTTCCATTGGCTCCACTCAATTAGGTCATTTCCTCCATGCAATCCATCTCCCTCTAAAACTGTGTTATTCCTCATTTGATCTGCACTCCTCCAAAACAACGTTGTTGACTTGGTCAAAGTTGATTGGTTCAACATGATCCAACCTTTGTTCACACTAAAAGGTGCTTTATTTAGCTACTTAGAAGGCATCCTTTCACACTTGAAGTGTTTTTATTGCTTCTTAGGAGATTTAAGGGCCTCCCTACCCACTTATTCACCTACATAGTGACAACATGATCTATAATATTCCATTTAGCTAAAAGCTAAATTTTAGGAATATTACAATGAATCCTTCTCTTCCATAGCTATCATGAGGAATATCACTCAGATTCTTGAGCTATGGTATGTATTTTGCAGAGAAATCAAAAGCTTCATAATTTTTAATTGGCATAATTCAAAAGATATTGCATAGCAGGAGTAGTAGAATGTAGAGTGTTTCCATCTTCCATCAATAATATTGAATTCATTCTATTTCAAGATATTCATATTCCCATATGGATATTCGCATGTAATACAACTAAGAGAATATGATCCATATTTATGAAGGAATGAAATTAAATATAGATATGAACAGAAACACAAAGATACAACAAAAACATAACTTCAATTCATTAATAACAAAGTACTAAAAACAATTTACATGCATTTTTAACTGTGTTAGAATGAGGATAGAAGGCCTATTTATTATTTATAAATAATGGAAAACCCTAAACATCCAAAAAACAAACCCTAGGAGATGAAGTGTCAAAAGTTGGGCCTCATTGAGTAAATCGGTACATCAACTTCCTGAGGTCGTAACTTTGGCATATTATATTTATTTGATGCGTACTATTACCTCATTAGAAATATCTATCCAAGGAATAAAAATTTCGACTTAAAATCACTACCACAAGACGAAATTTTTCCCATTTTCTAAAGAAATTTCGTTTAGGGCCTCAAAATGAATCTAAAAGTTCAAGACCTGAAAAAATTCCAAAGATAGTAAATTGTGATATAATTAAGGAAACTAAAAGAAACAATGGTGGGGGTCCAAGTGGAATAGGAGGGTAACTACCAATATCCACCTGGATCATAATACTTCTACATTTTCTACATTATTCTTGTCATTTTATAACTACTAAAGGTGAATGACTAATATTGGAAGAGAAAGGGACCCAAAGAAGTTGAAAACAATGAGCCTTATTCTTATGACTTATTTTTCATGCTTTTCTCTACATAATTATTCACATATTATATTGGCTAATTTTGATAGTGCTAAGTGACATCGATATGTAATAGCCTTTGCTCTAGTGCATTTGATGACAAGTTCTGCAGAGCATGCCATTTACTCAGTACCATTTTATAATAATTTTCTTTTGTTTACTTTTCCTCGTATAGTTTCTTGAGCTTACATAAACTAATTTTTGTCAAGTCAATAGGATTCTGCTTCATAGAGATGTGTATAACCTTATCACTTTCTATGGATGGCCTTGGCTTGCTCATAGACATGGGATCTCTAGTTTTCCTTGCACTTCCAATACCTTTTGAAGTCATATTTTTCTCGGAAGGTGTAACATAGCATAACTCTTGCATTTGTCCTTGTAATTCCAATTGCATAGATTTTGACTACATTATCATCCTTTTCAATGAAAGGAACATGGAATAAAACTTAGACCTCTAGTGTCCCATGGATGTTGTAGAGAATCTTCAAATGATGTGCCAGTAACATCCCTATATTCTTCTCCAAACATAATTTGCAAACAAGGGGACTTCTCAAGGGGGTATTATATTCTGGTACAAATAAGGTGTACAAGGACAAATATCAATATGGCCCTTGATATGTAATCCAGTGGATCAATAAAATGATTAAATTTCAAAGTGATGGAAATGACTTGAAATTGGCACCAAAACACAGCTCTCATCACCATGAATCCAATGCAACTCATTTCACTCAAAACCAATATTGTATGCTCTTGATATCGTGTTCTGATCGATTTGGAAAAAAACTAAAATTTTAAAAAAGTGGTTACAGGGATCCCCAGTCAGCATTTCATATATTGATTGGGCAATGAATGGACATGGTACATGTATTTTGTATTGGCCAATGTCTGACTCACAAATGTCTACCATTGGTACGTTTTTTATGGTGTGTTTTGATTAGTTTGGGGATTGTTGAGGTGGCCTAATCAGAAGAGGCCATGTGGGCCAATGGGAGGCTGCCATGTGGCCTCTTGATGTTGGTGCAAAATATTTTTTCATGTCTCAACTGACTTCCATAGGATTCAAATGCACAACCAACCGTCTGGCAGAAAATACCTCCACCAGCCCGCCTACTATGTTCCTTATTAAACCATGGTGCATGAGTTAAACTTGAATTTTAGTGGCGGAGGATTTGGGGGTCAGGACTAGGGTTAACCCTAGTCCCTGGTCCACCCAACCACAATATGTGACAGGTAAACAGGGCCCAGGGTTAACCCCGAACCCAACACTATATATTATGCCAACTGACCATATGTTATATGCAATGTGGTGAACCATATATTAACACAACATAAACCATATGTTATCATCATAACCCAAAGTACGAGAGCGGAGGTAAGTTAAATTGTATGTCATAGCATGTCAACTGATGGTGGTTAAGGTTATATTATGGCGGGTTCAACAATGTGAAACCACCAACGGTTTAACTGCCATCTAACCTTACGTAGGTCACCATATCACATGAAAACAATTATGTGGATGCGGTGAAGTTTAATGTTAAGGCAGGAACCCACGTTTGAAACCATGGTTCACTGTTTACATCGCAGTTAATTTAATTTTTTGGTCAGAGTTAGTTTCAGCGAGAACGATTTAAACCAACCCAAAATTCGTTAGTGGAGATTTCGCCAAGTGGCGTGTTTTTAGCGGTTTGTGGGCGTTATGGAGCCATTTAATGGTTTGAAAAATTAAACTCAATTTGGCATGAATCTTGTGAGAGTGGGGAAAAATTGTCACTCCATGTGGCCACAAAAGGCGGAATTTGTAGAACGGATAGCAAGTGGGTGCGAATTGGAGGAAATTTAGCAAGAAAACTTATATGGAGCATAACTCAGTCAAATTTTGACCTTTTTGAGTGCAGAAGGAGCCCATCTATAGGTTTTTTACTATTCTGGAGCCATTGGAGACATTTTTTTTTCATTTTTAGCAATGTACCTTGATGTAAACACATATTCTTGAGCATAATGAAAGAGGCCCAACATTGGAAGTTGGACTAGGAGATGTAGCCCAGTAGGGGTGAACTTCTTCCTCATGTGTTGTCTTGTGTATGTTGTTATGGTATTGATTTCTTCATTATTTTCTACAAAACTAAGTTGAAAATCATGTTTATGTGTTAATTGAATTGACATAATTGCATAAAAATCCTAAGCATTTCACTTGCAATTTTTACCATAAACCTTTAATTTTACATATACAGATCAGTTTGGTATCAGAGTTTAGGTTCTTTAGTTACTTTGAGAGTTTAATTTTGTTGCAAGTGTTTCTAATGCTTACAAGGTTTAAGCTCAAAAGAGCATAAGGAATGATTGTGGTAGCAAGTCTTCAAGTTAGGTCAAGGAGAGCACATTTACCACAATCTCCACCACAAATTTCACCTCAATTTTCACCAAAAGCCTCACCAGTCATGGGACATGAAGGAGAGCCTGAAAATATGTTTGAGGATGAGAATTATTTCATAAATGAATTATTTTACATGACAAAAATGGTAAAATTTATCTATGAAGAGAGGAATACAAGTTTGCAAGGAGAGAGCTCCAATCCTCCAAAGGGAGATGGAGAGAAACCTATGAAAGGAGATGGAGGAGATGGGGACAAGCCTCCAAAATGGAATGGAGGAATGGTGAAAAACCACCTTTAACCACACCTTTCTCTTCACCTCCATCCTCACGTCCATCTTCACCACCATCATCATCTACATCAACCCCTTAAAAAACACCTCCACATTCTCCAAAGGGACATGGTAAAACTCCACTTTTGAAACTTGACATAAAAATTTAATTACCTATGTAGAATGGAGAGGTAAATGCTGAGAAATTAGATAATTGGGTTCGTCAGCTTGAAGTGTATTGCAGGATACAAAGGAATGAAAGATGCTGAGACCAATATTCAACTTGCTTCTTTAAGGTTGGAAAGTGAAGCACTCATTTGGTGGGAAGCCAAAACTCAAGAGGACATGAAGAAACATGGTAATGTTTTATCTTCTTGGAATGATTTTTTTGCTACATTAAGAATAAAAATTTATCCATTAGCATACATTCAAAAATCTATCACGGATTGGAAAAACTTTAGGCAATTAAAGGGTCAAAATGTGCAAATTTATACCCAAGAGTTTAGAAGGAGAGCATTCATTTTGGGTGTAGATTTATCCTATCAAGACATTTTACTAAAATACATTAGAGGTTTACATAGCTACTTGATATACACTATTATAATGTTTAACCATACTATTTTAGATGAATTTTGTGTACAGTAAACACATCTAGAAGCAAGAGGGGGAAATTTTCCACAAGAGTGCAAAAAAAATCCATTTAAGGGTGGAGATAAAGGAAATGGTAAATTCAGAGGAAAAGGGAAGAAAAATGATTTCATAAAGAAAGAGGGAGAAAAATTAACATGCAAGCATTGTTCAAAGGAAGGTCACGATGAAGATCACTATTGGAAACTTCATCCCGAAATGATACCAAGAAATTTTAACAACAAAGGAAAGAAAAAGACAATTTCAACTACACAACATGATTTAGGATCCAATTCAGGAGATGAAAAAAAGGTCACAGTTATGGGATTGAAAGGTAAGGAATCCATTACTAGCACTATTTCTTCAAATAAACACAATGAAACTCAAAATGAAAAATAAGGAATAGAGATTTTACATATTAGAGTTATCTCAAAACATAACAAAATTGACACTATTTGATAGTGGCTCATAAGAAAATCTCAATTCTGAAAAAAATTGTCAAAAAATGAATTTGGAAACTATTCCTCATCCTAAAAATTATCCTTTAGGTTGAGTGTGTGACAATGCAAAGTTGAAAGTAACTAGAAAATGCAAACTAAAATTCGCCATTACTAAAAACTTCATTGATGAGGTATAACTTGATGTAGTGCCATTAGACATGTGGTATTGTTTTGGGAAGCCCATACCTTTATTAAATGAGAGATATCTTTCATCGCCATGAAAACAATTATCATTTGTTTAAATATGGTATTGAGTACATTGTTATAGCCCATCACAAGAAACTAAAACTTTCACTTGTGAATGTTGGTCAAATGAAGAGACTTGTTAACTCTAGAAATAACTTTGTATTTTTGATGATCAAACCCAAGAATGATGTTGAGAATGAAGCCTTTCAAGGTTGTGATATAAAGTTGAAATCTTTTTTGGTTGAGGTTGTTAACCAATATGATGAGATTTTTTAGGAGCGTAAGGGATTGCCTCCCAAAACAGGAATCCAACATGAAATCCAATTGCAAAAAGATTGTCTTGTTCCTAACATTGGCATGTACGGGATGTCAGTGATGGAAAATGTAGAAATCAAGAAACAAATCCAAGGGTTTCTTGATAAGGGGATCACTCGGCCAAGTAAATCACCACGTGGTTCACCTATTGTTTTAGTGCCAAAGAAGGATGGAACATGGCGTATGTGTGTGGAATTCTGTGCATTGAACAAGATTACGGTAAAGAACCACTACCCTCTTCCTAGAATTGATGATTTACTTGCTCTGTTGAAAGATGTTATGTATTTCACTAAGTTGGACTTGAGGAGTGGCAATCATCAGATTAGGATCCTTAAAGGAGACATATGGAAGACAAAATTCAAAACAAAGCAAGGTTTGTCTGAAAGGTTGGTTATGCCCTTTGGGCTTTGTAATGCTCCTACTACCTTCATGCGTGTAATGAAAGATGTCTTAAGGCCTTCTCTAGATGAATTTGTGATAGTCTACTTATATGACATATTAATTTTCAGCAAGTCCCATGAAGAACATGCCATGCATTTCAAGCAAGTATTAGATGTCTTGAAGAAAGAACAATTGTTTTTAAAGATGTCCAAATGTGAATTTGGAAAAACTTCTTTATTCTGCTTGGGCCATATTGTTGGAGGAGGTGAGGTGAAAATATATACCTCCAAGGGTGATGTCATTTTGAATTTTCCAAAGCCCAAAACAATGACAAAGGTTACAAGTTTTTTGGGATAAGCCCAATATTGGAGAAAATTTATTTCTAACTTTTCTTCCATTGCAGCTCCATTGCATGTATTTACAAGTGTGACGCAGGTTTTTCAGTGGGGAGGCAAACAAAAAAAAGCATTTGATGCATTGAAGTAAAATACCGGTTCAACACATGTACTTGAACTTCCTAACTTGAGACAATCATTTGAGATACAGATTGATGCAAGAGATTATGACATGGGAGCAGTCTTGATGCAACATGGTAAGCCCATCTGTTTTTATTCAGAAACTTTTAATGGTGCAGTGATTAACTATCCTACATATGACAAGGAATTACATGCATTAGTTAAAAGTGAGAAAAAATGGAAACATTACTTGATGGGTAAGGAAACAATCATTCACACAAATCATTCACCATCACAATACTTGCAATCACAAGCGAGGCACTTCATATGGGTGGACTTTCTTCAAAAATTCCACTTGGTGATAAGGTATAAGAAAGGTATCTATAACAAGGTTGATGATATTATTTCTAGACCAATTTTTAGTGCATCCATTATTCTTAAGCATAATTATGTCATGCATGAGAGCTATGTTGAGAAATATTCTTTAGATAATGATTTCAAAGATGTATATGCAACTTTGTGTCAAGGTAACCAAGCAGAGGATTTGGATTATCATGCGCATGATAACTTGTTGTACCATATTGGCAAGCTTTTTATTCCACAGGGACAAAGAGTCAATATCATAAAGGAAGCACATACTTCTCTTATTGTTGTTCATTTCAGTGTAGGTAAGATAGTGGCACAATTACAAAGGTATTGTTTCTGGCCTCGTATGCTTGAAAGTGTGTCACAATTTCTAAGAGGATGTTCATTATGTGTTGTTAATAAGGATAGCCATATAAAGTTGGTATTGTATACACCACTTCCAATACCTTCTTGTCCATGGGAAAGTGTTTCTATGGATTTTGTAGGAGGTCTACCTATATCTAGGAGACATCATGATACAAACTTCTCAATTATTCTTTCAGAATATATGGGTACATTTTGAGTTTACCACATCCATTGTTAGTGATCGAGATTCTTGCTTTATCGGGAAATTTTGGATAAGCTTGTGAGGAATCATGGACACCAAATTGAAAAAGAGTACAACATTACATATGCAAACGTATGGCCAAACAGAGGTGGTGAATAAAACAATGATACATCTTCTTCGTGGTTATTATAGAAAACATATTAGGTTTTGGGACACACATTTGCACTATATTCAACATGCTTACAACCGGGCTAAGCATTCATCGACTCAAACATCACCATTTGAGGAATGCTTGGGATACTTGCCAAAATCTCCTTTAGATTTTCTATTTGGGAAGGATATTGTTATTGATGGACATAGTAACATAGATAAGGCCAAAATATTTATTGAACAAGTTCAATTGGTACATCAAACAGTTCAAGAATAGTTAGAGAAGAGCCAAGTAAAGTACAAGACAAGACATGATAAGCATAATGTGGATTACAGTTTCCAAGTCTATGATGAAGTTTGGCTTCACATTAGCAAAGAGAGACTCCCAGGAGAAGGTAAAAATATGAAACGAATTTGATATGGTCCATTCAAAAGTTTGGAAAAGATTGGTAATAATTCCTTCATATATGAAAATTTATGAAGTGGTTATTGTTGAGAATTTAAGGTTGTATGAGCGTCCTTTGATTGAATATCAATGAGAGAATGTTCATATTAATTGAATTGAATATTTATCTTCTGACTATCTTGAATAATTGCAGCAAGACACCATCCTTGACAGGAAAACAAGGACATAAAAATGAAGGAACGTGGAGTACCTTCGTGTGGGGCTCAAAGGAACAAATCCAAGCAAAGCTAAATGGATTGAGATTGTAAGGGTGAGGGAGTTGTACCTTCATCTGTTTGTTAACTAAAAGTGATATTTTGGGGTCCAAAAGCTTCAGTGGGGAGGAATGATCCATTTGATTAATAAAATTCTCAAATTTCAAAGTTCTAGAAATGGCTCGAAATCGATGCCAAAATGAATATCTCGTTTCCCTAAATCCAACGTAACGCATTTCACTCAAAATTGATATTGTATGCTCCTGCTATTGCATTCTGGTTGATTTGGAAAATAGATAAAATTTTTAAAATATGGTCAAGAAGTCTGTAGTCCGTACGCTAACTAGGCAGTGACTGGACAGAGTACATGTATTTTGTATTGGCCAATGTCTGGCTAACAAGTGTTCATTGTTGGTTCATTTTTTATGGTGTAGTTTGATTGGTTTGGGGCTCATTGAGGTGGTCTAATCATAATAGGCCACTTGGGCCAATGGGAGGCTACCACATGGCCTCCTGAGATTGGCGCAAAATGTTTTTTGGGGTCTCAACCAATCTCCACAGGATTTGAATGCACAACAAACCATCTGGCACAAAATATCTCCATCGGCCCACCTACTATGTTCCTTATTAAACCATGGTGCATGAATTTTACTTTAAGTTTAGTGGCAGAGTATTTGGGGGTTGGGACCGGGGTTAACCCTGGCCCCCAGCCCACCCAACCATAATATGTGGCAAGAAAACAGGGGTCAGAGTTAACCCCGCCCCCAACACTATATATTATGCCAATGGAACATATGTTATATGCAATACGTTGAACCATATATTAACACAACATGAAACCATATGTTATCATTATAACCCAAATTTAGGGAGCGGAGGTAACTTAAATTTTATGTCAGGACATGTGAAATGATGGCGATTAAGGTTATGTTATGGTGGGTTCTGTTAGAGTCGGTCTGTTCATCCCTCCATCAGAGATCAAAATTCTCTTTCGTTGCATTTCATTTTTAGGTGTCTCATTCAGTTCGATCATTTACATTCCATTAGAAGCATAGATTATCTGACGAAAAGGTTTTGTCACTCATATCCCTCGTGCCTTGTACCTACTGGCTTAGGTTTGTTTATCGAAGTTCATCAAAATCAATTTTAAGGTCATTTACAGTCCTGTTTGATCTCTTGATCAGCAAAGAGTCTTTTTAGGGTTTTTCAGTCATTAGGTCTAGGGTTCAGTCTTCAAAATGTTTAATAATGCCAACAGGCTAGAGGGAGGCTCAAAATAAGTTTTCATCGCAAAATTTCATTGTCATATTGCTTGATCGTGACTTTTCTTCAAAACTTTGTTTTGAATAAAATCGTCATTTTTTCCTTTGTAATAAATGCCATGTATATTTTCCAAGTTTTTTCAGTTGTGAAATTCTTCGGCGCAGCCCTGGTCGCCCTTGCCAATTCAATGCCAGCCATCCCTGCAAAAAATAAACAGAGTTTCGTCATTCAGCTCCAAAAATCAAAGGAAACAAGAAAATCAGAGTTTACATTAAGAATTGCAAAGTGCCAGAATTCAAACATAGAAAGTGGGTTATTTCAAATCAACAAATCAAAGTCCAGGCTATAAAAGATATTTTTTGTATTTCAACATCTCATTCACATGTCAAGAGATTGCATTCAGCCGAGCTAGGTCGTGGAAGAGAAAAACAGAATTTGAAGGGCGAGCTAATGGTGAAATTTTCAGATGCGGTGCATAGAAGGGTGGTCACAGCGCATTGGCTTGTCGCGGCGCATAGAGCCGCATACCACAGTGTAAATTTTCAACGTGCACGGCACACTGGGCAGACTGTGCGGCGCATAGAGCCTCCAAGAAATTTTTCATTACTGCTTCATCGAAACTTCAAAATTTTCACTCCCATTTGCTCAAATAAGCTTATACACTCGCTCTTGCTAGTGTTTGGTGTGGTTTCAGAGATTTGGTTGGAGAATTGGTAATATCAAGACATAAACCCTATCCTCTTATCAAAAACTACTCCATAGGATTTATATTTGAAATTTGAAGTTTGGTTGTTGGTGTCAATTTGTTTGACTCCATTCCCCTCTTGTGGTTCCCTTCCTCCTCACTGTCACACTATTATCACAAACCCTCCCCTATTCTCCAAACCACTCATACCATTTAAGCCCTATTTCCCTACCCATAAAATATATCATTCCCTATCACTTTCCCTCTTCCATATCATTTGTAACAAATTCCCATTACCCCTATCCCTAAATCCTTTCACTCCCTTTTCTTATCCCTTTCCCTATCATTTACAAAAATCTCCAAATCCCATATCCCAAATATGTCAAGTGATTGTCCTACATTTTAAATTCACTTAACAGAAACCCTTTTTTCTCACTGTCCATATGTCACACAGTCTTGGCACACATTTGGAAATTGGAGGCAAATTACACCAAATTTTTATTTCCACCTCACACAGACCATCGTACACTTTACATATACTTTGCAACACCATGGAGGTGGACACAGATTCGTTATATGACCAAGACAGTGACTTCACAACTGAAACTGCATGCACCAGGAGGGCACTGAAACGTCCGAAAAGGGAGGATAGACTCCGAATCTTGGCCGAAGATTCTTTGGCTGAGCATGATACTTGATGAGGGAATTTCAGTCCAAATTTCAAGGAATTTGGAGAAAATTTTGTCAATTTTGAATTTTTGGTCACAAAACAGGTTTTCCTGCCCTACGCATAGTGCCACTTTGCGCGCACTTATGATTGGGAGATCTTCTGGAGGAAAAATTGACATTTTTTTTATTTTTTATGAAAATTTATGCATGCTTAGGAATGGCCTAAGGATTTCATCAAGTTATGGGTGGTCTAAAGGGTCAAAAACACCTTGAAAATGGCCTTTCTGCCACTTTTTACACACACAGGAACCAGTCTTGGGAGATTGAATTTTTGGAGGGGAAAATGGACACCAAATCCAGAAATTACACTTGGGTTGGAAAGTAGACAGGCGGGGATTTCCAACGAGCTATCATGAGCTCAATTTGGACTTCAGGAAGTGCCTCAAAATCAGCTCCAAACTTGTGCTACGCATAGAGATTTTGGGCGCGGCGCATAGAGGATTTTGGCCTAGTTTTCACTCCACAGCTCAGAATTTCACCTAGTTTTGGCTAGTTTTACTTTTTGATGTAACTCTTGATCTATCTTGACATAATTTCATGTTAATGATGTAATTTGGGAATATTTTTACTTTTTCTAGAAGATTCATTCACTAAAAGGTGAAATGTGAGTGAATGGATCAGTTTCCTACCATATAGAGGCAAGTTGTTTTATTGCTAGATTTCAGTTCCTAGTTTATAATTGGTTGAAAAAGCTCCTAGAAGGATGATCTTGACCCCTAGAGGCATGGAAATGGGTTAGGCTGGTTTATATTATGTATTTTCTGAGTCATTTTCAGGGTTGGATACTTGGGAATTGTTTTGGCACTTCATTGTACATACACTTCTGCATTTTTGGCAAAGGAAAGACCAGGGTTTGTAGCACTTGTTGGGATCCTTGTGGCTCTGTGTTTCGATGATGTTTCTCTCTATGTACCTGTAAGTTTCATTGATGTTATTTTTGTACCATTTCTCTGCACCTTTCTTCTTAAATTAAGCAAATCAGTGTTAAAGGTAGAATTCAGTAGCTTGCTCTGCTCTGCCTTTTGTTTTGTTTGATTTTACATGTTTTCATCTGTTTCGAGAGGATCCATGAGTTATTTTTCCCTCTTCAGCCCCTCAATGGTCTAAACCATCCTTCCTTTCAATTCAAAACATCAAAACCATTGTTTTCCCTGCCCCAATAAGAATTCTGCAAAAACTAGGCCTGATCCCCGGACTCAAAACTGCCTTTCCCTTTGTTTCCGACAAAAAACCTACAAAATCATTTCAAACTCCTTGATTTATATACCTAGCCTAAAATTAGCATTCATTTCAGTCATCTCAAGCCCTATTGATACATTTTTCCTGAGATTGACCCGAAGAGAGCCCTCTCCTGTTCTGGTAGGGCTAGCTACCAGACTGAGTGTGGTATGATGTTAACCTGAACTCTGCCTTTTTTCAGCCTGAGGTAGATTTAGGAAATAACATAGTGGCGACCATACTGGGGAAGAAAATGGTTTTCTTGTTGGTGTTATTTGTTTTATAAGCTACAGACGGAGCCTGAAGTTATGCCAGGAAGCCTTCAAAACACTCTTGCTTTGCATTAGCGATAGTAGATAAACGCTGCTTCAGTCAATCTCCAGTCTAGCTTGTGAACGTGACACTTGACTTGTGTATTGTCTTGCCCCAGTACATGTATCAAGTTCAGATATGATGGTTGATGGTGGACAACAATCAGACATAAGAAGGCTGAAATCATTCACCTAGTGACTCCAACTCAATGTACAGACTCCACTGGAGGACTAACTCTTTCTCTGAGAAATGGAAGGATCTTACACAAAGTTCAAGTATCCAAAGTGGAATGGTATTCAGGATCTAATATAATTTCTTGTAAATTACTTCTTTGCTGTTCTTGAAGCTGTCCTGAAAGTTTTTCAGAATTTTTTGTATGATAAAGGTGATCAAAATCTTCACTCGACCTATTCAAAAAGTGTAAACACTGAGTTTCCCTTTGATCCCGACCTCCTTACTTTTCCCACATATTATGATGAATCTCTTTAGAGTGATGAGCCTAAAGAAAACAAAACTGATCCCGTAGCTCTTGTATATACTCCTACACCTTATATAGTCCCAAATAGGTATAAACCTCTTGTTTTACCTTCTGTTCTTCATGCTTTCCCTAAAAATTATGACCTATATCTACCAAGATTTGACGGTGAATGTAACAATGTCAATGCCGAGCAACATGTGTAGAATGTTGAGACTTTTCTAGAACTTTTTGAAGTTGAAAAAGAAGATGTTAGTATTAGACTTTTTGCTCTTTCTTTGCAAGGCAAAGTCAAGAGTTGGTTCAAAGCCCTACTTGATGCGACCATCTCATATTTCCAGCATTTCGTCAAAGTTTTCCTTGACAGGTGGGTGATCAGACAGAACCTTTTCTTGATTATAGAAGAGTATAACCAGCTGAAAAGACTGCCAGGGGAGATAGTACAACAGTTTTCTACCAGATTTAACCAAGTATATTTTTCGATGCCAACTGATATAAGACCTTCTCCTAGATCTGCTCTCTTGCACTACCTGGGTGCCTTTGATCCGGAAATGGAGTTTCAGTTGAGATAAAGGAATCTTGCAACAATTCAAGAGATGCAGAACAGTGCAGTAAATGTAGAGGCTCATTTGCTGATCCGAAAGGCAAAGTTGAAGGAAGAAGAGATGAAAAACATGGATCCAGAGAAATCGATATCTCTAGAGGTAAAGCTTGACATGTTGGTAAGTGCAGTAGAAGAGATAATGCAAAAGAACACCACAAGTAATGAGTATAGCGTTCAAACCCATGGCTCGATGATTGAAGAAGAACAATTTGCTAATCCAAAACATTTTGTTTCTTATCCCAGTTGTCATAGTGATTGTTTTATAGATCATCTTGAAGAAGAGATAGCTGTTGATATGACATGTATGCTTGATGATGTGTTTTATACTGATGATTTGCCTCAATTTGATCAGTATGATGATGATTATGTTCTCCAAACAGAAGCTAATCTTGCAGACAAATCAACAGCTAGTTTGTGCGAGGAGGAAGTTCACTTTCGCAGCTCGAGTACAGTGATAAACCGATACATATCAGCTATGACAATGATGAGGAAAGTGCAGCAAATTTTGAAGTAAGTGAAGGATATTTGCCTTTTTGTTTTGATTCGTTTCAGTTCATCAGAGATAACTTCCACACAATCAGAAATCAACTATCAACAAGTCTTTATTTGGACCATCTTGAGGGAAATAAAAACCTTGTTCAAGATTTCCCATACCCAGATTTGCAATCCCCGAGTGCCATTGATTGTCAAGTTGCAGATGAAAACATGGAAACTGGAACATATGATCAAATGATACAAGGTGACTCCGTACCATTTTGTTTTGAATCATTCCAGTTTTTGAAAGGTAAATTGAATAGCAAATTTTCAAATGAGCAGCTTGTAGGAAATCAACAATCTCTCAGTGCTAATGTGGAGGATGAGACAGATAACAAAATTCTTGAGCAAGTTTTTGATGAGAAGTCTTCCCCTGAAACGATTGATGAAATAATTTTAGATACAAAACCCTCCCTAGCAGCAGATTTACAGCCACCAAACGCAATTGAAGGTCAGATTACAGATGAAGTCGTGGAAGCTGAAATACATGGTTTAATGATGCAAGAGAATTTTGTACCCTTTTGTTTCGAAGAATTTCAGTTCATAAAGTAGAATCTTTGAAATATCTCTCAAGAAAAAGATGAACAGCCAGTAGGATGTCATACAGTTTCAATGGATACATCGCAACAGTCTTCTCAAATTTTTGATGATCCCTGCAAGAAATAGACAGAGTTTCGTCATTCAGCTCCAAAAATCAAAGGAAACAAGAAAATCAGAGTTTACATTAAGAATTGCAAAGTGCCAGAATTCAAACATAAAAAGTGGGTTATTTAAAATCAACAAATCAAAGTCCAGGCTATAAAAGATATTTTTTGTATTTCAACATCTCATTCACATGTCAAGAGATTGCATTCAGCCGAGCTAGGTCGTGGAAGAGAAAAATAGAATTTGAAGGCCGAGCTGTTGGTGAAATTTTCAGGCGCGGCGCATAGAAGGGTGGTCGCGGCGCATTGGCTTGTCGCGGCGCATAGAGCCACATACCACAGTGTAAATTTTCAACACGCACGACGCACACAGCCTGCGCGGCGCACTGGGCAGACTGTGCGGCGCACAGAGCCTCCAAGCAATTTTTCATTACTGCTTCATCGAAACTTCAAATTTTTCACTCCCATTTGCTCAAGTAAGCTTATACACTCGCTCTTGCTGGTGTTTGGTGTGGTTTCAGAGATTTGGTTGGAGAATTGGTAATATCAAGACATAAACCCTATCCTCTTATCAAAAACTACTCCATAGGATTTATATTTGAAATTTGAAGTTTGGTTGTTGGTGT
Source organism: Pinus albicaulis (assembly GCA_034641835.2). Taxonomy (NCBI): domain Eukaryota; kingdom Viridiplantae; phylum Streptophyta; class Pinopsida; order Pinales; family Pinaceae; genus Pinus; species Pinus albicaulis. The sequence continues at coordinate 163,394,309 of CM076576.1, forward strand.
CAATTTGTTTGGACTCCATTCCCCTCTTGTGGTTCCCTTCCTCCTCACTATCACACTATTATCACAAACCCTCCCCTATTCTCCAAACCACTCATACCATTTAAGCCCTATTTCCCTACCCATAAAAGATATCATTCCCTATCACTTTCCCTCTTCCATATCATTTGTAACAAATTCTCATTACCCCTATCCCTAAATCCTTTCACTCCCTTTTCTTATCCCTTTCCCTATCATTTACAAAAATCTCCAAATCCCATATCCCAAATATGTCAAGTGATTGTCCTACATTTTAAATTCACTTGACAGAAACCCTTTTTTCTAACTGTCCATATGTCACACGGTCTTGGCACACATTTGGAAATTGGAGGAAAATTACACCAAATTTTTATTTCCACCTCACACAGACCATCGTACACTTTACATATACTTTGCAACACCATGGATGTGGACACAGATTCGTCATATGACCAAGACAGTGACTTTACAACTGAAACTGCATGCACCAGGAGGGCACTGAAACGTCCGAAAAGGGAGGATAGACTCCGAATCTTGGCCAAATATTCTTTGGCTGAGCATGATACTTGATGAGGGACTTTCAGTCCAAATTTCAAGGAATTTGGAGAAAAATTTGTCAAATTTGAAATTTTGGTCACAAAACAGGTTTTCCTGCCCTACGGGTAGTGCCACCTTGCGCGCGCTTATGATTGGGAGATCTTCTGGAGGAAAACTTGACATTTTGGATTTTTTATGAAAATTTATGCATGCTCAGGAATGGACTAAGGATTTCATCAAGTTCTGGGTGGTCTAAAGGGTCAAAACACCTTGAAAATGGCCTTTCTGCCACTTTTTACACACACAGGAACCAGTCTTGGGAGATTGAAGTTTGGAGGGGCAAATGGGCACCAAATCCAGAAATTCCACTTGGCTTGGAAAGTAGACAGGTAGGGCTTTCCAACGAGCTATCATGAGCTCAATTTGGACTTCAGGATGTGCCTCAAAATCAGCTCCAAACTTGTGCTACGCATAGAGATTTTGGGCGCGACGCATAGAGGATTTTGGCCTAGTTTTCACTCCACAGCTCAGAATTTCACCTAGTTTTGGCCAGTTTTACTTTTTGATGTAACTCTTGATCTATCTTGATGTAATTTCATGTTCATGATGTAATTTTGGCATATTTTTACTTTTTCTAGAAGATTCATTCACTAAAAGGTGAAATGTGAGTGAATGGATCAGTTTCCTACCATATAGAGGCAAGTTGTTTGATTGCCTAGATTTCAGTTCCTAGTTTAGAATTGGTTGAAACAGCTCCTATAAGGATGAGCTCGACCCCTAGAGGCATGGGAATGGGTTAGGCTGGTCTATATTATGTATTTTCTGAGTCATTTTCAGGGTTGGATACTTGGGAATTGTTTTGGCACTTCATTGTACATACACTTCTGCATTTTTGGCAAAGGAAAGACCAAGGTTTGCAGCACTTGTTGGGATCCTTGTGGCTCTGTGTTTTGATGATGTTTCTCTCTATTTACCTGTAAGTTTAATTGATGTTATTTGTGTACCATTTCTCTGCACCTTTCTTCTTAAATTAAGCAAATCAGTGTTAAAGGTAGAATTCAGTAGCTTGCTCTGCTTTGCCTTTTGTTTTGTTTGATTTTACATGTTTTCATCTGTTTGGAGAGGATCCATGAGTTATTTTTCCCTCTTCAGCCCCTCAACGGTCTAAACAATCCATCCTTTCAATTCAAAACATCAAAACCATTGTTTACCCTGCCCCAATAAGAATTCTGCAAAAACTAGGCCTGATCCCCGGACCCAAAATTGCCTTTCCCTTTGTTTCCGACAAAAAACCTACAAAATCATTTCAAACTCCTTGATTTATATACCTAGCCTAAAATTAGCATTCATTTCAGTCATCTCAAGCCCTATTAATACATTTTTCCTGAGATTGACCCGAAGAGAGCCCTCTCCTGTTCTAGTAGGGCTAGCTACCAGACTGAGCGTGGTATGATGTTACCCTGAACTCTGCCTTTTTTCAGCCTGAGGTAGATTTAGGCAATAACAGGTTCAACAGTTTGAAACCACTCATGGTTCAACTTCCAACTAAACTAGTGGAAGTCACCATATCACATGGAAATAGTTATGTGGATGCGGTGAAGTTTAATGTTACAAGGAGAACCCATGTTTGGAACCACGATTCACTTTTTACATCACAGTTAATTGCATGTTTTGGTCGGAGTTAGTTTATGTGGGAATGATTTAAAACAACCCCAAATCCATCAGTGCATATTGAGCCAAGTGGCGTTTTTAGCGGTTCGTGGGTGTTATTGGGCCATTTAATGGTTCGATAAATTGCACCCGAGCCCACGCGAATCTCACCGATGAAAATTTTTTTTATTGCTCCACCTGGCCGCAAAAGGAAGAATTTGTAGATTGGATAGCAGGTGGGTGCGAATTGGAGGACAGTTAGTAGGAAAACTTCTTTGGAGTGTAACTTAGTCAATTTTCGAACTTTTTGAGTGCAGGAAGAGACTAGCTAGGGGTTTTTGAATATTTTGGAGCTATTAGAAACATTAATTTTTCATTTTGAGCATTGTAACTTGATATAAACACCTATTTTTTAGCATAATGAAAGAGGCCCAACATTGCAAGTTGGACCAGGAGATGTAGCCCAGGAAGGGTGAACTCCTTCATCATTTTTTGTCTTGTGTATGTTGTTATGGTACTGATGTCTTCATTATTTTCTGCAAAACTAAGTTTAAAATCATGTTTATGTGTTAATGTAATTGACATAATTGCATAAAAAAACTAAGCATTTCACTTGCAATTTTTACCATAAACCTTCAAGTTTAAATATATAGATTAGTATGTTCAAGTATCTTCAAAGGTGTATCCATGGATTCCACACTATAAATTTGATGAAAATTTTTATAGGGAAGATCGTTTACTCATTACCTTTGTATAATCTTTTGCTTTAGTTGCGCATGCAGGAAAATAGAATGAGGGCCTTGTCTGATTTTCCGGAATACTATTTTTTCATAGACATAAATAAGTCAAGTGTTCCCTTCATATTCTTGATTTGTATATTGTAAAAACTTTATGTTGTTATCATTAATCTTACTTATTCATTTGTAATGGTGAGTGCCAATAAATCTAAATTTTTTGTCTATGTTTGTGTGTGAGATCCTTTCTGCTCGTTTTATCTCTCGTGGGAAAGCGATGCACTGAAATATTCTCTTTTAGCATAATAGGATTGGTGCTTCTATTACTATCTTATTAATATCTTGACTTCTTTTCCTTTTTCTTCTTATTACAGTTGACACTTTAAATTTTTTGATAAATACATTTTGCAGGTGATGCACACTATTCTTTGGATATGGAGTTCTTCAATCCTTCAAATATTTTAGCCTTAATTTTATCTCAAAAACAAAAGCCTTTAATATATTTTCAACGCTCTTAGTATTTTGATTAGGATTTGTTAAATCATTTTTTTTTGCTAAGGCCTATCTTCACTTGTTATGCTACCCGAAACTAATAAACCAAGTCTTTTCCACACCTCATGTGCAAATTTGGTCTTCATATATCTATTTTCTCTTCCAACGTATTCTTGTCTTTACTCTCCCCTTGATATTTTTCCGCTCTAAAACTAACTGAATTCTTCTTTTTCTTTCTTGGGAAGCTCCCTCTAAGGCCATGCTAACTTAAATTTTTCATTGAAGTCACATGTTTCTCTTTTATCCTCTTCCAGAATTTAGTGGGTTGCCTTATATTGTATGCATTTTCTTCTGACTCCATGTTTGGTCTACTTTGAATGACTTATTCCTTCTATCTAGACTTATTTAGGGTACATGATAGCTTGCAGTCTTTGGATATGTAGCCAAGATTTTTACATTTATAACTCCCTTTGTGGCCAATAAATGAAGGAAAATTCTTGTGTTTTCTTGTGGTATTTATACTTTTATTTTCATAATGTTTGTAATCAACATCTTTATTTCCAAAGGAATTGCACAAGAAACAATATCCATAGAAAGTATTTATGTACTTGGTTGTTGATGACCTCCTTGTAGGGAACTTTCTTCGATTGTTTTCTTTAGGATACGTTCTTTCCTATTGCAGCTTTTGTTGATTATTATTGATTTGATTGCTATTCCATTATGTTGCTACATTTCTAGGTTTATGGCAATGGAAACACAAGTTATATTTCCTCCTTTGAAATCTTGCAAGATTTGTAACCTCATATCTAGGATCAGATTGCATTTTATTCAACTCATCATTTTGTTGATTATTTTGTTTCTTGTCTTTACTTATTCCCTTGCTATTCATGTTGTTGGTACCTTCTTATATGGGAATTTTTGGAGTTTTTTTATTATCTTCTATGGTTGAATTTGAGCTATTTCTTTTTTCTTCCATATTTTTATATAGTTTGTTATTTTCATCTAACTCACTTCTTGTTGAAAAAAATTCAATTGCTGATCTTTCACATTGTTCCTCTCTTTCCTTTAGTCAGTTACTCATCACTTCTTCCATTCTTTTATCTTCTTCCAACTTTTTTCTTAGGCTAACAATTCCTTCCTTCTACTCATGCTCTCTTTCATCACATATTTGCAACAATTTCATTTGGTCTATATTTTCAATTTTCAGCCTTTCTATATCAACCAATCACTACCACATTTCAGGTTAAAATCCGACGGCAGAATCCGACAAATGGATAAAATCGGAACTACCGTCAGACGTTTAATGTATTTTTTGTTTTTTTTTTTTTAAATACCGATGATCATCGAATATCCGACATTAATTACATAGAGTCGGATATTCGATGATCGACATTAATGGAATTTTACTAGCCAAATTTCAACATTAATGGAATTTTACCGTTGTGCAACATTTATCCGATGGGAAATTGATTTATATATATGTAGGTCTGAATACCTATTTACAAGTACCACATTCTTGTTATACATCCCATGCTTTTTAAATGTTATAGGCCTATTTTGAGGTTAATTTTGATTGATAATCATCACTAAAATCTATTTGGTTAGGAAAAATGTCAGATAGCATTCCTCAAGGATTGGGCCAAGGAGATGTGGGATCGACATCGGGGGCTTCAAAGGATAGAAAATGTTATTGCCCCTATAAAAGTGCAAGGGATTAAAAGTAAGGAGAATTTTAATAGGAACAACTAAAAAGAATTGTAGAACTTATGGACATGTTGAAGGCGGAGATGAATATCATCCATTATACCATAAGACATTTGTTCTTTATATTTCTTATACATGTCATAAGAGACTTGGTATTTACTTATTTCAAATATATAGTCAATTGCACAAGTGACAATCTTCCAAAATATTTATTTTGTGTTTTATGAATTGAGAAAAAATATCATGATGAGTTCTAGGTAGTTAATTTGCAATTAATATTTATGTTTTTTCATGAATATTTATGCTAGGTAGTTTTCAATTAATATTTATGCTAGGTAGTTTTGGCATTTATCGACGATCTCTCTCTCTCTCTCTCTCTCTCCAAAACTAACCTCCTCTCCCCATTGGTGCGCCATGTTTCTCATTTGTTCAAGTTTATACTGCTAGTATTTAATTTTTCCCTCCCTCGTAGCACTAGATTTTCTAATTTCCTTCATTCCTAGCACTAGCTTTTTAAATTGTCCTTTTCATAACACTAGCTTTTTCACTTTTTTAACTTTATAGTGCTATATTGTTTCTCATCTACCTTGTTTTATAGTGCTAAGATTCCTCCTTGTTTCCTTTTCTAGTGCAAGGAATTCAAAATGTGTCCTTTTTCAGTGCTAGGCTTCCTAATTTCTCTTTATTCTAGCATTGTGTTTGTCAATTAGAATTATTTCTAGCAGTAGGATTTGAAATCAGGATATTTTCTAGTAACATTGATTTTGCAGTTGTACCCTTTTCTAGTTCTAGGAGTCTCCAAAATTCCTCATTCCAACATTGATCAGTTCCACATTTGTTCATTTTTCCAGTGTTAGGTTTTGAAATTGTCCCCATTTTGACCTCTCCTCATTGTTTTACTCAAAAAATGGGTTTGCACCTCAAGGGATTTGAACCCTATCTATGCTTCATAAAACCCGAATTAGATGGGTCTATACTGGTTTCTATTTATTTTCACTATTACATGTTCATATTCTTAATACCATTAAATAAATGCAGTTAGATTGATTTGTTAAGATATTAAATGGAATCATTCCTATTAAGGGTATTTTTACTTTAATTATTATGAATGTGTAAGTTTTAAGTTGAGCCATATGCAAATCATGATTAGTTAACTAGATAAGTTCTCTTTGTCTAGCTATTTGTTATATTTGTTTTCCTATATTATATTTGTAAAGATTTCTTCGTTTAAATATTTGTGATAGCTAACTAATATTATTTTATTGATTGTAATTTTCTAGTATGGTGCTCCTATGGAATTCCTCGATGAGGAAGAGGTCATTGTAGTACAAGTGCATGTTCAAGAACGTTAAGCGAATATTGATTTGGATCAAGCTAATGATCCTATGGAAGAATATAATGATGCTGATAACACCTTGGATGAAGATGGGATGAATAGATTGATCCAGGAGACATTTAATAGTGTTGCAGGAAGGGATGATGATGACGACCTGTATGTTGGTGGTTATGATATACATAATACATGTACTTGAGAGGGGAACTCAACCTCTTTATGAAGGCTCAGACACATCTCTTCTCTCTGTTATATTGTTTTTGGTCAACTTAAAGGTGGTGAATGGTTTGTCAAACACATGTGTGACATACACCCTGAGGTACGTAATATATTTTGTGACTTTTAGTACATCATGATAAAGAAATTATTTTTTTCCTTTTTTTTCAATGTTAGTATGTTGATCACCATTTGTAACAGTATTTGGATGCAATATGTTTATTGTTTACATTAACCAACACTACTGATTTTTGATGTTGTAGATTGTTAGGTGAATTTTTGTTACCACCATCAAATGTTTTACCTCGCACGTCTATTTTGATAAGTTTTTCCAACCTCATAGTGATCTGTAACTTGATTGATTATGGATCTGCATTCTGAGTTGTGCGTTGTTTAGAGTGTCAAATCTGGATCTATGTTCAATTTTTTTTTTCCTAAGTTTCTCTCGCCTACCGTGTTTTTTTTTGAAAAATAGAGCAATGTCAGTACAGATTTGGCTAATTGCATTCGCGCTTAAGACCCTGTCTTCCAGTGTATGCCCCCGTTTGTCCAAAAATTTGAGATTTCTTAGGGGCTTTGTCTGAAGATCTAGAATGTATTGATCTGTAAAGTTTTTATCCTTCTCTATTTGAATATAATTTTGACTTATTGTTTTTAATTGCTTAATGGTTTACAAGATTCTATTCCATGTTGAAGTAGTGAAAACAAAATTTGGTTGAATATTTAGTTCTTTGGGTAAACCGAATCTTCTATTTTGTTTCTTGCATGTGTTGAGGGAATTACATATTTTTTGTCTGATAAGAATTTTTAGTCCTTTTGAAAACCAGAAAAGAGATTGCATTTTCATTTGTTAAGCCTTCATCTCAAAGTTGATCATTGCTTCTGGAAATTGAATTGGATTACATTGCACTAGAAAGTTATGTTTGAGATTGTCATTGACCATAGATTACATTTCTTAGTGTTGAAAGCTGATAAGTGCATCTTGATTCATTTAAAAAAAAAATCATGTAGGTGAACTTTAGTGAATTAAAATTCATTTAATTTTTGGTTTTTGCATTGGAATTGTGAAGTTGAAATATATAGTTAGGAAACTCTTATTGGTTTCATATTTGATTGGTGCATCAATGTTTTCACTTCTTCCCGACACTAGATAACTTCCATTCAAAATGAAAATAGTATTTTTTTCATATTAGTTGCATCATAGGTGTGTTCTGGTGACATCGAGTTTTGAGCCTTGAAACCAAAACATAATTCAAGAAAAAATTTAAAATTCATCTGAATTAACCCAAGGAGAATTTGGAACATTAACACAAACATCTATAAGTCTAGGCTAGAGACGTGTTACAACGTCATTAAATGTAGGAGTTGTCGTTGTTTTCCAGTCTTGCATCCTGGGGATGAAATCTCATTCCACGTACATAAGTGTATAGGATCGTTATCCACGTACCTTGAGGTATATCAGACGGGACTCCACGCATTAAAAGTATATGGGAACACTCTAATCGAATGTTTAATCATTATACAACACTACTATGTACTACACTCCCATGTATCATCGAGTATATTTTGGGAGTCCCCTATAGGTTTCTATACATCCATAGGTAACCAAGTTTGTCGCCTTGTATACCATGATACACCGAACACAACATTCGGGGAGATTGGTTATTGTATGTTAAATCCTTGGTTCGCCAAGGTGTATATTTCAGTTCACAGTGACTTGGTAAACCTTTATGCCTAGATTCCCCTCTTTGATTTATTTTTGTTGCTAATTTTTAAAATTAATTAATTGGAATAACATCCTCTTCGTGGAACACCTCCTTAGTAGATCTTAGGTTGATACTAATGGAAAATTTTCCCGAGTCTACCAATCAAGCAAACCCCTCTGAAGGGAATCCTGGTCCTTTTCCTCCTTTTGGAAATATTTATGCTCCTTATATGGCAACATTGTTCCCTCCTAGATTTACCATGTTCTTTCCATTTTGGTTATTTTCGACCCCTATGGTTTCGAATATCCAAACTGCTTATCAACCGATTTCTCCTCCACCTAACAACATCAACCTCATATTAATCCTAAAGATGACCCTTTTCCTTCTTCACATGTTTTTTCTTCCTCACGTTCTTCCTCTTCGCCTGGTGAAAGTCTTGATTCTAGTAATCATCAATCTAAGAAGAAGAAGAAAAGGCCAAAGAAAAAGAAGAAAAATAGGAAAGGGTCAACCAAGAAACCATTGCTACAGATGAAACTAATGTGGAAAAACCTTCCAATCAGCCCCGAAAAGTGAAGCTCCTTTGTAGGTTACCTAAGGTGCTGGCAATATGATGCTAAATGTTGTCCTTGATGGCAACCCACTTGATGAAGATGATGGCAACCTCTTATTGAAGACGTTCTTGATGCTTGATGAGTTTATTAATGATGTAAATCTGATGTTCTACAAGTAGCTCAGAAGTACCAGAGGAGGAAATATCAGTGAGGGCCAAAGAAATAATGAAAAATGTGTGTTTCAAGGCATACGCGGGTTTGTCAAGGAGAAAGCGCGTATGCACGCGGAAAAGTACGTGCCAAGTCACGTATGGTATTTTGCACTCAAAAATTAGAATACCAAGGGACATTACCTTGGTATTGACCCATTGTATTGAGCGCTGGATTGTCTATTTTATCCCGTCCAGGAAAACCATCAGAAGTAATGTGGTTTTGACTCATGGTATTGAAAAAGGCTAAATCTATATAAGGAGAAGAATTTCATTGTGCAAAGGGTGTGCAAGTGTCTGGGCTTTAATGAATACTTCACTCTGAAGTATATCTGCATGGTTGAAATATGCTCTTAATTGATAGATATGAATCTATGATGCATCTATGAACATAATGAAGGTTCAAGATCTCTAGATCTTGAAATGGTGAATCTCTTGGATGATCTGAAAAGAAGTAATGAAGACCTGGCGCAAATCTGTTGAAGAAGTTGAAGAAATCTGGTAAGTTCATAGATCTGGTCTGATCTGCAAAATTTATCTTTTATAAATCTATACGCAGGTTCGTTTCGTGAAAAGCGCATGTATACGCGGCTCTATTCAGACAAAAGCGCGTATGGGATGTTAGGGTTTTTTCTGATAAGTTGCACAAATGTATACGTGGGTTCGCTTCATTAAAGGCGCGTGTATACGTGGGTCTGTTTAAAGAAAAGCACATATGGTACTTGAGTTTATGGTTGCTCAAAAGATAATTGAGGTTCTGCATATCTGTTCTGAAGTCCAGGCTATCTCTAATATTCTGATTACAGTGGTTTCACTGTTCTGACTGATGAAATGGAAAGGGATGTTTGTTGATAAGTGAAGAATTGTGTTGAAGTTGTTTGATCCAGTTTGAAAATTGATGAAACGTGGTCTGCGGTGGTGCTGAGGGTTGAAGCCTTCAGTCTGATAGTAGAAGCTTTCTGTCAGGAGAGGCTGGTGCTAATATCAGGGGGTAGTAGCTCCCTTCCAGGTGAGGCTGGTAAACGTGAGCAGGGGGTAGTAGCTCCCTTCCAGGTGAGGCTGGTAAACGAGAGAAGGTTGTAGCCTTCTGCAGGTGGGTGCGTGCGTGCTGGTATAAGTCTGCACCAGTACATGATTGTAAGAAGTTTTTCTTTATAATAAATATTGAAGACTGAGACGACGGCAGCGGTGGTTTTCTCCCAAATTTGGTTTCCACCTAAAAATCCTGGTGTTCATGTGTGTTGCCTATGTGTGATGATTATTCTGTTCTTTCTGCACCTGTTTACTGTTTCCTGAAATATCTGATGAATGATTAATACAATGATCTGAGTTAAGAATTGAATGCATAATTATATCTCTGGTCATATGCGAGTTCTGAAAAGGATATCCGCGTATATACGCTAGTTGGCTTCAACAAAGTAGCGTATGGGTTTTTAGAAAGGAAAAATAAAAAGTTTTATTGTCTGCATTAAATACTGATTCACCCCCCCTCTCAGTATTTTTCCCAACCATTTGTATCAGAGGAGGTCCTTCTGAAAAAGCTTAGCCGCTAGAAGGAATATCAAGCAAGATGAGAAATCATGAGGGAACAACATCTATCAAGCCCCCGCTCTTCAACAGGAGCAATTTAATATTCTGGAAAATGAGGATGAGATCCTATCTTCAGTCTATGGGAGCTGATGTATGGGCCATAGTTGAACAAGGATATCAATATCCAGCTGCTACTCCAACAGATCCAACTGAAAGGAAGAATTATCAATCAAATGCAAAAGTGGTCAATGCTATAACAGGAAGTCTAACTGAATCAGAATTTGTCAAATTCATGCAGCTGAATATAGAAAAATAAATATGGGACAAAATCATTCTAAGTTATGAAGGCGATGCAAAGGTAAAAAGTGCAAAACTCCAAACTCTCAGAATTGAATATGAAAATTTAAAGATGCATAGTGATGAGAGTATTGCAAGTTTCTTTTTACGTATTGATGATGTTGTAAATCGTATGAAAAATCTGGGTGAAATAATATCCGACACTACTTTGGTTGAGAAAATTTTACGATCGCTAACGGAAAAATTTGAATCAAAAGTTTCTGCCCTTGAAGAAAAATAGGATATTCAAAATCTTTTCGTGGTGCAACTTCATGGCATACTGACTGCATATGAAATGAGAAGAGGAGGACCGTCTAAAGTCAAAGAAGCTGTTTTTAGAGCTTCTACAAAAGGGAAAGAAGTGCAAGAAGCAGAAGGATCAGGATATATTTCGGAAGAAGATGAGGCAAATTTTGTAAAGAAACTTCAACTTGGTACAGGACGGTTTAGAGGTAAGCTTCCTTTCAAGTGTTTTAATTGTGGAAGAGTTGGTCATTATGCTGCTAAGTGTCCTTACAAAGAAACACCTGCAAAAGGAAAGGAAGTAGCTAGAAATAAGAACCGGTCTAGCACTAGAAGAATTTACTATACTCATGATGACAGTGATGGAGTATCTGATAGTGAGGAAGAATGTGAACAAGATCTTAGACTTCTCATGGCATTTGAATCTAAAGAAGAAAAGGATACTTTTGTGGATGCTCTAGAGGACAATGATTTTCTTGAAGAGAACAACCAACTCAAAATACGCTTAGAAGAAAGCAAAATTCTCTTAGAAGAATGTAAAATTCTCTTAGAAGAAAGGAAAATAACCATCGAGACTCTGGAAAAGCAGGTTGAAGAAGCAAAGAAACACAATGAGAAATTAGAATGTGAAGTGGTAAGTGTAAGAAAAGAATTTGAGAAAGTAAAGACTCTGAATTTTAGATTTTCTAAAGGATCTGAAACCTTAGATGAGATTATCAAGGTTCAACGTTCTCCTCTTATAAAGATAGGTCTTGGATACACTGGAGAGTCCTCTCAAGCTTCAACACCAAATTATCTAAAAGCAGCTACAACTGGTTTACAAAATTCTGCCACTCAGCCAGGGAATAAAGAATATTTACAGGTAAAGCATGATCATCCTAATGCAAGGAACACTAACAGGAATATCTTTCAAAAAGGCACCAATCAACAAGTTAATTCAAATAGAAGATTTCATGATCGCAGAAATTTCTTCTTCAATGGACAATGTTTCTCATGTCACAATTTTGGTCATAAAGCTGCTCAATGTGTTGCATATAAAACCATCATGACAAGAGAAGCAAGAAAGAAAAGGATTGATGTTGAAACAAAGAAGAATACCTATAAAAACTTTTCTCCTCTTCTAAATGAAGTATAATGTTCTTATTGCAATAACTTTGGCCATGAAGATTCTGAGCGCAGGAGCAAAATGCAGCCAAGAGAGCATCTTCCCTCAAAATCCAAAATATGGAAAAAGAAGGAACCACAGGTTGAAAATTGTGGCATAGCGTTATTTGCGGAAGGTGAAGAAAATCAATGGTACATTGATAGCGGATGCTCAAGACACATGACAGGTGATAAACACAAACTTCGTGCATATAGTGCTCTAGAAAAGGAAAATAAAGTTACTTTTGGAAATGATACTCCTGCTGTAATTAAAGGAAAAGGGTCTGTGTTTCTAAAAGAAAAGGTGAAGGCTAATGATGTCATATATGTGGATGGATTAAGGCATAACCTGTTAAGTGTAAGTCAAATGTGTGATCAAGGAACTGAAGTTGTATTTAGTTCAAAATAATGTGTGGTGTGTGATCTTGATACAGGTAAAACAATTATAAAAGGAAAAAGAACTCCAAGCAATCTGTATGTATTGAAGAATTGCAAAGAACAATGTTACTTGAGTAAATCTTCAGAAAACTGGCTATGGCATAGAAGGTTGGGGCATCTAAGCTTCTCTCAAATCAACAAATCTAGCAGACTTAATGTTGTTCGTGGTCTTCCCAATATTACTCTTCCTGAAAGTATCATATGCAAATCCTGTCAATTCAGTAAGCAAACCAGAGTGAAATTTAATGCCAAGGAAGGATCATCAAGTAAGCCTCTTGAACTCATTCATACTGACATATGTGGACCTATGAGGAAAAAGTCACCACAGGGTGATGATTTCTCTAGAATGTGTTGGATTGGGTTGATCAAACACAAAGATGAAGCATTTGAAAAATTTCAGATCTTCAAAGCACTGGTGGAAAATGAATTAGATCTAAAAATCAAGTGTCTTAGATCTGATCGAGGAGGAGAATATACATCAAATGAATTCTTTGAATTTTGTGAAAAACATGGCATAAAAAGACAATTTTCTGTAGCAGGCACTCCACAACAAAATGGCGTAGTAGAAAGAATGAATAGAACGATTCAACAAATGGCTAGAGCTATGCTCGATGATTCCAGAACACCTGACACTTTTTGGGGAGAAGCAGCTCACACAGCAGAAAATATTCTTAACAAGGCACATGTTCGGGTAAATAGTGATAAAACTCCGTATGAACTATGGTATGGTAATCCTCCTTCTGTGAAGCATTTTAGAGTTTTTGGAAGTAAATGCTTTATCAAAAATAATGATGAAAAGCTTGGCAAGTTTGAACCCAGATCAAATGAAGGAATATTTCTTGGTTACTCATCTACAAGCAGAGCATACAAATGTTACAATAAAAGGCTTCGGAAGATTGTTGAATGTATTGATGTTGTTATTAATGAGTTTCCTGCAGCTCCTAAAGAAGAAAAACACACAACAGATGAAGATGATGGTGACTTTTGTCCTTCTGCATCAAATAGAAATGATATAGACAATGGATCCAATGAAGAACCAGAAGATGATTTATCTGAAAAAGCTCCATCCAGATATGTTCAAAAGAATCATCCTGAATCCCAAATTTTGGGAAATAAGGAATCAAGAGTAAAAACAAGGAGGACTCTTGTGGGATCTTCGAGCTATCTGGCATTTCTATCCACAATTGAACCACACAATGTCAATCAAGCTAGCAAAGATGAATGTTGGATTCAAGCCATGAATGAAGAGCTTGATCAAATTGAAAAGAATCACACTTGGGAATTGGTACCAAGACCACATGACAAAAATGTCATTGGAACCAAATGGATATTCAAGAATAAGTTAAATGAGAATGGGGACGTTATAAGAAACAAAGCTAGACTGGTTTGCAAAGGGTATACTCAACAATAAGGTATAGAATTTGAAGAAACTTTTGCTCCTGTAGATAGACTTGAAGCCATAAGAATGTTTCTTGCTTTTTCAAGTTTTCAACAAATCAAAGTTTATCAAATGGATGTCAAATCTACTTTCCTCAATGGTGATCTAGAAGAAGAATTTTATATAGAACAACCAAAAGGATTCATTTTGGGAAATGATGAAAATCTTGTTTGTAGACTTAAAAAGGCTCTATGTGGTCTCAAACAAGCTCTAAGGGCAGGGTATTATCGTCTTGACAAATATCTTCATCAACAAGGATTTTCAAAGGGGTCTGCTAATAGCAACTTATAAACAAAAATTGAAAATAATAAACTATTAATTGTGGTGGTTTATGTTGATGATATCATTTTTGGGAGTAATGAAGAATCTATGAGTCAGAAATTTGCTTCTGTCATGCAGCAGAAATTTGAAATGTCCTTACTTGGGGAACTAACATTCTTTCTTGGCTTGCAAGTGCATCAAACTATAGATGGTATATTCCTATCACAAGCAAAATATCTTAAGCAATTTTTGAAGAAGTATAGCATGGAAGAATGAAAACCTGTAAGTACACCAATGATAACCGGATGCAATCTCAGTTCTCATGATGATTCTCCCACGATGAATCAACCATAATACAGATCAATGATAGGAAGTCTACTTTATCTCACTGGGACTAGACCGGACATTATGCATGCAGTTGGGATTGTCGGACGATTCCAAGTTAATCCAAAAGAGTCTCACCTTCAGGTTGTCAAAAGAATATTCAAATATCTACAAGGAACTCAAGATTTTGGACTATGGTATCCTAAGAATGCTAATCTTACTCTTCATGCTTACACTGATGCAGATTGGGCTAGAAATGTTGATGATCGAAAAAGCACTAGTGGTGGTGCATTCCATATGGGGCCCCGATTAGTATCTTGGTTCAGCAAGAAGAAAAATTATATTGCTTTATCTACAACAGAAGCAGAATATGTGGCTGCCGCATCTTGTTGCACTCAACTCCTTTGGATGATGCAAACCTTGCAAGATTTTCAAATCAAATGTACACCTCCTATCTCCATTATGTGTGATAATACAAGTGCCATCAGTATTTCAAAGAATCCTGTTATGCATTCGAAGACCAAGCACATTCCCATCAAGTATCACTTCTTACGTGAACAAGTGCTTGAGCAAAAAGTGAAGTTGGAATATGTTCCCTCCAAAGAACAAGTTGGCTGATATATTTACCAAACCTCTCGCTTAGAAGCATTCGAATATCTCGTACAGGTTGGGTGTTGTCTCTCCGCCTCAAACAGATCGCATCCGATTAAATTCAAGACTAAATTGGACACGTGAGTTTCCTGTTACTTATATACGCGAGTTTAAACACATAAAGTCACAGATTTTACTGGTTGCCGGTAATTTTTTTGAAGTGTCAAAGATTTTCAAATGTCAAATCCATTTCGCTTTGGGATCTTTGATGCTGTTTGGAGTCACTGGCGGTATTTCAGCTCTTATATTTCTGTTTCATTCTCTGTTTTTGGGTGAAGATGCCTTGATGATTTGCTTTTGAAAGTGTTCAGGATGCACAAGCAAAAGGGGAGCTTTGGTCATATAGAAAAGATGCTTGGATGCACATTTTCAGGGGGAGCATTAGTCTTGATGTGTATAATGTATTGTTGGCATTATGATGGTTCTGAAATGTGATCTCTCTTGAGGTCTTTCTTGTATTGGTCATAAAAATTCATATTTGTATTTTTAATGAAAAGGTCATGGTGCAACCTATGATCTACAATTGTAATATTCAGTCATGTAAGGACCTGATCAAATATGTAAACCCACTTGGTTGGGTACTTGAGTCGAAATGTGTAAACCCTCTTGGCGGGGTATTTGAGTCTCATATGTAAATCCACTTGGTTGGATCTTTGATATAAGTATGAGTCCTTGGTGATAGGAAAGGTCATAGAGTCATATACTTCATTGAAAAATATTTTTGAAGATTCAGCATGAATTCAAGGGGAGCATGGTAACTTCAGTGCACATCAGATCTATAACGCTCTTCTTGCTACATGAGAAGAAAAACCTTGTGTTGGTTTTGATCTGCCCTTTTCCCTTGATGTCAAAGGGGGAGAGTGACATGGTGTTTGAATAGGGGGATAATATCATTCTGCTTAATGTATTTATCTGTTATGGTGATCAAACACCATCATGGTTGCCATCAAGTCCAAAGGGCGAGATTGTTGGCAATATGATGCTAAATGTTGTCCTTGATGGCAACCCACTTGATGAAGATGATGGAAACCTATTATTTGAAGATGTTCTTGATGCTTGATGAGTTTATTAATGATGTAAATCTGATGTTCTACAAGTAGCTCAGAAGTACCAGAGAAGGAAATCTCAGTGAGGGCCAAAGCAATAATGAAAAATATGTGTTTCAAGGCATACACGGGTTTGTCAAGGAGAAAGCGCGTATGCACGTGGAAAAGTACGTGCCAAGTCGCGTATGGTCTTTTGCGCTCCAAAATTAGAATAGCAAGGGACATTACCTTGGTACTGACCCATTGTATTGAGCGCTGGATTGTCTATTTGATCCCATCCAGGAAAACCATCGGAAGTAATGTGGTTTTGACTCATGGTATTGAAAAAGGCTAAATCTATATAAGGAGAAGAATTTCATTGTGTAATGGGTGTGCAAGTGTCTGGGCTTTAATGAATACTTCACTCTGAAGTATATATGCATGGTTGAACTCTGTTCTTAATTGAAAGATCTGAATCTATGATGAATCTATGAACATAATGAAGGTTCAAGATCTCTAGATCTTGAAATGGTGAATCTCTTGGATGATCTGAAAAAAAGGTAATAAAGACCTGGCGCAAATCTGTTGAAGAAGTTGAAGAAATCTGGTAAGTTCATAGATCTGGTCTGATCTACAAAATTTATCTTTTATAGATCTATACGTAGGTTCGTTTCGTGAAAAACACATGTATACGCGGCTCTATTCAGACAAAAGCACGTATGGGCTGTTAGGGTTTTTCTGATAAGTTGCACAAATGTATACGCGGGTCTGTTTAAATAAAATTGCGTATGGTACTTGAGTTGATGGTTGCTCAAAAGATAATTGAGGTTCTGCATATCTATTCTGAAGACTGGGTTATCTCTGATATTCTGATTACAATGGTTTCACTATTCTGACTGATGAAATGAAAAGGGATGTTTGTTGATAAGTGAAGAAGTGTGTTGAAGCTATTTGATCCAGTTTGAAAATTGATGAAACGTGGTCTGAAGTGGTGATGAGGGTTGAAGCCTTCAGTCTAATAGTAGAAGCATTCTGTCAGGAGAGGTTGGTGCTAATATCAGGGGGTAGTAGCTCCCTTCCAGGTGAGGCTAGTAAACGTGAGCAGGGGGTTGTAGCTCCCTTCTAGGTGAGGCTGGTAAATGAGAGAAGGTGGTAGCCTTCTGCAGGTGGGTGCCTGCGTGCTGGTATAATTCTACACCAGTACATGATTGTAAGAAATTTTTCTTTATAATAAATATTGAAGACTGAGACGACGGCAGCTGTGGTTTTCTCCCAAATTGGGTTTCCACCTAAAAATCCTGGTGTTCATGTGTGTGATGATTATTCTGTTCTTTCTGCACCTGTTTAATGTTTCCTGACATATATGATGAATGATTAATGCAATGATCTGAGTTAAGAATTGAATGCATAATTAGATCTCTGGTCATACGCGATTTCTGCAAAGGATATCCGCGTATATATGCTAGTTGGCTTCAGCAAAGTAGCGTATGGGTTTTTAGAAAGGAAAAATAAAAAGTTTTATTATCTGCATAAAATACTGATTCGCCTCCCCTCTCAGTATTTTTCCCAACAATTAGTATCGGAGCAGGTCCTTCTGAAAAAGCTTAGCCGCTAGAAGGAAGATCAAGCAAGATGAGAAATCATGAGGGAACAACATCTATCAAGCCCCCGCTCTTCAACGGGAGCAATTTAATCTTCTGGAAAATGAGGATGAGATCCTATCTTCAGTCTATGGGAGTTGATGTATGGGTGATCCGGATTTATGCAGGAACGCAACAGAATAAACATATAAACATAAATACAGAGATGCAGCGGAAATAACACTTCATTTCATTAATATCAAAGAACTGAAATTTGCTTATAGACAGAATGGAAATAAAACTAGCTAGGGCACTGGTAGCTATCTCTGAGAAGAGATGTGGCGGCTACAGGCCTCTGAACTGAGTTACAATGAGGCTCGAGGGCCTATTTATTATTTGGAAACAATGGGAAATCCTAAACAGCCAAAACCCTAACCCTAGGAGATGAAGCGCCAAAACTATGGGCCCCGTTTGGGTAAATTGGTGTTTCAACTTCCCAGGGGCGTAACTTTGTCATACGATCTCCGTTTGACGCGTACCATACCTCGTTAGAAAGATCTATCCGAGGAATACAAATTTGGAATGAGCAACATCGGTCCATGGACCCATGTTGCTCTCCGTTTTCCCAAAAAACGTCGTTTAGGGCCTCAAAACGGCTCAGGAAGTTTAGGACCCGAAAAACTGCTAAAAATAGTAAACTGTGCCGAAACTGAAAAACTGAAATAGACAATGGTGGAGCCCCAAGTGGAATAGGCGGGTGACCACCAATATCCACCTGGATCATTCCTCCCCCTTAGGAAGCAATGGTCCCCATTGCGTTAAGTTCCTCCATGAGATGAGGAAATTTCTGCTGAACTTGGTCCCTGGTGAACCACTTTCCTTGGTGCAGGAGTTGGCCGGCTTTGACAACCCGATATAGTTGGATCTTCTGCTGGCGAGTGTTCTTGATTTGCATGTCCATGATGCAATCTGTGGTGGCCTGTTCCATGCAGTCTGGATTTAACTCGGTTGGTGTGAGTTGTTCTACAATGTCCGAGGTGTCCAGTAGAGGTGGGAAGTAAGGACGAAGGCGATCCACATTGAAGACTGGGTGCAGACCAAGGAATGGTGGAATACTGAGCTCGAATGCATTGTTCCCTACAGCCTTGGTGATGGTGCACGGCCCGTATCGGAGCGGGCGAAGCTTTCGGTGGGGTCCAGTGAGGCGCTCCTTCTGCAAATGTAGCCATACTTTGTCACCCACTTGGAAGTTGTGTGGCACCCGGTGTTGATCATGGCGTTGCTTGTACTTGGCATTGGCTCTGTCCAATATATCATGAACTTGTTGGCGGATGTGTTGAATGCGCTCGATGAAGCTACTTGCTTTGTCAACTTCAGACTGGACATGAGCTGAATCGGCCTGAGCAGCTGCAAATGGCATGGCTACGTCAATGGGACATAGTGGCTGGAATCCCAAGCCCACCTGAAAGGGGCTATGGCCAATTGAACTGTGGAGAGCCCGGTTATAGCTATGTTGTACATAAGGGAGGCTCTCGTCCCATGTGCGTGGATGCTTTGAATTGTACATGCGCAGAATGTGTACAATCATTCTGTTGACGACCTCTGTCTGGCCATCTGTTTGGGG
Organism: Pinus albicaulis; assembly: GCA_034641835.2. Classification (NCBI taxonomy): domain Eukaryota; kingdom Viridiplantae; phylum Streptophyta; class Pinopsida; order Pinales; family Pinaceae; genus Pinus; species Pinus albicaulis. The sequence continues at coordinate 163,414,052 of CM076576.1, forward strand.
ATGGAAAGTTGTGGACTTAGTGAGCTTGGTATCCAACATCGACCAGAGGCTGGACCAAAATGTGCTGAGGAACCTGCTATCCCGATCTGATATGATAGACTGTGGGATCCCAAAGTGCACCCACACTCGTTCAAAGAAGAGTTTAGCGGTGGCTTCTGCTGTGATATTCTTCTTGCAGGCCGCCATAATGGCCATCTTCGAGAATCTGTCGACGACCACAAAAACACAGTCATTTCCCTGCTTAGTAGAAGGCAGGCCCGACATGTAATCCATGGAGATGGATTCCCAAGGTCGAATAGGGGTAGGTAGAGGAGTATATAGGCCTTGCTTCTTGATGGTCGGTTTGGCAATGGCACAAGCAGTGCAGGATCTGATGTGCTTCTCGACATCCTTTCGAAGGTTTGGCCAATAGAAATACTTCTGCAGGATTGCTACTGTTTTCTCGACCCCGAAATGCCCAGCGACTCGGCTGTAGTGTGCTTCCCATATCATCTTGGCACGCTCGCTTGAAGGAACACAAAGGTGTCCCATGTGACATAAAAGTGCATCTTGGAGGTGAAAATTTGGAACTTGCGTACCCCCCGAGAGTGCCTTGTAAGTTTGGCCGAATTCTGGGTCACTCTCATAGAGAAGCGGCCAATCAGAAGTCTCGTGCCCACAAGAGTTGAGCACAGTGGTGAGCACCACGATCGGTGGTCGGCTGAGGCAGTCTGCAACATGATTGGTGCTACCCTTCTTATAATTGATGTTCAAATGAAACTGTTGCAGATATGTAGACCACTTCTGATGGCGATCATTCTGCAACTTCCCTTGTGTCTGTATGAACTGCAGGGGCCTATGGTCTGTGTGGATGATTGTTTCCTTCCCCAAAATGTAATGCTTCCATTGTCGACAAGCTTCCACAATGGAGTACATTTCTTTGTCATATGTGGGGTACTTGCGAATTGTGTCAGACAATGTCTCACTGTGAAATTCCACTGGATGTCCCTTTTGAGTAAGAACTGCCCCAATAACATAGTCAGAGGCATCTGTCTCGATCTCAAATGGCTATTGCAAGTCTGGTAAAGTGAGCACTGGGGCAGAACAGAGGCGGTTTTTTAGTTCTGTGAACGCCTTCTGTTGAGGTTCCGACCAAAAAAAAATTTCTCTCGCTCCTCCCTTGGTGACTTGACTCAAGGGCCAAGTGATATGAGAGAATCCCAACACGAACCTCCGATAGAAATTAGCAAGACCCAGAAAGCTGCGAAGCTCTTTTATAGTGGTTGGGGCTGGCCAATCCCGAATGACTTGGATCTTGGCTGGATCCACATGCACCCCCCTTTCATCAATAATGTATCCCAGATATTGAACCTGGGTCATGCCAAACGTGCACTTCTCCAAATTGGCACACAACTTGTGTTGCTGCAATGTTTGGAGGACTTGTCGGATGTGATGAAGGTGCTCTTCCCAAGTCTTGCTGAAGATCAGAATGTCATCCAAGTACACCACTACGAATGAGTTGGTGAATGGCCGCAAGATGTCGTCCATCATCCTCATGAAGGTTGCGGGAGCATTCGTCAACCCGAAAGGCATGACCAGCCATTCAAAAAGGCCTTCCTTAGCTTTGAAGGCGGTCTTCCACACATCAGAGGGTTCAATTGGTACCTGGTGATACCCAGACTTCAGGTCGATCTTACTGAAATATTTTGCACCTTGGAGTTGGTCCAGAAGGTCATCAATCCGTGGGATTGGGTACCTATTCCGGACAGTGATCTTGTTCAGCGCCCGATAGTCAATACAGAGTCTCCACGTCCCATCCTTCTTCTGTACCAACACGATCGGGTTCCCACCGGGAGCGATGAACTTGGTACGTCTTGACCTTTACGCAACGACTCCACAGACTCTGCCTCTTGATTTCATCATTCTCCGAACGAGCGGCAGGTAGATCGGTCCATTGGGTAGCGGCGCACCTGGGGTCAGATCAATCAGGTGCTTGACCTGACAGTGCAGAGGAACCCCTGTGGGTGAGGTGAATATGTCCCCATACTCCTCCACAACCTTATCCATTTGTTTTTGTCGTGCAGAGGAGCCATGTCTGGAGGTCGTGGCCACAGTCTTTTTCTTTCCCTGGGGGTGGATCATCAGGAAAATGAATTTCCTGGTTTGGGAAATGAGCTTACTGCATTGTTTTGCGGTAACCAAAGAGATAGCCAGGGGAGGTGGTACCTCTGGTATCCTGTACAACTTATTTCCCAAAGTAACAATAACAGCACCAGGTCGAGACTCATACACGGCATGACGCTTCCACAAGTATGGTTGTCCTAATAATACATCAGAAACATCAATAGAATCAACGCCACATAATACCTCATCAGTGAAGGGCTTGATGCTATAGGGAAGGCGGCACTGCTGGCTGACGCGGAGATCTCGTCCTTGGTGAAGCCACCCGATGGTGTATGGATGTGGGTGAGCTGTGGTCGGCAAGCCCAACCGCTTCACAGCGATACGGTGAAATGAGGTTCTTTTGGCTCCCATTGTCGACAATGAACTGTACCGGGGAGCCCTTTACCCACATCTGGGAGTGGAAGAGATGTTCCTCCTCCTCTGGATCTTCCAGTTCCTCCTTTTGGATCTTGGTAGTGGCAACAGTGGCGTTGGGCTCCGCATCAATAATTTGTTTCCCTTTTTCATTCACCTTTTCAGGTTCTGATTCGGAGTCAAAGCATGCATCTAACTCAGAAGCCCTCATCTCAGCCACTAGCGACTGCTTGGCCCGACACTCACTTGTGTTGTGAGTGGAGCTCTTATGGAACTCACACCACTTTCCCGTGTCCTTCTTTGGCTTTTCGGTGCTGTTATTTTCTTGTGGCTTCGAGGAGTTGTCTTTAGCCACCATGCCTTGGCTCTATCCTTTGTTCTGGTAGTTTGGAAGCACCTTTCCCTTCTTTTGGTTGCGGATCCAAGAGTCTCCACTTCTTCTTGAATTTACGCTCCAATCTTGGCCGGCATACCGGTATGTCGTACCAAGCGAGGAGATGTCAAGGAACTCCATTCCCTCTGAATGTATTTGTGCGGAGACAGGCACGATACTTTACAGCACCGGATGTTTCTGAATCTTTGATACCCAACTTTGTGCGCAGGGTATGGAACAGATTCGTCAGCTCATGCACATCTTGATCCCTTTGTTGTCGCAGCGTGGTCCATTGTATGTACTTGTCCTCATAGCTCCCCACGAGATAGTACTGTTCCTTGATGGCATCTCAGAAAGAATTCCAAGTTGGTACGGTCAAGAACAGAGAGGGTTCTGTTTGGTCCTTGTTCTCACAGTAGGTTTCCCACCAGTCCTTAACATGGGGTATAGCTTTGAGGAGTGCAAAAATAATCTTCTCCCGGTCTGAAAATTCATGAACAGAGAAATATCCTTCTAATATATTTAACCATCTATCTACGGCATCTACGTCTATTTGACCCTCAAATATGGGAATGTCAAAATTTACTTGTACCTTAAAATGAGTCGCGCCTCCAGAGTGGCTGTTGGATGCAGATGCGCTGCTGGTGGGCAGCCGTTGAAGGATCTGAGCAAAGTTATCCATCATCGCGTTCCTTTGTTTTTCGAGGGCCTCCTCAAGCAATATTTTGAGAGGATCTCCTACTCCCTCATCTTTGTTTTCGTCCCCCATGGGCGTCGAAGTCGAGGTTTGCGAGGGCTGATCTTGCAAAGGTTCCACCGGTTCGAGCCCTAAATCCTAGCTCCTTATACCCGACCTCGTTGGGGACATGCAAAGAAGGATCGAGAAAAAAACGGACGCTGCGATACCCGCCGATCCGGATTTATGCGGGAATGCAACGAATAAACATATAACATATAAACATAAATACGGAGATGCGACGGAATAACACTTCATTTCATTAATATCAAGAACTAAAATTTGCTTACAGACAGAATGGAAATAAAACTAGCTAGGGCGCTGGTAGCTATCTCTGAGAAGAGATGTGGCAGCTACAGGCCTCCGAACTGAGTTACAATGAGGCTCGAGGGCCTATTTATTATTGAGAAATAATGGATAATCCTAAACATTCAAAAACCTAACCCTAGGAGATGAAGCGCAAAAACTATGGGCCCCGTTTGGGTAAATTGGTGTTTCAACTTCCCAGGGGCGTAACTTTGGCATACGATCTCCGTTTGACGCGTACCATACCTCGTTAGAAAGATCTATCCGAGGACTACAAATTTGGAATGAGAAACATCGGTCCACGGACCCATGTTGCTCTCCGTTTTCCCAAAAAACGTCGTTTAGGGCCTCAAAATGGCTCCGGAAGTTTAGGACCCGAAAAACTGCTAAAAATAGTAAACTGTGCCGAAACTGAAAAACTGAAATAGACAATGGTGGAGCCCCAAGTGGAATAGGTGGGTGACCACCAATATCCACCTGGATCAATGGGCCATAGTTGAACAAGGATATCAATATCCAGCTGCTACTCCAACAGATCCAACTGAAAGGAAGAATTATGAATCAAATGCAAAAGCGGTCAATGCTATAACAGGAAGTCTAACTGAATCAGAATTTGTCAAAGTCATGCAGCTGAATACAACAAAAGAAATATGGGACAAAATCATTCTAAGTTATGAAGGCGATGCAAAGGTAAAAAGTGCAAAACTCCAAACTCTCAGAATTGAATACGAAAATTTAAAGATGCATAGTGATGAGAGTATTGCAAGTTTATTTTTACGTATTGATGATGTTGCAAATCGTATGAAAAATCTGGGTGAAACAATATCCGACACTACTTTGGTTGAGAAAATTTTACGATCGCTAACGACAAAATTTGAATCAAAAGTTTCTGCCCTTGAGGAAAAACATGATATTCAAAATCTTTCCGTGGTGCAACTTCATGGCATACTGACTGCATATGAAATGAGAAGAGGAGGACCGTCTGAAGTCAAAGAAGTTGTTTTTAGAGCTTCTACAAAAGGTAAAGAAGTGCAAGAAGCAGAAGGATCAGGATATATTTCGGAAGAAGATGAGGAAAATTTTGTAAAGAAACTTCAACTTGGTACAGGACGGTTTAGAGGTAAGCTTCCTTTCAAATATTTTAATTGTGGAATAATTGGTCATTATGCTGCTAAGTGTCCTTACAAAGAAACACCTGCAAAAGGAAAGGAAGTAGCTAGAAATAAGAACCGGTCTAGCACTAGAAGAAGTTACTATACTCATGATGACAGTGATGGAGTATCTGATAGTGAGGAAGAATGTGAACAATATCTTAGACTTCTCATGGCATTTGAATCGAAAGAAGAAAAGGATACTTTTTTGGATGCTCTAGAGGACAATGATTTTCTTGAAGAGAACAACCAACTCAAAAGACGCTTAGAAGAAAGAAAAATTCTCTTAGAAGAAAGAAAAATAACCATCGAGACTCTGGAAAAGCAGGTTGAAGAAGCAAAGAAACACAATGAGAAATTAGAATGTGAAGTGGTAAGTGTAAGAAAATAATTTGAGAAAGTAAAGACTCTGAATTTTAGATTTGCTAAAGGATCTGAAACCTTAGATGAGATTATCAAGGTTCAACGTTCTCCTCTTATAAAGACAGGTCTTGGATACACTGGAGAGTCCTCTCAAGCTTCAGCACCAAATTATCTAAAAGCAGCTACAACTGGTTTACAAAATTCTGCCACTCAACCAGGAAATAAAGAATCTTTACAGGTAAAGCATGATCATCCTAATGCAAGGAACACTAACAGGAATATCTTTCAAAAAGGCACCAATCAACAGGTAAATTCAAATAGAAGATTTCATGATCGTAGAAATTTCTTCTTCAATGGACAATGTTTCTCATGTCACAATTTTGGTCATAAAGCTGCTCAATGTGTTGCATATAAAACCATCATGACAAGAGAAGCAAGAAAGAAAAGGATTGATTTTGAAACAAAGAAGAATACCTATAACAACTTTTCTCCTCTTCTAAATGAAGTTGAATGTGCTTATTTCAATAACTGTGGCCATGAAGATTCTGAGTGTAGGAGCAAAGTACAGCCAAGAGAGTATCTTCCTTCAAAATCCAAAATATGGAAAAAGAAGGAACCACAGGTTGAAAATTGTGGCATAACGTTATTTGCGGAAGGTGAAGAAAATCAATGGTACTTTGATAGCTGATGCTGAAGACACATGACAGGTGATAAACACAAACTTCGTGCATATAGTGCTCTAGAAAAGGAAAAGAAAGTTACTTTTGGAAATGATACTCCTGCTGTAATTAAAGGAAAAGGGTCTGTGTTTCTAAAAGAAAAGGTGAAGGCTAATGATGTCATGTATACGGATGGATTAAGGCATAACCTATTAAGTGTAAGTCAAATGTGTGATCAAGGAACTGAAGTTGTCTTTAGTTCAAAAGAATGTGTGGTGCGTGATCTTGATACAGGTAAAACAATTATAAAAGGAAAAAGAACTCCAAGCAATCTGTATGTATTGAAGAATTGCAAAGAACAATGTTTAAAGAAGAACCTCTTGATCTTAAGCTTTCATTATCAACTAACGAATTCAATCCATTTGGAGAGCTAAGATCTATTTACTCGGTGCGGCCCGTTTTTGTTATCAACAATAACATTCCTCCTTGGATGTCAATAAAGAGGGAGCACATAATGTTGAAAATGATTCTTCCAGGTATTATTTTTATTAGAATGAATATATTAGTTTAAAAAATAGCATATCATGATTTTTCTTGTTTGTTTCATACTTATGTCTTATATTTTTGTGTTTAGTCCTATATGTTCAATCATGTCTTATAATTATGTCTTATTTTTTTTTGTTTCTCATATATTTGGGAATTATGTACTATATGCTCAATCAATTAGGTAAGTACTAGGCCAAAGATATGAATGTATATATCAAGCCTCTTATCGATGAGTTTTTAGACTTATGGAAGGGATCATTGTGTATGATATCTCCAGACCAGTAGATGCACAAAGGGGATTTGAATTCCATGCAATACTTGTATGGAAAATTCATGATGCCCTAGGGCTAACACATTTATGTGGTATATTATAACATTACCATGCACTTTAATAGTGCTTACTAGTTTTATGAGGTTCATTTCATGCATTTTTTGTAAATATTCCATTCATTATACATGCTGCAATTAATAATTGAAATAAAAATTAATCCATCTCTTGCAGGTCTTCAAACAAAGGGTAAATTTTCTTGTCCATTTTTTGGTCCTAAATTGAAATCTCGTCGTTCAAGAAGCCTAGGAAAGGAGGTGTTTGATGAGTATAGGCACTTCCTCTCTAAGAACCATAGGTACCGAAGAGCCGAAAAAAACATTTTTTCAATAGCAAAGAGGAGACTGGATTAAGACCACGGAGAATGACACCTAGTCTATGGAAGTTGCAATATAATAGAATCTATCAAGTTATGGATTAAATCATCTATTTTTCATTATACATGAAATTTTTGGATTATTTTATATTTTTATTACATTTTATTTATTTTACTATTTGAAAGTTATCATTGTTATAATATCTTAAACTATGATTCACCTTGCAGGTCAGCAAGGCATTAATAACAGGGCACTACCATGAGAAATGAAAAGCTATCTTGGGTAATTCAGTAGGCTCCCCTACTATGATCACCTAGAGATTTTTCATTTGTTTAATACAATGCACATCAAGAAGAATGTAATGGATACCTTATGGCGAATCTTAGATGTAAGGAGAGATAAAGAAAAAAATTGTCAATATTTGTAATGACATTAAGGAGGTCAATCATGCAATGCAAAGTTTGATTCATTCAAATAGCGATAGAGATGGCCAAAATATATGCGCCCTTCCATGGTTATTGACGGAGCAACAAAGCAAGGATGTTAAAGAGGTTATTGAAATAATTAAATTTCCCACTAGATTTTCTACAAACATAAAGAATATCCTAACAAAGAAAGGTGAATTAGGTGGGGTAAAGACTCATGATCGGAATTCATTCATTAAGGTAATTATTTTGGTGTATATATGTGTACATTAATGGTGAAACATCTTGTTAGTATTTTTTTTTTATACTTATTTCAGAATAAATAATCATTTTTTTTTTTTTGTTACAGTATGTTCTACCTCTATCTCTCCCAGACAACTTTAACAACAATGTAAAACAAGTTATATATGATCTTGGAAAATACATGAGGTAAGTGGCGATTTATATGCAAAGTGTAATTTGTTTAATAATTTGTTGTATATTAGCGTATATTTGAATGCATGTGTTTTACTTGTAATGTACTATATATCTTATTGTTAAAACTTGTGATTTTCTTGTTTCATTTGTAGATGGTTGACATCTAAAGAAATAGATAAAGAAGATATAAAGTATTGGAGGAAACAAATTCCTTGTCTAATGTGTGAAACGCAAAAGTATCTACCTCTAGCATTTTTCAATGCACAAGAACACTACCTCATACACCAAGTTGAGGAGATTGAAAAGTGTGGACTTGTACACACAAGATCAATGCGGATGGTTGAGAGGCACTTGAAATATTTGAAGGCTTTGGTCAGACAAAGAGAACGTCTTGGGGGTTCTATGGTAGAGGGATATATGGTATATCTAACCATGGTTTATAGTATTCAATATAGTCCTACAGTATGAAAAATTATAAATCTATTGGATCGCATTTGGGATGTCAACTCCATGAACAAATTTGAAGGGGAGCACCTATCAGGGAAAGGTACAATGAGGAAAGTGAGATGTAAGTATATAGTGTATATTTATAGTACATTTGACTCTCTTTTTTTATGTATATTGTACTTATTTATTTTTTAGTATTCATGCACAATCCAATATTATAGTTGTATAATGTGTTTAGTAAATATATATATATGCATGTGAATTGTTTTATTTTAATATAGTCAGGCGAGAGTGGGATGCAATACATTTATACATTGCAAACAATGTTGATTGGATGAAGGTATGGATTGAACGATGAAAAAAACCTAATAATGGTAGGTTATCATGGTATGGTATGTCTACATTGGTCAAAGAAGATGAACGTATTGGAGATAGCAATCTTACACAGAGGGAAATTGATTTAGCACATGGTTTAGTACATTACCAGGAAAGAATATAATATTCCTATATTAATTTTTTTTTTTTACAATTATATTGATGCATATGGCGTGATTTTTTATTAATTTGAAAAATTTCCAACTATAAATATGTTTATCAAATAATGACAATCTATTTTTTACGTGGTTTTCATATTGCAGTTGAAACACCGCAAGGCAATGTGGTGCAATGGCCACAAATTTCACATCAAAAGGTTGGATGAAAAGAGGACAAGTTGAGATAGTGGGATAATTGCAGTATTTCAGGTAGAGATTTTTGCATCTAGAGGTGACAAACATCTAGAAGTATCTGAAAATCGATACTCTGGGTATCTAGATGATATACTTGAGTGTGATTTTAAATCCTTCAAATTAGTTGTGTTCGATGTCAAATGGTACAGGTTGTGAATCAATGAATGTGATCCTGATAGAACTGTTATTCAACATGCTAAAGGATTTACCATGGTTAATACAAGTAATGTTGAGCCAGGCTCAGAGCCCTATGTTCTTCCAAGCTAATGCAAACAAGTATTTTACTCATAGGTTCTAGGTAAAGCAGTCTAGTCCTATGTTGTTAGATATGATCCAAGAGGAAGGCTGGTAAATTATAATGTAGTGGAAGAAGATGATATTGAAGAAGAAGATGATGTATAGGAGCAAGGGGTTCATGCGTCAAAAGAATACCTTGAATAATTTCAAGGATATGTTAATCCGGATAGTGTTCTAGATGAACTAGATGATATTGATAATACGTCGGACGAAGAACTTGAAGAGGTCGAACCAAATGTGGGAGAGGATGTTCCAGATGATGATATATACGATGATGATCATGATGTTGACATGGCTAATCCTTTGAACATGAATTCTGAACACGATGATATGGATGATAAGTTGGATGAAGATGAACATCAATGATATCAAAATATTGAAATGTATGAGGTATGTATTTATATGTTTTCAGTTGGTTTTTTCTCTTTCATTTACCTTCTATAGTAAAGAACTTTGTCTAAGATATTCTTATGGAAATTTATTTTAACTTGATCTTCATATGGAAACTCATTGAGCTAGAGGTGAGAGGAAACAATGCAATGGAAGAACTAGTGAATGAAAAAATTAAACTATATATAAAATATAATTATATATAAAATTAAACATAAACATAACTATATATATATATATATATATATATATATATATATATATATTAAATAACCAATATAAAAAATTAAAAATTAAAAGAAATATATATTAAATAAAATATCTAAAATAAAATTCAAAAAAAAAAACCTACTTCTAATTCCCGCACGTTATGAATTCTTCCTATCCCCACACCCTTCCCATCAACCCATTAACTCATCGTGCGTGCTCGCCTAGTCGCCTTGCACTCAAGAAAAATACCCCACCGAAACCCCACTCACTCAGTATCGGTGCATTGAAAACACTTACTTAGCAGAGGACTCACCGCAAACAGTAATTGTGCTTCATCCACAGGTGACGGTGATGGTTCTTCATCCATAGGTGACGGTGCTTCATCCGGCCACTTAGTAGAGGACTTGCCGCATTAGCATATCCCACTCTGTATTCAACCAACGACCATGGTAAGTTTCATTACTTATCTAGACAAATAGTGTGGCAAGTGCAACACAAAATCCATGCTTATGTTTTACTATTCAAACATATTTTTAATTTCTATTGGCAGATCTGAAATGACAGTATTAGCAGATTCACTTTTTTTCTTACAAACAGTGGCATAACTCACCTCTTCTTCTGTCATCTATTTTAAGAACTCTGTTCCACCAAGAAATAGAGCTTTTGGCTCACTCTTTGCAGCTCCATTCCCTTCTTGCAAAGGTAGCAAAGTATGTTGAATACCACACATCTCAAACTTATAATAGTTCTTGCTTCCATCATGCACTGCTTTCCTATAAAATTTCTAAGGTCTACCTTGCAGCACATGACACACATCCATAGGCATGATATCACAAGTAACTTTGTCTCTATATATGCCTATTTGGAAAGCCACTTCACTTTGCTTAGTAACCGGAAATTGGTGTCCTTTATGAAATCATGACACCTTGTAGGATGTTGGATGCTTGAACTTCTTAAGGTTCAGAGTTTCCACCATTTCAGTGGACACCAAATTTTCGGTGATTCCACTGTCAATAACTACATTGAAACATTTCCCTTGGACTTTGCATGTAGTTTGAAAAATCTTTCCTTTGTGAAGACTCTGCCACTTCCTTCTGTAATATTCCTAAATTAGCACACAGCTAATTGGAATATTAAAGTTTTGATTTTTCTCTTAGATAGAGAAATAAGAGGGTATGGAGACCCATAAATCTCCTTAGTAGGAATAAAGACACTCCTAGTGTGAATTGAGATCATCTAAAAATCTGTATTGAAGACCCTTAGGTGTGAAAAGGGGTTGGAGCACGAATACTGGGTCAACTTTGACCAAATCAATAGTGTTGTTATGGAGGAGTGGCATTCATGGTGGGACAACACAGTTTTGGAGGGATATTGAATACATGGAAGTAGTGACCTAATTTAGTAGGGCCAAGGGTGAGGAAGCTCATCACTTATTTAAGGAATAGGATGGCAGCCATACGGGGAATGTTTTGAGATTATTATTTTGATATGGTTTGTTTATACTTGTTTCTCTCTTCAGTTGTTTAGCTAAGATTGCATGTGTTGTTTAGCATAGGGTGTTCCTGGTCAGGAATCCCACCTCTTTCCTTGAGAGGCCTCTTGGAAGAGTATTGCACTACATTGTCCACTATTTGGCATCAGGCCAAGCTACATCTTTGTTGCACAATGCAGTTTCTGCAGAGTATTGTGTTATGTTGTAGGGTGCAGTAGTGGAGAGTTGATTTGGGTCACTTCCTTGCTTGATTTCAATTGGAGGAAAGTTTCCTTCCATTGGGAGGCTATAAAAGAGGACCCTTGAGCCTTATTTCATCATCCAACATCAGGCTAAGGTACTGCTATCAATTAAAGTGCAATTTTATGAAGAAACTGTTTTATTTCAGTGTGCAATTGCAGTAGAGGGTTTGGAGCCCGAGTTTGGGGAGATAGATTTTCAGTGAGGGGATCAGCCTCTCATTTGGAGAATCTATAAGAGGAGTTTTTCATACATTTCCAGATCAGATAAGTCACCTCCTACTATCTATCCAATTACAGAGATTATTCAGCCCTAGGGCCATATTTGTATTTATGCATTTTTGTGTATTTCAGGAAACCCTTTTCGAGTTACCTTGGAAATTTGTTTGGGAGCCTAGATCTTCACTCCCGGCATTATTTGAGCTAAATTGCAGCATATCCATATTTATATATCATTTATGTAGAATTTATGCCCTAAAAATTCATTGTCTTAGCTCATGGCATTTATATGGTAGTTATTTCTCATGTATTGACATATTTGTTTAGTAGAGGCTTGTTTTCCATTGCTTGAGTGACTTGATCCTCAACATCTTGTGCCTATTATTTCATGATATGTTTAATAATATAGTTGTACATTTGTCTCATATCATGGTGCGTTGATTTATTCACTTCTATTTCCATTTTTATGCACTATATTCCTGCTTTTCCCATTTGGGAATATTACAGTGGTATCAGAGCATAATCTTGGCTCTGCTTGTGGATCTCAGCCATTATGCTATCAGGAGAATAAGAAGAAGGAGAAAGAGATCAGAATGATGGAAGGAATGAGTTTTATCTCACCTCTTTTCAGATCTAAGAAGGACCTCACCAAGGGGGTCAAGCAAAGAAAAGTGGAGAAAAGCAATGAAACCACACTAGGGTTTCAATATGAGGAAGGACCATGCACTTCCTATCAGCAAAAGAGAAAACCGGTATTGCATAGAGCTCCAAAGAAATACATTATGCCTTTTTCTTTTGAAGAAGAAGACAAAAGGTATGGAGATGGAGGACACTTGGATCATGAGATTCTAAGTGAGTATCTTGCAGAATATAGATCTTAATCAAGAACTTTCAAGGAGAATCTAACTCTCCCACAGTTCATTCAACTTAAAGAAGAAAGGATCCCTTGCAACTATGGAACGAGGAAGTACAATATATTTCTATTGTCTACATCTGATGGGTCATCCACATGCACAAAAAAGGCTTGGGGAATGAAGTTGGATGCATTTTTCTTGCTACATCCAGTAGTAGAGAGAGACGTTGTTGAGATTGCAGCATTGCACCTAGAGGGTGAAGCAGACATTTGGTGGATCAGCTATTTGAGTCATGCAAGAGTGACTACATATGCAGATTTTACTCAAAGTTTGATCAAGAAGTTTGAAAAGAAGACATCAGAGGAAAAGAAACTTCTACCACCGCTTACTGCAGGAGCACTTGCATCAGGAGGAATAACACTTGCACCTTTGCAAAGTGGTCTTAATGTATTGACATATAGAGTCCCATGCACTATTCTGGAGATGCATGAGGAGGAGGAGACTTATACCAGCACTGATGGAGCCATAGGGGAGTAGCCATCATCATTAGTAGTTGGGGAAGTCATCAGACCAGAGGAAGGAACCCTTGTAGCAATACAAGATGTTCCCAAGCAAAACCAAGGTATGAAAATGTTTCCACTTTATATTATTTCAGCACATCTTATGTAGAAGTGTGGGAATATGCCATTGCATGACCTAGGGTCAGGATACACTACTGATTTGGAGCAACAAAATATCACTGCGCTGAGGAGCCTTGATTTGTTCAAGGATGAGATGTACATTCGTCCTAATATATCATTTTTGAGCTGCACACAACTCTTGGGGTTGGATTGTAGAATTTTGGAGGATAGGATGAATATTATCCTAGGAAATGCAATGCTGAACTATGTGTTCATCATTTAGCATGATCTTGAGACAGCAGATGCCCCATCATGGAGATCAACAGCACTGTCATTCAGCAGTAGTGATCAGTTGGGGGCCCAACCATTATTGGAGCATTCCAATGATCATTCTACATGTGTAGCAGGGGATAGGCAGATGGTTGATGAGATGCATCTTATCTTCCATTGTTATGCTGGATCTTTCTTGATGAGCACTTCATTGCTCAATGAGAATATTTTTCCTTCAGTATATTTTTATCCTTATGGGATCAATTTGGTCATTGGTGAGTGGTATTCATTTAGAGATCTCTAGGAGGCTACACTTCAACATCCCATGAAGTGTAGAGACAGTGAATTGGATTGGGAGAGTGGTATTCTCCATTGGAGGGATACCTATTTTGAGCATGATAGTAGACACTCACAGTTGGTTGGATGGGTAATGTTAATAAGCAAGAGGTTGAAGAGCCACTTGTATATCTATGACACAGGGCAGCAGGAGGCAAGGCTGCACTTGCTACTCTTGAAAGAGTTTGGTCAGCATGTGACATATCCTACTTTAAGGGATATTTTGGTGGATGGGACTTGGCATGGAACTTACATCATATGGCAGCAAGTAGTTTGGGTGCATTATTTCGATATGACATTCTTCATGTCTAACATCATGTTTTCACCTCTTGATTTGTGTGATGGAGGTGTGAGGATGCACCAAGAGCTATAGTTTCTTTGGCTACTCTTCGGAGAGTATGGCCTGAATTTCTCTCGTACTTTGCAGGATGTTTCAGGAGAAAGGGATGACATAATCATAGTGCATAGAGGCTTCCCTTCAGCATTGAAGGATCAGGAGGTACCTCCACAGAGGAAGGAGTCTCCCACACATAGCAGCATGATAGTGGATGAATTTGGCATATGTCATGTCAAAGAATGGAGTCATGGAGTGGCAAGAGCCTTATCACCAAGGCCAACAGTGTTGTCACTTGGGAGTATGTATCTATTGATGGAGTGTTCCAAGGGGAGTATGCATCCCTTCATTTTGCAGACCTTTATGAGGAGATTCTCATGGGAGGCCTCATCCATGGACCTCATTTTCAGCCCACTCACAATGCATGGTAAGAAATGTATTTCTATACTTATTGATCATTTCATAAAGTATTTTCATTCTCTCACCATCTATGTACAGTGCATTTCTCTACAAGAGGGCAATATTACTTTTGGGTTTCATGGTCATTCTATGACCAACATTTATGATGGAGATAGCCCTTCTTTGCATGATTGTGGGAAAATGTGGTGTTATTCTTGTTATTCTCAGCTGATATATAATGCCATTTACTACCTCCTAGTAGATGAGCAAACATGCACAGCTAGCAACTTGTTGGGAGACAACTTTCCACATGATGTTCTAAAACAACAGTTGGTAAAACTGCGCTGCATCCACTGGAGAAACCATTGGTACCAACCAAATTTTCACATAACCTTCAATATTTTTCTGATTTGGATACCATATGGTGATGATGTACCATTCACTTTGTATGGAATAGTTTGGGCTCATGAAACTAGAGGAGGGGTATTTGGAGATCCAGTTGTCCTTTTTTATCTTGAGGGCAACATTATTGCAGCCCAATATCAACAACATCTCTACACTTTTCATAAGTGGAAGGAGAGATGGCTTGGGGTAGGCCATTTGGTCTATCATGTTCAGTTATGTAGCCCACCTACATTGCAGGAGCCAAAGGTGGAGGATATTTTCCATGAGTTATCATTTTTTAGGGTGACTCACTTTGTGTGGATGATAGCTTGGAGCTTGGAGCTTCACATGGGAAGGAAGATTCCCAATCATTTGTTGATCCCATGCCTCAAGAAGGCCTCTAGACAACATTTAGTTGCCTCCATGGATATCCCATTTATTCATGATGACAGCCATTTGGATTTTTCACCAAAGGCATACTTATACACTTGGGAGGAGCAGCTTGAGGACATGTTGATGAGAGAGAATCTTGTTCATTGGAGGAACTTATCAGATGAGGATGCTACAGGAAGAGGAGAGGATCTTCATTTCTATCCTTGTAGTTGCTTGAGGAAAAGCAACATTTGGGAGGGGAGGATTGTAATATTCCTAAATTAGCACACAACTAATTGGAATATTAAAGTTTTGATTTTTCTCTTAGATAGAGGAATAAGAGGGTATGGAGACCCATAAATCTCCTTCGTAGGAACAAAGAAACTCCTAGTGTAAATGGAGGTCATCTAAAATCTATATTAAAGTCCCTTAGGTGTGAAAAGGGGATGGAGCATGAAGACTGGGTTAACTTTGACCAAATCAACAACTCTATTATGGAGTGGCATTCATGGTGGGACAACGCAGTTTTGGAGGGAAATTGAATGCATGGAAGTAGTGACCTAATTGAGTGGGGCCAAGGGTGAGGAAGCTCATCACTTATTTAAGGAAGAGGATGGCAGCCATACGGGGGATGTTTTGAGATTATTGTTTTGATATGGTCCGTTTAGACTTGTTGCTCTCTTTAGCTGTTTAGCTAAGATTGCATGTGATGTTTAGCACAGGGTGTTCCTGGTCAGGAATCCCACCTCTTTCCTTGAGAGGCCTCTTGGAATAGTATTGCACTACATTTTCCACTATCCGACATCAGGCCAAGCTACATCTTTGTTTTACAACATAGTTTCTACAAAGTATTGTGTTGTGTTGCAGTGTGCAGTAGTGGAGAGTTGATTTGGGTCACTTCCTTGCTTGATTTCAGTTGGAGGAAAGTTTCCTTCCATTGGGAGAACAACAAAGAGGACCCTTGAGCCTTATTTCATCATCCAGCATCAGGCTAAGGTACTGCTATCAATTACAGTGCATTTTTCTGAAGAAACTGTGTTATTTCAGTGTGCAGTTGCAGTAGAGGGTTCAGAGCCCTAGTTTGGGGAGATAGATTTTCAGTGACGGGATCGGCCTCTCATTTGGAGAATCTATAGGAGGATTTTTTCATACATTTATAGATCCTATCAGTCACCTCCTACTATCTATCCAGTTGCATAGATTATTCATCCCTAGGGCCATATTTGTATTTCTGCATTTTTGTGTATTTCAGGAAACCCTTTCCGGTTTATCTTGGAAATGTGTTTGGGTGCCTAGATCTTCACTCACGAAATTATTTGAGCTATATAACAGTAGATCCATATTGATATATCATATATGTAGTAGTTATGCCTTAAAAATGTGTTGTCTTAGCTCATGGCATTTGTATGACAACTATTTCTCATGTATTGACATATTTGTTTAGTAGAGGCTTGTTTTCCATTGCTTGAGTGATTTGATCCTCAAGATCTTGTGCCTATTATTTGTTGATATGTTTAATAATATGGATGTAAATTTGTGTAATATCATGGTGTGTTGATTTATTCACTGCTATTTCCAGTTTTATGCACTATATTCCTTATTTTCCCATTTGGGAATATTACACCTTCTCTGGTTTCAATAGCACCTTTTTCATGAGAAGAGCTTCTCCAACCTTTGGTACATTCTCCACTACAGGAGCTTGTGCTTCTGCCTGCTCTCCTTGTGCAACATATTTTCCTCTTTTCCCTGCATTCCCATTATCAGGACACTCATAGGATCAATGGCCTAATTTTCTACATTTGTAAGATTTGTAGACTGACTCTCTACCTCTACCTCACTAGTAGGGTCTTCCACCACTAGGCTCATATCCTTTCCCTTCATGTTCTTTCTAGTTAGAACCACCAGCCCCTTTTAAGCTAGAGCCTTCCCTCTTCTAGTTATTTTCCCTCTTCCTTTGGTAGATCCTTTTCCTCTACCAAAGGTTTGTTTTTTGAATATCTTCTCTTTTGATCTTAAAGCATACCGATATCCCCCCTTCATTGTGCTAGGGGATAACATGATAATCCCCTCTTGAATTTCCATCGTTAGTCCATTGACGTACCTAGTTGTATTTTCAGAGTTATCTTATATATAACCTCCTCTCAATTTAACCTTATAGAACTCTTATGTATACTCTCTCACAGTCTGCAACCTTTGTCTGATGTTTTGCATCTGTTTGTAAAGACTCAACTGATAATCCTTGGGTAAGAATTTGACTCTTGTTACCCATAATAACAATTAGGTTACTATAGGTTGGTCTTAAGTTGATTAGGTTGGGTCAATTAGGTTTGAATAAGGTATTTGAAATTTAAATTTTCAAAAAAATGCACATGCGAGGGGTATTGAAATTCATTTTTCGTGTGAATAGCTATGGAATGAAAACAACCCCCTAATCCCCCCCCCCCCCCCCATTTTTGTATTTATGAAAACAAATAATGGGTACCCTCATATTTTTGAATTTTTTCATGTCTAAATCCTTGTATTTATTTTTTCTCACAACTATTTATTTTAGTGTTAAAACCTTTATATTGATTTAATTTTCACACACACACACACACACCATTTTATATAATTTTGGGATCCTAAGCTTTGCATGGTTCTCCTTGTGCTACAAATTTTCAAACCCAATAGCCTATCCCCAATCATGTGCCTTAATAAATCCTTTTTACATAAATCGACCCCCATTGTTTTGTTATCTCAGACCCAAAACCCTAAGTGATTTCATTAAATCAAGATCACAAACCATTTAAGGTCCATGTTCCGAGGGTTCTGATGACATTTGTCAATTGTAGTGAATTTTCCCAATCAACTACAAGCAATATTGTTGTCTCAATCCCTGGGTCCCCTGGCCATTCGTGAAATTGAATTTCACATACATTTTAGGGTTGCGAGGCTAGGGATTAATGCTAATCCACAATAGGCTTAACTTAAACCTTAATTAAACAAATAATCATGATCAACAAGGTAATTAAATAGCTCGCATGAAAATCTTGCATATGAATGTTAGTATTTTCATAGTGTAAATATTCCATACTACGAAGCATAAGAAAGCTTTTCTCTCATGTAATGGCAATTAAGGATTCATAATATAATTATGCAGCTTCATTAAAGCACATTTACTCACTAAAATATTACATTAGTTTGCTCAATTTCGCTTATTTCTTTCATTTTTTCTCATAGCATTAGGAGAATTTTGAGGTCTAAAATGGGTATTCTAAGAAAAATGTACAAAAAAATAAATTTATAAGAACCAATAGGATTCAAGATGATGATGTCAAACATGGGGGATGATTCACCATTTTTAAGTAAAAGGGTAAAAAGATTAAAAAATAATAAAATAATAAAACTACTTTTTTCAACTCGTATTTTCAACTTATCTCCCAAACGTTTTACTCAAATTTCAAGTGTGAGTACTCATTGGATGCAAAATTTAATTCCTCATCCAAGGAGTACCTATGTTGCATACTTTTGATGGACTCTGCTACACGACAAATGAGAAATACATGAAAAAATCGTGATTACAATCACGTTTTTCATGTATTTATAATCTTTCGTGTAGTAGGATCCATCGAAAGCATGCAACATCGATACTCCTTGGATGAGGAATTAAATTTTGCATCCAATGAGTACTCCCGCTCGAAATTTGAGTAAAAACTTTGGGTGATAAGTTGATAATACAAGTTGAAAAAGTAGTTTTTTCCTTTTTTCCCTCTAAAATTTGATGATGTAATCAAATGTTGTTTTATTATTTCCACTATTAATTTATAATTTCCTTACGAGGCCCATTTTAGACCTAAAAATTCCCCTAATGGTCCCTGCAATGAACACCTTCTTCTACAAATAATACAATGAGGCAAAAAGAAAATAAAGCACAAAATCCTAGGTAGAAAGGATGCCCAAATCGTTGAATTGAAATTGAAAATGAAAATCCTGAGCAACAGTATAATAAATGTAGTAATATTCAAGGATTTTAAACAGGGAAATGACCAAATCTTAAATGCACAAGTTAGATTTTTTGAAGATTTAAGCATGGTACAAGCCCAACAAGACATAATTGATAACTCTTGGATGAGGTATGTTGTTCCTTGGGAGACAATCTCTAGCTGTTAGGAGATCAGTGCCCAAGACCTTCATTGTCACTTATAATTAAATTTGTTTGTTGTCCCTTCATATTGTAACCCCAAAATTATAAATTAAAACCCTTTAATCTTTACTGATAACATAACTCTTCAAAGTGCCATTAAATGATAAATGTGCATTAATAGGAGAAGACGAAATGATAGTGAAAACCATTAACAATATGTTATAAATCACATAAAATATTATCTCTGATTTAGAAGAAAACGGTTGCAAGAAATGACTTCAGAATAAAAGATCTCATCATTAAGGAAATTTACTCTAACTTACAGATGTAAATTAGACACTAGCAACTTTGTTACTTTACTCCAATATACGAAACATATATAATATGGAACAGGAGGAACTCAACGCATTCATCAATTGCTTGAAAATTCTTTGAATATGTTTATTAATTCCATAAAGACAAAGTACAAAATTGGAAAAAATTCTGAGGCCCAAAGTTCGGAACCTCCTTTCTTCTTTGAAAGAGTCTTAAATACATTATTACAAAATGGACAGTTATGGAAATTTCAACTTCCAAAATTGTTTTCTTCGACCATTACAATAAAAGTAGAAAAAAAAACATCTGCAGTAAAACAAAGTAAAGTAAATGTGAAACATCATTCGATCATGAGGTGGTAGCGGCCTAAGATCCTAGAATGGAAGAAGTTCATGTGTCTGCATCATTTTATTGCGAGGACATCCATTCTTTACATTTTCTCCACATGTCTACATTTGGGCTGGGACAATTTGCAAGCTTGACACGTGCCATTCTAAAATCTGTGATCCTGGAATACGAGGGTCTTTCTGAAAAGAAATTTTTCATCATCCATAATAACTGAAAGTCTTTATGCAAAAATTTCACAATTGTGGCTCCCTTCAGAATAGCGTTATTTTCATGTTTGTTGCCAATTTTACTCTTCACCTCAACTAGAAAAGTTTCAAATGTCTCCCAAGGGAGAAGTTTTCCTTTTTGGTCCCAACAGGATGGAAAACGAGCTCTGGTTCTTTTATCAAACAACACATTGAACCTTAACGCTGCTTCTAGGACTTCCTTCAGCTTTTTTTCTGTATTATTCTTGTATTAATTCTTGATGATCATCTTGTTAAGAGCCATCACACATCGATTCCTATCTTCAATCCTTAAATTATTCAACTCATGAGTATTTTTAGAATTAATAAAATTAATTAATATCTTGGCATATGAGGCCATGTTTTGCAACTTCTCTTTATTGGAAACAAGGACATTTTCTAGGTCCCTCACAATACTCTTTTCTTCCCCAATAATGATCAACAAATCCCATACTATCTTGACAACATCAATAATTTCATTTCAAATAATATCCCTGGATTGAATAAGGGATACATTTCCCTTCACTTTCTCCTTTAGCTCTTTGATATCCTGATAGGCATTCTGATATTCCTGCCTATATTTTTCTGCATTGTCCTTGGTCATATGCAACTCATTCTTTGTAACCTTGAGCACTTTATAAGCTCCTTCCAACTCCCTCTGAGCTTTCTTTATATCAATTTCTTCCAATCTTAACTCAGTTGAGACTTGAGTTAATTGGGTAGTAGGGTCTTCTGAATTAGATGAAACAACTACTGTACAAACATGAGAATCAATTTATTTCTGCAACATCTTGCATGTCTCCTTCAATTTTGCAATTTCTTGATCCTTGGCAAAAAAATCTTGCAACAAATGCTCTTTCTTTATCTCCACCTGGGCTACTTCAGTAGCCATAGGATGCTCACATGTTGGAAGCTTCAGTTTCTTCTTCAAACTCTGAATTTTAGATTCAACATACTACAAGAGTTTCTGAATGTCTAATATGTCTTCAGGATCAACACCAACTTTAACAATTATTTTCTTCAATTCCTCATTCTGCGTGAAATAATCTCTTGATTTAGCTTTTCCAAACTTCAGTTGTTTGATAACTTTACTTAACATGTTTTCAACTTTAGCGGTGGCTGAAGTAGTCTTATTCAAATCATTAAAGATTAATTTTCATGTTTGCATTTGTAAATTAATCTTGTCAGGAAGAGGAATTTTCTTGGCATCTATTGTTAAATTAACAGTTTTGAAAGAAGAATTAGAATTCACATTCATAGCTGAAGGGTGAGAGAAATTTATCTTCAGTTGATCCCTTTCTAAGTCCATTGTTTTCAGTAGTCTTGTTTGCTCAAGAGAAATTTGAGCCTCAGACTCGAACTCAATGTTTTTTCTTATCTTCTTATTTCTTTCTGCAATCTGTGAGAAAACGTTCTTAATTTTTGACAGGGAGTCATGACTTGAAATATCTGGAAGAGTATATGAGGGAGTGCAAGAGATATCTCCCAATTGCAAATAATATGCAGCAAAAACTGAAGAGTTTCCCTCTTCCATGGTCTTGCCTTCTTGGCTTCATTCCCTGTATCAGTTTCCAAATCAATTAATTCCTCTCTTCCTATTTTAAGACCCTTTTCAGTAGGGTGAGGAGTTTCTACCTCCATTTTATCAAACACAGAAGTATGTCCTCCATTTTACAACTTCTCCATCTCTAGCCTTGATTCATGAAAAAATCTTGAATAACCATTTCCCACTTTGCAGTTTGAAATCACATAGTATGGGTCATAATCCCATTTCCCCTCCAATGAAAAATGCATGTCAGTTTAAATTTTGTGATAAACTTCTAGGGCATGTCTGGTGTTTACAAGGAATGTCCCTACTGTCCTAGGTAGCTTAAGCATATGATATTTATTCACTGGAACAAAATGGACCTAGTCAACATTAAGACCTTGCCTAATGGAATTCCAGGAAAACAATTTCATGGGAACAAACATAAGAAATATAAAAGGTTCTATATCATCTCCAAATAATATAATTTCAGTATGTTCCTTATGAGAAAACCAATCTCCATATCTCACATATTTTCTCAACTTCAAAAAGGACCGAGCTTAAAGCAATAATCTAGGTGAAACCCCTCCATTTAAAATTGCATATACTATAGGAAGGAAAGAGGAGGTGAATTCAAACAATCCTTAATTTTGTACCTCTCTTCTCACTAGGTCTCTCCAAAATATCACTGACTGCTTATTCTTATTTACATCGACAATTTTCAGCCCCAACTGAGTAAAGTTATCCACATTATTGTAAAGAAATAAATATGTGACCAAAAAAGGAAACTTGAAACTGCTAGTGATTGACAAGCTCATAAATTGATTATTGATAACATTCTCTAGATAAGTGGGAGTATCCAAAATTATCCCACGATTCATTATCAAAGAAAAAATTCCTAGAATTGACTTATCTACCACCATGCCATCTTCCCTCCCTAGGACTTTGGCCAAAATTTGAAGAATTGATCGTACATCTTCAGAAAAGGTATTCAAAGGAAAACTATCTCACTCCAAGGAGAATTTTTATTTTTCGGGCAGGAGATAAAATACAATTTGGGTAAATTTAGGCCCTAAAAATTCTTGAAAATATGAAGGAAGGGATTCATCAGTGAAACTCACATAACTGCAGAGGGATAACAAAAATATTTCCTTGTAAATTGAGTTGACACCTGGAAAAAATTTCCCCCCAACTGGTTTATGACAAAGCATATATGCGGTTACATGGAGGAAACCAACCAATGAATAAACGCAAGAAACATGTAGTTCTGGGGACCAAACACTGACAGGACTCTAGACTTAATCAAAGCAGAGTAAATTGGGGACTTTTCCTGGCTTAGAACAACATGTTGATAAAAGAGAGGGTGGTCTACTGTGAATATAGTATCCACAGTGTCTGTTTCTTTTTCCATTAGTGTGATATGAGTGGAAGACCCAGCAATGGAAGATTTCTTCATCATTTTGAAAAATTGTACCAGAATAGTTATGTGGGTTACCTGGTTGCATTGAAATGGTTGTTTATTTGGACACTGGTACGAGAACTTGGAGACATTAGCAGTTCAGGAGGCAGACGTGGATGCAAATGAGGACAAACCTCCTTTTATAGCGAAGGAAAATGAATGGGCAGGAGAAAAACATACGGAAACAAATTAAATGATGAATTGATTGACATATAGTTGGGGGTGATGTGGAGGATGACGTGGAGGGAGAATTGGAAGGTGACCTGGCTCACTTGATGTCGTCGCAGGGTCTGTCGACTGTCATCAAGTTGTTGTCACTGTGGAGTGACTCCGTAGTACGGGCTCAATCATAGGGCAGTGCACCCCCAGAAGCTCTGGGCCACACATTATGGTCAACCAACAGGTCACAACTAAAACATCTACATCAAGAATCCCCAAAGCATCAAATGCCAAGATAATAAGCAAAAAATGTAAAAGGAATTTACAACAATCTAAATATATGATCAAGGAAATTGAGTAATATTGTTCTGAGTTAATTAATTCATTGCTCCAAATTATAAGAGAATTTGACATGTCTAATGTACCATTCCCAGAGAATTCCAACAAAGAAGATGTTTTCATCAATGATGTGTTAAGTCACGTGAGTGGTATACAAAATGATATTGGAAATTAGAAATATCTAACTTAGATGTAATTTCCAATTTCCTTGTCAAACCACATAGAAACTACATCATGGTCAAAGATATGATATCCATAATAGCATAAAAATCACTATTCTTAAAAGACGGGATATACATAGGCCAAATTAGTATGCTCTTTGACCAACCATAGTATATTTCTCACATCTTGAGCATACATGGGTAATGGAAATCCTTCCCAGAAGCTTCTAGTTCAACCATTCTAAAAAATAATTCATTGAATTTGTTGGAGATTAGAACAAATTATATTTAAATTTTCTATTTTTATTTGTGTTGTAACAAAACTAGGATAGACACTTGAAGTTAAGAGGCTTATTTAAATAATCTTCATAGATTATATTACGGGTTCTAATTTTTTGGAAGAAGTAGACACTTTGAACAATTGTAAAGTTTGTTTTGGAAGAACACCTTGAACACTTCATATTTTCAAGTTTTTTTTTATCAACTGAATATCATATTTTGCTATAATTTTGCATGTTATCTTTTGATGAAATTGAAATATCAATACTTTTTCTTGATATAATCGATACCGTGTATAATTGATTAGTTACTGTGAACTAGTTATTTCATTTGATTATTAGTATGATTAAGTGAATGATACAGATATGAACGTTGTGAATTTAGTCGTTTCAATTAACTATTTATTGAATTTTACATCATTTTCATTCTAGTTTATTTATGTTGTCAATCTCAAGATCCAAATCTTAGGCTTATTGCTAATCTTTCATAATTCATGTACGATAATAATAATAATGCTAGGATATAGAAGAGTGATAATAGTTTATGTTAGTCAAGGTTGTCATTGATGTCAATATGGCATTGACTGAGATGTCTGGTTCTAGATGATGATGTCATAACTCTTGTTTGATAAATTTTGTATCAATTAATATGTCAAGCTAGTGGCCACTAATGAAGAAGTCTTAAGAAGTGCCAAGTGCCAAGCGTCAATAATATGCCTTGTTTGATGATCTAGATATTAAGTACCATTTAAGTATCTAATAGCCCTTGATGACATATGGAGGACTACACTTGATGATGCCATACACTTTAAAAATGATCACACTTGATGATGGCACTTGATGAGGTCTTGATAACATGGTTGGAGATCATTTGATGATTGGAAGACTGCTTTGGAGTTGTTGACAAATTAATAAAGGCTGCACTATGACATTTCACTGCACTAATATATGATGACATTGTTGATACGTGATGCTACATGAATGTTTCACTCCTACATAATGACTCTATGATCCTATGATAACATTGATAACAATGAAGAATCCAAAGAATGAAGAAGCCACGCTGTCCCAAACGTTCCTCATGTTGTCCCACACTTTTTTATGCATAAAATTTAAGGACAGTCACAAAGAAAAATATTTTTCCCAACCTTAGAGGAAATCTTTCAACACGGGACCTAGACCATCTTTAAGAGGTTTTTTTCCCCTTTCCAATGAGCCCTTATTTGTCCCGAAACTCCTATTAGTTTGTGAGATATTGAATTTTTAAGACTAAGAAAATTATATTTAGTAGTGAGCCGACCTACACTTTCTCTCTAAAGTCGGCCTCCCTCCAAAAAGTCACGTCCCCTCATTCCAATCGAAAATATGTATATATAGGTTCGTACTCCATCCTTTGGGTCAAGAATTTCTGTGAAAAAACACAGAAAATCAGGAAAACGAAAAAGTGTGAAGGGGGATGAGAAAGATAAAAGAAATAGAATATTTTGGGCAATTGTTGTATTCAGACCTATTGCTACTACACAGTCAAACTCAGATTAGACATATAAAAATCAGAACTGTGGTTTATTGTTTTGGCATATCTTCAAATTCAAAAATACATACCTCATTTTTGTGATGTGTCACAATGATATGGACCTACAGTTATCAAACAGCTTGGACCAAGGTTATTTTTGTGGAACAATCAACATTTCAAATTTATATTGTGAGATCAGTTCAGATTTATTGCA
Organism: Pinus albicaulis; assembly: GCA_034641835.2. Classification (NCBI taxonomy): domain Eukaryota; kingdom Viridiplantae; phylum Streptophyta; class Pinopsida; order Pinales; family Pinaceae; genus Pinus; species Pinus albicaulis. The sequence goes on from CM076576.1 coordinate 163,440,439, forward strand.
GATTACAGTTCAATTAAGGTTTGGACCTAACCTCACCTCAAGACCTGTGACAAAGATTGTGGATTGTTGGACTGAAATGTGACAGGTTACAGGAGCTCGTTTTTCAGACCTTGTTAAGGTTCAAACCTATGAGATTGCAACCTTGTGAAGGATTTCTTAATCTCTGGTTCAAACTTGTTAAAGTCTACACCTCAGATTGCAGATTTGAGATCACTACCAGGACACAGTACCTTGAACAATCACCATACAGCTTTTGGGAATCATTTGAAGGATGATGAGGCATCCTATTGAATTATTTTTAAGTAGAACATGGGAGCATAAAAAGAGCAGTTGGAGCAGACTCCTACAAGCCCTTATCTGAGACTAAATATCTCAGACTTGTGACTGACAAATTCATTGTTTGGAGATCAGTGTTCTGAGTACATACTACCTTTGCAGTGAATCTGTTGTGACAGTGACACCTTGTAGACAATTTGTTGAAGAATCCTTGAGCAGCTCATTGATATCACTTGAAACAGTCTATTAAATAACCCTTGAAGAACTTTGTGAAGCAGCATATTGAAGATATGTAGAGATCCTTGGTGAACATGATAGATTGTTGAAGCCATTATTATGTGACTTGGAGAAATGTTTTGGGTACGATGAAGAGCAGTGGTGACACCTTATAAGAAGAAAAGGTTGTCATTGATGATGTGACAAAGAGACTAAGTGTGACAGGGCTTGTTGAAGAAGACTTTGGGAGCCGTGAAGAATAAACAACATATATTGTCGAAGTGAAGTTGAGGGTTAGAGCCCAAGAGGTTGGACCCTAATAGAGACAAGGTTGGTGCCTTGGAAGATAGGGTTGGAGCCCTAGATGATTGGAGTCCTCAAGAAACCAGGTCGGAGCCTGTACCAGAGATAGGGTTGGAGCCCTAGAGGTTGGTGCCTCAAATTGACAAGGTTGGAGCCATGGAAAGACCAAGTTGGTGCTTGGCACAATACAGGTTGGAGCCTGGAAGATTGGAGTCTTCATCTAGGGTTGGAGCCCTATATCATTATTGTGCTTTACTTGTTGTAAAGAAGAAATTAATATAAGTATCTATTCCATCATTATTCATTTTGTGTTCTAAATATAAGTGATTTAACTGGTAAAATTAACAATTGAAAAGAAATACTAATTCACCCCCCTCTCAGTATTTCCAATAGTTTAGTATATATTTTCTTTTGAATAGATATAATTTCAACCTTTAGTTTACAACGATTTTCCAAAATCTCTTTCATAACTTCATTCGTTAGAATATTCTTTTAGGATTTCTCCATATTTTGGAACAATGTATTTAGGAGGAAGCTAGGGCACATAGTGAGAATCACCATCCAATATGGATGTAATATGGGTCATGTCAAAGGAAAATATATTTCACTATTTCATTATTTTAGGCCAAGCATGAGAGAAAAATATTGGTTCTGAAAGAGGTTGCAGTGGAGGACGAGGCACAACTCGTTAAGAAATTCTATAGATTATTAAAGAAAGAGAACGTATCACTCCTAGATTCAGAGGATATTTCCAAAGATGGTTGGTATCTAGACAGTGGTGCCACATGCCATATGACAAGGGAGTGTGATCTATTTCAGCCACCTGGCTCTGTGGCTACTGGATTCTTGGTGAGGTGTGGGATCCACAGTGAAGGAACAATCGGTACAAGAGAGGGTTCAATTGTATTTGAGTTAGAATCAGGATGGAATGTAGCCTTTTGATCATGTTCTATATGTTCCTCGTCTAAGAGTGAATTTTTTCTCTGTTTCAGCCTTGGAGGATCAAGGATATATAGTTGAGTTCAGAGGAGAGTCAGTACAATTATGGCCAAAGGGATTTTTGTACGCTCAGGACTCAATCATATTGGGGATCAAAGAGGGACAATTGTATCGATTATGGTGTCAACCTCTAGTTCAAGAGGGACATAGAGCTAGTTATGCAACTTTTTTGAGCAGGCAGGAGGACCACCTTAGCAAACCCACTTGATAGGAATGGACCCAGCTGGAAGAGATGGGATACTCAAATGACTTCAGCAGAACTTTAGTTGGTAACCATAGCACATATGAGTCAAGTTTCCAGATTCAGAGGGAGCAGGTTGCTCCAATTCATAGGGAGCGGGATTTTGAAAAACTTATGAAAAATGATTTTGAAAAACTTTGTGATTCTACTCTCATTGATAAAAAGTGATATTATTAATATGTTTAACATGTAGCTCCAAACCAATGTTATGCATTTTTTTTTCATTTTTTTTCACTTGAGAATGTCATGGTTACATCAATCCACCTCCCAAGGTGTTTATATCAAGTGTGATCAAGTTAGATGTATATATGGTAGCATATTTGTTTTTAGCATGGTCAGAATTTTTCTAAAGGACATATTTACAAAACCTTAAAAAGCAAGGAGCCTACCAATGTTGAGATCCTCTCTTACATGAAAATATATATGAAGTTTTCCCTTATATTAAAATTGGGTATATAGCTGCAAATGTCGCAATTACAAAAGCATTTAATGACAAGGATACAATGCACATAATTGATTTTAAAATTTCTCATGGAAGCCACCACGTACTAATGACTCAATCATATGAAGAAGGTGGATCACCCTGTATTAGAGGTTACTCAAGGTCAACTAATACACTTAGTTGGAAAAGGATTATCAAATATTATTAAAACTTATCAATTTCATTTTGCATTTCATGCTCTATCTATTTTCTGGCCTAATGTTAATGTCAATATGCTTGATATTCAACATGGGGAAGCGTTGGCTATAAATTTATTTTTACAATTCCAACATATACCTAATTAGAGTATGAGTACAAGAACCATCAATATTTGATTTTAGGCTTGCGTCCCATATAATGATATGCATATTCAAAGATATTTCACTCAAAACTCATTGTCCAACAATCATAGAGCACTCAAATCGATTCTTTTAGAGACATAAAGAGCATGGAAAATTTTAAGGATGGAAGTTTATCTTAAAGTTTAGAAACCTTGGCGAATATTACTAGTCACTAATATTCAAATTGCAAATTTTTTGGCAATATTTTTTTAAAAATATTTATATTTCCAATGATTTTATATTGGTCAATATAATATTTTGGCAATTTTTAAGGTAAAATAATGGTGTACTATAAAATTTGGGCGAATAATTTTAGAAAAAAAATATAAATTGGCGAATCGTGTTTTGAAAAAGCATGGAAAATTAGCACACCTGTGAATATTAGCCCCTAAGATTTTCCCTGATAACGAGTTACCACAAAGAGAAATTTTCTATTTCTTTCAAACTTTTCGAATCTCTATTTACACAACAAAATGCCAACATAATTCGGAGGTTGACAACCTGTCAAAAAGGGGATTGCATATGATGGTGGGTACCCTACACTATGTTCACACCATTGCTGGTCGAGAGGTGGACCGGGGACACATACAATTACCATGACTATCATTACACCTCCTTTTTTGTTTATGTTTCATATCCAATTTCTTTTCTGATATATGTTGGATGTTGGACAGTGAATTATCTCAGATGTGAGACTCGTGAACAATACTATTTTTTGGATCCTTGTCACATGTGCTACTTATGCACTATATGATGATTGTATTTTTTTATTACTTTCGCCTTCCATTTTTTTTATTTTTTATCTCTCTCTATTGTCAGAGGGGTGTTTGTTGAAGATGGAAACAAGAAACAGTGAAGGAGGCATCCTGGAACATCTTTCCTTACCTTAGTTGGAAAGTGATCACCTAAACTAGGTGGGGGCCACACAGGTGATTTTTGTCGCAAAGTCTATTTTTAGACATATGGATCATATTCTATGAGTTGCAGAATGCTATTTGTGGATGGTTGGTCAAGTTTGTAAAAATATATGGACCTCTATTTTTAGACATTGGGCGAAGTCTATTTTTAGACTGCCAATCTAAAAATAGATCAGTCGAATATTATTAGCCCTTAATAATATTTGGAATATAAACATTATCTTATCCTCTTGGAGCACTTCAGTTTGATGCTTGGATGTGGCACATGCAGCTGACAGAAGGAAATACGCTTTTCCTAAGGGTTAGTTGAGCTATTGCATGTTTGACTTCAGTTAGAACTCATGTGGCAGAGTTTGGTGGAGTTGACGAGACAGTTGGTGGAGTTGTGTTCGGTTTAACTTAGTTGAACTAGTTGTATTTAGTCTAACTGATAAATACACTAGTGATGAGTGGTGTGAATTAATTATTAATTAATTCACTAATTGATAAACTCATAAATCAACTAAAGAATACATCAGTTAACTGCAGTGCATGGACAGTTTAGTTGAGACCAGTGTTAGAGGTGGGTGAAAGGGTGAGTCTACTATCAGTTGTGACTATAGCTGTGCATGAGATTTGCACACACATTGATTGAGATTGCCAATGAGGATTGTGCAGTACAAGACAAGGGGACTCAAACTTGGATCTCACAATTAACCATCTTGGATTGCGCAGTAGAGGCAGGCTAACAGGTGGAGGAGATTTGAACTTGTGACTTGTTCATATCTGAGCTTGTGTAGTGTGTAACAATTGGAGATAGTGCTGAGAGCTTGTGAGGAGTTTGTGCTATGTATTGTTACATTTTCTCTATCATTATAATATACAGATAGTTGGGGGTTTTCAGCTGTAAGCTTTCCCCATTACATACTGTGTTCTATGTGTGCTTGATTATGTTTTAATGTGCGCATGCGACTGCTTCTATTTCCGCAAATTGATGATCAATTGTAGAAGAGGTTATGTATTATGCATGAAGCTCAAATAGTGTGTAATCAGGATAATCTCGGTGAATAATTCAGCTATTATTCAAATTTCTATAGTGGTTAGTGATTACATCACTCTAAAAGCATGTATATGGCACATGAAATGTGGAACATGATGGCATATTCAGAACTCATGTTAAATTTTTTCTATCTTTAATAAAATAGTTTGTTTTTTCTTCTAGAAAAAGAAAAGAGCTAATTGCTCTTCCTCTTTGAATAAGGAAAAAAACAAGATCGAAATTTATAATTTCTATCCCTAAATAATCTCTAACCAAATACCATGTATTTTATCAACAGGGTGACAAGGGGAAGGAACCAGCCTCAAACCAATCGACATATGCTCTTGAGGAAGTTCTTACTGAAGAACAAATTTATATATCGATTGATTTGATCCAAACAGTGAAGAGGCTTCTCGTATAATTAAACGAGTTAGATTTTTAAGTATGATTGAGCCACGGAAAAAATATATAAGAGACAAAATCAGAACCATGATGACCCAAATCCATCAACATGGGGTAAGTAACTCATTTAATTATCCCATTTATTTATTTATGATTTTAATTTTCTCACCCTTCATAAAAGAACTCTTTATTTTACAGGGTATTTTGAGGGAGTTTGATCCTCATGGTGAGGCTATGGGGGTCGACGTTGGTAGCAACACCTTTGATCCGCTTATGAGTGAAACACTGAACACACTGACCATTAATGAAACTCTTGAACAGGGTGACACACCATTATCTGCACCCACTGAACAACACACAGAAGGATTTGCATATGATGCAGATCATGATTCCATCACATCTAGTCAAGCAAGCTTTCCTGGGTTTACTCATGTTACTAGCACGGTAACACTACCATTTACATTCTTGGTAGATGATGACCATGTTCACTTGAAATTAGAAAAGCTTCCAGGTTTTAGAATTCTGTAATTTACAGTAGCACAAGGTGACTGAGTATCTCATACAGGTAAATTTTCATATTATACTTGATTGTCAATATTCAAATGATTTCCAAAGAAAATATGAAAAAAGAAAAGAAAAGAGGGTATAAAAAAAAAACCCCCAAAAATAATTAATACTGAAAGTGCTGCAAATCAAAATTCCACTACTTTTTCGATAAGTTTTTCCAATCATACAGTTTAAGCATGATCATACAATTTTGAACTTTGTTTATAGGTTAGAAAATGAATATTGGCCAAAAAACCTAATCTTGGCCAATCAGTATATAGGTAGAAATTAAGTTGGTTCAACAGTTTAATATGAACCAATGGGAGAAATAAGGGATAGATTTTAGGTCAGAGTTTCAAATAAAAATGATTTAGGGTCTGCAAGTCCAAATGCACCCTACAAAAGAACAAAAATATGTTAGATAAGTAGTTTGGGTAGGTGTTAGGGTCCTATAATAATAGGATTCATAATTTTTAATTGGCTCTGTTAAAATCTTAAAATATTGTACATACCTTTACTTTCTGCAAATGTATTCCCATATTTAAAAAATGTAAAGAGGGTAAAAGTCCTAATAGAACAATCAAAGGACAAAAAGAAACAAATATCAAGAAAGAATATTAAATATGAACCCCACTAAAATGGATCATGAAAGTGTTGCACGTTCAAATGCCACTACTATTAGTTTACTTTTGCAAATAAGATTATGTGTTGATTTTCCTAAATGCCACAATCCATGATGGTGAAACAGCTTAAACTTGACCTTTCATGCTTTAAATTTCATGTTTTTAGATAGAGAATAAAGATCTATCCAAACAGTCTAATCTTGGCAGATCACTAGTTAGGTAGAGAAATAATAAGGAGCTCAACAGTTTAATTTGAGACCTTGGAAGAAATAAGGATAGAATTAGTTATTTTGATGTTTTAAAAAGAAAAATGAATAAGGGTTTGCAAGCTCAAATGCACCCATGTAAATGAAGAAAAAATGTTAAGGTAGTTGATGGGTAGGCAAAAGCAGTTTCACAAGGCATGTATAAACATCATTTGGTATATTAAAAATTTCCCTTCCCACAATGTGTTCCAGTATTAAATCCTTCAGTCATAAAGACTCAGAGCATTTCTCTGACTTTTGGTGGGACCAGACCCACATCTTAATGACTGATTGGCACAAAGATATTGGATTCCACCTCATTGAAACCCTCCCCCTTCATAAAAAACCTTTTCCCTTAACATCACTCATTTTACCCTACTATAACCCCTTTTCCTAAGTCAAAATGCATATTCAGCTTTGGAAAAGTAAAAAAACCCCTAAAAATGCACTTATCCTAAGTTTTCAAGTGTTAAATGTTAACATTGGGCCCCCACTATGAAACTCCCGCCTAAAATCATGTTTTAACACTATCCTAAGTGTATTTTATTTCTTGCATTCATTTCATTTTTAACACTAAAATAATATATTAACTCCTTTTATATACCTTTTATCTCGTATTAATATAATTCATGCATATATAATGCTCCCAACCCATATTTTTATTTTAACAAATGGTATAATATTCCCCACATGTTATATATCCCGGTTCCACTATATATAACCCCCGAGAGTTCTAATATCATATTTACCCGCATCCTCTTTGTTAATACATTAACCTACGCCTATCATAATAAACCCTGATTATGTATTAAACATTAACTTAATACATAATAATCTCTTGCACCATTGAAATCACCTGGCCCCACATCATTTAACATTGCAACTTCATCGCATCATCCTAGCCGTTTGCTTTCACCCACTAGATCTAATGGTGGATATTGCCTATCACACGTTTCATTGCGCGATGGTTAACCAACCCCAATGCTTGAAAAAAGCATGGTTTTAAAGGTTTCTCTCACCTCCACGCATCATATTTATGTTGGATTGCATCAATCCTTCCGATTACACTTACCATATTTGCTCGATGTGAAAACTACCATTTCATTGTGTGATAAACCACTGGTTTACCCCATGCACTGTGCGTTAAATAATACGTCCACTGCGACAAGATACCATTCCATTCTGCGCTAAAGGACAAAAGCCAATATAAAAACCCCTGATGCCACTGTGCTAAAACCTATCTGCACCCTGCATTATGCAGAAAATCCAATATAATGAATCTACTCTGTCATCTAAAACCCATTGTTCTGTCCATAACTTATTCTATTTAAACTGTGAATTTGCAACAGAAAGACCTAAAAGATCATTGCCGCTCGAATCAAAAGCCCCATGTTGTGGCTAGAACTCATTTCACTCAATTTCCAGTTCCCTAAAGTCACTATTTGTTTCCCTTCAAGCCTTTGTTTCATTAACTGTTGTTTCTTTTTGCAGGTTATTAGCAGAAGGAGAATTTGGAGAAACAATTGATACTAGTTCAAACTGCTTATTCCAAAAAACTCACAAGGAAATGAATTTAAATGTTTTTCCTTGAAATAAAGATTCCAAACAATAGAATAGAAAGAAATCATTTACTCAAAGAGAAATAAATTTTCACAAGTGGTCATAACAGAGGATGAAAACATTTCCATCAGCAACTCTTACTGTAAAAGGTAAAAGTGAAAAGGTAACAGAGTAGTCAAGGTAAAACAGTAAAAGTAAACACGGAGGAAGTAATGGTTAAAATAATGTGAAAACACTTTTACCAGCAACAATGAAGCTTATCTAAAGTAAAATTCAAAACAGTTAAACGAATAAAAAGGTTAAAAGATGAAAACAAAACAGGAAGGGACATTTTCCAAAAATTTCCTGTTTAAGTCATAGTATTGTAGAAACTATTGTGGCCAATCCAAGATGAATTTTTAAACACTGGAGGAGGTTTATGTTCATAATATTCCAATATAAAAAAAAATATCTCACTTTATGCACAGGTATTACAGAATTAGAAATACATTTACATCTTCATAGCCTAATTTTCATATTGTGCAAAATCTTGTTTTGGACATATTTTTGCAGAGTATATTGTGAACAGCTGCAACTAAATTTTGGGAAACTGAGAGAGGTTTATCTCAAACACTCATCTATCTACAATAACCTCTTACCAATTTTACAGATATATCTAGGATTGAGATATACAAAAGTATCACGGGACCCTAAATTTGCAGAATTTCTGGAGAAAAATGCACAAAGGAAGGAGATAGTTAGTGACTTGGAAGCCTCATCATCAACTAAGAGTTGCTATCAAATTCGAATTTCTCTTCTTTGTCTCCATAAATCCATAAATATAGTGCCAAATAGATTCATTAGTTTTGAGTGTCCTTTATTTAAGGTCTATTTATGTAATACAGTTTGAGATATTTGTAAACCAATCTTGATATTTTTTCAAGATATTCTAGTTTAGAATTTGTATAAATACTTCATCATTTGAAGTATTGACAGTGGATTAATTGCTGAACATTTATATAGTTATAATTTTCTGAACCTGAAGGGTTTTTGTATCAATTTCAAGTCAGCATATTGGATCACAGGAAATAAAGCATCATATTACAGGATTCATGTGTTGGGCCACTGCAGTGAAGTATTTCACTTGTCATTTTGTCAATTTTCTTATGTTTTCCATATATTCATGAATGTGTTCTAAATTTTAATGATAACCATGAATTTTTATTTCAGAATTTGTTAAAAGCACTCTGTTATTGACTCACTATCATTTAAATGTTTTCTGCTGATATCCAGACTAGGGAACCCTTAATTGCTCCCTAATTTCGATTGATATCTACCTTTTCACTCCTTATCCAGATTTAAGAGCCCTTAATTTCTCTTTATCCCGATCAACACCATTCCAACGTCAGCCTTTGAAGATCTAAAGTGACTCTTCTATCTTTCCCTGTGAAAATTTGCCTTTAGACCTTGATCCTGATATGTTTGCTTGACACACTGACTCCATTTTCCCAATGGGATATAGGTCTATAGTTATCCATATCATTAAGTTATTTTCCCACCAATCCAAATCAAAACCCCAAAACCAATTTTCCCTATATAACTAGCCTAAAATCAGATATAAAAACAAAGTTAAATCTTATAGAGAGAGCCCTCTCTGAGCATTAGGAAGACTAGATCCTAAATCTTAAAAGTAGGTTTGTGGTTACCTCAGTAAATTATTGCTTTAACCTTGAGAAATTACTAAGTGATAACATATTGGCGACTCCATTGGGGAGACTAACATTTTCTTCAGAAATAATTTACAGGTTCAGGTATGATCTATGATGGTGGACAGTGATCAGACACACAAAGGTTAAAATCATCCACCTGGCGACTCCAAATCAATTTCAAAATAAAGACTCCACTGGAGGAATGAACCTGAAATAACAATATGGAAAGATCAAGCTTTTAACTTGGATTACAACCCAAGACATCATGTTCTTTCTCATTAAGAAATTTTTTCAATGTATATTGTATTTTAGAGAAGATCTTAGATTAGTTTTTAATTGTTTTCCTTTAAAGATTGTGAATACTAATTCTCCTAATCCCTTCGAGCAACTTTATTTTGAACCTTATGATGATCATTTTCCAATTAAGAAACCTCAAATAATCAAGACTAATCTTACAATCCCTGTGCCTATTCTTGTACCTTGTAAAGTTCCTAATAGATATAAGCCCCTCATTTTACCTCCTATACTCCATGATTTCCCTGATAACTATTACAAATTTCTTTCCAGGTTTGATGGAGAAAATAATAACATCACTACCCAAAAACATATTCAAGGTTTTGAGAATTATCTGGACCTATTTGAGATTGATGAAAATGACGTTAGAATCAGACTTTTTGCTCTTTCTTTGCAAAATAAAATAAAGAGTTGGTTCAAGAACCTGCCTAATGCAATCATCTCAAATTTCCAGCAGTTTGTCAAAAAATTTCTTGATAAATGGATAATCAAAGTCAATATTTTCATAATCATAGAAGAATATAATCAATTGAAAAGACAACCAAATGAGTCAATACATCAATTTTCTACCAAATTTAATCAAGTTTATTATTCAATGCCAGAAAATATAAGACCTCGTCCAGATTCAACTCTCTTACATTACCCAAGTGCCTTTGATCCTAAAATAGAATTTCAGTTAAGAGAAAGAGATTCAGAAACACTTGTACAAATGCAGAACATTGCAATTGATGTAGAAGTTAATCTGCAAATCAGAAAGGAAAAGTTGAAAACCGAAGAAGAGAAGAAAAACATTGCAGAGGTAAAACTCAGCCTTTTGGTAAGTAAAATAGAAGAAATGATATATAAGATCATCATGAAGGAATAGAAGAGGTTGATAGCCATGAACAAATTCTTGCTAATTCCAATTATCATAGATCAGAAAATGGATTTACAGATCAATATGTGGAAGAGGAATCTACCGATTCAATGTGTATGTTTGATGACATTACTTCATTTAATGATTTTCCTGACTATGATCAATATGATGAAAATTATGTTCTTCAAACTCAAACTAACTTTACAAAGCAATCAGTAGCTAGTTTGGAGGATAAAAAAATTCATTTTCAGCAGATGTGATACAAATATCAACTAATGCAAATCATCTATGAGAGTGAGGAAGAAAAAGCACAAAATTTGGAAATAAGTGAAGGTTCTTTACCTCTTTGTTTTGCTTCATTTCATATTATTAGAAACAACTTTAAAGCCATAAATAATCAGCAGTATTTAGGTATTGTGATTGACAACAAAGAAGATAATGAAACTCTTGATCAAGATTTTTCAGTTTCACAATTACAGTTATCAAATTTTATTGAAACATCTGATCAAATGATACAAAAAAGTTCCATACCACTATGTTTTTAATCATTTCATCTTTTAAATTAAATGTGGTATAACATATTTAAAGAAAAGGATGAGCAACTTGTTGGAGTTTGTGAAGTCCCATGGAATCCTATATGTCATTGGTTGCAGAAATTTTCCCAAGTTTTTCATGATCCAATAGCAGATATGTTGGATATTGAATGCATTCAAAGCCCACCTCCATTAACTAAATATGAGTTTCAGAATCAATATGATAAAGGTTTCAGCAGTCAAACATTTCAATCAGTAGGAATATCATCACACATATTATTTTCAAGTTTGTAGGGAGTCAAAGATGAAAATAACATTTCAGTTTCATGGTATGGAGGCCATCTAGAACATATGTACAGTTGTTTAGATCAGTTAAACATTAGTGTATATATCTTGGAAGATCCTTTTGAAAATTTTCTAGAGTCAACAAAGGAAATCAAGTATTTCCTTATCCTCTCATTTGTTGACAAGTTTCTAATAGGTTGCAGAATTACAGTTTTGATAATCAACAAGAAAATGCATCAAAATATATCAAAGTACATAATTCTTGAATGGTTTCATTGGTTGTTTCATTTTACCTAACCAGCAGTTGGACAGCTGATTAGAGTAAGTAGGTAGGATTTCAGCTAGTTTGAAATAATTCATTAAGATTTGAAGCCAAGGAAAGGGCCCTCAGATATTGATGATTTAGTAGTTTGGTTTGAAGGTTGCATCACCTTTTAGTCTAAGATCAAATTTCATTTTTCTGAAAAGGTATAAATTCAGTTTAAGATTTTTCTTTCACAGCATATGCATGTTTGGGATTGGCCCAATGGATCAAGCTACTAGTCAACGGTGTTCTTGACATCTCACAAGGAGATGACATGCCCATGTGAAGCCACTGTTAGGGTCCTATAATAACAGGATTCATAATTTTGAATCAGATCTGTTAAAATATTGAAATATTGTACATACCTTTACTTTCTGCAAATGTTTTCCCATATTTAAAAAATGTAAAGAGGGTAAAAGTCCTAAAAGAACAATCAAAGGAAAAAAAGAAACAAAGATCAAGAAAGAATATTAAATATGAACCCCACTAAAATGGACCATGAAAGTATTGCACGTTCAAATGCCATTACTATTAGTTTACTTTTGAAAAATAATCCATGATGGTCAAACAGCTTAAACTTGACCTCTCATGCTTTAAATCTCATGTTGTTAGATAGAGAATAAAGATCTAGCCAAACAATCTAATCTTGGGAGATCACTAGTTAGGTAGAGAAATAATAAGGAGATCAACAGTTTAATATGAGCCCTTGGAAGAAATAAGGATAGAATGAGTTAGTTTGTTGTTTTAAAAAGAAAAATTAATAAGGGTTTGCAAGCTGAAATGCACCCATGTAAATGAATAAAAAATATTAAGGTAATTGATGGGTAGGAAAAAGCAGTTTCATAAGGCATGGATACATGTCATTTGGTATATTACTAATTTCCCTCCCCACAATGTGTTCCAGTACTAAATCCTTCAGTCATAAAGACTCAGATCATTTCTCTAACTTTTGGTGGGACCGGACCCACATCTTAATGACTGATTGGCACCATGATATTGGATTCCACCTCATTGAAACCCTCCCCCTTCATAAAAAAAACTTTTCCCTTAACATCACTCATTTTACCCTACTAAAACCCCTTTTCCTAAGTCAAAATGCATATTCACCTTTGGAAAAGTAAAAAAACCCCTAAAAATGCACTTATCCTAATCCTCACTATGAAAATCCCGCCTAAAATCATGTTTTAACACTATCCTAAGTGTAATTTATTTCTCGCATTCATTTCATTTTTTAACACTAACATAATATATTAACTCCTTTTATATACCTTTTATCTCGTATTAATATAATTCCCTCATATATAATATTCCCAACCCATGTGTAATATTCCCCACATGTTATATATCCCGGTCCCATTATATATAACCCCCGCGAGTTCTAATATCATATTTAACCGCATCCTGTTTGTTAATACAATAACCTACGCCTATCATAATAAACCCTGATTATGTATTAAACATTAATTTAATACATAATAATCTCCTGCACCATTGAAACCACCTGTCCCCACGGCATTTGACATTGCAACTTTATCGCATCATCCTAGTCGTTCTCTTTCACCCGCTAGATCTAATGGTGGATATTCTCTTTCGCATGTTTCATTGCACGATGGTTAACCAACCCCAATGCTTGCAAAAAGCATGGTTTTCAAGGTTTCTCTCACTACGACAAGCTACCATTCCATTCTGCGCTAAAGGAAATAAGCCAATATAAAAATTCCCGATGCCACTGTGCTAAAACCTATCTGCACCCTGCACTATGCGGTAAATCCAATATAATGAATCTACTATGTCATCTAAAACCCATTGATCTGTCCATAAATTGTTCTGTTTAAACTGCAAATTTGCAACAGAAAGACCTAAAAGATCATTGCCGCCCGAATCAAAAGCCCTCTGTTGTGGCTAGAACTCATTTCACTCAATTTCCAGTTCCCTAAAGCCATTATTTGCTTCCCTTCAAGCCTCTGTTTCATTAACTGTTGTTTTGTTTTGCAGGTTATTAGCAGAAGGAGAATTTGGAAAAATAGTTGATACTAGTTCAAACTTCTTATTCCAAAAAAATCACAAGGAAATGAATTCAAATGATTTTCCTTAAACGAAAGATTCCAAGCAACAGAACATAAATAAATCATTTACTCAAAGAGAAAAAAAATTTCACAAGTGGTCAGAACAGAGGATGAAAACATTTCCATCAACAACTCTCTGGGACATATTTTACTCACTCTTACTGTAAAAGGTAAAAGTGAAAAGGTAATAGAGAAATCAAGGTAAAACAGTAAAAGTAAACACGGAGATAGTAATGGTTAAACTAAGGTGAAATTTTTTTTACCAGTAACAATGAATTTTATCCGAAGTAAAAGTCAAAACAGTTAAAAGAACAAAAAGGTTAAAAGATGAAAACAGAGCGGGAAGGGACATTTTCCATAAATTTCCTGTTTAAGTCATAGTTTTGTAGAAACTATTGTGACCAATACAAGATGAATTTTAAAAAACTAGAGGGCATTTATGTTCCTAAGATTCAAATCTACAAAAACCTATCTCACTTTATGCACAGGCATTACAGAATGAGAAATACATTTGCATCTTCACAGCCTAATTTTCAGATTGTGCAAAATCTTGTTTTAGACATCTTTTTGAAGTGTGTATTGTGAACATATGGAACTGAAGTTTGGGAAATTGAGAGAGGTTTATCTAAAAAACATACGTATATAAAATAACATCTTTCATGTTTTACACATCTATCTCGGATTGAGATATACAAAGGTATCACTGGACCCCAATTTTGCAGAATTTATGGAGCAAAATGCACAAAGTAAGGAGATAGTTAGTGACTTGGAAGCCTCATCATCAACTAAGAGTTGCTATCAAATTCGAATTTCTCTTCTTTGTCACCATAAATCCATAAGTATAGTGCCAAATATATTCATTAGTTTTGAGTGTCCTTTATTTAAGTTCTATTTATGTAATACAGTTTGAGATATTTGTAAACCAATCTTGATATTTTTTCAAGATATTCTAGTTTATAATTTGTATAAATACTTCATCATTTGAAGTATTGAGGGTGGATTAATTGCTAAAAATTTTAGTAGTTATAATTTTCTGAACTTGAAGGTTTTTTGTATCAATTTCAAGTCAGCAGAGTGGATCATAGGAAATAAAGCATCATATTACAGGATTCATGTGTTGGGCCACTGCAGTGAAGTATTTCACTTGTCATTTTGTCAATTTTCTTATGTTTTCCATCTATTCATGAATGTGCTCTAAATTTTAATGATAACCAAGAATTTTTATTTCAGAATTTGTTAAAAGCACTATGTTATTGACTGATTATCATTTAAATGTTTTATGTTGATATCCATACTAGGGAACCCTTAATTGCTCCCTGATTTCGATTGACCTCTACCTTTTCACTCCTTATCTGGATTTAAGAACCCTTAATTACTCTTTACCCTGATCAAAAATATTTCAACATCAGCCTTTGAAGATCTGAAGTGACTCTGCTATCTTGCCCTGGGAAAAATTTCCTTTAGACCTTGATCCTAATCTGTCTGCTTGACCTACTGATTCCATTTGTCCAATGGGATACAGGTCTATAAATATCCATATCATTAAGTGATTTTCCCACCAAACCATATCAAAAACCCAAAACCAATTTTCCCTATATAACTAGCCGAAAATCAGATATAAAAACAAATTTAAATCTAATAGAGAGAGCCCTCTCTGAGAATTAGGAAGGCTAGATCCTAAAGCTTAAAAGTATGTTTGTGGTTACCTCAGTAAATTATTTCTTTAACCTTGAGAAATTACTGAGTGATAACAGGCAGGTATACATGAAGAGAAGGATGAAAGGAAGGAAAACTGACATTTACTCCTAGAAACTCAACCTACAAATTTCACATTATCTATGGTTGAGGAGAAACATCAAAAGAAAAAGGATTAGTTGTTCCTTAGTTCGGGAATTCATGTTCATTTCAATACCTATTGGGACATATTTGTGTCATATTCAATCTTATCCTAAGGCCCAAGCCTCCTATTTATTTTTACCCTAAGTCCCAAAAATGTCATTTTTCCTCCTATCCTAAGTCTCAGAAACCCCCCATTCTCCTTTATCCTAACTCTAAAAACATTATATTCCTCCCTATCCTAAGTCCCAACCTATACCCCACAACATTAAATATATCTGACCCCACCATCTCATCACCTATCGCATCAACGCTTAACCATCCCCCATCTTCCCTACATCTCTGACTATCTCCTTGTTATCTAACGACCCACACTATTTTTTGGCCCCGTCTCGGCCTCCGAATGTTAACTTCGGGGGGTGAGGAGGTCCGAAATAAACGGCATTTGATACCACCAATGCTGCTATGTGGTGCGCTTGGGAGACTAAATTACCATACTATATTTTCCCCAAGGCCCATAGCTGCCTAGAATTCATCAGAAAGTGCCATGCTTGTTATGACATCAATCAGAGAACCATAGTGACCCCAACAGGATAAATTATGTTTACCATTAATGCCCAATCAATCCAACATATGATGCATGCCCCCACTGTTGTAGAATCCATTCCCTTCTCTCATGAAGCTTTGGGAGAGTTATATCAAAAACTAGATTTTTCTAGCAGATCTAAAACTTTAGAGCTCTTCATGGCCACTGATGCCACAATGCCCAAAAGAAACCCCCCATATCCTACATCCACTTTCCAAGGTAGGACCCAACATATTTTCACTGTAATTTCCTATTTATTAGATACCATACAGACCAATGGATTGATGAAGCTATGATAAGTTTTTTGTCTATCCTTTCATTAGAGTCTAAACCTTCCATCATGTTTTATTTTTCCCAATTCCTTGTTGATGCCATCCATGACCAATTTTTGAAGTTTCATGCAAAGGAGGTGTCCAAATACACCTATTTTTTGGTTTATATGTTTTTTTATTTTCAGTCCAACAGGTTCCAGTTTGAAATGAAAAATTTCAATGATGATTCTGAGCCTCAATCTGACATCTTTTGGACCACTTTAATAATGAAAGAGAAGAAAAATTACAGGTACAAGGATTTTGTGGATTAATTTGTACATATAGCCATTAGCACACTCAGCAGTACAACAGAGCCAAGGGTGAATGAAGAAATCAAGAAAATTATGCAGCTGATAGATCAAGTGAGAACAACAGATTGGTACTTGTACCAAAATTATACATAGATCTAGGTTTATGGGTGTGAGTTGGCCCCCTAAAAACTACCAAAGTTCCTCTCCATGAAGATCTTTGAATTGGAGTATGTAAGGCAAATGATAAATGCAAATGAGCTTCATTTTGTCTCTGCAAAGAATAAGTCCCAATTCAGGATCAAAGCAAAAATTGGTCCTTTAATTTGTAACAGTAGAGCAGCAGTGGAGGAGGCCAATAAGATGTTGAAGGAGATGAGTTTCAGTCAAAATTTCACTTGGTCTTATGACCTTGTAGGGATCATCTCCAAGAAGAGGGTGGAAAACAAGTCAACACCTTATGTCCATACACATAGGCCTGAAATTTAACAATATGAAAATAAAGTAGAATGGGAGGCCAACACACTGCAAGAAGATGAAGAGCGGGTGATTTCCACCACATGCATTCAAACACAAACCCCACAATAAAGGAAAGTTACAGGAGATAAAGAAGACAAGGAGAAAGGGTGAGAGAAAGAAATAGGAAGAAAAAGGCCAAGAGAGGATCAGCCACCTTCGGTGACTGATACCTCTAGCAAAGAATTCAAGCTAAAGTATAGGAATAGGACCAGAATTCATATGGATATCGATCAAGGGGGTAAATCAAAGCAACAAATAGTAATACACTTCATAGACACCCCTAGGTCATCTCCAGCAGGTGGTCAAACAATAGCCTCCCCTACATCTTCAGCCACAATGTCTATTCAACAGTAGGGTCTACAGACATATACCTCCAGGACTGATATAGAATGACAAGAAAAATTTGTCTATGACATATTCAGAGAGATAAATTTTAAGAATGAGGTGTTGAATACCAACACCTATAACCAATTTTGGAAGAAGACACCTAGTTCACAAAGCAGGCTGTTGTCTGCCTTTGATACTTCAAAGGGGAAAATGAAAATGGAATTTCTAGAAGCTCAAGTCCCACATGCTCAAGGAGTAGAAGATTATAAGAAGACATCATTCAAATTCAATACCCAAAATATCCACCCAATTGATCAGATGGAGCTACACAAGCAAACTGGAGAGATTGTAGCCTCTATATTGATGAGTATAGCCGTGAATTTGGCAGAGCCGTAGGTAACCTTGTCCAATTATCAGTCTCAGATCAATATGGAGAACATTTCCTCATTTTCCAAGGATGCCAAGAAAAATTATTTGGAGGAATTAGTTATGAAAATTGGGTTTGATCAAGCCAAGGCAGGAGGAGTGGAGGAACTTCTAAAGAAGAAAAATGTTGATCTTGTTTCCTTGAGAAAGAAGCTCAAGATTCTAGCCACCGAAGACCCTTTGGCCAAAGATATAGAAGAAAATGAAGTTCAGAAGTCTGAGATGATGATGTTAATAGTCGGGCAGTCAACATTGCTCAAACAAATGGAGATAGAGATGGAGAAATTGCTGAAAGAGAAAGAAGAAGCATCCTAGGTAGCACTCATTCCTTTGGATGATGTGCCTATTGCATCAGTTCCATCTATAGTTCCAGCAACTGTAGGGACATCAAGTGGGAAAAATTAGTTGTCTAAGGCCATGGAAATAATGACCCTCTAGAAATAGAAAATTAAGAGGTTGGAAGCACAGATTGGCATCCTGAGAGATCATAAGGCAAGATCTAAAACTACCCATGAAATAGCCAGAAAACAGATTGAAATGTTAGATAAGGAAGAAAGGGAGTTTTCAGCTAGTAACATTTTGGGGCAAATGAAACTAATTATTTGGGGAAAAAGGGTTGACTTCTCTGTATTTAATTAATTATAAACTCATCCAGAAAGGAGATTATATGACAAATCTCAGGGAGACAGCCAAATATACCAAAAATTTCTCCAACATCAAAGGAAACGTGACCGAGAAAGTTGTCCTGGAACTCTTGGGCAATGACATTTTCATCCAACATGAGCTGAGACACGTCTTCTTTGTCAGACCCACATTTAGAAAATATACAGAGGTGAATGAATTTTATCGACAGGTCATAGGGATGATAATTCTAGGTAAGAAAGAGTGGGAAAATCTATGCATGTATCTAAATTGAAGAGCAGTGAATATGTTAGCACAACTAATGATGAACAAAGGGTGCCAGCGCTACATTAGATTTAATGATCCAGCAAAGGTGGTCCGAAAGGTAGAGCCAAATGTTAGAGTCATCTTTCGTTGCCTCTTCATGACCACACCAGCCAATTTTGGGGCTCACTTTATAATTAATGAAGGGTTGTCAAAGTTAATACCACAAGTGGTGATTGTTAGATGTATTTTGTCTTGGCCATTGCATGGCCACACTTGTCTAAATTTTCTTAGTTGTAATTAATAATAGATTTCTAAAGTAGATAGGGAAATCGATGTAGTTTGTAGTTAAATATTCCATGTATTGGAAGAATCAGTGGTTGGACCCTGCAGTGTAAAAAAAATTGTATTGGAGCACTTTAAATTTTTTAAGCTGGAGCATAAATAATAAAAGACTATTTACAAGATACTTGAGCTAAGCTTTTCCGGTGATGTGGTTCCTTCTCTGTGTTAAATTTTTTCATTGTTCTTCTTACTGTGCACCATTTTAAGCTTATTGTAAAGCAGAAATTTTAAATTAAGATTTTTTGTTGGAGCACCTTAATTATGTATGTGTTTACAATCTAAATGTTTTCTTCATGAAGTCTGGTTAAGAATTTATTAGTTTCTTTTTAACCATTACTGAAATTCATTGTTTCTTCCACCTCAAAATTCATACTGCTATAAGATCCAGTAAACATAGTTAGATTTCCCTGTGATAGTCTTGAAAAATTGATGCATAATCCAGGCTTTTATGACTCCATAGCCCAATGGATTAGTTAAACAGATTTTATCATCCAACAGCAACAATCAATAAAAACAATCAATTCCCACAATCAATGTAACAAGCCTAACATCAGCATTCATAACATAAAGATAAAATTAAATCATAAACACAAAGAGCCCTCTCTGAGTCTAGGAAGGCTAGGTCCTGGATTCCTAAGTGGTTTGATGTTGTCCTTTATATTTTATTCTTTCCAATATTATAAATTATAGATCCCACAAAATAATAGTGGCCATACTGGGGAACTATTGAAAATATTGACATTTTATTCGAATTTAGAAACCAAGTCAAAAAACATGGTATGATAAAAGCATTTTCCAAGATTGGTTTTCCATATTTTTGCAAATACTCAGTCTGTCTATGCTTCAGGTCTCAATTATAACTCCCAGAAGAATATTTACCAGATCTCACCCTGACCCAAGTCCTCCTACAATAGTTGATAATAAAGAGAAAATCCTAAGAAAAACCCCCAGAGAAGAGAGTCAAACTGGTAGCAAACTCCTTCACGGAGCAAATTCCCTCCCTGGAAACCTTGAGATCTTGCAAGACCTCCAGTTTGATTTACATTTTCAACAAAGTATATTTAGAACCAAATCTCAGAATTGGGCAACCCAGATAGTTCTTGACCCATCTATCCTACAACATAGTCCAATTAGAGAAGCCTCCACACCAACCCAAATTGATCTTCAGCTTCTCCAACACTTTGATTCCCTTCAAGTCTGGTAACAAGACTCACTTCAGCTGTTGATGATGCTTACCTTCAAGAATCTGTAGAACTATCTACTCTAACAACAAAATCTCCCTCTATTACTTCCAAGTCTGCTCTCTCTCAGTCAGCTTGTCAAAGTGTCTCCATAACCCCTACCACTTCCTTGAATATCCCCCACCAGAGTGTCCAAACTACCACACATACTCCCATTGTCCACCCTCCTCCATTTAACCCTCCACCTGCCCTAGTCAACCCTCATTTTTTCCATCCCCCTTTGGTTCCTCCACCACAAATCATGGCAGCCATATATTCTCCATTGGTACTTCCACCATCTGTGATACCCATGCCATAGGAATATCAGTCCAAAATTCCACAATTTGATGGGATTGGTCCTGCAACTTCCCAATAACATGTTGACAAAATCAATGATTTTTTTTTACCTTCAGGAGATAGATGATGAAAGTGTCAAGTTGAGGATGTTTGCTCAAATTTTGGGAGGATAATTGAGAAAATGGTTTAAAGGTTTGACTCCTAATATTTTCCATGATCTCGATGGGAAGTCAAGAAAAACCCTCTTCAAATCTTGTCAGAATATGAAAACATTAAGAGGAATACCGGAGAAAGTGTCTACGACTATTTCCTAGGTTTAACAGTATATATAACGCACTCCCTGCTCACATGAAACCCCCACAAGGCTTGGCCTTGGTTAAGTTCCCAACTGGTTTTGATCCACAAATGGCTTATCAACTCAAAGAGAGAGATCCTGCAAAATTGGAGGAAATGCAGAGGGATGTTGTAAGGGTAGAAGCCAACCTTCTAGCAAAGATAGATAGGATGAGGATCAAGAGGAGAGTTACTCTAAAAGAAGAACCTGCAGCTTCCAAATCTGATGCCAAAATTGATAACTTGGTTAGAGCTATGGAAAGAATGATAGAAAGTATTAGCCTAAACGAGAGAGTTGCCCCTAGAGAAAATCAACCAGATCTTCAAAACATAAATCAAAACCTTAGAAGAACCCCCCCCCCCCCCCCCAAAAAAAAAATAAGACACAGAGAACAAAGGGGCCCTGGTCAACAAATTAGGCCTCCATTCCAAGATAATTATGCTGATGAAGATGAGGGAGTGGTTGAAGAATTAGAAGAAAATAGGATTAATTTAATGGGAATTAATGAAGATTATTATGCTTTCCTGACTGAAGAAGAACTAGGTTTATTTTCATTAACTCAAACTGAAGTAGAATCTAAAGAATCAGAGGATTATAAACAAGGGTTTGAGAATTCTATCATGGAGGTGCACAGACATTATAACCTTAGACACAAGAAAAACTATGATAACTCCAAGAAAAAGAATTCTGAAAATACTATTAAGAAAGTCTCTGGACCTGACCCCAAGAAAACAATAGAAAACTCAAAGAAAGCAGTAAACATTTTAGAAAAGAAAGATGTAGAAAACATCACTAGCAAGCCAGTTGACAGCCCTGCCAAATACGCTCAAGATGATATCCTCACTACAAGTCAGCAAGCTGAAATCACTTCAAAAAAAGTGCCTGAAAAGTCTGATTGTTCAAATCTGTGAAAAATATAGGCACCATTCAGCATTGAGAACAAAATTGCTAAACTGAAAATCTCTATTCCTCTCACTAAATTGGTAAACAAAGATGTATATAGGTCTCAGGTCCTAAATGTACTGAACATATGAGAAATTACTGACACAGTCAATCTAAATGATGACAAGCCTGAACTTTTGTTTGGGCTAGAAGTCGATGGTAAATCCCAAGAAGGAGGTTTTCCCCCATTTTATGTTAGTCTGAATGTTCATGACAAAATCCTCCATAATTCTATGTTAGATTTAGATGTATCACATAATCTTATGCCAAAGGCAGTCATGGAGAAACTTTGCCTTGAAATAACCATACCCTACAAAGATTTGTACTCATTTGATTCTAGCAAGGTTAAATGCTTAGGCCTCATCAAATATCTCTGTATCACTTTAGCTTAGATACCAGAAAAGAGTCTAGTGATGGATATAGTAGTGGTTGACATCCCTCCTAAGTATGGCATGATTTTTCACGCTCTTGGGGAGCCAAGTTACAAGGAGCCCTTCAGCTGGATATGACTTATGCTACAATACTAATATTTGTCCAACAAAGAAGGTTGTATAGGGAAACCTTAATGAAATACATGTTGAGAAGTCAAGAGAAACCACATAACTACCCCCTTTACTTTTTTCATTCTGACCTTGATTCCTTCATCCTCTATAATGATGGAGACATTGATGCACAAGTGTATGAAGAAGAAAAGGACCAGGGTAAAGAGCAAGAAGGTCAAATGAAAATTTTATAACACAATGTTGAAGCTAAGACTTTTTGTAACATGAGCTTTGATGGCTCTTGTGGCAAAGCAGGTTTAGGGGTAGGTGTGTGGGTCTGCAATACTAGAAATAACCATGCAGAAGGGAATTCTTACAAACTCAATTTTCAGTGCACCAAAAACATAGAAGAATATGAGGCACTTCTCTTGGAGTTACAATTGCTAAAAAGATTAGGGGCCAAAAGGATTTCGGTCCATGGGGATTCTGAGCTGGTCATTAGACAGATCAAAGGAGAATACTCAGCCAAACACCCTAGATTGAGAGCATACAAGATTTTTTCCCTTGACCTTCTAAAAAAAATTGAGGAATATGATCCTGCTGCAACTCCAAGAAATTAGAATATCTTGGCTAATGGTTTATCCTTTTCAGCAAGTACATGTCAATTTCCTCATCCCAAAAAGCAGTACACAGTGCAGTTTAAACACCGTCCAACAGTTCCTGATAACATGAGATATTGTCAAGTCTTCAGAAATGACAAACAAATTGAAAATTTCCTACAATCCAAAGATATATTTGAGAATTGAAACTTGGACCTAGATCGTGAAGAAGATAGTCCCACTGAAGAACAAAGAATTATGGATGAACCACCTCATGATTCTGATACTAATATTTCAGCAAATGAAACTTCACATAGAATAGAAATACATAAAGACCCAGAAACAGAGGAGTTTTAAGTATTCCAACTCAAGGATAATATCCTGCCTAGGGGGCTGGTTCCTTTAGAGGATTTGTTTGATTTCAATGATGCGGACAAAAAACCGAAGATAGAACCTACATAGGCAAACATTGAAGAATGCAATTTAGGCAATGAACAAGATCCCAAAATGATAAAATTATCAAATACACTGCCTGTGATTACAAAACAGAAATATATTTCTTTGTTCAAGGAGTTCATAGATGTGTTTTCTTGGAGCTATGAGGACCTGAAATCCTATGATAATAGTATTATACAACACAAGATTCCAATCAAAGAAGATAAAAAACCTTTCAAACAGAAACTGTGTAGGATAAATCATGTCCTAATGCCCTTGGTTGAGAAGGAGATCAACAAGATGTATGATGCAAAAAATCATAGTTCCAATCAGATATTCTAAATGGGTATCCAATATTGTGCCTACAAGAAAGAAAACAGGTGAAATCATACTTTGCATTAACTTTAGGAATCTAAACAAAGTATCACTTAAAGGAAACTACCCTTTACCAAAAATGGACCACATATTGAAAAGGGTAGTGGGCTCCATATGGATTTCTTTATTATATGGTTTTTCAGGGTATAATCAAGTATTGGTGCATCCTAATGATCAGGACAAAATGGCCTATACTACTCCTTGGGGGACTTTCATGTATGTGAAAATGCCTTTTGGATTAATTAATGCTAGTGACACTTTCCAAAGAGCAATGGACATTTATTTTTCATAATAAATAGGCCAGTTCATTGTGATCTATCTTGATTATATTACATTATATTCAAAAACTGATGAAGAACATATGTCCCATTTAAGAAGAGTTTTTAAGAAATGTAGAAGGTTTGGATTCTCCCTAAATCCCATGGCCTTGAAGAAGGAAAGATTCTGGGCCATATTATATCTGAAGAAGGAATTAAAATTGATCCTGACAGGATTGAGGGCATACTTCAAATTAGTCATCCCAGGAACATCAAAGAGCTCCAATCATTTATTGGTAAAATCAATTTTTTGAGAATATTTATACCAAACCTTGTAGAACTACTGAGAAACATCACCAACATGCTTAAGAGAAATTCAGGAATTAAATGGAACATGGAGGCTAAACAATCCTTTGACTTATTAAAGCAGGCGCTCACTAAAGCACCAATTCTGATCAACCTGGATTTCACCAAGGATTTCATCATTTTTTCCTTTTCATCAGAACATACTATTGTTGTTGTATTGTTGCAAAAAAACAAGGAAGGACAAGAGCATCCCATAGCATTTTTCAGCCAAGCTTGAGAGATGCACCTTTAAAGTACAACATCATGGAAAAATAGAACTTTGCTTTGGTCAAAGCAGCAAAGGATTTCAAATTTTACATCTTACATTCACATATCATTGCTTTTGTGCCCAACATAGTTTTCAAGGATATCCTAACACAAAGTCCTAATGGAAAGAGAGGCAAGTGGATTGATGTTATCCTGGAATAGGTTTTGGAGATTAAACCTACCAAATTGATCAAAGGACAAGGATTAGCCAAATTGATGGTTGAAACCAATTTTCAATCATTGGATATCAACATGATTTATTCATTGGATGATCAAGAGGAGTTGGCGACTACACCTATTGAGGAAGAATTCCTAAATTCTCCCTGGTACGCAGATATATTATATGTTATGTTCAATTTAAATGCTCCTTCTGGTTTGTCCAAAACTAAAGCTGGATTCTTGAAATTGAAAGCTGTCAAATTCTACATCCTAGAAAATTCCTTGTACTGGAAAGATTATGGAGGCATATTGCTTAAATTTTTATTCAAAGATGATGCCGATAAGGATATGCAGGAATTCCATGAGGGGGACTGTGGAGGCTATCTTTCCTAGAAAACCACTGCTAACAAGGTCCTTAGTATTGGTTTCTATTGGCCTACTATTTTCCCAGATATCCACAAGATGGTAGCTACCTACCACAAATGCCAAATTTTTGAAGGAAAAATAAAGTTGATGCCCTTGCCCTTATAGCCAATTTTTGTTGAGGCCCCTTTTCAATAGTGGGGTTTAGACTTCAATGGAGAAATTCACTCCTCATCCTCTGCCCAGCATAAATGGATCCTTACAGCCACAGACTATTTCACCAAATGGATAGAGGCCATCCCTTCCAGAACTACCACTGACTCGGTTATCATCAAATCCCTTGAAGCCAATATCCTCTCTAGATTTTAGTGTCCTAGAAAAATCATCACAGATAATGTTGCAGTTTTCAAGTCCAAGAAAATGGTTCATTTTTTTCACAAGTATCACATCTCCTTGGGATATTCAACAACCTATTACGCTTAAGGTAATGGATTGATTGAATCCTCCAATAAGAGTTTAGTTAATATCATCAAGAAGTTGTTAGAATACAACAAGAAATCCATGCATAACAAACTTGTGTATGCATTGTGGGCTGACAGACTAACTACTAAGAAATCAATTGGCATGTCACCATACCATTTGGTCTATGGGATCGATACAGTTTTTCCAACATCATTAGGAGTACTAGCCATGAAAATCATTCAAGAAGTACAGGCTGAAGAAAATTATATACAAAGAAGTGTAAACCAAATCATTCAACTACAACAGTCTAGAGAAGTTTACAACAAAAAACAGGTTATGCAAGAAAATTTAAAGAATATCTTTGAAAAAAGAACAAAGGAAAATGATTTTAATATTGGAGATAAAGTACTGAGATGGGATTCCAAAAGAGAAGATAAAGGGAAACATGGCAAGTTTGACAACCTGTGGAAGGGCCCATATATTTTCCATTCTTTCAGAGGTAATAATGCATTTTTTATGCAAGAGATGGATGGAATAGAGCTGCCTAGAGGTCCTGTCAATGGTAGGATGTCGAAACATTAATTTTCCTAAGTGCAGGGAATTCCCCACTCCACTGTAAATATTACAATTTTTGGTTCGGAATTTATTTTTAAACTGCCATTTTTATCCTAAAAAAAAAGCAAAATTAAATCCATCGAAGTCAATGCGGAAAATAAATATACAGGGCTATTGGTATTAGTGTTCTTGGCACTTACCTAGGAGAAGTGCCATCCCCAACTAGAGCCACTGTTAGACACTTGTAATTTACAGTATCACAAGGTGATTGAGTATCTCATATAGGTAAATTTTCATATTGTACTTGAATGTCAATATTCAAATGATTTCCAAAGAAAATATGAAAAAGAAAAGAAAAGAGTGTATAAAAAAAGGAAAAAAAAGAAAGAAAACCCAAAAAAAGAAGTAATATTGAAAGTGCTACAAATCAAAATGCCACTATTTTTTTGATAGGTTTTCCCAATCATATAGTTTAAGCATGATCATACAATTTTGAATTTTGTTTATAGGTTAGAAAATTAAGATTGGCCAAACAACCTAATCTTGTCCAATCAGTAGATAGGTAGAAATGAAGTTGGTTCAACAATTTAATCTGAACCAATGGGAGAAATAAGGGATAGAGGTTAGTTTAGAGTTTCAAAGAAAAATTATTTACGGTCTACAAGTCTAAATGCAATGTGAAAAAGAATAAAAAGATGTTAGATCAGTAGTTTGGGAAGGTAGACATGAAGAGAAGGAGGAAAGGAAGGAAAAAATGAAATTTACTCCTAAAAACTCAGCCTACAAATTTCATATTATCTATGGTTTAGGAGAAACATCAAAAGAAAAAGGATTAGTTGTTCTTAAGTTTAGGAATTCACGTTCATTTCAATACCTATTGGGACATAGTTGTGTCATATTCAATCTTATCCTAAGGCCCAAGCCCCCTGTTTATTTTTACCCTAAGTCCCGAAAATTTCATTTTTCCTCCTATCCTAAGTCTGAAAAACCCCCCCTTCTCCTTTATACTAACTCCCGAAACATTTTATTCCTCCCTATCCTAAGTCCCAACCTACACCCTGTTGGTTTCCTATGTTTTGATATATTGGCTTACCAAAAGACAAGGCAACATACAAACCAAACTTTAGAGCTCTAGGATCTAGCCCTCCTAGTCTCAGAGAGGGATCTCTCAATATGTTTATAAAGATGTGTCTTGAAAGGTTTAGAAATTTTTTTTAGGCTAGTTATGAGGTTCAAGGTTGTTTTCTTTTGTTTTTTTGGACAAATATGTTTCATGTGGTATAGATAGAGCATGGGAATCTACAAGCCATTGGGCAATGGAGTCATGTGAAGAGAGACCGATCTAGGGTGAGAGAGACTCGAGTTATGAATGAAGTGGATATCAGGAGGTGTCAATGGAGGGGTTTCTTTGTCCCTAATATGTAGACCTCTATGTGTTGGTGAACTTGGAGGCTCAAAATCTGTCTGCTCTGTACCACTGAATGACTTAGTTCTAGGTAAATTACTTGGTAAGTCTAAATTAGCTTGAGTATATGATAGAGTTGCAAGGTTTTCAGACGCTGATTTAGCTCTATAAATGGGTCTAACAATAGTTGGACCCATAGATGTGAGAGACTTCCGAATAATGCTTTCTGTATTGTCAACTATTACGGGAGGATCTGAATTAGGATAAGCTCTGGTGTGGATTTTCCTTGAAGCCAGTATGTAAGTCTCGGATCCAATAAAGGGGAAAGCTAGCTAGATATGACAATATTTAAGAGGCCAACTGCCTTTGAACAAAGAAACTTAATCCTCTGAGTTTCCTTAAGTATGGATGATGTGGTGATGAAACTGGTCTCCCAGTGGAGTCTTTTGGTCTTTTAGGAACCGTGGAGTCGCCAGGCGGAAAATATTTAGTTTTTGTGAAGGTAAAGCGTATTATGGTTCCACCACCATGTTTATTATGAAGCCAATCTGAAATGTTTTTTGGTTTTTCTGAGTTTATATGGTTATTTTAGGACTTACTGGGTCTACAAGGGTTTTCTAGACCATGATATACTCAGTACCGTCCCACCATGATCGCCATTATGTTGGTGTCTTGTGTTTTGATAGATTGGCTTACCAAAAGACAAGGAAACATAAAAACCAAACTTTAGAGCTCTAGGATACAACCCTCTTAGTCTCAGAGAGGGATCTCTCAATATGTTTATAAATATGTGTCTTGAAAGGTTTAGAAAAATATTTTAGGCTAGTTATGAGGTTCAAGGTTGTTTTTTTTTGTTTGGTTGGACAAATATGTTTCATGTGGTATAGATAGAGCATGGGAATCTACAAGCCATTGGGCAATGGAGTCATGTGAAGTCAAAATAGTTTTGACTAAGAAGGAAGGGAAACCAAAGGGCAAATCTAACTTGGTCGAGGATCTGTTGAATAATATAGGTGAAATGGGATGGGCATTAAGGACTAAGAGTGAACAACAAACTAAACCCTTTCACAGTGACTTAAAGGATTTGGGGAATGCCCTATTTACTCCAATAAGCTCACTGCTTTGGAATTAATCAATATAAACACTCAAAGAAAGGAGAAATGTAGAATAAACCTTCTAAATGAATTATAGGATTCGGGAACGCCCTATTTCCTCCTAAAAGTTCATCTTTGAGAGTTTAACCAACAAAAACATACAATTGCATTCAAAGAAGAGGGAACGCCTTGGACATCTAGGACTACAATTATAGGGGCCTTCAACACAATGATAACAATAAGGAAAAGAGCGTATGATTGAGACAAAACCTCACTGTCGAACTGCAAGCATTAATAATCAAAGGTAGACTCTAGATACAATATTCAACGGTAAAAAAAGAGGGAACGCCTAAACGGTCTTTAACACAACCGAAATAACCATTTCTAAAGTAAAACAAACTGAATATAAAGAGAGCTATTAGACTACCCTGTCACATTCAGTAGCAGAAAACATATAAACAGTGAAGGATAAAAAGGTCAGAGGTGCTTCTAAGATACATTTCTCTGCCTAAACTTTTTATCCTACTGTAGGTAAAGCATGATGCAACAAAGTGGAAACACAGGAAATAACATTGACTATAAGAAGTACTTCACCAAACTAGGCTTAGGGATCCGATGGTCTTGCATCCTTCATCAACAGAGAAACACAGATCTTCACACTCTTTTAGAACCCCAAAGCTTCTTCAAAGAAGCAATATGTATTACTTTAGAAATCACAAAATGCCAACCCTTTACAATGAGACTTCGAAGAGTCTTTATAGGGAAAATGAGGAAAGTAGGTGGGGATAGTTTTAATGAACATCAGATATCTGAGAAGGTACTTTGGATGCCCCATTCTGTGCTTTAAACACTTTGTTGAATTCTAGACAGGATCAATAACTTTGCAGCTCGTTTGAGACTATTTGATATGACAGAAATCCCCTGCAGGGTGTTCTTGAGAAGAAAACCATCTGCAGAGGTACTATTATCTTCTCGGTGTGATTTAAGTGAAGAATGGGCTATGAGGACTCCCATAATTCCAAATAACTGCCTCTGACGATTTGTAGTAATTTCCCTGGTGCAATAACTGCTCTGTCTCTTTTGTACTTAAACCTGTATTAGCTATGTTTACACTTCTCCTTTGTTGATTGCTTGAAATGTTTATGTACTGATGTTGATCTTCGATGTTATGTAACTAATGCACTGTCAGGTCTTTTGGACTTTCTACCAGAATAATAACTGCGCTGGGGCTCGAGGAAGAATAGAGCATGGGTAGTAGTGATTTTGGTCCTTTCTTCAGTAAAAGGACTATCCTGCTAATATGTTCTCTGTGCTGCTGCGATCAATGATTGAATTTGATCAGTGCAAACCGTGGATTATGCTCTTCGATCTTCCATATTATGATTTAACCCCTTGATATATTTGATTTCTTCTTTAGTGCTCTTCAACTCTGCAATGGCCTTTCGCCCTGGCTGTAACTGTGAAATCAGTGTGAATTCACCAACCAAAACCTGCAAAACACGATAAACACGTTATAAAATCCTGCGAGTTGGGTTTAGAATACTGCAGAGGCTCTAGGGTGGTGGGGGAATGGTGAAAATTGGGGAAGAAATGATAATTAGTGTAAATCCCATAGTTTTAAGTCCTGAGCAAATACAAAGGAAATGGATCGAATGAATGGAAATAGGCCTTTGATGGTGGGACCCAGTTAAGGCGAAGGGTGATTTAATGCGAGCCATTAGATCTCAGGAGGAGATCGATGGTTGGGATCATCTGATGGGGGTTAAAAGGGAAATCTGCTGAAGAAAATGGTGAAATGTGTGATATAATGTAGACCGTAGATCCGGGTCAATGGATGGTGAAGATTCAATCGCATCGGAGGGAGGTGGGGGGTAACACTTTTAAGAACCTCCAATTGGTGATGGTACGATTGAGCGCCAGCCTTCTGATATAGAACAAGATCGATGGCAGAGATTAAATCGGTGGGGAGACGAACGGGGGTAAAGAGGCAGAGCGGGAGAAATAAGGGCCATTGGATCTAAGGGAACTAATGGCGGAGATCAAAAGTGGTGGGATGGGCTCTATGACGGTGCGATTACGCGCTAGCCGTCAGATCTGGCAGGGAGATCGATGGTTCAAATATGATCGGAGGGGCGAATGGGAAGGAGCGACCGGCACATGGTAGGATTAGCACGGACCATCAGATTGGTGTAGATCTATGGCTCAGATCGCAGCAGGGGTCTACAGACCAACACCCAATCGCATCAGAACTTCCTCGTTTATCAAAGAGATGCGCTTACCGCGAGACCTCCGATTTCGATAAGCACCTGCGGGCTCAGCGCCTAGTCTCGGCGCCCGGTCGCATGGAGGGGAAGTGGTTAAGGGGGCTGGCCGAAAGGGGCTAGGCCTGTGTATGGAAAATGAGTGATCTTGGCCCAATTTTAATGCTTTTTAAGGCCGAAGAGGGCATTCGTTAAAGGAATAAAGGGTGATTCAAACCTGTAAATGGATTTTTAGAGGCTTAAAAGGATTTTGGAGGCCTTTCAGAAAGGAATGGAGGTTTAAAGAGGAAAAAGGGGCTTTCAAACGGGCAGTTTCAGTGACCTTTGGAGCAACTTTATTTGGTGAAATAGCATGGCTTTTAAGATGGAAACAACAATGAAAATGAACCTCCAAGATGGAGCAAACACAAGACTCCAAAGATGATAGATTTTCCAAGAAAAATTATCTCTTGAAGGCTTGAAAATGAACTTAGCCACCATTTGGTATATCAGAATTTATAGGTGGCTAACAGTGGCTCCACTTGGGGGAGTACATATTGCCCTTTAGGTGTCCAAAACCTCAGTAATCTCTATATTTAGCAGACCTATGCCTTTCCATTGGGCAACAAGTTTTCTTTCCTTAGTTGGTCTTCTTTTGATCTGATAACCTTTGCAGCACCCTGAAAAACTGGCATTCTCCAAAACAACATTTCTACCTACCCATTCCTACTGTCCTAGCCTTTTTTCTTCTTTTGAGTGCACTTGGACTGGAAAAATATTTTTCAACATTTATTTTGCAAGCAGAAAAATAAACCTATCTAATGCTACCCTTATTTCTTCCAAGAGCCCCGATTAAACAGTTGGACTCTTAATTCTCTACCTACTCTAATACCTGTCAGGATTAAACAGTCAGACAAGTTTTCATTCTCTATATTCTAATACAGAAATTGAAAATATAGTTAAACCAGGATTAGACTGTCTAATTTGATGTGGGTCCATGGCATAGTAACAAAATGCACATGAACTGAAAGTTAGCAAAAATTACAAAATTGGGAAGGCTTGAAATTCTGAAAAGTGAGAGTATCTTTCCTTCTTTTTGTGACTCAGATTTTGAGCTTGTTAGAGTCACTTTCCTCTTTATTTTAGCTCTGGTTTTGAGTTTTTTAGAGCTGATTTCTTCTTTTTCGCTGGTTCAAGTTTTGAGCATGTTAGAACCAGCCCTGCTTTTTCTTCTCTTGGCTCAGGTTTTGAGAGAATTAGAGCCACATTTTCTTATGCTTCTAGGTTCAAATCTTCAGCATGTTTGAACCTTTCTTTTGGTACGGGGCTATACCTTTGTTGTTTTATTTCTACCCTCTTTTCTATTTTCTATTGTTTTTGTATTTTTCTTTCTATTTTCTCTATGCAATGGTATGTACAATGGATAAAAACTCTGAAACCTAAGGCTCTTGATAGAAGTAATGTTTAAGCATCCTGCCATTGACAGGACCACCTAACACTTCTTCACTATTCAGTTCTTGCAGGAAAAATGCATTATGCCCTCTTAAAGAATGGATAATGTAGGGCCCTTTCCACAGGTTCTCAAACTTACCATGTTTTCCTTTTTCTTCTCTCCTTGAATCCCATTTGAGAACCACATTCCCAACTTGGAAGTCATTTGCCTTGGTCCTTTTGTCAAATTGCCTCTTGATGTTTTCTTGGACTGCTCGAGCTCTTTGGTAAACTTCTTCTCTGGTCTGCTGCAAATGGATGATTTCATTGATCCTTCTCTGCATGTCATTTTATTCAACTTGGACTTCTTGAAGGAGCTTCATGACTGGAACTCCTAAGGATGTTTGGAAAACAACATCCATGCCATAAACTAGCTGATAGGGGGATGTGTTGATTGAATTTTTGGTGGTTAACCTATCAACCCACAAAGCTTGAACCAGCTTACCATGCCATGCTTTCTGATTCTGCTCCAACAAATTTTTGATGATGTTGATCAGGCTTTTGTTGGAAGATTCAGCAAGTCCATTTCTTTGGGGGTAATAGGCAGTGGAGTGGCCCAAGGTGATCTGATATTTATGGGAGAACTCAATCATCTTCTTGGATATAAAGGAAGCAACATTGTCTGTGATTATTTTTCTTGGACAATCGAATCTGGACAGTATGTTGGTCTCAAGGAATTTAATAATGACAAAGTCGGAGGCATTCCTAGTGGGTATGGCTTCTATCTATTTGGTAAAATATTCTGTGGCTGTGAGGATCCATTTGTGTTGAGGTGAGAAGGGTGGATGGATTTCCCCTATGAATTCTAGTCCCCACTGTTGGAAGGGTGTTTCAGCACTAGTAGGCTTCAGGGGTAAGGGAAAGAGCTTTCTTCTACCATAAAAAATCTGGCACTTGTGGCAAGACATTACTAGTTTGTGGGTGTCTGGAAAAAGGGTGGGCCAATAATAACTAGATCTGAGGATCTTGTTTGCTGTGGTCTTCCAATTTAAGTTCCCTCCACATTCTCCTTCATGAATTTCGCGCGTGATTTTTCCTGCATCATTCTCAAGTAAACAGTTTAGTAGTATCCCAACATCATTTTTCCAATATAACACTTCATCTATCATGCAGTAATTTAAAGCCTTTTGTTTTACAAATATGGCCTTTATTTTCGATAAAGAAGGAGGAGCATTTAAGTAAAGCAGCACATAAATAATATCAACATACCATGGAGAGTTCGTGAATGTTTCTTCAGTAAATGGTGCTGGGAACTCTTCTATCTCTCCTAAGGCATCGACCATATTCATATCTAGGACTTTGAAATTAGACTCGGCCATGAGTTTTGCTAATCCTTGTCCCTTGATGAGTTTAGTAGGCCTGATTTCTAAGTCGTATTCCAGAATAGTGGCAATCCACTTTCCCCTTTTACCATCGGGGTCCTGAATTAGAATATCTTTGACTACGGTGTATGGCACAAAGGCAATGATCTGTGAGTGTAAAATGTACACTCTAAAATCCTTTAAAGCTTTTACCAGTGCCAAGGCTTTCTTTTCCATGATGTTGTATTTGAATGGGGCATCTCTTAAGGCTTTGTTGAAGAAGGATATAGGCTGTTCTTGCCCCAATTTATTCTTCTACAACAATACTGTAGCTATTGCGTGTTCAGATGCAAAGGAAAAAATATAAAAATCTTTGGTGAAATCAGGACTGATCAAGACTGGTGCTTGAGTAAGGGCTTGCTTTACCAGTTCAAATGATTGTTTGGCTTGCATTGTCCATTTAACACCTAATTTTTTCCTAAGCATGTTAGTGATGTTTCTTAATAGCTCGGAAAGGTTGGGGATGAACCTCCTCAAGAAATTAATCTTTCCAATGAACGACTATAATTCTTTGAGGTTCCTGGGGTGACTGATATTCAGTATGCCCCCAATTCTTTTAGTATCTATCTTGATCCTTTATTCAGAGATTATATGACCAAGAATATTTCCTTCTTGGAGGCCAAATAGATTCTTTTTGGGATTTAAAGACAAGCCAAATCTTCTGCATTTCTAAAAAACGTTCCTTAAATGTTCCAAATGTTCTTCATCAGTTTTAGATAAAACAGTAATATCATCAAGGTAAATGATTATAAAGTAGCCTATGTCTTCCGATAAAGCTATGTCCATGGCCCTCTGGAAGGTGGCTCCTGCGTTCATCAAACCAAATGGCATTTTGACATACATGAACATCCCCCAAGATGTGGTAAAAGTTGTCTTAAGCTGATCACTTGCGAGAAATAACACTTGATTATAACCCGAGAACCCATCCAATAAAGATATTCTTTTTGACCCTACTACTCTCTCTAGAATGTGGTCCATTTTGAGCAAGGGGTAGTTATCTTTTAGAGAGGCTCTGTTCAGGTGTCTGAAGTCAATACACAACCTAATCTCCCCTGTATTTTTCTTGACGGATAACAGATTGGAGACCCATTCTGAGTATCTGATAGGAACAATGATCCCTACATCATACATCTTCCTAATTTCTTTTTCTACTGCAGGCAACAAAACAGGGTTTATCCTCCTTAATTTCTGTTTGATAGGTTTATTATTTTCCTTAAGAGGAATCTTGTGTTGAATGATGCTAGTGTCATATGACTTCAAATCTTTATATTCCCATGAAAAAACATCTATAAACTCTTTGAAGAGTGTTATTTATTGCTGTTTAATGTGGGTAGGAAGGGTGCTAGACAACTTAATCATTTTAGGTTCAGTTGGGCTGCCTATATTGTGCTCTTCCACATTAGTGTCCACAGGTTCTATTTTTGGTTCTTTAGACACATCGTTGAAATCAAAGCGCTGTTTTAGCGGCACAAGGCATTTGGGTATGGTATCACCTTTACACTCTAGAACTTCAATTTCCTTTAGGTCCGGGTCATCGGATAAATTTTCTTTGAAATGATGATCAAACTTATTTATATCAGTAGGAGAGGGGGGCTCCGTTTCAGGGATTTGTTCCCCCTCTAAACAGTCCTTTTCATGGCTTTAGATTGGTGATGCTGTGGAAAACTCATTTTTTGATAGCAGGAAATCCTCTATCTATTTTTCATCGTTAAAAACCTGCCAATGATCTTCATTATCAGGCACGGTGGGCCTGTTGTTTTTACCTTTATAATGAGTTGTTCCTCAATTTGTGGTATCTGGCAGTTACTAGCAGCAAGAGCAAGTTAGTTTTCCAGGTGGTTTCAGGCTCTTGGTATGAACACGAGCTCATATTTTTTGAAAGTTTTCAGGAGATCTAAAACAGTGTTCCTATATTATCTGAGTCTGGGGTTTTTGGTCGAGTATTCCCCTTTGATTTTTCTGATGATTAACTCAGAATCTCCCTGTACCGATATCTTTTTGGCCTTTAAATATTTAAGTATGTGCAGGCCAAGGAGAAGGGCTTCATACTCTACGATGTTGTTAGTGCATGAAAATTCTAATTTGCAGGCATGTCCTTTGTTTGATTTGTGTATCCATACGCCAACCCCTGCACTATTTTTGCTGCAAGAGCCATCAAAACTCATTTTCCAAAGTGTTTCGGTTTCATGTTCATTTGTTTTGTGTTTCTCAAGGCTGTTGGGAGTTGAGGTATCTCGGGTATGAGAGGAAGACAAGTCTGGGTGTTCTGGTGCACTAATGTCCTGCTCGTTTTCTTTCTCTGTTTGGGTGACTTCATCTTCATTGTATAAAAAGAAGGAATCTAAATTTGAATGGGTTGAATAAACAGGGGTGTCGTGAGGTTTTTCCTTGCTGCTCACCATGTATTTCATGAGGATTTCCCTATACAATATTCTGGTTTGACCAAATACTGGTATGGTGGCATAAGAGATATCCATTTGAAGGCTTCCCTGGATCTTAGCTTCCCATGATCTAGATAAAAGCATTCCGTATTTTGGGGGAATGTCAGCTACTACTAAATCCATTAAAATATTCTTAGCATGAATTTGGGATAAGTTAACACACAAATATTTAATTAATCCCAAGAATTTGAATTTTCTGGAATCAAAGGAGTACAAGTCTTTTTAGGGTCTAGTAATCTCTAAGCTTAGGCTTTCCATTACTGCTTTTGGCATAAGGTTGTGTGATGCTCCTGAATCCAGCATGGCATTGTGTAAGACTTTGTCATGTATGTTTAGACTGACATAGAAGGGAGGCACATCCCCTTCCTGATATTTTCCCTCAATTTTAGGACCAAACAACAACTCGGGCTTATCATCTGTTAGGTTCACAATAGCAGTATCCACATGTATATTCAGAGCTTTTAGGACCTGGTCTCTGTACACTTCCTGGGTCACTAATTCAGCCAGAGGTATGTTAATTTTAATATTTTCAATCTCTCCCTCTAGGTTGAAAGGAATTATCGCTTTTGTTGTATTTACATCTGTTTTCTCAGTTAAATTTCTTTTAACAATTTTGACTTGCTGGGTTTTATTAGGACTATCAATCTGATTTGTTTTATTAGGGCCACTAGTGGAGGTACTAGGGCAACTCTGTTAAACATTCGGTTGGCTGCTCTTTCCTTCGTTTAAATCTATTTTCTTAGCCAAAATGGTGATTTTCTCTGTTGTTTTCTTAGGCTAACTTTCTGTATTCTTCCTAACCGTAGAGCTAGTGTTTTTGTCACTTGGACTATCTATGTTCCCTTTGCTTCTTAGCGCGTAATGTTTGTGTACCTCCATGATTGCATTTTCAAACCCCAATCTATAATCTCCAAACTCCTCATGTGTGTCTTCTTTATGTTCTGAAGAGAAGAAACCTTGTTCTTCTTCAGTGAGGAAAACATCATCCCCACTTTCTGATCCAATCAAGTTCACATGGTTTTCTCCCAAATTTTCAATATCCCTTTCTTCTTCTTGATCCACATAGTTTTGTTGGAAAGGAGCTCTTATTTTCTGGTCATTATCTCGTTGTCTATCTTGATTTTTTTCCCTTCTAAAGTTTTGGTTTCTATTTCTATTTGGGA
This sequence comes from Pinus albicaulis, assembly GCA_034641835.2. NCBI lineage: Eukaryota > Viridiplantae > Streptophyta > Pinopsida > Pinales > Pinaceae > Pinus > Pinus albicaulis. The sequence continues at coordinate 163,478,403 of CM076576.1, forward strand.
GATTGTTTTGAGGCTCTCTTGATGGCACTCTATCATTAAAGTTTATCTTTTCCAGCATTCTCTCCACTACTTTCACTAGGTTTTCAACTTTGGTATCAGAGGACGAAGTTGAGGGTGCAAAATCATCTTTGTAGGTTACCCTTTTCTATGATCTTAGCCTATATCTTTTCTCAATTAAGTTTGCCTCTACGCTCACGGCTCCTGTCTGCATGTCTTCTAGAGTTAAATAATCTCTTTCCCTTAGCTGATAGGCCATATCTGCATCAAAGCCTTCGGGATATTTTACTAGGGCCATTGCTTGGGGAGGTTTCATGTGAGGAGGAAGGGCATTGTAGACACTATTAAACCTGGTGGAGTAATCATGAACACTCTCTCCCTGATTTCTTTTAAGGCTCTGATATTCTGCTAGTATTTGGAGAGGGTTTCTTTTGGCTTCCCATTTGTTTATAAATGCTTGATGTAATGAGGGAAGGTCATGGATGCTATTAAGAGTTAAGCCTTTAAACCACCTCTTTACTTCTCCTCCTAAACTTTGGGCAAATATTCTCATCTTAACGGTCTCATCATCTATTTCCATGTAATCAAATGCGTCTCCCATTTCGTCTACATGTTGTTGAGCTGTGGTAGATTCTTTTCTAGTGAAATGGGGAATTTTAGATTGGTAATCATTTGGAAGGGTAACCAAAGGTTGTGGTAACACTAGTGGGGCATACCATGCTACCATGATAGTGTTTTCTGAAGGTAAAGGATTAGCTTGAGCAGCAGGTATATGTATGGCAGAACTACTTGGTCCAGCAACGAGCTGTTGAGCCGATCTAGGGTGAGAGAGACCCGAGTTATGAATGAAGTGGATATCGGGAGGTGTCGATGGAGGGGTTTCTTTGTACCTAATATGTAGACCTCTATGTGGTGGTGAACTTGGAGGCTCAAAATCTGTCTACTCTGTACCACTGAATGAATTAGTTCTAGGTAAATTACTTGGTAAGTCTAAATCAGCTTGAGTATCTGATAGAGTTGCAAGGTTTTCAGGCGCTGAGTTAGCTCTATAAATGGGTCTGACAATAGTTGGATCCCTAGATGTAAGAGACTTCTGAATAATGCTTTCTGGATTTTCAACTATTATGGGAGGATCTGAATCAGGATAAGCTCTGGTGTGGATTTTTCTTGAAGCCAGTATGTAAGTCTCAGATCCAATAAAGGGGAAAGTTAGCTAGATATGACAATCTTTAAGAGGCCAACTGCCTTTGAACAAAGAAACTTAATCCTCTGAGTTTCCTTAAGTATGGATGATGTGGTGATGAAACTAGTCTCCCAGTGGAGTCTTTTGGTCTTTTAGGAACTGTGGAGTTGCCAGGCGGAAAATATTTAGCTTTTGTGAAGGTAAAGCATATTATGGTTCCACCACCATGTTTATTATGAAGCCAATCTGAAATTTTTTTTGGTTTTTCTGAGTTTATATGGTTATTTTAGGACTTACTGGGTCTACAAGGGTTTTCTAGACCATCATATACTCAGTACCATCCCACCGTGATCGCCATTATGTTGGTGTCCTGTGTTTTGATAGATTAGCTTACCAAAAGACAAGGAAACATACAAACCAAACTTTAGAGCTCTAGGATCTAGCCCTCCTAGTCTCAGAGAGGGATCTCTCAATATGTTTATAAATATGTGTCTTGAAAGGCTTAGAAATTGATTTTAGGCTAGTTATGAGGTTCAAGGTTTTTTGTTTTTGTTTGGTTGGAAAAATATGTTTCATGTGGTATAGAAAGAGCATGGGAATCTACAAGCCATTGGGCAATGGATTCATGTGAAGTACAAATATTCCTGACTAAGAAGGAAGGGAAACCAAAGGGAAAATATAACTTGGTCAAGGATCTGTTGAATAATATAGGTGAAATGGGATGGGCATTAAGGACTAAGAGTGAAAAACAAACTAAACCCTTTCACAGTGACTTAAAGGATTCGAGGAATGCCCTATTTCCTCCAATAAGCTCACTGCTTTGGAATTAATCAATATAAACACTCAAAGAAAACAGAAATGTAGACTAAACCTTCTAAATGAATTATAGGATTCGAGAACTCCCTATTTCCTCCTAAAATTTCATCTTTGAGAGTTTAACCAACAAAAACATACAATTGCATTCAAAGAAGAGGGAACGCCTTGGACATCTAGGACTACAATTATAGGGGCCTTCAACACAATGATAAAAATAAGGAAAAGAGTGTATGATTAAGACAAAACCTCACTGTCGAACTGCAAGCATTAATAATTAAAGGTAGACTCCAAATACAATATTCAGCGGTAAAAAAAGAGGGAACGCTTAAACGGTATTTAACACAACCGAATTAACCATTTCTGAAGTAAAACAAACTGAATATAAAGAGAGCTATTCGACTACCCTGTCACCTTCAGTAGAAGAAAAAATATAAACAGTGAAGGATAAACAGGTCAGAGGTGCTTCTAAGATACATTTCTCTGCCTAAACTTTTTATCAAACTGTAGGTAAAGCATGATGGAACAAAGTGGAAACACAGGAAATAACATTGACTATAAGAAGTACTTAACCAAACTAGGCTCAGGGATCCGATGGTCCTGCCTCCTTAATCAACAGAGAAACAAAAATCTTCACACTCTTTCAGAACCCCAAAGCTTCTTAAAAGCAGCAATATGTATTACTTTAGAAATCACAAAATGCCAACCCTTTACAATGAGACTTCGAAGAGTCTTTATAGGAAAAATGAGGAAAGTAGGTGGGGATAGTTTTAATGAACATCAGAGATCGGAGAAGGTGCTTTGAATTCCCCATTCTGTGCTTTAAACACTTTGTTGAATTCTAGATAGGATCAATAACTTTGCAGCTCATTTGAGACTATTTGATGTGACAGAAATCCCCTGCAGGGTGTTCTTGAGAAGAAAACCATCTGCAGAGGTACTATTATCTTCTCGATGTGAGTTAAGTGAAGAATGGGCTATGAGGACTCCCATACTTCCAAATAACTGCCTCTAACGATTTGTATTAATTTCCCTGGTGCAATAACTTCTCTGTCTCTTTTGTACTTAAACCTGTATTAGCTCTGTTTACGCTTCTCCTTTGCTGATTGCTCGAAATGTTTATGTACTGATGATGATCTTCTATGCTGTGTAACTAATGCACTGTCAGGTCTTTTTGACTTTCTGCTAGAATAATAACTGTGATGGGGCTCGAGGAAGAATAGAGCATGGGCGGTAGTGATTTTGGTCCTTTCTTCAGTAAAAGGACTGTCCTGCTGATATGTTCTCTCTGCTGCTGCGATCAATGATTGAATTTGATCAGTGCAGACCGTGGATTATGCTCTTTGATCTTCCATATTATGCTTTAACCCCTTGATATATTTTATTTCTTCTTCAGTGCTCTTCAGCTCTGCAATGGCCTTTCGCCCTGGCTATAACTGTGAAATCAGTGTGAATTCTCCAACCAAAACCTGCAAAACACGATAAATACATTATAAAATTCTGCAATTTGGGTTTAGACTGCTGCAGAGGCTCTGGGGTGGTGGGGGAATGGTTAAAACAGGGGAATAAATGATAATTAGTGTAAATCCCAGAGTTTGAAGTCCCATGCAAATACAAAGGAAATGGATCGAATGAATGGAAATAGGCCTTTGATGGTGGGACCCGGTTAAGGTGGAGGGAGATTTAATGCGAGCCGTCAGATCTCAGGAGGAGATCGACGGTTGGGATCATCTGATGGGGGTTAAAAGGGAAATCTGCTGAAGAAAATGGTGAAATGCGCTATACAATGTAGACCGTAGATCCGGGTCAACGGACGACGAAGATTCAATCGCATTGGAGGGAGGCGAGGGGTAACACTTTTAAGAACCTTTGATTAGCGATGGTGCGATTGAGCGCAAGCCGTCTGATCTGGAACAAGATCGACGACAGAGATTAAATTGATGGGGAGATGGATGGGGGTAAAGGGGCGGAGAAGGAGAAATAAGGGCCATTGGATCTAAGGGAATGAACGGCAGAGATCAAAAGTGGTGGGATGGGCGCTGCGACGGTGCGATTACGCGCTAGCCATCAGATCTAGCGAGGAGATCAACGGTTCAAATATGATCGGAGGGGCGAATGGGAAGGAGCGACCGGTGCATGGTAGGATTAGCGCGGACCGTCAGATTGGTCTAGATCTACGACTCAGATCGTGGCAGGGGTCTACAGACCAACACCCAATCGCATTGGAACTTCCTCGTTTATCAAAGAGTTGTGCTTACCGCGAGATCTCCGATTTCGATAAGCGCCTACGGGCTCAGCGCCTGGTCTCGGCACCTGGTCGCATGGAGGGGAAGTGGTTAAGGGGGCTGGCCGAAAGGGGCTAGGCCTATGTATGGAAAATGAGTGATCTTGGCCCAGTTTTAATGTTTTTTAAGGTCGAAGATGGCATTCGGTAAAGGAAGAAAGGGTGATTCAAACCTGCAAAGGGATTTTTAGAGGCTTAAAAGGATTTTGGAGGCCTTTCAGAGGGGAATGGAGGTTTTAAAGAGGAAAAAGGGGCTTTAAAATAGGCAGTTTTAGTGACCTTTGGAGAAACTTTCTTTGGTGAAACAACGTGGATTTTAAGATGGAAACAACAGTGAAAATGAACCTCCAGGATGGAGCAAACACAAGACTCCAAAGATGATATATTTTCCAAGAAAAATTATCTCTTAAAGGCTTGAAAATGAACTTAGCCACCATTTGGTATATCAGAATTTATAGGTGGCTAACACACCCCGCAACATTAAATATCTCCGACCCCACCATGTCATCACCTGTCACATCAACACTTAACCATTCCCCATCTTCCCTACATCTTCGACCATCTCCTTATTATTTGATGGCCCACACTATTTTTCGGCCCCCCCTCGACCTTCGAACGTTAACGTCGGGGGTGGGGTGGTCCGAAATAAATGGCATTTGATACCATCTCTACTACTACATGGCACGCCAAGGTCACTTCATACTCCCCCCCCCCTCCCTTGCTCCTTACCATTTACCACTAGCACCCCCCTTCGAAAGCAATTTATGTTGCGCTTGAAACCATTGCACTCACCTAACTGCATTGCGACCATTGTCGAGTATCGTTGCACCACATCATCTCCTCCACATCACCTCTTCTCCCGAAAAATATTTTTTATGCATTCAATTGGTTGGGTTGTTGTCTAACGGGCCCGTGCCACATCAAACGATCACCCAATTATAGGATAAAACCAAAACTCATGACCAGGAGGAAATTTTTACCTTGCTATTGTGTTCAAATATTACATGTTGTTGATTTGCAGAGAATTCACAACGAATACGGGTGAAGAAAAGCCCCATCAATCAAATAGAAGATTACCAGTATTGTGCAGCACTGTTCACAATTCCCTTTTATTTTCTCCCCTCCCCACTCCGATCTGCAACAAGTTCCCGCTCTCCATTCCCTGCTTCTATCAATCCCTTTCTTTTCTATACATTGAAAACATAGTGAAATTTAATCACAAAAGACAGAATGCCACCAAAGCAAGATCAACTTCCATTCAATCCTATGGTCTACCCTCAGGTGGAATTGGATCACCTCACCTTAGCTGATAAGGATTAAAAAATCCATGAGATCGAGTCAGACTCCGACCTATTCAATGTCTACTGTTATCTCGAGGAAAAATTACTTGGTGGATAGCATTGTCCTTTCAGAGACTAAATTACCATACTATATTTTACCCAAGACCCATAGCTGCCCAGAATTCATCAAAAAGTTCCATGCATGTTATGAAATCAATTAGAGACCCATAGTGACCCCAACAGGAGAAATTATGTTTACCATTAATGCCCAATCAATCCAACTGATGATGCAGGCCCCCACTACTGTAGAACTCATTCCCTTCTCTCATGAAGATTTGGGAGAGTTATGTCAGAAACTATATTTTTCCAGCAGAGCTAAAAATTTAGAGCTCTTCATGGCCACTGATGCCCAAATGTCCAAAATAAACCCCCCATATCCTACATCCACTTTCCTTGGTAGGACCCAACAAATTGTCACTGTCCTGTCCTATTTACTAGAATACCATACAGACCAATTGATCAATGAAGATATGATAGGTTTTCTTTCTATCCTTTCAGCAAAGTCTAAACCTCTCATCATGTTTGATTTTTCCCAATTCCTTGCTGATGCCATCCATGACCAATTTTTGAAGTTTTATGCAGAGGAGGTGTTCAAATACACCTCTGTTCTGGTTTACATGTTTGTTTATTTTGAGTCCAACAGGTTCCAGTTTGAAATGAAAAAGCTAAATGATGATTTGAGCCTCAATATTTCATCTTTTGGACCACTTTACTAATGAAAGAGCAGAAAAATTACACATACAAGGAATTTATGGATTCATTTGTACATCCAGCCATCAACACACTCAGTAGTACAACAAAGCCAAGGGTGAATGAAGAAATCAAGATAATTATGCAGCTGACAGATCAAGTGAGAACAACAGATTGGTACTTGTACCAAAATTATACAAAGATCCAGGTTTATGGGAGTGATTTGGGCCCCTACAAACTTCCAAAGTTCCTCTCCATGAGGATCTTTGCATTGGATTATATAAGACAAATGATAAATGAAAATAAGCTTCATTTTGTCTCTGCAAAGAAGAAGTCCTAGTTCAGGATCAAAGCATAAATTGGTCCTTTCATCTATAACATCAAAGCAGCAGAGGAGGAGGTCGATAAGATACTGAAGGAGATGAGTTTCAGTCATAGTTTCACCTAGTCTTATGACCCTTCAGGGATCAACCCTAAGAAGAGGATGGAAAACAATTCAACACCTTATGTCCATACACACAGGCCTTAAATTGAACAATAAGAAAATCAAGTAGAATGGGAAGCCAACACACTGCAAGAAGATGAATAACAGGTTATTTCAACCTCAGGCATTCAAACCCCAACCCCAAAATAAAGGAAGGTTATAGGAGATAATGAAGACAAGGAGAAAGAGCCAGAGAAATAAATAGGAAGAAAAAGGCCAAGAGAGGATCACTCACCTTTGGTGACTGATACCTCTAGCAAATCATTCAAGCTAAAGTATAGGAAGAGGGCCACAATTCATATGGATATCAATCAAGGGGGTGAATCAGAGCAGAAAACAGTAATACAAATCATAGACTCCCCTAGGTCATCTCCAGCAGGTGGCCAAACAATGGCCTCCCCTAGATCTTCAGCCACAATGTCTATTCAGCAACAGGGTCTACAAACATCTACCTCCAAGCCTTCTATAGAAGGCCAAGAAAAATATTTCTATGACATATTGAGAGAGATAAAGTTAAATAATGAGGTGTTGAAGACCAACATCTATAACTAGTTTTGGAAGCAAACACCTAGTTCAAAAAGCAGGCTACTGTCAGCCTTTGATACTAAAATGGAGAAAATTAAAATGGAATTTCTAGAGGCTCAAGTCCCACAGCCTCAAGGAGCAGAATATTATAAGAAGACATCATTCGAATTCAGTACCCAAAATATCCACCCAATTAATCATATGGAGCTACACAAGAAAACTGGAGAGATAGTAGCCTCTACATTGACAAGTACAACCATGAATTTGGCAAAGTTGTTGTTGTGCTCAACTTAGTGTTCCTAAATTGCTAACATAAATTGTCAACCAGGGCTAGTAAACTGCTAAAGTGTGGTGCACTATATATGCCTAGGTAACTGTCTCTCACTACGTTGTGTTTAGTGTTTTTATGATGTTTTTGGTTTTATGGTTTTTATGTTGAAAAAGAGCTAAGAAGTTTTCACTAAAACATAGTGAAACTATTCTAAACTAGGTGTGCACTAAAGGACGGAAAATGAAAAGCTTGATAAGGACTCATAGCAAAGAAACAAATCACAACATGAACTCAATAACCCATATCATGAACTCATCCAATTGGAATAGCTTTGAGAAAAGGATAATTTTTTAGTGCAATTGAGGTTTTCCTAAGTCAACAATCAACTTACAATGTTATAACATCTCATCCATGGTTGAGGGTTTATTAGAACATAATTGGAAAAGAACATTTGCAGCATAATCAGATTTCTACTCTAAACTAACTTTCTAATTCTATTCTGCAACTCAATCTAGCACCACTAGGCCTCATTCAAAAGATATAGATTTCTTTTTAAAATAGTCCTTGAGAAAAGGCTTGTTTTGTGAAATTGTAAAAAGGTTGCAAAATACTTAAGGTCTTAGACTGTTATTGATAGTTCCTGTCCATATGATGATGTTTAAATAAGAATCTAGAACAAGAATATTTTGTAAATAATGAAGACCGTAGTATCTAAATTTATCAACTAACACGATTTAAAATGCAATGGATAACAACTAAACTAGAATACTGATACAGTGAACAGAGTTAAACTAGAGTGCTATTATCTAATCTTGAAATGAATTGGAACTGAACTGGAATAATACTAATATAGTGAACAGAGTTAAACTAGAGTGCCATTATCAAGCTTGAAATATAGTGACATAATTAAACTAAAATGACATGACAGAATTAAACTAGAATGACATCTACCTCCGGAGTATTTCAACTGAATCAAAATGCAATTAATTCTATGAAATGCTACAACCCTGTTTTGTTTAAGACGAGTGATATTTTGGAATATTTTGTACAAACAATTTAGGCTGTATCATTCAGTGCAAATGGGCATAAAAACATAACAATACGCAGGTAAACTAAAACACCACAGCTAAGTCTTATCAGAGTTAGTGATATTTTGGAAGAGATTAATGAGAATAAGACTAGTTGTAACAACTAATTGTAATTGAATCACAAAAACGTAAAGTTCTAGATTGCTACAATTATGCCTCATTCCATATTAGTGATATTTTGGAAGACTTCATGAGAACAAAGCTAAACTGTAGTATCCAATGTAAGCAAAGTTCAGAAAAATATTTAAATTGAAAATGAAACAAAGCTATGGCTACTTATCTAAACCAATTGCATAACGCTTCACGGGCAGTAGGGGCCCTCTACCACCGGATCAGCACGCAGATCTACTCAAGATTGACTTAGCTCGTGCAAGAAAATGATAATTCTTTCATTAAAGGAGTAATTCTTCAAAACAGAGTTCTGAGATCTAGCAACAAGAAGATAAAATCTAACTATGTTTCTCGGTCTCCCGAGTCACACTTATAATGAAATTACATAACTACTTTTGAGAAAAACAGGGATAAGTGTCTTTCCCACTTCTAATCAAATTAAAACTCTTAGTGAAGGTCTCGTACTTTGCTGCAGACAACTGTAGAGTCCGTGTCCCGGTAGAAGTCTACCTCTTAGTTTTGGTTTCCCACGTGCATAACCACCTGTAGAATTGTGCTCAGACTTTTTAGGGAGCAAGGAATGATGTGGATGAAGTCTAGAATTTTCCCATATGTGATTTTCTTTGAGACGACACCTGTAACCCATTTAAACACTAAAATAGCTGCGGAACGTGTGATCGGCTATGGAACATCTGTATTCTATAGCTATTTTGTAGAAAATTATTAAAACAGCAAAAACCATGAAAATACAATATGTTAATCAATTGCATGTAACCTTTAAGCAATCCTAATCATTCTTCATTGATTTTAGGTTTATGAAGTGATAAAAGAATGATGAAATGAAGTGAAGGTTTGTAAAAGAGAAGGCAATTCTAGGGCTCAACATACCCCCACTGCAAGACTATTGCATGTCCTCATGAAATTTCATCAAAACTTATTCCATGTGCTCTGAAACCTCTGTTAAAACATCCAACCTTATCTTTCTGCTTCTTTTGACCCTAATCTATTTTCTAATCTCTGTTAACTTTTCAGAAATTGGTTCTTCATCTTCCTTCTGTAGTGGAGTGTCAAGTTTATTTTCAATAACCATGTTAGTTTTTCTTCTTCTGCTCCATCAAAAGATTTGGCAAATGATTTTGTAATCTCCTTATGGAAGCCATCAAATTTCTCTATAAAATTTAGCCTCCCTGCTTGTTGTTGTAGCTCCTTGACTTGTGGATATCCTTCCAAATACTTGACTTCAACTGGTTCTGTCCTGACAATTGGCCACATTCCTCCTTTGTGCAGATTATCTTCCTCTCAGAATTACTTTTCTATGCTTGAAGCTAGATTGACTACAGAGTCTAATTATTTATTTTTGAAACTATATCTCTGTGTCTGAAGATGGATTAGTTGAACAATGATGCTTCACCCTCATAATTACCTTTCTGCACTTAGAGATGGATTGGCTGCAAAGTGTAATGGAGGTGAATGGATGGAGGTAATTAAGCTATAAGGAAAAATGAAGTGGCTATGGATCTGATGGAGAATTTATGATGAACTTGGGGTGAAATAAGTGAATGATACAATCTTAAAGAGATGTGGAATAGTAGTTTGGAATGTTGGATAAGGGATATGGCCAAGATATGTTAATCAATTCGAATGATAGGTTGTTTTAGGAAACATATGATTATACACATTGTATCTATTTCATGTTTTAACTTTTTGCTATTATATTAATTTTCACAATTTACCTCAGAATTTTTGACCTTGTTAATTGATGTGCTTGATGTTTTTCCTTTGGTCCTCTTTTAGCATATTGGTCTTCAAAACAGAACCCTTCAATTTCTTGTAATCATCATCTCTTTGTAGGCTGTACAATTGTGTCAGAACTGCTGAATAAGATGTGGCTGCAACATGCAATCTACAAAAAGAAATGAAATATGAATATGGAAGATGGATGTGAAATGTAATGAAAATAGCGTGAGATGGAGTGAAAGTGGAGTGAGATGGAGTGAAAGTGGAGTGGGATGGAGTGGAATTGTAAAATGAAATGAATTTTGCAATTTCTCTCAAATGGTACATCAGAATTCCATGAAATTTTCTGAGGTTGTTACCAATATTATTATGCATCTTCCAACGAAAAATCTCTGCCATTGGTTGCACGGATCTCCCGAAAAATGAGAAATGGCTGTAGGTGAAATTTTCCAAATTCTTGAAAAATACACACTAAAATTTTCTAAAATTTTTTGCGTTTATTCACCCTACCTCAATTCATTTACCATAAAAATTTCAGGACCAATGGATGCACGGTTTGAAAGTTATGATAAAATCAATTTCTACCCTGTTTCACCCTTCATTTTTCCCAATGTTGCAACAAAAAAGTACGCCGTGAACTCATTTTAAGGCCGAATTGAGTGATTCAAAAGGGAAACTGTGTATTTTTGCCTTCTCTACTACCACATGCTTCCAGAATTTCATTTTGATGAAGAAAAGGCACTGCTGTGCAAAAATACTAAAATCTGTCCTAATCTGTCCATAATGCTGAAAAATGAAAATCTACCATTAAAAACCCATCTGAAATGCCCTTAAAAATTGCTTTTTTCCAAATTTTGTCCACCCCTTACTTAATTTATCATATTCTGAGAAAACCCAGAAGCTCAGAATTTTTTATTTCTGCTCCAATCTCTTGCAATATTTGCGCCAAAACTGCCTCTGGAAAAAGTTGCAAAAACAAAAACAGGCTGCTACAGCAATAGCTGCAGAAACTGCCACTTTCCGCAGCTGTTGTTGAATTGACAAGAAGATGAACATGCTGCTAATAAAATGTACTGCTGCAAGTTTTTGTTGATTTCATAAAACCATTAGTCTTCATCAAAGCCAACATTCATGGTACAATTCTTACCATGCGAGTAAATGTGTCGAAGTTGAGCATGGGAAGAAATCATTGGATTACCGATCAATGATGAAAATCGTTAACCAATGCGAGACAACTCACCGATAATGTAAATGAGTGTCAAGGTACCCCAGTGCATCTTGACAGGGACGAATGAATGTGTCGAAGTCGAGTCGCCTGCAAGATTTGACAATCAAGAGACATTGTTGTATTCCCATTGTTATCAACGAGGAGGCTTGCCATTGATGAATACAAGCTCCAAGGCACTTCAAATAATCTCTAATCTTGATCCCAGATAAAGTGTTGAGGTCGATGGGACAAGATCTGTTGGAAGGTGGACCTTAAGGAATTCCACATCATCCAACTCGAGCATAGAACCAAAAATGATTTGAAGAACCATGAAAGATTGAAACCATAATGAAATTGCAGAACTTATTGTGAACTTTGCTCGCCCATTGCCTGGTTTTCAAGCAAAGCTCATGTCCAATTGCGCCAGCAAGCTGGTTTTCACAATAGGACTTATTTTTTCTTTACTTTTTTTTTTTTATGTCCTACTCTACTTGAAAAAGAAAATCTTGTTCAAGTATATGAATACTTCCAGTGGAACCATGTTTGTAACAAGATGATAGATAAGCTCATATGCGGGTTTGAAAGATACTCTTTGATATGTACCTGTATATGAGATGCCAATTGTCTTGATTTAGATGATGTCAGAAGATATTGAATAATTGAGCATTGTGATCCGATGACTGACTTGAACCAAGATTCAATGTAATCTTGTCTTCCTTGTCTTTCCTCTATCATGAAATGCAAGTCTTCGGAGATGTGATCTTCATTCATAGAATCTAGTGATAGGCATGCATGAGACTTTTCAATCTGTGGTTCCAATAACTTCTCTTTATCAAAAGACATCCATGATTCTTGGACCTTATCTGAGTGTTCTTCTTCTGGTTGTTGTTCTTCAATGATAGCTGGTGAATCATTTTGCAATACCTCAGAATTGTAAGTTGATTGAGGTGTTTTATTGTTGGGGATATGAAATGGTTGTGGAGGTAGTGGAGTGGGGAATCTTTAGGGTGTTTGTGTGGATGGTAATGGAAAAGGTTGAATTGAGGTCAAATGAGGGTGATATTGATGATTTAGTGGAGGTGAATGGTATTAATAACATTGATGATGGTATTGAGGATAGAGAGGGAAAGATTGAGGATATGGTGGATTTCCTTTATAGGGCCTTTGCCAACTTTGTTGCCAAGATTGGTTTTGAGGTTGGGATTGAGAAGGCCAAGGTTTCCAAGGTTGGTTTTGAGGTTGGGATTGAGATGCCCAAGGTTTCCAAGGCAAGGGTGTTTTCCAATTACCTTGAGATTGTTGTGCATAACCTTGAAACTGTGCATAAGGATATTGCATCATATTGGGTTGATGAGGATGCCATAGTCCTCTTGGAGCTACATAAGAAAGTTGTTCTTGTGCTTGATTTGCTCCATTATCCTTCTAGTAAATTGCCTTCAACCCTGGTAATGATGGGCAATCTTCAGTAGTATGTGATCCTGCACAAATTTTACACATTTTAATGTTATCAAGTGGACATTTATGCAAAGCGTGTTTCTTTCTACATTTAGGGAAAAATATGAATGAAGCAACTTTTTGCTTGTTTTGCATTCTTAACATGTCAATTTGTTCATTTAAATTACCAAGAATGTTTAGCAAATTGTTAGGTTCAGTTTGACTTACCAATCTTGATGTTGACTTACTTACTCTTGCCATAAATGGATCTTGAAGGGATCTTACACACTTTGCTTTTCCTCTTGATATGTTCTTGCATAGTTCACAAATTTCTTGAAATGGCAATTGATAGACATCTCCTTTTCCCACAATATTAAGAAGATCAATCCATTCATCCTTTATAGCATTTAGTAGGAGAGTTTTTAATGCATCGGATCCTAAATTATGCAATTTAGATCTTTTGATATTATAAGTAAATCTCTCCACTAAATCTTCTAGGCTTTCATCCTCTTTTTGGTTCATCTTAAAGACTTCATTTCTAAGGTCATGGTGCATGCAATAACCTTTATATTTTTCCAAAAATACCCTTTTCATATCATCCCATGTCCTTATAGAATTTGTTCCTAAAGTCATGAACCATCTAAGAGCTCTATCCTTCAATGTTTCCGGAAACAAACTCAATTTTTGCATGTGCAATGAGTAGCCATAAGATCTACAAATTATTTCAAATTCAAAAAGAAAGGTTTCCGGGTCTTCTGATCTCATACCTTTGAAGTTAGGAAGTACAGATGGATGGATGTTCTTCATTTGAATGTTGATATCGGTTTCTTGAATGGGAAATCCAAAAGGATCTTCTTCATTGTCATCATCTCCATCCATTTCTTCAACCTCCTTTGTCACCTCTTCTTCTACCTGCAAAAATATGAATTCATGATGTGGATGTGTGGCTCTTACTGCACCGCATGATATAGTGGGTGTGGTAGGTGATTGAAGTTTTTGTTTTTGTTTTTGCTTTTGTTTTTGTTTTTTTTGGATGTAAGAAATAAGGTTACCTAGTTACACTTCCCCGGCAACGGTGCCAAAATGTTGTGCTCAACTTAGTGTTCCTAAATTGCTAACATAAATTGTCAACCAGGGCTAGTAAACTACTGAAGTGTGGTGCACTATATATGCCTAGGTAAATGTCTCTCACTACGTTGTGTTTAGTGTTTTTGCTATTCCTTATTCATCGTGATGATATTTTGGAAGAGTTTATAAGAGTAAGTCTAGCCATGATGATTAATGTAAACAAGTATGAAACATAAACTTCAAAAACGTTCTTAAGCTAGAAATGAAAAACGAGACTAAAATACTTATTTAAACCATATAAACAAAGCTACTCAGGAGGCAGGGGCCCTCTACCACCGGAGTAGCACACAAAATCTACTTCAAGATTGACTCAGTGCTTTCAATAAACTGATACTTCTTGCATTAGAGAGAAATCACTTAAAAACAGATTGTTTTCGTACTTCTGAAATCTAGCAGTCAAATACAAAATCTAACTAGCGTTTCTCGGTCTCCCGAGTCATTCTTATAATAATATTACATAACTAATCTTGAGAAAATAAAGGGATAAGTGTCTTTCCCACTTCTAATCAAATTGAAACTCTTATTGAAGGCCTCGTTCTTTATCTGGAGTTCGTGTCCTGATAGGAAACTACTGCTCAGTTTTAATCTCTTCCACGTGCATAACCGCTTGGAGATTCGAACTCAGACTTCGTAGGGAGCAAGGAATGATGTGGATGAAGTCTGGAATTCGCCCATATGTGATTTTCTTTGAGAAGACACTTGTAACCCATTTAAACACTAAAATAGCTGCGGAACGCGTGATCGGCTACAGAACATCTGTATTCTATAGCTATTTTGCAGAAAATTATTAAAACAACAAAAACCATGAAAATACAATATGTTAATCAATTGCATGTAACCTTTAAGCAATCCTAATCATTCTTCATTGATTTTAGGCTTATGAAGTGATAAAAGAATGATGAAATGAAGTGAAGGTTTGTAAAAGAGAAGGCAATTCTAGGGCTCAACGGTTACGAGGTAACCTTGTCCAATTATTAGGCTCAGCTCAAGATGGAGAATATTTCCTCCTTTTCCAAGGATTCCAAGATCAAGTCTTTGGAGGAATTCGTTGTGAAAATTGGTTTTGATCCAACCAAGGCAGGAGCAGTGGAGGAGTTTCTAAAGAAGAAGAATTTTGATATTGTTGCCTTGAGAAAGCAGCTCAAGATGCCAACCACTGAAGACCCTTTGGCCAAGGATATAGAAAAAAATGAAGTGCAGAAGTCTAAGATGATGAAGTTAATAGTGGAGAAGTTAGTATTTCTCAAAAAAATGGAGACATAGATGGAGAAACTGTTGAAAGAGAAAAAAAAAGCAGCCCAGGTAGCACTCATTCCTTTGGACGTTATGCCTATTACATCAATTCCATCTGATGTTTCAGCAACTGTAGGGACATCAAGTGGGAAAGATCATCTATCCAAGGCCATGGAAAGCATGATCCTCCAGACATAGGAAATTAAGAAGTTGGAAGCACAGATTGGCATCTTGAGAGATTGGAAGGCAAGATCTGAAACTGCCCATGATATATCTAGAAAACAGATTGAGAGGATAGAGAAGGCAGAAAGGGACTTTTCAGCTAATAATATTTTGGTGAAAATTAAGCTGATTATATGGGGTAGTATCATAGAGTCAGTTGATAAAATATGGCACTCCATCCACATCATATTTGAGAAAAAGGAGTTGATTGAGAGGTGTCGGGTAGCCATTGAAAAGACCAATCAGGAGTTGGGAAATATGCCTACTGTTAGTTCCAGTCTTTGTAGCCTATCACCAGGGATCAAAATGGGCTCTTACTATGTCTGCTTTTGTTAGATGTTTTTCACATTATATTTAGTGCAAAATATATTGTAAATGTCTCCATCAGAAGGATCTTGGAAAAATATTTCCAACAGTATATCACACTCCCGTAACTGGTTTCTATATTAGAAGATATGATCGAAATGAATGATTGATTCTTGGTTATGCATGTTTTGAGGTCAGTTTATGCACATAGGGACAAGTTTACTACAAAATCAGTTTGGATAGGAATTTTACAAAAGTGAAAGATTTTTCTGTCCATCTCATACCAAATAACAAAAACCTCCTTCATTTTATGCATAAATTTTACTATGTGGGAGATATGTAGTGATATTTGAAGCCTACATTAAAACAAAACAAATTTTGCGGTTATTTTACTGTTTTAGTCATTTTAGTGCGGTGCCATGTTACAATCTATGGAAAGTAATTTTGAGAAACCCAAATATTTTTTTGTTAACCACGAGCCATATAATAAAAACCTCTTTCATTTTATTCACAGGTGTTGTGAATTGGAATATTTGATTAGATCTTTACAGCTCATTTTTACAGATTTAAATTTTTAATGATTTTCTGTTTTAGAGATGATTTTGTGGCACAGATTCCAAGCAGTTGGAAACGAATTTCCAAAATTTGAGAGATTTTTTTCTCCAACATGACCTTATCTACAAAAAACTCTTTCAGTTTTGTAATAGGTGCTATGGTTCAAGAGATACGAGTTCATCTTTGACACCTAATTTTAGAAATTCGGTCCAAATTTAATTTAATTGATTCTATTTTGAAGAAGATGGTTGAGCTCAATTACCTTAATACAGGGATGAGAAAATTGTATATATTTTATGAATTTCAAAGTGTAATGGGGGGGTTTTTGTAGTAGAGGGAGGTTTTTATTGGATTGTGTAAAGTTTTCCTTGAATATTATTTTAATAAAGCTTTTTCTGCTCTTTAAATTTGGGATTCATCATGGTGTTTAATGTGTAGCATGTTTTTCTTATAAATTCATTTCCATGCTTTGTTTTTTCTGCTAATTTGGTTACATAATTCTCTAAGGGAAGTGTTAGGAATCCATCCATGCATGATTCTCCTTTCACAATGATTATGTTGTTTGATGTAGCGGTTATCTTTTAAGAATCCATCCTTTGTTAGATGCTCTGTTGAGTAACCTTGTGCTTCTCTTTCTTCTAAAGTCGTCACTATAGATCCATCCCCTGATTGATGCCTACAGGGCAGCGGTCTTTTCCCTCTTTTATTCTCTCATTACATCTTTAATCTGGTTGTACATTTCTCTTACTTTGCCCCAAGTTTGTCGGCAGAAACTAGCCCCAAATTCATAGCCCAATAGTCCCTTCTCTTTCTGTTTTTAACCCACAATTTTCAACCAAATCCTTATTATTCATAGCTAGCCTAAGATTCATTTATTGCAGCCACATTTTTTTGGAAAAGGGAGAGCCCTCTCTGGTCTGGTAGGGCTATATGCTAGATCGAAAGCTTGGTCTGTGGTTACCTCAGAGTTGCCTCTTCCCAGCCTTGAGGTTCATTCTGAGTGCTAAAACCTACCATAGCTCCCAAGATCGTAAAGTTATTGAATTCTAAAACCAGTTTTGAGCTTGAAGAAATGGATGTGCAGGACTGAATAGAGACTATACTAGAAGTGAAAAGGGTCATCACTAAGAGAATTTGATCGACAGTGGAGGAGAAATATCACGGGTGGACATGGAAATTGGCGGGTTCTTGATAAATTGGTCCCTTAAAGGAAAAAGGGTTGACTTCTCTGTATTTAATTAATTATAAACTCATCCAGAAAGGAGATTATATGACAAATCTCAGGGAGACAGCCAAATATACCAAAAATTTCTCCAACATCAAAGGAAACGTGACCGAGAAAGTTGTCCTGGAACTCTTGGGCAATGACATTTTCATCCAACATGAGCTGAGACACGTCTTCTTTGTCAGACCCACATTTAGAAAATATACAGAGGTGAATGAATTTTATCGACAGGTCATAGGGATGATAATTCTAGGTAAGAAAGAGTGGGAAAATCTATGCATGTATCTAAATTGAAGAGCAGTGAATATGTTAGCACAACTAATGATGAACAAAGGGTGCCAGCGCTACATTAGATTTAATGATCCAGCAAAGGTGGTCCGAAAGGTAGAGCCAAATGTTAGAGTCATCTTTCGTTGCCTCTTCATGACCACACCAGCCAATTTTGGGGCTCACTTTATAATTAATGAAGGGTTGTCAAAGTTAATACCACAAGTGGTGATTGTTAGATGTATTTTGTCTTGGCCATTGCATGGCCACACTTGTCTAAATTTTCTTAGTTGTAATTAATAATAGATTTCTAAAGTAGATAGGGAAATCGATGTAGTTTGTAGTTAAATATTCCATGTATTGGAAGAATCAGTGGTTGGACCCTGCAGTGTAAAAAAAATTGTATTGGAGCACTTTAAATTTTTTAAGCTGGAGCATAAATAATAAAAGACTATTTACAAGATACTTGAGCTAAGCTTTTCCGGTGATGTGGTTCCTTCTCTGTGTTAAATTTTTTCATTGTTCTTCTTACTGTGCACCATTTTAAGCTTATTGTAAAGCAGAAATTTTAAATTAAGATTTTTTGTTGGAGCACCTTAATTATGTATGTGTTTACAATCTAAATGTTTTCTTCATGAAGTCTGGTTAAGAATTTATTAGTTTCTTTTTAACCATTACTGAAATTCATTGTTTCTTCCACCTCAAAATTCATACTGCTATAAGATCCAGTAAACATAGTTAGATTTCTCTGTGATGCTCTTGAAAAATTAATGCATAATCCAGTATTTTATGACTCCATAGCCCAATGGATTAGTTAAACATATTTTCTCCTCCAACCGCAACAATGAAGCAAAACAACCAATTCCCACAATCAACATAACTAGCCTAACATCAGCATTCATAACATAAATATAAAATTAAATCATAAACAGAGAGAGCCCTCTCTGAGTCTAGGAAGGCTAGGTCCTGGATTCCAAAGTGGTTTGATGTTATCCTTTATAGTTTAATCTTGCAATTATTATAAATTATAGAGTCCACAACACCAAGTATTTAAGACGTGTTTTACATATTAAGTATCATGTAATTGAGATTTAAGTATATAGTGTCATTATTCTCAAGTAATGATAATATTGTTTTGTAGGAAACAATAACTTCTATATGTGCTTGAATGAGGAAACCTTGCAACTCTTTGGGCCCACCATTTTCACAAGGTGGAATTCATAAAATTCAAAGTTGAAGGAAGAACTTATAAATAGGTGGGTTGGCCTGTTCGGAAATGGTACCTTCAACAAAAGTGGAGTTACCACGATGGCAGACCTATATTTAAAATATCCGTGAGACCAATATAGGGTTCATTTTAAAAATAACCCTAAGTATGAGCGCCCTCTAGCGATTTCCGAAAGTGAGTGGAAATCCCTCCTAGAAGTTGCAAAGGAAAAAAAAAACTTTGTAAAGAAGGGAAGACACCACCCGGACCAGGAAGGTATGAGGCACTTTTATTAATGTAATTATGGTGTTTTCTCGTCAATATTGCGACATGTAATTAAGCTTATCAATATCGTAAATATAGGATCCCAAATACATCTAAAGCCATGAATGCGAGAATACAAAAACATGGCCAACATCATCTTGGTTCTGGGAGTTACTCAAAACTGGCAGCAAAAATTGTAAGTATATAAAAAAAAATTGCATCCAAATTTTAGATTCTTCATAATTTTAATTTAATATTGCAGAAGAAAAAAAATTCATGTTGTCATGCAAAATTCAAGGGCAAACAATTCAATGAAACTCCCACGGAGGAAGAGCTAAAGCTTTCTTACAAGAATGAATATCAAGTCATTGTTGAAAGTAGGACAAGCATGGGGTCTTTATGTACTAGTTCCAATCCCCCACCTGAGACTGAGGTACTAATAAAAGAAACAAAGAGAATTTATAAATTAATACTTGTATATAATCTATTGTTTTTATTTTTGGGCATAAAGTAATGTGCTTGATTGTAAAAAACAGGCAGACTGTGTGAATGTTGATGTCCCAAGCAATGATGGAAGACATGAGCCTAGTGACAATGGAGTGAAAATTGACACTAATGTTCAACTTGATTCTGGAGGTATTTCATGTGAATTATAATTTTTTTTTAGTATGGATTAGAATTAGAAATATTTAAATGCAAATTGTGTATTAATTATAAATCTTCTTGGTTCTACTCTAGAGCATGTGCGAGATGAGGCCACACAAGAGGAGGAACCTTTGGCCACATCCGAAACTATCCTGCTTCCCTCTACTATCGAAGAAGGTAACGAACACTCTAATACCTTTTTATTAATAAAACACTTGTATTAATAATTACTATAAATAATAATTTAACATTTTATTCTTATTGCAGTTGATGCTCTACCGCCCTTACAGCAACATAGACGTTTGATCAGGTTGGTATAAATACATCTTACAATTGAAGGGGATGACATCCTTGCTTCATACATGAAAAATTGAAAGAAACCTAAGAATAATTTATTGTACTTGTAATTTAATTAGAAATACCTTGTTTTATATTATGTATAGCATAAACTTTAATATAAATCATACTGAGGTCAAACATTTTTTAAACTATATGAATGAATGAATAAATGTTTACTATATGTTTCTTTATTTATGATGTATCTTAATATAATTATTTCAAATATTTCCTAGTAGATAGATTGGGTACAAGGGAATTGAGAGTGATGAGAGGGGGGGAGGGGCCATGAGAGCTTCCACCTTCACATGGTTGGCCCTGTTCAGTAGAGAATAAATTAATATTTGGACAATGTTGGAGTAAAACTCTGAGATCCAACATAGCAACAACAAGGTCAATTTTTATTGTGTTGTTGCTTCGTCAAGTGGCGGGAGGTTTGCTCCAAGATTAAACTACACTAATAATTTATTCTCGAAACCAAGAGGAGCTCATTCAGGTATTCATGCACTCAATTTTTTTAATTATTATTTATTGGTGCAATTAAATTTAATAATTGGTCAAATTTAATCTAAGTTTTCCTCATTGGTCTCATGAATATGTGTAGGACAATCTGTGTCGATTTGGATGTTGAAGAGGAACAACTATCGGGAGAAAATATCTCAAAAAGGTAACATTACATTTAGCATATACACGATAGGTCCTGAATAGACAATATGTACATTGAGAAATGTAGTGCAAGAAAGAACTTGTACATGTTTCAGAAAAGCATAAATAAGACATGATAGAGATGTATTGCCCACATTGAACAACCAAGTGAAAGTAATGCACAATAAGGATGAACTTCAGGTTTTCAATAGGTTGAAAATAAATTGTACAAAGAATCAATACAATCATATCGATCTGTATTTCCATATGGAGCAATACAAAGTTGTACAACTTCTGCCTTTATTTTTTGTGTAGATCATATACCTCATTTTGAGATGTTTATGATGACCATGCAATTGTTATTTTAGTATCTTTTAGAGCTTTCATTGAGGTATGAAAAGGTGATGTTGAGAAGAAATTAATTATGTATCTACAAAACTCTTTTATTCTTCCATAGCTTAAATTTTCAGTTATTGTGTGATTGATGCTATGATCTGGAAGTAATTTCTACATTATATCAAATTTATAAATTTATCTATTTAAGTAGGAACATATGGATAATAGTCACCTAAGGTTGAAATTTTGTAATGTACTTAACCCTAGATACCTCATGTTATCCAAGATAGCCATTAGGTTTGTTTTGAGTCATAAGTTAATTAGGCTTAGTCAATTAGGTTTAAATAAGGTCTTTGGAATTCAAATTTTAAAAAAATAATCATGAGGGGTCTTGAAAGTCATTTTGCATGTGATAGGGGTCATGTCATTTTAGAATAACATGTTTTTATGATTATTAATCATATGTTATATGGTTAATTATCATATCACTTATAAAGTTCCATTATGTAATAAAGTTCGCACGTGAAATAAATTTCTTGTGGGTTTAAAGGGCTAAGATCGGGCGTGATCATATCAAAGGCATGTTAGCACTCTGTAATTTCTAAAGGCTAAAAAAGAAATAAAAAAGGTAACCACAAAACCACTTTGGATTTTATGATCTATCCCTCCTAAACTCAAAGAGGGGTCTCTCTATCATATTTAGCTTTGTTTATTGGGAATTTTAGGCTAGGTATGAATTCTCAGTCTTTTATTGTTTTTTTATGATTTGTTTTAATTGTTTTGGTTGATTAAGTGCTTAAACTTCCATTGGGCTATGGAGTCTATAAGCTAACATGGATTTGTTTTATTTTTTCAAGGGATTTTCACAGGGCAAGGTAGGTGAACTAACTGGATCTTTTAGAGTAGTAAAGAATTCTTTAACTTGATATCTGAGGAAAAAATTTGAATTACCTACAACAAGAATCAGAGTGCATGTTTCAACAAATTTTGTTCATCATAGTTTTTGTAAAGTAATTCAGATTTAAGAACATGTAAGCATGGAAACAAAGAAATAAACACATATACAATGAGAGAAACACATCACCAAATAATCCAACACATGAATCATGTGAAGAAGTCCCTTTTATTACTGATCATCACATCAAATGGAAAAGTACAATAGCTTCTGGAGTGCAAAAATGAACCCTCAATACTTCGAAAATTGAAATATTTATACAAATATTTACAAAAAATCTTGTCATAACTAATCAGGATATATTTTAAGCAAATTTAAAACAAATTATATCTTCTATTACAAACTAATAGGGCTAGTTGGAATTGTTCGAAAGGTGGCCCTGATCTAAGGAGGTTTTTTTTAATCTGTCACTTTGGTCCTTATTGCGTTGTTGTTTCTCTAATGGAAGATAAAGTTACTCACTTAGTCTAGTAACTCACACAATTTCTCCCATATTTCTTCATCTGGAATCGAAATTTTAGTCACCCTCCTTTAGACCTCATCAGCTTCAGTAAACTTGGAAAAAGCAGGCTTAAATACAAAAATATGATTTACGTCATGATTTATGTAAAAATCATTCCCTAATGCCTCAAGAAATGTTTTTCCTGTTAAGCTGCCCTTTATTCTAGCAAACTTAGAGTTATCTCTCACCACTTCTTTCAATTTCCTGATGTATTCTTCCTGTGTGATTAATGTATCATTTTTTACAAATAAACTAGGCAGTCCCTTCTTCTTCAGTGTTTCAAATCTGTTGAAAAATCTGTTGACAATAATCTCTAATCCCTGACATTTTTCTTCCAACTGTAGAATGAGGTTCTCTTTGGTCAAAACCTTCTTCACTTCAAGTATAGTTTCATTTATGTATTCAATTCCCACATCCTCCAGCTCATATTTGTTCTTAGAATTCATAAATCTAATAATATCAGTGGCTCTAGTGGGTTTATCACCCAAATTTTCTTTGATGTCTACAATTGTTGTTGTAGCATTTTGTATCAATTCATTTTGTTCGAAAATGATTTGTATAGAAGGCCAAATATCATTCATGGAGTTCAGGATATCTATCCATATGTTTTCCTTGGCTTGGGCCAAGGTTTGGCTAATGGCTGACTCTTTTTTCATTCGCAGTATCCTTTCCAACAGTCTCTGGGACCGTTGTGCCTCTGCTAAGTGTGAAGTTTCACTTATGTTATTCTTCTCCTATAAGGATTTTACCTGTCCTTGTAGTCTTTTGATTTATTCAGTTTGTATTGACATATCCTCCATTGATTTTGTAAGTTTGTTTACATCATCTGTAGGTTGTATTGGAGGTGTTGTTGATGTAGAAGTACCTATGTTTGGTATTGTTTTGAGAGGCACTGCATTCAAAGGAATCATGGCCAACTGTGCATTTTCTTCCTTCTCCTTGATTAACTTATCCATTTATTCCTCCATGTTTTTTATTTGAGCATTATGATCCATGATAATCTTAATCATATCTTACTTTTGGGTCTCTAACTCTTCTATCTCCTTGGTCTGTGGGTCCTCTGTTACTTACATCTTCAATTTCTTTCTAAGGGCTGCAAAATCTACATTTTTATTCTTTATCAATTCTTCATCCGCCTTAAAATTCTCTGGATTATATCCCATATTTATGACAAGATCTTCTAATTATTTTATTTTGGTGTCTTTTGCTAGAGATGAGAGTTTTTAAATCTTGAGCTAAGATTGAACATTTGTAAGAGATACCTTCAATTTTGAAACACTCATTGAACTGTTAGTCAAGGTGGAAAATATCATTTCTCCAGTCTGCTTATGCATCTCCATCTGATCGATGGGATGAATATCCTTTGCATCAGATTCAAAGGAGGTCTTCTTGTAGTCTGCAACTGACTTTGGTTGTGCAATTTGAGCCAATATGAATTCCATTTGCATTCTTCCCTTCTATGTATAAAAGGATAATAGAATCCTACTTTGAGAAATAGAAGTTTGTTTCCAGAATTGTGTGTATGTACTATTTTTAAGTCTTTCATTTTAAAGCTTAATCTCTTTGTATCTATCAAAAATACTTTTCTCTTTTTCTCCCTTAATGAGTTCAGATGGTTGGGCTATGTCCTGCTAGCCTTGTGACATTGATGATGTTGTTGGAGATTCTGTAAATTTTGTGTCTAATGGTGCTAAAGACAATGGATCTTTGATGACTATGGGAGCTTGTTGTTCCCATGTTTCTTTTGTTGAATCTGTTTTAGGACTTCTCTTAGCCCTCTTACTGTATATGAGGTTGAAAAAATTTGGTGAGCTCCCTGAAGCTGAAGGGGATCCTTCCTCTATTTTTCTCTTCCTCATCTTCTCTAAGGAGTAGGGGTCTGTGAAATAGAGGTGGACATGATCTGCTCCTCTGCTTCCTGCAAGGTGTTATCTGTCCATTTCAACTAATTCATATACCTCTCAATATTTTTCCTCTGTTTGTGCACATAAGGAGTGGTTTTGTGTTCCACCCTTAGCTTGTAGATTAGGCCCAAAGGGTCATAATACCATTTAAAGCTCATATTAAAGTTAATTTTTTTTAGGATCTTGTATGCTTCTTCACCTGCTACTCTATTGTTGCAAATGAAAGGGCCAACCTGTGTTTTCATTCTGAACTGAGACTTATTCTTTGCTGAGACAAAATGAATTTCATCTAAATTTATCATTTGTCTTATATACTCTAGGGAAAATACTCTCATTGGGAGGTATTTCGGCGGATTGTATGATGGCATATCCAATCCATACATCCTAATATCTGTGTATTTTTGGTAGAGGTACAACTCTCTTGTTTTGGCCTGCTCTGTCAGGTGCAAAATCTTCTTAATTTCTTCACTACTTCTTGGCTTTACATTGTTGTTCGGCAGGCTCATGACTGGATGAATTAATTGTTATATGTACTCTTTGAAGGTGTACTCATTTGAATCTTTCCTCACCAATGATGTTTCAGGAAATAACTCCCTAAAGTTTTTTGGGTCGGCAACCTTCACATATCAGGGGCATACCATTCAAGAAGGACTCACTTAACCTATCTTTTATGTTGAAAACTAGATTTAATCAGTTGCAAAACTTACTCGAAAGTCCTACGTTTGATGTAGATCCCGCAGGTTTCAAACCCCCATCAACTCCTCGTGCTTCGTAACCTGGAAAACAAGAAATAACGAACATGAAACACTAGTTGTATAACATATATTTTTCCTAGATGTCAGTGTAACTCATGTATAATATCAGATAAACAATACTGAATGTTAAACTAATAATCTTTACACATATATAAAGAGATATAAACATGTGAGTTTTCAGGAACAAGATGGTTCTCATTATAAATGGCATGTACAAGAATATAAAGTGGAGAGATCACCTGAATCCTTCCATGGCCTTCGAGTAGATCGTCCTCTGGATCTGTTCAGCCCTCACCTCGATAGGATTCTTCCAAGATGTGTGCACACTAGATGTCATATAGGATGACAATCATCTTTAAGGAAACAAGGGTTTCCTGAATATACCTGGGAAGTACAAGAGGCATGAGAACATCAGACTTGAAATAGGGATCCAACAGAGTATAATGTATATAATTTTCTCTCTCCCTTAGGCCATACACATGAGGGGCTTTTATACTCCCTCCAAGTAGTTTCAGCAGTTGGAAACAGTTGGGCCATGGGCTAGGGTGGTTGAATTACGGGAATAACCATCACCCTGCCTCGAAAATAAGGAATTTATATATTTTTTTAATGATTTAAATGGCATACGTAGAAAATTATGAATGGACTCGTGTATATATGCGGAAAATTCTAGGCATAACCGCGTATGGGATTTTTAACATTGTTTTTTATGAATTTTTTCAAGTCTGGGGGAAAGGGTGCTTAAGGCTAAAGAGGCAATCATTATTCACATGAGGGTGAAAAATGATGCTATAATAGACGCCCCCTAATAAATGAGGTCAGAAGGGGTACATGATGGCCAAAATATATTATGTGCATAGAAATAACCTTGGGAAGACAAGAGAGGACGTCACCAGATTTCAGCTTGTCAAAAACCCAATGAAAGAAGTTAGAGATTCAACTCATGTCTGAGGTGGGCATACCCATGATCAGTGAAAGAAAAGCATGTATACAGATCCATAATGTATACAAGTATAGCTGAAATGGAAAGTACATAGTGAATCATCTTATCACCGCCTGGAAGTACAAGTCAAAAATCAAGTGCAAGTATCACATATAGAATACTGATCAATGATGTTGTAATAGATATCTGATCACACAAGTAACTAAATCTCTAGGTACCAAATCATAAGAGGTGGAATACATGGTACAATCACGCAACTCGGAAGCCAACATATAATATGATGATGTACTGAAACTGCAACATATAAGGGTGGACGGAGTCACTGGCATAAACTGAATGAACTGTCAAAAGTGAACTGAAGTATGCTGATGAAAACCCAAGGTCTTCACAAATCAATATGACACAATTCTTCACAATGGGAATAAATGAGTTGAAGTCGACCATGTGAGAAATTTTTTGATTACCGGTCAATAATGTAAACCATTAACAAACGCGAGACAACCCACCGATAATGATAATGAGTGTCAAGGTGCCCTAGTACAATCTAAAAAGTGCGAATAAATGAGTTGAAGTCAAACACTTGTAAGAATATATCAATCAGGAGGCAATAATGAATCCTCACTGTCGACAACGAAGAGTCTGCCACTAATGACTGCAAACCCTAAGGTACTGACAAAAATACTCTAGACCTTATTCCCAGAGTAATGAGTTGGATTCGATGGGAAAGGATCTGCTAGAAGGAAGGCATTAAGGCATCCCACATCAATCCAGCGCGAGTGTAACCCACAGGCCAAGATTTGGAAGGAATCAGACGAAGTAGAGTGAAGGAACCAACCCGAAGTACGTCTCCGACATGCACAAGATGAAGCTAGTGCACCGAAGAAACCCTCTGAACCAACCAATAATGAAATATGATAAAGAGGTGAGATATCCACTGATAGGGTCAAATTGAAATCAAGGTACTACACGAATCCCAAGTGTGATAATGTATGCTAACATCGAACACAAGGAAAACCACTCAGTCAAAGACCCATAATGATGATCAAATGTTGAGCACAAGGTCACCTATCAATGGTGTAAATAGGGCCAGGGTGCGACTCTAGGTTTACTCTCAGAGAAAGATGTCGTAGTCGATAAGAGACAAACCCACCGACAAGAATTCAATGGAGACCTTCTCAAACCAACACAAGCAGAAGACCAAATATCTGATGTGATAGTACAAGATACTGAAAAAACCAGGAAGGCCTGAGAAAATAAGTCAAGAGACACCGCAGAATGGCCGACTCAGGGTTAACTTCCCTTGAACAAAAGCAAGACTCATGATGACCATGGAAAAAAATAATGACACAGTATAAGTCTGTTATGAAAGAGGCAAAAATAAACTCTCCATATGATTGGAAGAGATAACCAACCGGGGGAGAATTGACTTGTGAAACTAGGTTATGGCATCGCCTAGGCCAAAACTAAAACCATCCCAAATGAGGAAAATACATAGTGTTATGTGCTTTGTTCAAGGGCAACAAACTGATATTGTAATTGCCATCAAAATATGAAGTAACATCCCGTTCCTGCTCTTTTTAACATATTTTATTTTTTTGTCTTTTTCATATAGTAAGCCTGAAAAAATAATAAAAGAATGCTATGGTACAATGGATAGAACGAGTATCAAGAAACAGATGCACTAGTTCCTGGGATAGGAACAATCCTATGCTCAATGCAAGGTGGCAGAAACTAGTAAGCGATACTCAAAGGAGTGTTCCATCCATAGGTAACAAGGGTGTCAGGTCGCGATAACTAAGTGCTTTGCAATGGCTAACTTTGTACAGAGAGTCAAGGTCAAAATATGGCTTAAACATCGAGTCCAAATGAAGGCGGCTAAAGGCCAAGATAAACAAGTAGTCAATATGCAATGCAGTAATGCAACTCAACAACACTAGGGAGCCTCTAGGGTAATAGCCAGAAAAAGGATAATGAAGAAGAAGAAGAATGAAGCTTAAACATATAAGTCATGGCAGGACTAAAGAGGACTCCTGAGCCTACAGAAAGTGCAGCATGGGCGACAAGTGCGAGCGAGGAACTAACTAGGATGCCCATGTAAAGGAAGGCTCTACCACCAAGTCATGATTAAATAATCGGTGAGTGAAATGGGTTAAGTACTCATGACATGATGGGATCGACCCTATGGAAAGTGATCAAAATGGAGGCTAGAATTCAGAATGCAACGGAAAGTGGATTCCCTAACCTATATGCCAATTAAGATCATATACCTTCCATGACAAGTCAGCAGTCATGGTTTCGAAAATCGGAAAAAATATCAAAGTCAAAAAAATGTACCTGAAAATATATCCATCCCAACACTTGCAAGCAACAGGGTTATGCAGCTTAATACAGATGTGAAAAATAAGCATAATGAAATATTGCAAAAAAATTTCAATTTCTGGGCATAAATACACATTTTACCTCATATTTGGTTCATTGTTACTTTGCTGAATTGGAGAAAAGAGATTTGGAGAAAAAATATCTTTCCTCAAATCAAGAGCAATCAGCCATCAAACTTCGTCGGATTAGTCAGGTAAGCCTTAAATTCATCATTGTGATTAATTTCATCCATTAATAGGTTAAAAAATTTGTTTTTTTACCGTTGAAAAGATTTGTTTTGATTTATCATTCTTCGCATACGCGGGTTCATGTAGACGAACCCGCGTATGATACGCGACCATCCACAAGGGAAGTTGCGTATGCGCAAACCGTAATTGTAAAAAATGAACCTAATGACAAATTAAATGATTTTTTGCAGGATGACTATCTCTTGGAGAGAATGTGAGCACAGTGCCATTGACCAAGAAGTCATGGGAGATCAAAATTCACTCAATATCCTCCAAAATTGTGGTTTACTCAAATTCTTCAAAATGCCAAATATGAAAAGTAACGTCCGGTTACTTGAAGGATACCCATGGCACAAACGTCGTAGAGGTGAAGTGGATGTTGAAGACCCTGGTAGGACCCTACATGCCGTTCAGAGAAACTTGGAGAGTTTAGCTCGCCAAGTGCCTATGTCTGCAGTAGAAGACTTACCAGAGGCTATCCAGAGATGGGCAGTCGGGGTACCACGAGACTGGGTGTAGTTATTCCGCCGTGTGGCTACTACAATCGTGTTCTATAGGAACACAAATGTTGGGCAAGGATCATAGATTTTATTGGATGACTGTATTATATTGTGAGACTGAACATTATCGGGCATAAGCCTTAATTTTGTAGGACATATGGGTCCAAATTTTTGTATAGTTTTTTGTACATTATGATGATATATACATATATACAGTGGTTTATGATGCGATGAAACAAATGTGTGAAAATGTATCATGATTTTGATGATTTGATTTTAAAGTATTGAATGAATAATATGCCAGTCAGATGCTTGATTAGCTAATGAATCTGCCATGTGATTGTTAGCTCGAGGAATATGAATAAATGTTATAAATTGAAATGATCTTTTCAATAAACGTACCCTCAAAAAAAATCTAAACAAGAAAGGATTCTGGACCCGATATACATTGTTCAACTGTGACACCACCAGCTGGGAGTCCAAGAATAATACCAACGAATCAACACCCGAAGATATTTCTTCTGAGAGTTGAGAAATGATTGCAGTGTATTCTTCTACGTTATTGGAAGCAGGACCAATGCAAACCCCTCTTGAAACTAACAGCTGACCAGAGGGATAATAAAGTACCCAAGCCGCGGAAGCCAAGTTCCGGGTGTGTCTACTAGCACCATCGGCGAAACCATAATGACTCATGATATCCAATACAACTTGCCAAAGTAGATCAAAAAACATCACCATCACCTCATAGACCGAAAACTAAAACATGTACAAAAACAAAAACAAATATATATACAAAAAGTAGGATGTCAGGCCGAGGCCTAGGCATAATACCTTTTCAGATAGAGCCCATTTCTAGGCTTCACCAACTCATTTCCCTCAAAATCAACCAAGGTATAAGCTCCCTTTTTTAGGACCTTTTTAACGATGAAGAGGCCATACCACATAGACTTGAACTTACCTTCCCGTAGGGCATCCTTTTCCTGGGCATAAACTAGAACAAGGTCACCCTAGGAGAAAACCCTAGGTTTTACAACTTTATCTTATTGAACTTGTACCCATTTCTTATGTGCTTCGTTCATCGTGGCAACATCTCGACGCTGCTCATCAAGATGTTCCAGATGAAGGAGGCGTTATTCAAGACTAGAAGTGTCAGGAAGAAGTTCTACAGCCAACTTAAGAGAAGGAATCTCACACTCAATGGGAAATATTGATTCCAATCCATAAGCTAGTTGAAACGGAGTAAAACTAGTTGCAGTTTTTACTAACATCCGGTATGCCCAAATCACAGGATACAACATAATATGCCAGTTAGATCTAGCTTTATTAATTGTCCGTTGAAGAATGGTCTTCAAGGATTTGTTCACGGCTTCCACTTTCCCATTGGCTTGAGGATAATAAGGAGATGAATGCTCTTTCCAGAAACCCAATTTTAGAGGTAACTCATCCATCATGCTATTTTGAAAATGACTGCCATGATCAGTGAAAATCTCTTTAGGAATACCAAAATGAGCAATAACTTGATTGAAGAGAAAAAGAGTCATTGTCTCACTGTCATTCCCAAAAGTAGGCATAGCCTCAACCCACTTCATGAAGTAGTCTACTGCTACAATAATGTACTTTTGATGCTTAGCCAAAGGAGGGTTACAAGTAGTATAATCAACACCCCACTTTGTAAAAGGAATGACAGTGACAACTGGGAAGAGCGGAGCTCGATGAGCGAACATATTTCGAGTATACACTTGACACGGATGACACCGTTTGATCGACTCTATACAATATTTGAAAATTGAAGGCCAAAATTATCCAGCACGCAAGATTTTTTGGGCTGTAGCAAGCCCAGATAAATGACCACCACAAGCTCCATCATGGCAATCATTCAGCACAACCTCAGCTTCTTTGAGAGTTAAGCATCGTCTTAGGATCGAATCGACCCCTCGACGGTATAAATTATCACCAATGATTAAGTAATTTTTAGCCAGGTGACGCAACTTACGGCACTCGTCTTTCAAAAAGGTTGAAGGAAACTTCGCAATCTAAAGATATACAATAAGATCTCCATACCAAGGATCCTGTGAAGAGATGAGAAAAATATGTTCATCCGGAAAGGATTCATCATAAACTATATCCTCTCCACAGGGCAACTCAGAAATTAACTCTGCGAAAACTAATGATTTCTTGGACTTGGCAGACATAAACTCAAGATCAAATTCCTGCAAAATCACAATCCACCGATTGTATTTTCCCCCAATCACTCGCCTACTGAGAACAAACTGAAATGGATTGACTACTGCCAAAACATAATTTTTTCATAGGAGAATATAATGTCTGAGCCGTTGTACAGCATGGAAAGCTGCTAAAGCAAGCTTTTCTATCAGAGAATACTGGATTTTAGGTCCTACCAAACCTCGACTAAGGTAGTATATAACATGCTCTACAAGAGCATCATCCTCTTGAACCAGAACCATACCGATAGTAGATTCTGCTGCCGCAAGATACAAGAGGAAATCCCTGCTATAATCAGGTGGACTTAGTATAGGAGCAGAGTTCAATGATTTTTTCAAAGTGTCAAATGAGCGTTGAGAAAAGTCAGCCCACAAAAATGGGACTCCCTTCTTTAATAATCTCATGAATCCTCTTGTAAATTCGGCATAATTCACAATAAATCACCGCAGAAAATTAGCTTTTCCTTGTATACTTTGAAGTTTACGAATAGACGACGGGGGAGGCAACAGAAGTATTGCCTCAACCTTGAAGGGATCTACCCGAATCCCTTCCGTAGACACAACAAACCCCAAAAACCGACCGAATGTGACCGCGAAAACACACTTGTTCGGATTCAACCTGATTTTGTAAAAACGAGATCTTTCAAATACTTGATGGAGGTGATAAGGATGATCAATTCTCTTACGAGAACGAGCAGCTAAATCATACAAGTATGCCTCGATAATATGTTTGAAGTTGTGGAAGGCATATGACATGGCCCGCTGAATAGTGGCTCCAGCATTTTTCAGGCCGAATGGCATTTTCTTGTAAGCAAAGGTACCCCAGGGACAAATAAAGGCAGTCTTATGCTGATCTTCAGGATGGATAGTAATTTGATTATATCCAGAAAAACAATCCATGAAGGAGAAAAGCTCATTACCGGCACACTCGTCAATAATTTGATCTATGAATGGTGTGGGGTAATTATCTTTCGAACATTATTTATTAAGGTCTCTGAAATCAATGAAAACGCGAATTGTCCCTTGTTTCTTATCCACCAGAACTGGATTCGAAACCCATTCAGTCAAAGAAATAGGGAAAATAAATCCTACCTTGAGAAACTTCTCTACCTCAGCTTTGATAGCTGCAGCCTTCCTAGGGTTGACTGGACAAAGCTTTTGCCTCACAGGCTTAGCATTTTTGTATATCTTGATCTCATGTTCGACAATAGATGGATCTATACCAGGAATTTCTTCATAAGACCAAGCGAACACATCCCTAAAATCTTTAAAGAGATTGGTGTAAATTTGAATTTCTATAGGGGAACATTTAGCTCTTATGAAAACATTCTCTATAACGTTGGGATTCCTAGAGATGTTCACTAGGATAGTCAGAGAAATCACAACCATGTTCCCTTCAGAAAATACTGGTGCTGGTGCTAAAGGGTTCAGGACTGGGTGAACAAGGCCAGAAGACTGAGGACTTGGAAAACTTGAATCAACTTCGTTCAAATCTAGTAGAAAGTAAGACTGATGATGCAAATCATCCCACGGTCTATCTATATAGTCATAGCTTCTAGGATAGCCTCTTCAGATGGAAGAGTGGTATCTAGGTAATCCTGGGTGGAATAAGAACTAAGTGTCCAAGCCAGGGCCACATCGCCATCCAATTCCTATGGTGAAAGAGAAACTGGAATGGATTCTATAGAGTCAACAATAGATCTATAAGCAATCTCTGTTGCAGACATCGAAAATGCCATTCCACCCACTTGACCTTCCGCTAATGTGGAAGTAGGGGAAGGTAAGGTCCAAGGATCCGAAAAATAATGAGTTCTGAAGAACTCTCGTTGAATAGGATCCCTGGAGGATGAAATTGCATTTATATGAACAGAAGGAGGTGTAATATCGAAAGTACCCATCAGAGAAGAATACATTCCAACCCCGAGATTCTCAACAGGCAGTTTGAAATTATCCACCAAAGGGATAGTTGAGTTCGTATATGCATTTGGGTCTACAGGAGAACAATCTAGTTGGTCAACTATGAAAATCCTCCCTTCATGAGGGAAACAAATAATATGAAACAAGGAGGATGCAATAACATCCATCTCATAAATCCAGTTTTTCCCCAACAGAAGGTTGTAGTCCAAGCTTGCATCAACTATCTCAACCTCTATATTTACAATTTTTCCCCCTGTTGTCAACCCTAGAGATAGCCTTGAGTTGTGAAAGACTAGTGCCTAGGACATCTTATACAGCAAGGAGCATATGATATAATATGGGGAGTTATCAGAAAAAGGCTCTCATGCTATCTCTTGTAAACAAGAAATTTAATTTGGATGGGACCAAAACTTTCAAAAACTTGACATAGGGAAAGCAATATTGCAGAGGCAAGGTGTGAAACTCTAATAAAAATGTATCAGACAATTCAAAGGCAACTTACTGTAAAGAGGGCTGGGTTCTAAAATACTTCACAGAGATGAATAATCAGAAGGTGTTTACTGCGTATGAAATATTGAGATAATACTAACTGTCATTGGGATGATATCCAGAAACAAATATCAACTAATGGGCTTACGAAATTAAGAATCCATACATAACAATAGCATTTTAAAAATAACATCCCATAGAAGCTAATATAGCAGAAGCATGGTTGAAGTGGAAATGAAACAGGATATCACGCCTGAGCCATATTTAAAGCGCTTGACAGGTTCTAGCATGAGTATCAATTAGGATAAATTCATACCAAAAACCAGTGAGCCAGTCGCATTCCAGAACATGATACAAGAGAAATGGATGAAAACAAGATGGAAAATTAAACTATCACCTATAGGGGAGAGTTACAGACTGTGAAGCACAAAGACTAGAATCCTTGTTAAAGATGGAACTCCTCATCACTGAAACCCGACGGGCTCTTTGCATTCATATAAAGTTCAACAAAATGCATACAAAATTCTCTCACAACATATTTTTCTGAAAATCTGGAACCCTCTTCCATCTGTTCTTGGGGATTCTTATAGGAGAAAAATGAGTAACAGGAGTGGATGATGTACATTAAATTGATTCATTAAGACAGCATGAAGGAAGCGTCCACTCCCATACTACTTAATGGCACTGCATTGCTATATTTACTTTATAGTATGGATGAGGGGTCTTTGTCAGGTCGATATCTAACCTCTGGTGTTCCTTTGGAGTCCTTTCTGGCTGTAAAGCTCAATATTTTTCCTTCTGGAATTGGTGAATTGGATAGAAAGTCCGCAGGCCTCCATACTCCATAACTGTTGGTTCTGACAGTCTTTAAGAAGCTTCTGTCAGTGTAATTAACTGTTTCTAGGCTCGAGGAAGCATAGAGGGTTTTAGTGAGAAGGTGTACTGTCTGGAGAAAAACGTCCCGCAGATATGGCTATTTATGTGTGCTCTTTAGTCTTTCAACTGCGTGCTTTCGTTTTAAACAAGGATTAAAGTGTTTAATCTTCAATTTTGGGCTTTAATCAACCTTTAAATCTCTGCTGCTGTTATATTGGCCGTGGCTGTAATGGCCTCTCTGTATTCTGAATCACAATGGCTGTGATTGTAGAGACAGAGTGAATTAACCACTCTGTAACAACCTTGCACAATGCAATAAACTCATTATAAAATCTGGGGAGTGGCGGAAGGAATGCTGTGGAGGCCTATGGAAGCGGTGGCGAAGTAGTGGAAAACTGATGAAAAACATGCAGAATGGGAAGAAAATAATGAAAATGAATGAAAGCGGGACCTTTGGATTGTGGGACCCAGTGGGTGGAGGGCGATTAGATGCAGACCGTCAGATCTCAGGAGGAGATCGATGGTTGAGATGTCGTGATGAAGTTAAATGGTCTCGCCATGAACAAATATGCATGGAGGATGTGATGCAATGCAGACCGTCAATCTGGATCGAACGGACGATCACGATTGGATTGGGGAATCGCAATCGGGGGAGGCGGAGGGTGACACCTTTAGAACTTTCAATTGGCGATGCACGATTGAGCGCTAGCCGTCCGATCTGGAACAGGATCAACGGCGAAGATTAAATTTTCGAGGAGGAAGACTGGAGAGATGGGAGGGGAGCGATGAGATCTGGGTCGTCGGATCTCGAGAGAGCAACGGCTACGATCGGATCGGAGGATCGCGATCGGGGAAGACAGAAGGAGGGGACGCATGGATTGGTGTGATGCGATTAGTGCTGGACTGTCGAATCTGTATGGATCAATGGCTCGGATCGTAGCGGGGCCGATAGAACAATAGCACTATCGCATCAGAGGTTTTTGACTTAACAAAGAAACGTGCTCTGCTCCGTCTTCCAATTGTGATAAGCTCTTCACATTTAGCGCTCGGTCTCAGCGCCCGGGTGCATGGAGGGGAAGTGGTTAGGGCTGGGCCGAAGGGGGCTAGCCTGTTATAAAGTAAAAAGTGGGTTTTTGGCCTATTTTAATGCTTTTTAAGGCCAAAGGAGGTACTCGGTAAGGGGAATAAGGGATTATTAAACCAAACAAAGGTATTTGAAATATTTAAAGGAGGTTTGGGATTATTTAGAGGGTAAGTGGGGAAGTTAGAAGGGGAGGAAGAATGATGAAAACAGAGGCTTAGAGGGAATGAAATAAGAGGGAAAAGGAGGCCTTTTGGGCATTTTCTTCACAAACAGAGAGGCTTTAAAACTGGGAACAACGGTAAGGATTTATCAAAGGGCGAGGCACAAGGAGGCTTCAAGGATGAGGTTTTTTAAGAGGGAATGCATTCCTTGAAAGCTCAAAGACATTTTGACCCCATGTTTTCTCGTCAAAAAATTAATAGGGGGCTAACATGATCAACACCCCCAACACAGATGGGCAAAGCCGGGACAATACCATGCGACCTATGAGAATGACCATCAAACGTAGTCAGAAGAGTGCCTGATGGAACAGCTGCAGGAGATTCGATTCCCTTCCAGCATGTGAGGGACATCACACACATGGAAGTGCCCTCATCAACGACCATTCGAAATATAGTGAACTTTTGAAATGACGATCTAATATGGAAAGCCATATGATGTGGGAGTATCTTTTTAAAATTAGTCATATCTAATGTAATCATAAGAGAGTTCTTTGGATCAACTGCCCCAATAGCAGTGACAAGAGCACTTCGCTGAGCTGGACAAGACTGAAGCACCTCAAGAGCAGACATAGCACAAGGACTCTGCGCCAGATATTCTACAACAGAGTAGTTCTGGGTAGCCTTGGCATTTGGATTAATTGTCGTACGCTTTGTAGATGTTTTTGGCATCCGAGGTATGGGCTCAACAGTGGGCCTCATAATGTGAAGCGGTTCAATAATATCAGGAGTACCCTTAGCTTTTGAAGACTCAGTTGTACCATAATCACAAGATCCCGTAGCGATATCTGCATGAGCACTCATCATATATATGTTTGATGGGGTTCTCCCTTCATCGGTGCCTCCAGAGGAAGCCCCAGTATTTTGATTTGTGCCAACAATTAACTATTTCCCTTGGGGAAAATGGTTTTTTAACATGGCCTAGGAACTACAAAATCCCTTTTGAGCTAACAAGCGCTGCACATCTTGAATTTTAGGACAAAGGTGAGTAAGATGATCTCCAGTACATAACTTGCATGGAAACTTCACTTTATTTTTATCCTTCTGTCCCTCACCAACATGCTCATTAGATTTATTTGCATTTCCCTTCCCATCTTTTCCTTTCTTCCTATTATCATTTTGTCCTTTGTTCTTCCCCTCGGATTGTTGATTTCCTTTGGGGTTTGAAATCTGGACAATATTTATTGAAAAAGCTTGGGAAGAGGTTGGCACTGAAGGTACAGTCTGACCTGAAGAAGCAGATTGTATGGACAACTGCTACAACTGGCTAAGCAAGTTAGTTGCACCACTATCGATCGACCCAATAAGTCTATCACCATGAGGACCAGGTTTAGTTTTGGAAAAGTCAAATTTGGAGTGAGGAGCATCAAGAAAATTTTTATTGAGGACACCAGACTGAGAATAAATTATTTCTAACTGTTGGGCCCTAAAAATAGCATGTTTCTTAGAAAATACCCCAGACAGGGATACATCCTTCAAAATATCTGGTTGCAAGGATTTCAAAAACCATTCTAGAAGGAATTCATTTGGAATATAGGCTTTAATGAGCCTCTTCCTTCTCTGTCATTCCTGGATATGATCAGAAATGTGGGTTGCCTCGTCCTACTTAAAATTAGCCAAGAGTTCAGTCTTGGCATCATAACGAATAGGCAACTGAAAATGATTTAAAAACATGGTAGCCAGATCTCCAAAAGCAGAAAAGCTACCCCCAGTTAACTTAATATACCACTTAGTTTCATTTCCAGTCAAGATGCACTGAAATAACCTCAACCTAATCGAATCATCGATCAAGGAGTTTGATGAACACCATAGATGAAAAGTGGTGATGTGATCTACTGGATCCTCTCCATTCTTTCCTTCAAACTTTGGAATTTCTGAAGGTAGTTTGGTGGGGATCGGAGGCCACCCCAGACTATATCGGATCGGATCATTAATCAATTTCGACAAATCTGGCAAGTTTAACGTTGGCAGAAATGGTAAACGAGGAGGAGCTTGGGAATTCCATCCTTGATAGGATGAGTTCCCCACATTCTGAAAAGAATACCCTGGATTTTATGAGGCACCAGGTTGCCAGAAAGAGTTCATAGAAAACTTTGGGCCATAGGAAAACCCTTGTGACCTAGCATTCGGAGAAGGACCCCCTCCCAACATGGAGTTACTATAAACTGGACCAGTACCCCCCATTGAAGTATTAAATGAAGAAGAAACCCCCTGATAGGGGTTCCAAGCATTTGAAAAAGGAGAAAAAGTGTGATAAGCACTAGACGAAGAGACAAGAACATTCCCTTGGTGACCAGCGAGAAACTGATTCCCTGCCCCTACTGCTGTAAGGATAGGGTTCCAACCCGTGAAGGTAGTAGAACTTTGACCTCCAGACCATGGATTAAAATTCTGAGTCTGGGAAGTAAAAGGAAAAGACCCTAAGGAAGGATTTGAGTGAGGAATATGCCCACTTCCAAAGGGGAACCCTAGAAAAGAAGCTGATCCACTAGCCATAGAGGAGATGGGTGTGGATGAATTTGTAGCAGTAGAAAATGAAAATGGAGGAATTCCACTAACGGAAATTCCGAAACAAAAGGGACCAGATTGAGAAGCATGTGCTTGGGTGTAACCAGAGCCAAACACAACAACACTAGAAGAAATCAAAGATATAGCAATAGTGCCTCCTGCTTCAACTTTAGAAGGAGTCTGAATACTTGCAGCACTCACAGCCGAAGCTGTATTCCTAGTCGTGGCCATCGAAAGGTAAGAATGTGATGGATAAGGACTCTCGGGTCTCTCAGACTCAGGTCTGATGTACTCAATGATAAATGGAGAACTAGAAGGAAGATGAGACGGAAGTGATTCAGGAGATTGAGGTACTTCTTCTACTTCTACTTCTTCCTCTGGAAATAAAACTCTCAAGGTGGGTGGAGTAATCCTCTCAGTACTGACACCAACACCAAAACCAGCTACAGAAACTTCAAGCCCTAACGGAGGATCTCTCTTTTTTGCGTCTGATAACACCAGGTGATAACCACCTTCTAAATTACTCCTATGCCTTCTTGAAGAAGGCTCGGCACTTGCGGGAGACAACCCACGAAGCCATCTTGATCGACGAATTGATCGGTCAGCCACTTTAAAAGATTTATTAGACTCAAAAAAGTATAAAGCTAAGCAAGCTAGGAGCAAAGAGAAATCACTACAAAGTCCCTAAGATACAGCCAAGCAAGCGGCTTTCAAGTATTTCCGCTCCGAGTGATTAGGACCGGACACCAAAATACAAGAAAGTGAAAAATAGGACCTCCCGAAAGTAGTCTGGGGTAATTATGACCCAGATCCACTAACAAAGGTAATAGAAGCAATTACGTTGACCTCCTAGCAATAGCCTTTGTTGGTGTAAGTACCCAAGCTTCGTAAGGGCACACTTCAAAAGTACTACTGGAAGTGATACAATGTCTGCCTCAGGTACCATGGGTATTCCCCTCGTAGTCACCTGTGTGATACCTAGGATGGGAAACTAAGGACACCAATCCGTATCAGTAGCTGGGTGGAACAATCTTAGGTCAAGATTCAGCAAATCAAAGAGGGGGTATCTCTCTTCTCTGCCTACACTTTCCCTCATGCTTGAATCTTTGGAGGAGAGCTTTCTCGGTCCACCTAACGGTGTTGGATTTCGCTCATTAATAAAATTCTATGTTTCAAAATCTGAGTGGCCTTGGAGATTTAACTCTCCACTCACCTAATCCAAGGCCCTACAACCTAGCTAGTTGTTGTATTACACTTATTACAAAAATTGCTAGTTGTTTTTAAATTATATCGCTTATTTAAATTCGCTGTTATTTTATGTCAAGGGCATATGGAAGTGAAACCGATGATGTTTGTATGACACAACAAGAAACCAATGAAAACCAAACTATATGCAAATGCATTGATTTCCTTTCGATGAAGAGTGATTTCTACACAGGTTCTACGAGACTATATATATATTTTACTTTTCTTTTTAGATAACTAGACTTCACACACCTCAAAAAGTTGCAAAAAAGACTAAAATTCTTATGTGCACCTAATGAAAATTACTAATGGCATGCAGATCCTAAGATGCTAGATCTAAGAAAGAAAATATAAATCTCTAATGATACCAAGGTTCAATCATTTTTTGGAAGTCAACCAATCTAGTTCCAAATCAAAAACTCAATGTATAAGTATGCCAAAATCATACTTGATATAACAGAATAAAATCAAAAGAATATTCCCCTCCTAATCAAGTCATGAACCGAAGAATAAAGACTTCAACAAGGCTTCAAAAGATGAAAAGAAACCATTAACCAAAACGAAATCAATGGGAAACAAAAATGTTTTTGATTTTTTTTAGTTTTATGAAGAAAAGAGACTTCAAGAAGACCAAGAAACTATCCAATTACTGAGTCAAGAAAAATTTGAATTTCAAGCAAAATTTCAACAAATTACTCTAAGACAACTGTGGTACTCTCGTAGTAGGACTTAGATGAGCAAGAGGAATACAAGAAACTCAACAAATCAACTCAGCACAATAGTATAAACTTGCGGCAAACTCAAACTCCAAAGAATGAAAAGAGACTCTTCGAAAATTGCAACAAGACCTAGTCAATGAAATCAAGAAAACCAAACGCAAAAAGAGGAAAAAATAAAGATGTAAAGCAACTCATAAATTTAGGAAAGAGCAAATGAGAAAAATCTTTCTATCTTGAATACTCAGAAAAGCCAAGAATCTTCAGATAAAGATCTTGTGCTCAAGCCAGAATTGCAAGCATAGAAAAAAAAGACTTCACCAAATGAGCCAGTCTTCAAACAACTAAGAGAGAAACAAGTATAAAACCACTTTAAACCCAGTCCAGAGACTTCAAAGATATCAGAGGAACAAGTCACCACATGCAAACAAGACCAAAAAAGCTCCAAACCAAAAATTTCAAAATTCACTCAAACATACGTGCTTTAGCATCTTTGCAACAAGCGTGCATACGCAACTGTGGTAAGGGCAACTCGCGTATACGTGGGTTCCTTTACACAAAAAAAGCGTATATAAGCAACTGCGCAAAATAAAAACCGCATATGGAAAAATAAATAAGGAAAAATAAAAAAGGTCAAGCCTGATCAAGAGACTAGGTCTTTAGTTTGACTAGAAAAAATGATTAAAATTGTTGGAAACCTTCAAGATAGATGAAACAACCCAAAGGGAAATCACAAGAATGTGATCCCCAGCGGAGTTGCTATTTTTGTTTCAGGAAATAACTCCCTAAAGGTTTTTGGGTCGGCAACCTTCACAGATCAGGGGCATATCATTCAAGAAGGACTCACTTAACCTATCTTTTATGCTGAAAACTAGATTTAATCAGTTGCGGAACTTACCCGAAAGTCCTATGTTTGATGTAGATCCCGCAGGGTTCAAAC
This sequence comes from Pinus albicaulis, assembly GCA_034641835.2. Taxonomy (NCBI): domain Eukaryota; kingdom Viridiplantae; phylum Streptophyta; class Pinopsida; order Pinales; family Pinaceae; genus Pinus; species Pinus albicaulis. The sequence goes on from CM076576.1 coordinate 163,520,316, forward strand.
CCCGAGCAACTCCTCGTGCTTTGTAACCTAGAAAACAAGAAAGAACGAACATGAAACACTAGTTGTATAGCATATATTGTTCCTAGATGTCAGTGTAACTCATGTATAATATCATATAAACAATACAGAATGTTAAACTAACAATCTTTACACATATATAAAGAGATATAAACACGTGAGTATTCGGGAACAAGATGGTTCTTCTCATTATAAATGGCATGTACAAGAATAGAAAGTGGAGAGATCACCTGAATCCTTTCATGGCCTTTGAGTAGACCGTCCTTTGGTTCCATCCAACCCTCACCTCGCTAGGATTATTCCAAGATGTGTGCACACTAGTTGTCATATAGGATGATGATCATCTTCAAGGAAACAAGGGTTTCCTGAATATACTTGGGAAGTGCAGGAGGCACAGGAACATCAGACTTGAAATAGGGATCCAACAGAGTATAATGTCTATAATTTTCTCTCTCCCTTAGGCCATACACATGAGGGGATTTTATACTCCCTCCAAGTAGTTTCAGCAGTTGGAAACAGTTGGGCCACGGGCTGGGGTGGTTGAATTACGGGAATAACCATCACCCTGCCTCGAAAATAAGGAATTTATATATTTTTTTAATGATTTAAATGGCATACGCGGAAAAGTATGAATGGAATCGCGTATATATGTGGAAAAGTCTAGGCATAATCGCGTATGGGATTTTTAACACTGTTTTTTATGAATTTGTTCAAGTCTGGGGGAAACGGTGCCTAAGGCCAAAGAGACAATCATTATTCACATGAGGGTGAAAAATGATGCTATAACAAATGAGTTCCAAAAAATCACTAACTGTGGGTTACCTTCTTCATCCAATTTCTGCAATGAAAATGGGAATATGTCTGCTTGATAATAAATGAACATATATACAAGAATGGAAGCATATTTGAATACTCCTTCAATTGGTAATTTTAGGAGTTGTTCATGTATGTTGTCAGCAAAAAATTGGCTAAAATTAAAAACAATTGAATTCTTTTTATTGGTAGAGAAAATTGACATGAAACCAAGAATGATTTAATCAATCCACTCATCAGAATAATAACCTAGAAGGATTGAAAGCACAAAAATGATGTTTTTGGCCTAATCAGAGAACATGGTAGAAGCATAGGGTGGATTATTGTTGGGAAATTGGGCATTCTCAGGCAGGAAAATGTCAAAAATTTGTCTTATCTTGGATAAATATCATTTCTGATATAGTTCATTCAAGACTTCTATAGAAAATGGTGCATTGGTTTCAATAGGAGGGACCTTCATCATTTGGTCAATGGTTTTGGAAGTGATGGTGAATAAGATTTCTCCATTTCGGGCTACAATGGCTCTTTGGTTTGGTAAGTAATAGGCCTGACATTTTCTAATGAATTCTGGGAAATGATGGGTCTGGGGGAAGATGTAATGAGGTAAATTCGACTCCTACAGTCCAATTTCATTAGTTTGGTCAATGAATTTATTTCGAGCCAACAGTAGAGTTCGAAAAGGTCAAACTTGCACTTAGCCTCTAAAATTTTGTAATCCCTTTCTGCAAGAGGGATATGATCAATATCAACAGGGGGAGGAAGCATCTGGTTAATTGAATCTTCATTATTCTTCTTTTTAGGAGGCATCTTGCTAATTTTAATCGCAGTAATAGTGAATTACCAGGGATTTTATCTGTGAGTTGAAAATCAATGGCAATGGTGTATTTTCATGTGCTTGATCAGTCCTTTTTCGGGTACGATGATTTATTGCAATGATCGAGCTTTGGAAATGAAGTAAGGGTGAGAGATCTACAAAAAAAATGAATTAAAATGGTGGTGAAAGGGGTTTTTATGGTTACAGATTAGTTTCCGTTGGGGGCACGGGTCTGTTGAAATTTCAAACGGTTATCCCAGGAATGAATTAAATTGGGTAACGGTCTATGCCATGTGCTAGGTGATGAATGGAGGGAGGCGTGGGGAAAATTTGGTGGGAAAGGATGGCAGAGAAGTGGTTTTTAGAGGGGGGTCAAGGTGATTAATGGTTTATGAGGGGGGGGGGGGGTACGAAATGTTGTGGCGTTGACATGTCGTAGGTGGGTCTGGCGAGGAGGATGGAAAGGGGGGGCCAAAACATTCTGTGGAGCGTTGATTTCATGGAGGAATAATTTAACAGCTGGGGGAAGCTCTAGGTTTAATCACATGCGACAAGCCCTTTTGTCTTTTACCAACCTTAATACATGCACGATGAAATTTTATTTAAAGCATATGCCTTCCAAACTTTTGATAACACATATGAACATAATATTTTGGGTTATAGTGCATTTATTAAAAAGCTTTCTAACTTATGATAAAGACATATGATGTAAAATTTATCCCACTTTATCCCTTTGACTCTTTTGACTTCAATTTTTTCCTAACCTAAATCTATTTTTGGATCCAACAAAACAGTGAATTTAAACTAGCAGACCCTCATTATATTTTCTTTGAGGAGAAAACACCTAATCTATCCAATCTACTCACTTCTTCAATGATTCAGCGTAAAAATTTTAATCAAACTTATTCATCTACCTAATTTACATTATCCAAGATTAGAAAGTTTGGCTAACCTTATTCTCTAATATAATTGACAAAATTAAACTTTTTTACCATGATTAAACTGTATGGTTCAAACTGATGACTTAGGGTTGCGGAATTTTGAACAAGTTGCTCACAAAATCTAATTTATTAAACAAAATCAAACTATCTAACAAGTAGTGGCATTTAGACTTGCAACACTTTCATTTCAATTTTTGTTTTATTTTTCATGGGGTTTTCATCTTTATTTTTATTCTTTCTTTGTTTTTTATTTTCTTTTCCTTGTTTCTTTTGTTTCTTTCATTCTATTTTTTATTCAACTACCCTCTTTTCAATTTTAGCTTATATTTTTTTTTGGAAATCATTTGCAACATGTAATAGTATTTACAATTTCATATAACTGATACAAAAATATGCAATCACCTTGTGATCCTATAAATTATAAGATGCTAACACGGCCCACATCTAAACCTGCACCCCCTAATGTTTCTGAATGATATTCACTTCCCGGGGGTCTGGGTAAAGCCATTTCACCCAAACCACCAGCACCTACGTGTCTTCATTTCATTCAAGCCACACCCCCCACCCAGTCAAATCCACTTACCATCTTCCCCCCCTTCGAATAGGCTTCAAAACCACCCTTTTTCTATTTGACTTACTCCTTCCATCTCGTCATCACTCACATGTCATTTCTCTTTCCAATGATAAACCTCCATGTGTCTTTTTATTACTCGTTACCATTTATTGTTGGTATATCTTCTAACCATAACGTTCTTATAATAAATCATCTTGCATTAACCTTATTTAAAATTTCACTCTTCACTATCAAACAATTATTTTCTACCATTTTGTTTGCTCACATTGTTTCCTAATTTTCAAGTCCCAAATGCTTGGTCAAAAATGTGTTTTTAATGGTAATTAGATAGAGCACATTCCATTTAGGTTATTTCTCACCCCTTATTACGTTTAACATCCCCCATCCACCACCTTGAAGGGGGTGTACAACCTCAATACTCAAGTGGGCCTTTGACCAAACCCATGTGTAACTTAGTGCTACATGGCATGATCTCAATTTGGGTGTTCATCTTGTAAAACTCTCGTTTTGCTCAAACCCTTCAACCACATGTTATTAGGCCCTAATTTTAACCTAAGAAAAAGGATATCCATCAATGATATGACAAAAGAGAATGTAATACATGTAACCATTCCTCAAATTACATGTAAAACATGTCTGAATGGATCCTCATAGTGAAATGCATCTCTGGAAGAACCCTCATCAAGCACACCATACACCTTCTATATGCTTGTTCTACCCTTGGATGATGAATTAGGCTTGATGTATTTCAAATGCAGATAGCATCCCAAATTGGTGGATATGGGGCTACAAGTGTTAACCTTTGATATATGCATAGAATGTGATCTCCGTGAATGAGATGCTTGCTCCTAGATGGAAGATTGTAATATTTCAACCTTTTTAATCCACTAAGGAATCTATGAACTTGTATATAACCAATATATTTTTAATTATGAAGATGTTTTATGCAACCATGCATCACATTGACTAGTTTCATGGAACCATGTTGGCCTTCATAATGCAGGAAACAACATGAATCTGGGCCTTACTGTGTTGAAATGTTGTAACATCTTTACACAAGGATATTGGTATTGGACAAGAGTTGGGGATTTTTTTGGATTCTCATTACTCTTCAATTTTTTGTGTTGTTTAAATTTTCTCTTGCATATCTAAATCAAGAGTTTCTTAACTAAACACATACCTGCCATTCTCTTTTTGTTTATTTCTATTTTATCAAATCATTTCCAATATGAAATGTTATGGGATTTGTTTCTGCGTAGCTCTTGGGAAACCTCAAGTTGTCATTTCTGAAGAAGCTTATGAAGAAATGCAATCCCTATTGGTTAATAATTGGGATTTATGGAAACATCATTAATGATTCTTAAATGAAGTTATCCATAGGAGCTTTGTTCAAGCTACTATCCTCCCATTCACAAGAAATACTAGGGAAAAATATTTAAGAAAATAAAGGCTCACTATCCATAATTTTTTGTGCACGGGAATAAAACGACAGTCAACATAAAAAAGGGTTTTTGAGGAGATTAAAGGAAGGTTATCACATTGATCCCTTGTACATCTTGAATAATATTGGACTTCCTCTTTCGAACGAGCCCTCATATGCCCCAAAACTCCATGTGGTTTGAAAGATATGAATTTTTGAAGTTGTGCAATTATTATATCCCTTTTGAGACGACTTGTTCTTGGTCCTAAGGTCAGTTTGCCTTAGGGAGATAGTTGTTGACATTCGATTAAAAAAAACCACTATAAATACAGTGATCCACTTCATTTCCCTATCATCATTTTTGGTCAAAAAAAATAGAGCAATGAAGACAAGTTAACATCTAGTGAACTATAATAAGAAAGCTTCAAGATATCATTTGGGCTTATTATTAAGACCTAAGGAAGAGATAAAATTTGTGATTAAACTGAAATACCTGACTGCAATACCTTTTGAAGAATTAAATTACAATGACTTGATTAAGCTCAGACCTAGAGCAGAAATTACAGTGGGTTGATTAGAGTTAAGCTTGGACGTGGTGCAGAAATTACAGTGACTTGATAGGAGACAAGCTTGGACTTGCTATCATCACAGTCTTGGTTAGTGATATTGGTCTTAGTAAACAACGGTTCAGACCTACCTTCAATGACTCAAATTAATCTTTGAGACTTATTACAGTCTTGGTGGAGCTTTGACCTATGGAGTGTATACATGGTTTAGACCTCTACCTATTGAAGCAACATTGGAGCTCGGACCTGTGGGCTATATATATCTAAGACTTGTTTCAAGGATCATGCCTCACTTAGCACCTCACATCCATCTACAAGATTTATGTTGAGCTATACTGAGGCTCAAATCTAGTCATTGAACGGATTCGAACTAGGGTTCATTTGTTCCAAAGGATCGATTACTATTGGGAGACTCGGAACAAACTTATAACTAAAATCTCAAACTTACTTTCCTTGACATTTGGTATGTTGCTTCATGCCTTTGGAGTATATATTATACTTGTGAAGACTCATAAACAGTAAAATGCTCATGAAGAATAGAACAATGAAACAGTGATGAATGTAAATATTTGGATGTTGGATTAGTGATGAATTTGAAGGCATAATTCTGAACAGTAAAGTAAAAAATTTTGAGCAGTGAAGTATTAACAGTTTTGGAGTTTTTGGAAAATTGAAATATTGGACAGTGAAGAAACTTGTGAAGCAATTCAAGTAAGTTACTAATTCATTTTTATTGTAAATACTGAGAGGGTTGGAGCCCTAGAGGTTGGAGCCTCATAAAGACAAGGTTGGAGCACTTTGGAAAATAGGGTTGGAGCCTAGAAGGTTGAAGGGTTGGTGCCCTTAAACATCATTGTACTCATTCATTTATATAAGGATCATTATCCTTCATTCTATAATAAAATTATTCAATTCTCTGTTTTTGTGAAGAATCTAACTGATTAAATAACAATTGAAAAGAAATACTAATTCAACCCCCTCTCAGTATTTCCAAAAATCCCAACAGAATGGTGTAGAGTAAGGGCTCAATACAAGGCCATAAAGGTTAAGAAGAGGATATTTCTCATTTTTTTGTCTTATGCAAATTCCAATAATACTTGTAAGAAAATTGTTAGCCATCTCTTTCTCAAATTTTGTTGAACATATTGAATTGTAACAGAACTAAATTTTATGATTTTCAATTTTATAATTTGTTTTCAATGGTTATCCAACCAAAATGCAAATCAGACAAATGAGCATCCAATCAGCTAATCTAGCAGGAAATAATGAGCTGCCTTTAGAGGATGCAACATGAATTTCTCCAAAGCGAGGAATGAATTTTCCATTTCAACCACTAGCCATGTATTTTGAAAATGTCAAATACTTTTTTGGCATGCCCCTTATATGGAACTTGAGCCTTGAGACTGATATATTATGTGATCCCGTTATTGCCAATTTTTGTGCATTCTCGTACTTGATGGATTTGGCTAACTAATTTTGGATTCATCTGCAGGTTAAGAGAGAACAAGAAGTGACTAAATATAGACTTCAATTTCTCTATTACTGGTGCACTCATACTTGGTATTCTTATGACATTTATGGGGTTTAGTGGTGCAGGGAAGACAACTCTCATGGATTTATTAGCTAGAAGGAATATTGGAGGATATAGTGAGGGTGATAACTAGATATATAGATTTCCCAAAAATCAGGAAACCTTTGTTCAGATTTTCCTCATTGGTCTCATGGATATGTGTAGGACAATCTGTGTTGATTTGGATGTTGAATAGGAACAACTATCGGAAGAAAATATCTCAAAAAGGTAACATTACATTTATCATTCAATTTTTTTTTATTGTTATTAGGAATTCATTTGGTGGTTCTTATTATTTGAGAAACCTGTGTTTTAGCCATTTTATAGATTTTCATGTGTATCCTATTTCTTAGAATTAGAGATACGTGTCCTCTCTATCTATTCATTAGTGTCTGCTTTTCAAGCTGAAGTTTGGGAAAATGGAGGAGGCTCCAAGGAATGGTCATTAAATTTAACAAGGTATTTGCCTTTTTAATTTCTACAAAATTTGATTTCAAGCTTAACTCGGTCTAGACCTTTAATGTAGATGTAGCCCAATTAGTAAGATTATGGTGCAGGTAGAAAAAATTGGAGAATGTGTAATTGTCATGTGTTTCAATTTAAGAATTCACTCAAATGAAATAATGTACATTTTGAAGTGTGCAACAAGAAACAGTGAAGGAGGCATCCTGAAACATCATCCTTGATCCTAGTTGGAAAATAATCACCTAAACTAGGTGGGGCCCACACAGGCTATTTTTAGGTGTATGTCTATTTTTAGACATGGTGAGCATATTCTATATGTATCAGGAGGCTATTTTTAGATGGTTGGTCAAATGTGAAAAATAGATGAAATTCTATTTTTATAATATTGGGTGAAGTCTATTTATAGATCGTCGATCTAAAAATAGATGCATGTCGATTATTCTTAGCTCTTAATAATAATCAGACTCTAAACAACAACTTATTCTCTTGGAGCACTTAATTTCAGTATAAAGATTTGGAAAATCAGTGGGTTGAAGGAATTACGCAATTCCTAAGGTTTTACTAGAGTTCATGCATGGAGGACTCAGTTAGAACTAAAGTGGAAAAGTTATGACAGAGTTGGAAGAGTAGTTCATGGAGTTGTATTCAGTTTAACTCAGTTAGACTCAGTTGAGCTAGTTGTATCTAGTCTAACTAAATGATGCACTAGTGAGAGTGGAGTGAATTAATTACTTAATTAATTCACATATAATAACTCATTAATCAACTGAAAAATATAGCAGTTAACTACAATGCATGTCAGATCCAGTGGAGACCCAGTGCAGAGATAGGTGAAAGGGTGAGATAGACTATCTGTTGTAACCATAGTGATGCATGAATTGCAAATACATATACATTGGAGTTGCCAATGATAATAACGCAGTCAAGGAGAGTGGGATTGCATCGAATTGGTATTTTTAATCATCTTGGATTGTGTAGTGGAGGCAGGCTAGCAGGAGGGCAGAGATTGGTGCATGGATTTGCAGATTTCTTCTATGTTAGTGTGTGACGATTGATTGTACCGAGATTGATGTACTACGCTTTGTATGAGATTTTTATACATGATATCCATGATACATAATATATGATATTTGGGGTTTTAGCCTCGCATTTCAACAACTATGTTATGTGCGATTGTTTTTATGCTTCACATGTGTGCGCAATTAATTTTCCACGAAAGATTAAACAAGGGAATGATTCTGTATTTTGCATGAAGTTAAATATTGGATGATCTGGGAATATAGGACATAATCATGCATATTGTATATAATTTCTACATGGTATCAGAGCAGTGTTAATTACTGGAGATTGAAATTGTGAAGCGGTGCTGAGTTTTGTGCTGGTGGAAAAATTCGAATTTGCTGCAGGAGTTTCTTGGTGCGACAGTTGAGTATACATTGAAATGTCTTTCAATGGGTTGCGGTTGGAGTATGCACTCGAGGGAAACTCTAACTACATATCCTGGAAGGACAGGATGGAGGTGGTGCTTTAAGATAATGGCTTGAAGGAATTCATCGAGAGCGATGTTCCTAATCCCACTTCGCGCGATGCAGTAGTACTTGACACATGGCAAAAGAAAGTAGTAAGGGCGAGGAGGATTCTGTTGGAAGGTGTGAAAGACCATATTGTCTCAAGCCTTCATGGGAAATCCACTCCATATGCTATGTGGAAGGCTTTGACATATTTTTTCCAAAGAAGAAGTGACAAGAGGAAGTTGGCGCTTAAAGACAAGCTTAGAAAAATAAAAATGGAAAAGAACGACACTATTTCAGTATACTTGAAAATGTTTGTCCAATGCAGGGATGAGCTTGGGAGTATAGGATTCAGTGTTGACGATTATGAATTGGTGATATTTTCTCTCCTTGGGCTTCCAAAGAGTTGGCATAGCTATAAATACTCTGTCAATGGACGGGAGAAACTGCCAGGTTGGGAGCGACTTTGGTCGGATCTTATGCAGGAGGAGATAAGGTGAAGTACCAGGGATGGATCTTCATCAAAGAATTATGATGAAGAGGAATGAACTTTTGTTTCCAAGGCAAAGAAGAAGAAGGGGAAGAAATTCCATTCTATATCTGAGACTGGTAAAGATGGCAAAGAGCATGACATGTCCAAAGTGAAGTGTTTTCGCTGTCACGAGTTTGGACATATTGCCACAAATTGTCCACATAAGAAGAAGAACAAGATGGTTGCTGGAGATGCAACTGGTGAGGCTCTTACCTCGCAATTTGAGCTTGAATTCTCATTGATCACATGCATGGTGTCTAGTGCATTAGGATCGGGGTGGTACTTTGATAGTGGTGCTTCCTTTCACATGACGGGAGATGTGAACCTTTTCAGTGACTTGGTGGAGAAATATCTCCAGTTGCATGTTGATTTGGGCGACAATGGACGATACAATGCGACCAGCATTGGTACCATTACCTTTCAGAGGGAGTCAGGTAAACTCATTCTTTTACAATATGTAGTTCATGTTCAAAGTTTAAAGAATAATTTAATCTCAGTCGCAATGTTAGAGGATAAAGGGTATGATGTTGTCTTTAGTGAAGGAAAATTTTTCCTTTGGTACAAAGAAACAGGAAAAGTCAAGAAGGTTTGGATTCGAGCGAAGAATCTCTACAGACTTGAAGTAGATGGGATTTCTACGGAGCTACCTACTGTTGGGAAGTGCAAGAAAGACATGCAATTGAAGCTTGAGAGGGAGCTGGATTTGCATGCAGGTAAGAGTGAACCTCGGGATGTGGAGCAGCCACAAGATGAGGATCATGGAGTGGGAGCAACCACTCATGCAGATAATCTTGTGCCGTATGGGTGCAGAGGAGTGCATGCAGCTATACCTCCGTGTGAGAGGTGGGGAGACATGCATGAGTAATCCCAAGAATATATTTCTGGGAAGGATTCATTGAGATGGTGTGGATCTCATGAATTGAACCTGGCTACGAGGAGCCCACACAGCAGTAGTAGCATGATCAATTGGATTGATGCAGGCAGATCAAAGTGATAGTGTCGAATACTGGAGCGCGGTTCAGAGTTGACAGCATGTGCAGAGTACATGGGTGTAGAGTTCAACAGTGCAGTGGTTCCTGAAGACATGTGTAGTAGCTAAGCAGAAGTTGAAGACTTTGATGATAGATGCATTAGACTGATTGAGTTGTTTGCAACCTTTCAATTTCGGAAGTGTTGCAGAAAGGTTGCAGGGCAAATGCATGGAGTTGCATGTCACATGCAAAGACATTCCTTTCTTGTTGAGAGGGAGTGTTGAAGTTTGCAACAAGAAACAATGAAGGAGGCATCCTGAAACATCATTCTGGATCCTAGTTGGAAAATAATCACCTAAACTAGCCCACACAGGCTATTTTTAGGTGTATGTCTATTTTTAGACATGGTGAACATATTATATAAGTTGCAGGATGCTATTTCTAGATGGTTGGTCAAATGTGGAAAATATATGAAATTCTATTTTTAAAATATTGGGCGAAGTCTATTTATAGATCGTCGATCTAAATATAGGTGCATGTCAATTATTATTAACCCTTAATAATAATCCGATAATAAACATCAATTTATTCTCTTGGAGGACTTTATTTCAATGAACAGATTTGGAAAATCAGTGGGCTGAAGGAATTACACAATTCCTAGGGTTATTGGTGGCTCATGCATGGAGGACTCAAGAACAGTATGGAAAAGTTATGACGCAGTTGGAAGAGTAGTTAGTGGAGTTGTATTCGCTTTAACTTAGTTAGACTCATTGAGCTAGTTGTATCTAGTCTAACTGAATGATGCACTAGTGGGAGTGGAGTGAATTAATTAGTTAATTAATTCACAAATAATAACTCATTAATCAACCGATGAATACATCAGTTAACTACAATGCATGTCAGATCCAGTGGAGACCCAGTGCAGAGATAGGTGAAAGGGTGAGATAGACTATCTGTTGTAACCATAGTGATGCATGAATTGCAAATACATATACATTGGAGTTGCCAATGATAATAACGCAGTCAAGGAGAGTGGGATTGCATCGAATTGGTATTTTTAATCATCTTGGATTGTGTAGTGGAGGCAGGCTAGCAGGAGGGCAGAGATTGGTGCATGGATTTGCAGATTTCTTCTATGTTAGTGTGTGACGATTGATTGTACTGAGATTGATGTACTACGCTTTGTATGAGATTTTTACATGATATCCATGATACATAATATATGATATTTGGGGGTTTTAGCTTCAGTATTTCCCGTTAAACAACTATGTTATGTGCGATTGTTTTTATGCTTCACATGTGTGCGCAATTAATTTTCCACGAAAGATTAACAGTGGAATGATTCTGTATTTTGCATGAAGTTAAATATTGTGAGATCGGGGGAATATAGGACATATTCATGCTTAATGTATATAATTTCTACATGGTATCAGAGCAATGTTAATTGTTTAATATTGCAATTGTGAAGCGGTGCTGAGTTTTGTGCTGGTGGAGAAATTTAAATTTGCTGTAGGAGTTTCTTGGTGCGACAGTTGAGTATACATTGAAATTTCTTTCAATGGGTTGCGGTTGGAGTATGCACTCGAGGGAAACTCTAACTACATATCCTGGAAGGACAGGATGGAGGCGGTGCTTGAAGATAAAGGCTTGAAGGAATTCATCGAGAGAGATGTTCCTAGACCCACTTCGGCGGATGCTGCAGTACTTGACGCATGGAAAAAGAAAGTAGCAAGGGCGAGGAGGATTATATTGGAAGGTATGAGAGACCATATTGTCTCAAGCCTTCATGGTAAATCCACTCCATATGCTATGTGGAAGGCTTTAACAGATATTTTCCAAAGCAACAATGACCAGAGGAAGTTGGCGTTGAACGATAAGCTCAGAAAAATAAAAATGGAGAAGAATGACACTATTCCGGTATACTTGACAAAGTTTTTACAATGTAGGGATGAGATTGGGAGTGTAGGAGTCAGTTTTTATGATGATGAATTGGTGAGATTGGCTCTCCTTGGGCTTCCAAAGAGTTGGCATAGCTACGAAGACTCTGTCAATGGACGGGAGAAACTGTCGGGTTGGGAGCGACTTTGGTCGGATCTTGTGCAGGAGGAGATAAGGCAAAGTACCAAGCATGGCTCCTCATCAAAGCATGATGATGAAGAGGACTATGCTTTGGTTTCCAAGGCAAAGAAGAAGAAGGGGAAGAAATTCCATTCTATATATGAGGTCGATGAAGATGGCAAAGAGCATGACATGTCCAAAGTGAAGTTTTTTCACTGTCACGAGTTTGGACATATTGCCACAAATTTTCCACATAATAAGAAGAAAAAGATGGCTATTGGAGCTGCATTTGGTGAGGCTCTTGCCTTGCAATTTTATTTTGAATTCTCATTGATCGCATGCATGGTGTCTAGTGCATTGGGATCGGGGTGGTACTTTGATAGTGGTTCTTCCTTTCACATGACGGGAGATGTGAACCTTTTCAGTGACTTGGTGGAGAAATATCTCTAGTTGCATGTTGATTTGGGCGACAATGGATGATACTTTGTGACCGACATTGGTACCATTACCTTTCAGAGGGCGTCAGGTAAACTCATTCTTTTACAAGATGTTGTGCATGTTCCAGATTTAAAGAAGAATTTAATCTCAGTCGCAATGTTAGAGGATAAAGGCTATGATGTTGTCTTTAGTGAAGGAAAATTTTTTCTTCGACACAAAGCAATAGGGAAAGTCAAGAAGGTTTGGATTCGAGCTAAGAATCTCTACAGACTTGAAGTAGATGGGATTTCTACGGAGCTTCCTACTATTGGGAAGTGCAAGAAATACATGCAATTGAAGCTTGAGAGGGAGCAAGATTTGCATGCAGGTAACAATGAACCTTGGGATGTGGAGTAGCCACAATATGAGGATCATGGAGTGGGAGAAACCACTCATGCAGATAAATTTTGTGCCAGATGGGCAGAGGGAGTGCATGCAGCTATACCTCCAGGTGAGAGGTGGGGAGACATGCATGAGTAATCCCAAGAATATATTTCTGGGAAGGATTCATTGAGATGGTGTGGATCTCATGAATTGAACCTGGCTACGAGGAGCCCACACAGCAGTAGTAGCATGATCAATTGGATTGATGCAGGCAGATCAAAGTGATAGTGTCGAATACTGGAGCGCGGTTCAGAGTTGACAGCATGTGCAGAGTACATGGGTGTAGAGTTCAACAGTGCAGTGGTTCCTGAAGACATGTGTAGTAGCTAAGCAGAAGTTGAAGACTTTGATGATAGATGCATTAGACTGATTGAGTTGTTTGCAACCTTTCAATTTCGGAAGTGTTGCAGAAAGGTTGCAGGGCAAATGCATGGAGTTGCATGTCACATGCAAAGACATTCCTTTCTTGTTGAGAGGGAGTGTTGAAGTTTGCAACAAGAAACAATGAAGGAGGCATCCTGAAACATCATTCTTGATCCTAGTTGGAAAATAATCACCTAAACTAGGTGGGGCCCACACAGGCTATTTTTAGGTGTATGTCTATTTTTAGACATGGTGAACATATTCTATATGTAGCAGGAGGTTATTTTTACATTGTTGGTCAAATGTGAAAAATAAATGAAATTCTATTTTTAAAATATTGGGCAAAGTCTATTTATAGATCGTCAATCTAAAAATAGATGCATGTCGATTATTATTAGCTCTTAATAATAATCAGACTCTAAACAACAACTTATTATTTTAGAGCACTTAATTTCAGTATAAAGATTTGGAAAATTAGTGGGCTGAAGGAATCACCCAATTCCTAAGGATTTAATGGAGTTCATGCATGGAGGACTCAGTTAGAACAGAAGTGGAAAAGTTATGACAGAGTTGGAAGAGTGGTTTATGGAGTTGTATTCAGTTTAACTTAGTTAGACTCAGTTGAGCTAGTTGTATCTAGTCTAACTGAATGATGCACTAGTGAGAGTGGAGTGAATTAATTAGTTAATTAATTCACAAATAATAACTCATTAATCAACTGAAGAATTCAGCAGTTAAATATAATGCATGTCAGATCCAATGGAGACCCAGTGCAGAGATAGGTGAAAGGGTGGGATAGACTATCTGTTGTGACCATAGTGATGCATGAATTGAATATACATATACATTGGAGTTTCCAATGATAATAAAGCAGTCAAGGAGAGTGGGATTGCATCGAATTGGTCTTTGTAATCAGCTTGGATTGTGCAGTGGAGGCAGGCTAGCAGGAGGGCAGAGATTGGTGCATGGATTTGCAAATTTCTTCTATATTAGTGTGTGATGATTGATCGTACTGAGAGGTTGATGTACTAAGCTTTGTATGAGATTGTTACATGATCTCCATGATACATAATATATGATAGTTGGGGTTTTCAGCTTCAGGCTTTCCCATTAAAGAACTGTGTTATGTGCGATTGTTTTTATGCTTCACATGTGTGTGCAATTAATTTTCCGCAAAATATTAACAATGGAATGATTCGGTATTTTGCAAGATGTTAAATATTGTGAGACTAGGGGAATCTAGGACATATGCATGCTTAATGTATATAATTTCTACAGTACATGGGATGCGAGGTTTAGCAATGTTGTGCCAGAAGAGGATTGTACTGCAATTCTATGTATATTTCATGCCAATCCTCTTTTGGCAAAACATTGTTGAAGCTCGCATCCCATGTACATTATTTCATTTGATCGAATTTTTAAATTGAAACAAATAAAAATTACACATTCTCCAATTTTTTCTCCCTAGACCATAATCTGAGTAATTGGGTTACATCTACATTAAAGGTCTAGAATAAGTTAGTTTGAAATCAAATTTTCCATAACTTCAAAAGGAAAATATCTTGTTAAAGTTAACGACCATTCCTTGGAGTCTCTTCCATTATTTTTCAATAATAACCTGTTGCATAGTTGACATACATTTAACAAGTGTTGGATATCTATTGGCCCTCATCAACGAACCAGTGTCAAATATTCATCTCTTGTCCGACGCAAAATATCGTCAAATCCAAAGCATCTTCGTCGAATGAAAAGTCACAACGTCAGCTAACCGATGTATGATGGTTGGATATTAGATAAACACATCCAATAGATGGATTTCAGGTATTCGAACTTGGTTACAAATTAAAACATCGCCTATTCGACAACTATATGTCGAACAGAACATTGCTTATTCAACAACTATCCGTCGAACTAAACATCTCCTATTCGACAACTATACGTCGAACAAAACAATTAAGGGAATTTTGAGGTTTAAACTGGGCCTCCTAAGAAAAATGTACAACCAAAATAAACTTTATAAGGACCAATAGGATTCAAGATGATAATGTCAACCATGGGGGATGATTCACTATTTTTTAAGAAAAATGTTAAAAATATTGAAAAATAATAAAATAATAAAACTACTTTTTCAACTCGTATTTTCAACTAATCTCCCAAATTTTTTACTCAAATTTCAAGCGGGAGTACTCGTTGGATGAAAAATATAATTCCTTATCCAAGAAGTACCCATCTTGCATACTTTCGATGGACCCTGCTACGCGAAAAATGAGAAATACATGAAAAACGTGATTGCAATCACGTTTTTCATGTATTTCTCATTTTTCGCGTAGCAGGGTCCATCGAAAGTATGCAACATGGGTACTTCTTGGATGAGGAATTAAATTTTTTATCCAACGAGTACTCCTACTAGAAATTTGAGTAAAAACTTTGGGAGATAAGTTGAAAATATGAGTTAAAAAAGTGGTTTTTTTTCTTTTTTCCCTCTAAAATTTGATGATGCCATCAAATATTATTTTATTATTTCCACTATTATTTTATAATTTCCTTAGGAGGCCCATTTTAGACCTCAAAATTCCCTAATGGTTGCCTATTCGATGATTATACGTCAAACAAATGCCCGATTAGCTGACAGTTTATTTGGTATCAAGGACGACAGATATCGGACGTACAAGTCTGACAATTTCTTGGTGATCAAATATCTGATGAAATCCCACCAATGATATCTATGTCTCGGTTTCGTTGGATACTAGACGAAGTTGAGTCATATAATTGACAAAGTGACGTCGGATTTTGGCCCCATTTGTACTAGTGCATGTCCACGTCTACTGATGATATAGTCAGTGATATAGTGCATCATGTAATGGGGGAATTGGATCCTGATCTTTCCAATAGATCCCTTGATATGTATCCCTTCAAGAGTGTTGTTCTCCCCTCTCGTGAGAACCTCTTGGAATCCGTGGCATCTTATGGGCCATGAACAAAGTGTTAGAGCAGAGTTCCTTTTCTTGTGTCACGCTCCTTAAAAATCAAACAAGGTCTTTGGAGCAAAGTTCCTTTTCTTGTGTCAAGCTCCTTAAAAAATGAAACAAGGTCTTCAAAGCAGAGTTCCTTTTCTTGTGTCAAGCTCCTTAAAAAATGAAACAATGTATCCAGAGGAGAGTTCCTTTCCTTGTGTCAAGCTCATTAAAAAATGAAAAAGGTGTTATGAGGATAGTTATTTTACTGTTTCAACCTCGTTAAAAAATGAAATAGGTTCCTCCTAAGCATAGTTGTTTTATTGTGTCAACCTCTTTAAAAAATGAAACAGATTCCTATGAGGATAGTTATTTTACTACATCAACCTCGTTGAAAAATGAAATAGGTCCCGATGAGCATAGTTCTTTTACTGTGTCAAGCTTATTAAAAAATTAAACAAATCCCCCTTCAATTTGAGTCTTTAATTAGATCTCGTAAATTACCAGTCGATTCTTTCACTTGATCTCATAAATGAACCTTCATTCCATCCACTTATTAGTAACTAGTAATCTACTTAGGTTAGTAAAATGAAGCTTGGGGGGCATGTACCTCGAATTGAGTCATTATTCTGGGGGCATACAAACTTATTCCAAGCATAGTTTGTATTCATTTCAAGCTTGTGTAAAAATGAAACCACTCTCAAGCATATTTTTTCCTCATGTTTCAAGCTTGTGAAAAAATGAAACTAGTTTCAAGCATAGTTTCCCATGTTCCAAGATTCTCTAAAAATGAAACCATTCTCATCCTACCTCTGAGCCCCGAAATAGGCTCTATATAAAAATTATTATGCTCATTTTTGTGTAGATACTTTGTACATTAGTGTATTTTTCATTAGTGTGCAGTATTTTGGTGTGATTATTTGCATTTTTGCAAACATGTTTTCCCCTGCTACCCCGTGTTCCACTTGGTTTGCAGATGTCGAAAAATCCTCTTCCTTACGTTAGTTTCGCTAATGGCACTTGTCGTAGTACACATAATCTATCTTCCACTACCTGGGCACCTATTTTCTCCCAATGATGAGTTAGTGAGTTTACAAGGCATATGTTTAGGACACACAACTAACAATATAGTAGAATATAGTGTGGTCATTAAACTATTGTTGGAGGCTATTTCTCTTAGTATTAGAGCGTTGGTTGTTAAACCTGATTCAAAACTCATTGTATTACAATTAAACATGCATTATTCCATTAGAAACCTTGATATTTTAAGAATGTATTTGTGTGTTCGTCTCTTGGAAAGAAATTTTTATTACATAACATATCAACACATTCCAATAAATATAAATACATTGATAGATGCATTAGCTAATCATGTTTTAGATTGACATTTGCAACATATGAAAAAATAAAACCATAGAAAAATTGGAACATTAGGTACATAAGGTAAAACATGTATATATAGATAACCATATAGAGTTCGCAAAATGTGTTTACATCAAAATTCAAAAGTTTTCTTTTGAGAAACATGGCTTCTCGAGCCTACATAAGTGAAAAACTAAGACGAGATACATGTCTATCCACCAACATGATGCTCATGATAGCATGACACGACCCTAACGACTCAACCCAATTGCCGATGCAGTCTAGCTCAAACCCCCATAATATGCCTCTGATAATGAAGTAGCACATAATCGATAGTAGCATAATCTGGAATGCCTCTAGTCAAGGCCTCTAGATTGTGCTCCACCTCCACCAAAGGATCAGCTCCTTCAACGTATGGTGTATCCTCAAGCCGTCGTGTTTCCCTCCTAACTATCGTAGAAACGCCTGGAGTTATCTCGGTCCCACATCTGCAAAATATCACGAGTCTTAATCTCGGTTCACACGATTAAAAAAACATCAAAATTTTTGAAAACTTTAAAAACATTTCTTTACCTGAGTCAGTCCACTTCATTATAAGTGGTAGTGGGAGATCAGGATCTCCTAGGAAATTTGTTCCAGAATAGGCCCAATAATCCACCATGATGACTTTTTGACATAACCATACAATGAACATGGGTGGAAATGGCATTTGTTTCCCACCTCCATGACGATGCATCAACTCTCCCCACCGTAGTAAATGTGGATCTCTTTCCCTGGAAGATCCTACCTCCACCAAATGATATCTAAATAAAGGAACATGCTCTAGAAATAATTCCACCAAAATGGATCCATAGCCAAATTTTTTTAGTTTTCCTGTCTTACACTTGGTAAGGTGATCTTTGATATTAGCCACTAGTCCTTCACACCAATTGAATATGGTCAGATTGAGGAAATTCACTACATACTCTAAATGGGATTTTCTTGCCTCATCTAGAGCTTGGACCCCAGACACTCGAGCTATAGTATAGAGAAGTGTTCTTAGTGGAATATTTGAGACATATTTAATGTCTATCTTCCCGTGTTTTGTCTTGCAAGAACCATGGTTACAATTTTTGGATATTAGTGTATCAGTGCTTTCTCCTCCTAGACAAGAACTCGACAATTATACCTATTGTCATCTCTTAGAAAAACCAGTGATAAATATATTTCTGCCACTTATATATCTAGCTCTCGATCCCCTATTACAAACAAGTGGAAGTCTATATACCACCATCTCACCAATTATTGCAGTAAATTCACTTGGGCTCTTGTTAGGCGTAATAAAAACCAACATTTAATTGTCAATTCGAGAGTTCGTAAACTTAGAGGCACAACACTGGAAATGCCAGAGAAGGACTTCAACAACTTGAACTAGTTAATACAATGACACCACACCATTCTGGAAACTGGAATAAAGAGAAATTACTTTGCAAAGAAATCAAATAAAATCAACTCTCAAACTTCTGCGAATAATTTTGATTGTTGAGGTAAAATTCTATGTTTATCTTCAGTATAGTTGTTGGCAGATTAACAATTGAACCCTTGAAGAGATATGCCTTCTTAAGGATTTTCCTTCTCGCACTAAGCGGTCGTTCCTATACTCCTGCAATCTGCTTGCACTAGTACAGGTACAGAACTTATGAGTGAGAAGTATATTTTACACTTATACTGGAGACTTATGTCTTCATGTAGGGGCTCTAAGCCTCAAGGCTTGAAGCGTTGTGTTCCTGTATCAACACACTAGTTCTTGTACCAGAGCAGAGCTTCCTACACCAATTTTTTCAATTAATTTCGAGAAAAGAAAGTGTGTTAACCTATGAAATAAATTTTCAAAGAGTGAATCAGAATTTTGAAATAACTTGCACACGTCAAAAGAATTCTTCAACCAAACTGAATCTCATAATGAAAATAAGCTTTGAAATAAAACAAAATTCAAAATTCAAAGCATAATTTCTTCATTTCAGTAAAAGAAATCGCTGAAGCATGACAATAGGCTTTTATCCTTGTGATAGTTATTCACATAAATCAAGTCTCCCTTTTAATCTTTTTAATTCAGAAAGGTTCATTTTAGTAATTCAATATAAAGTTCGATCCTTTCCTTAAAAGTATAAAGTGCAAGTACAGATTAATTTGTTATATTCATCCTTTAATTATCAAAATATATTTAATCCTTAAGTTAAATTCTGATATTGAGAATATCTATGTTTAAGGATGAACACTCACTTGCATCAGATCCTTATAACAGAAAAGAAAGAATAGACTTGTAATGAACCAAAAGAAATCAGGTTGAAAATTGTAAATGCACTAGTGCATGAATGACAGAGATGATTTTGTTGTAATGACCCAAAGAAATTGAATTACATAGATGTAAACACACTGGTGCGGGAATGACATAAATGATTCTGCTGTAATAACCCAAAGAAATTGAATTACAGAGCAGTAAACGCATTGTTGCAAGAATAACGTGCCTGCACTATTCCAAGCTGAAATCAATTAAGATTTGTAAAAAGGATATGACTTGAGAGTAAATCAAACTGTAATTAAACACACCACCAATCCATCACACTTGACTGTTAAAGAAATGAAATCAGAATTCTTGTAAACAAATGAATTACAAATTTAATCCACACCTTGCATAAATAAATAAACATGCACACCTTTAACTAAACGAAAGAAAGAGAGGGAAAACGAGCTCGGTTGGTTGGGCCCTATCCAACCTGCTCGTTTCCTGTTTTAGGAAACTGAGACCTTCAGTAGTTAACAACACATCAATGAGAGATTACAACATGGAGTGAAAATATCATGGTGCAACTCCTTATATTAATTTAAATTAGAAAATATACATTATGTGTTCCAGTCCAACCCAGAACAAAGGAGTAGGGGGTAGAACCCCCAACACTCAGCTCAACACCAAGGTTCAATAAAAATGTCTTCTCCTCCACCGTCCTCCTTTACATGCATAATCGCTCCCTTTTATAATGTTTACATGATAATCAAACAAGTCGTTCCTTTGCAAATATCATGGGGATTGAATCCCAACTGATTATAATTAAATATAATATCAGTACAATCGTTCTCCTATTAAAATAATATATATTTAATGTGAATTTTCCAAATCTGGGTGTTTTCTAGATTTCTAGAAAAAATGGTGTTTTTAACAAACTGCCTCCAAAGCCCCCTTCGTATCTCCTCAACCACTACTAATTCTGGAAAACAGCTTGTGTATTACTCAATTTTCTATGCTGGGGAAAAACCCATGTTTCAAAACGTTTAGATTCACAACGATCGGAGTGGAAATAGAGGAGGAAATTGAGTGTCTAGAAACTGCAGGCTAGAATTCTGGAAAAACAGTCTTTTTTATAAAAGTGATTCAAATAATTGTTCATAACTTTTGGAATACGTTGAATCTCAGGAAACAGTTTCGGTTCTACGTAATTGGTTATATTTTTGAAAAACCGATTTTCTTGGATTTCCATAATTCACCTCCATTTGCATGAAAACCGAGGTAAAACTTGGTTGTTTAGAACTTTTGCAGATTTTGAGCAGAATTATTAATTTGCAATGCTGGTGCAGGAATCCTACCAGTACTAGTGCAAGAATGTGCGCTGCGGGAACTTGGCCTCTATTAGAATAGGCATATAATCAACTTTATAAACCTGCAAACACACAAACTGTTATTAATGATTCTTTTAATGCTTAAATCTCGTTAAAACAAGGGAATAACAAATGCTTACTTATTATCTCCGAGAATGTACAAAACTACGACAATAGATATTCAAGCTAAACAAAATCATGAGCGATTTTGAGTAAAAGGTGATATAAAGCAAGGTAAAATAGAGGCCTAACATCCCCCCATGCTGACCTTCTTGCATGTCCTCATGCAAGGAAATCAATTTTTGTATTGTCGCTCCCTTGCAAAAAACAAGATTAAAAACATTTATGGGCATTTGTAATGATGTTTCCTGCAATTTTATGTGATCGGATTTCCTACGATAGATAAATTTTGTTCTAAAAATAGAGTGTTTGTTGGACTCATTATTTGTTTAAAACAGATTTCAATAATATGTCATAAAAAAGGCTGCCATGGGAATACTAAATTGAAAGGATGGTGTTATTTACTTGAATAAAATAGCCAACTTATTAAAATTTCCATAAACATTTATGAGGCATCCTTGATTAGAAGTTTTAATTTAATATCCTCATTGTAGATATGAGTGACATGATTTGAAATCCATGGTGTTAAAATTTGTCATAATAATTCTTTCTCATAGTGACCATATTACCATTATCCACATATAGTTAAGGCTCCTCTTTTCTAGGCAAGGTGAGGTACCTACACTAAGGGTCCAATGTCCATAAAAACAAATTATTCCAAAAAGATAGAACTCCAAGGCATAACATCAGAAGGATCTTAAAGCCATTCTCAAAGAGATATGATAATGAATTTAGGAAGACAAAGTAACCAAGTAAATCATAGTGTAAATTTAACTTTAATACCACAGACATGGCCCTACTGCCAGCATGCGTTAGTAACCTCAACAAGGATGCCTTTTAACCCATGAAATGCCCGTGTCCCAACCATTAGATATAGTTTCAGAGTTTTTTTTTAAATAATTTACATTTTTTTTGAAATTAATTGAAGGCTACTATCCTAGCTTGGTAACTAGCTAACAACAGTTCCATTCACAAGAACCAACAAGAAAGAACAAATCGGCTCATGATGAGACCTCTTCTCTTCCAGATTTTCAACTAAAAGTCGTTATCCTAGCTTGGTAACCAGTAGCAACTGAAATTTTGTTCTTATTAGGACCCATGAACATGGTAGGTTGGCTCATGATGAGACCTCATATCCATCAATTAATCTTACCTTATAAAAACTATGATTATAATCAACCTTAAATAGGTTACTTAATAGTTGGGGATGGTGTGAAAAGTTTTTAATTACTAATATTTACTGGTAGGTCCTTCTACCCTGAAGACTCATTTTAAATAAAATATCTTATATAATGACTAAAAAATTCTGCAAATTAATCATGTCAGGGTTCTTGTGAAAACTTGTTATAGTTTTGTAGGCATGGTCCACCATAGGAAGATTCTCGTCAATACCTTCAAAGAGGGTCTTTAAAAAAAAATTGGGATGATAGTTATTGGTCAATAATCAAAGTCACTTTATAAAATATGAGGCATTAAGAGTGGATTTATTCTAACAAGTCTTACCACGAGAGTGCATAATAATAGAAATTTTACAAGTTGTACTTTAGGGAATCACAATTTCAAGGGTGATGTTATACAATTTTATTTCAGATGGCATCTTTATTCATTACCCTACCCTATTTTAAAGAGAGGAAGATCCATTTTAAGTGTATGCGTACTTCCAATATAGCCATGTATGCAACATAATGCTAAATATACTCACACTTGGTTTTAAAGAATAAACCTCGATACATACCAAACTGTGAGAAACTAGTTGCTTTTATTGATATGGTACCAAGAGTTTCCAGTTAATGAGGGAATGGGGTGTGCTAACAACTTTTTGGAACCAAGATTCAATAGGACCCACATATTTATGATTCTCCAACTCATACAAATCTTCCACAGCTTTATGTTTGCTCTCTTCATATTAACAAGGATGGTTAAGGGAAATTCTAGGGTTTTCTTCTTGGTGATCCTCAAAAATGGTTTTCGAACAAGTTCCAATTATAGATTTCTCCTTTAATGGTTTATGGATTAAAGTTTCTTGCTGAGGTAAATATTGTGTGGTAATAGGGTAAGTCTCAAAATTCACTCCTCTCCCCTCTTCAAAAGATATGGTATTACATTCAGTAGGGGAGTGAGTAGGAAAAATAGGTGTTTGAAATTTATGTGCAACTTGATAATCAAAATTAGGATTTGGTTGCACAAATGATTGGAACCATAGAAAAGGATAACATTGTGGGGCATTAGATGTTGTGGCTTAGGTAATGGATTTTGCATGGGTAATTTCCCTAGAGAAGAGGCTCCAAACAATCCTTGAGGTTGTGGGAATATATCGCTCGAGGGAGAGGTCCAATGTGGCCATAAGGTGGGGTATTGAATTAGAGGAGGATTATAAGTTTTCCATGGAATTTTAGGGTTGTGGATGTGTTGAGGAACCTGTTGGGGATAATAAATACTATTCCAAGTATTAAATTATGATGATTTTTTATTTATACCTAGTGGTCGATTTATTTCCTTAATTGATTCCTTAAACACATGTCGAAACCCCAATAGTGATGGCAAATAATTTGCAGAATGATCCTCCTTGCACTACTTATGTTCTTCCTGTAAATCATCCAATTGTAAATTTAGACAAGAATTTGTAGCTCCTATTTTTGTAGTAGATTTCAAAAATTGAGAAGAAGGTTCTCAAGAATTTTTACCAAGCTTGGAGATTCCTCCTGAATAACTAATGCACAATTTACAAACATCATCATATGGTAAGTGAGAAACATCACCTGCTCCTATAAGATTGAAAGATTCTAAATATTCATCATTTATTCCTTTGAGTAGGATTGTTTTCAAGGTCTCTTTTACCAAATTCTTATGTTTTGATTTTTTGAGGTTGTGTCTAGATTGCTCCACATAATCCTCCAAACTTTCATTTTCTCCCTGTGTTATCCCAAACATATCTTTATCGACCTGGTGTTATCGCATCATTTCTCACTTTGACATGATTCGTGATTTCTTTATGGCTTTTTGGGCACCCATTCCTACAGACTTGGACAAATTCACTTAAAAACAGTGTAAAATCCCTCATACGCGACTATGCCCATACTTTTCCGCGTGTATACGCGAGTTCAGCTAGACTTTTCCGCGTATGCCATTAAAATGATTAAAAATATATATAAAAAATCCCTAATTTCGCGCTGGGTTGATGGTTACTCAGGTAGTTCAACCACCCCAGCCCGTGGCCAACTGTTTCCAACTGCTGAAACTACTTGGAGGGACCATAAAAAGCCCTCATGTGTATGGCCTAAGGGAGAGAGAGAATTATTGATATTATACTCTGTTGGTATTCCCTATCCAAGTCTGATTCCCCGTGCCTCCTGCACTTTCCCAGTTCATTGTAGGAAACCCTTGTTTCCTTAAGATACACATCCCTTTATATGTTATCTCGTATGCACCAGTTTGGAAGGAGTCTTAGCGAGGCAAGGGCTGGACGGATCCGGACGACGGTCTGCGAAGGCCTTGGAAGGATCAGGTGATCTCTCCACGATTACTTTTGTACGTACTATTTATAATACAGAAGTATCATGCTGTTCCCGAAATAAACGTGTTAGTGTATGCTTTAATGTATGAATAATATTTGTTATACAAGCATTCATTATGATTTATTTAATGTTTTATATGAATCTCACTAACATATAGAGTAGATATATGCTATACAACTTGTCCTTTGTGCTGGTTTCTTCTTGTATTTCAGGTTAAGGAGGAAGGACGGTTGCAGGGAGTTTGGACTCCACGTGGATCTATTTCAAACGTAGGACCAACGGGTAAACCTCTCATTCTGCTCTATTTAGTTTTTATGAACGTGCATGATTGTGTGAGTCTCTGTTAAGTAGTACGCCCCTGCTCTGTGGAGGTTGAATCCCAACCAACCTCTAGGGTGTTAATTCCCCGAAACAGAACTGGCGACTCCACTGGAGATCACATTCTTGTGATTCTCCTGTTGGGTTGTTTCAGCTATTTGGAAGGTTGCCAATAATTTTTTCTGTCTTTTACAGTCCAGTTTGCTTTCTTGCAGTCAGTCTGAAGTCTTGGTGTCTTTCCCAGGCTTGTCTTTTTTGTTTTTCATTATCTTTCTTTGTATACGCTCTTTTGTCTGCACACAGTCGCGTATACACGCGAGTTTGTATAAAGGGACCCGCGTATACGCTAGTTTCCCTTAACTCAGACACGTATACACGCTGGTTGCATAACTGCTAGGTTGCGTATACCTAGGCAGATTTTGAATTTTTAGGATCCTGGTGTTTTTGGTCCTTTCTGGCTGTGGAGGCCTGTGTCTTCAGAGTCTCTGTACTTATTGGAGTGTGAAGGAAGTGGTTTCAAGTCTGGTTTCTCTTTCGTTTGTTCGAAAACTAATCTTTTTGGCAGAGTGTTCTTGTTGGTGCTGGCACTCCTGGATTGAGTTCCAAGATTGCTTTCTGAGCATTCTTGGTTGTTCTGCTTTATCAGAACAGAGAGCTTCTGCTCACTGACTCGCTCCTATCTTTGTGTTGTGGTTTGCATTGCGTTTTTTGCTTTGTTTTCGATTGGTTTTCTTGAGTTTCATAGGCTAGGGTTTTGTTGCAATTTTCAAAGAACTTTTCTTGCTTCTTTGGAGTCTTTTGTTGCGGTAAGTTTGCACTATTCATCTAGGCTGCTTGGCTGAGTTTTTGGTCTTCCGTTGCTCTTATTGATCTTGCTATCATTAGCTTTATAAGGTTTGGGAGCATAGTTGAAGTTTGTGCTTGAGATTCGGTCTCGTTTTGGCTTGAATTGGGATAGTTGTGCTTGGTCTTCTTGAGCTCTTGTTTTATAAAACTAAAAAGCCCAAAAACATTCGTTTTGCTTTTTGTTTTTTGCATTTCAAAAACTCAAAAAACATTTGGTTTTGTTTTTGTTTTTGTTGTTGCGTTTTTCATTTCGTTTGGCCTTATCTTTTGGAGCTTTAGTGAAGTTTCTTGCTTCTAGTTTTTGGTTTGATTTTGAGGAGAAGTTGTCATTTGATTCCTTTTTCTTGTTGTCAAGTATTTTGTTGTCTTATATTAAGAGTTCTTGTTTCAAGAATTGGCTTTCTGGACAACAAAAAGATGAGTTAAAACTGAAGGAGCTTTTTGGGAAATTTCACCTTGTTTCAAGGGACCTTTTTTGCATCTTAGAATTTACATGCTAGTAGTCATTTGCATTAGGTGCATTGAATCATTTAGTTAGCTTCTTAGTTTTTGTGAGTGTGAGTTTGTAATTCGAAAAGAAAAATACATTTTTTTTTAGTCTCGTAGAACCTGTATAGAAATTGCTCTTCATCGAAAGACAAAGAACTTCATGTGCATGTAGTCAGGTTTTTATTAATTTCTTTTGCGTCAAAACACCATTGGTTTCAACTCCATATCCTTGTGACTTAATACAACAGCCCTTAAAATAAGCGATTTAATCTAAAATCAACTAGCAAGTTTTACTAAGTGTCAATCACCAACTAGCTAGGTTGTAGGGCCTTGGAATAGGTGAGTGGAGAGTTAACTCTCCAAGGCCGCTTAAACAAACATAGAAGTTGATTAATTGAGCGAAATCCAACTCCGTGAGGTGGACTGGGAAAGCTCTCATTCGAGAGTCAAGCGCGAGGGGAAGTGAAGGTTGAGAAGAGGGATACCCCCCCTCCGATTAGCTGAATCTGACCTCAAGACCGTTCCGCCCAGCTTCTGATACGGATTGGTGTCCATAGTTGCCGTTCCTAGGTTCCACACAGGTGACTGCGGGGGGGAATACCCGTGGTACCCGAGGCAGACGTCGCATCACTTTCAGCAGTACTTCTGGGGGGTGCCCTTGCGAAGCTTGGGTGCTTGAGCCGGCAAAGGCTGTCGTTAGGAGGTCGGCGTAATTGTTTCTGATACCTTCGCTAGTTGTTCTGGGCCCTAATCATCCCAGACTGCTTTCGGAAGGCCCTATACTTCGCTTTCTTGTATTTTGGTGTCCGGTCCTCATCACCCAGAGCGGAAATACTTGGAGGTTGTTTGCTTGCTGTTTCTCAGGGATTTTGATTTTAGTGAGTGCTCTTTGCTCCTAGCTTGCCTAGCTTTTCACTTTTCTTGAGTCTAATATAATAAATCTGTAAAAGTGGCTGATCAAGCGCCTCGACGTTCGAGGAGAATCCGGGGGTTATCTCTCGAGAGTGCAGAGCCTTCTTCGAGAAGGCGTAGGAGCGATCTAGCAGGTGGTTTTCACCCTGTAGAGTCTGACGCTGTGGAGAGAGATCCTCCACTAAGGTCTGAAGGTTTCATTGCTGATTCCGGTGTCGGTTCCGAGAGGAGCGTTCCGCTCACCTCGAGAGTATTGTTTCCTCAGGAGGAAGATTTTCGGATAGAAGATATACCTGAGCCTGCAGCTACAGGTCCATCTCCTCTTCCTCTTGATCATCCGTTTGTTATTCAGTACGTCGGACCGGAGTCTGAGAGACCGCCGGATCTTCCATATCTTTCTTATCTTTCGATGGCCACGACTGGGAACGCGACTTCTACCGTGAGTGCTGCGGGCATTCAGACCCCTGCTTCTGTCGAGGCAGGGGGCACTCTTGCTCTATCTTCGAGTGCTTCTAGCACTGCTATGTTTGGCTCCGGGTTCACCCAAGCATATGCTTCTCAATCTGGTCCCTTTGTTTCAGGGATGTCCATTGCTGGAAATCCCTCTTTTTCCTTTACCGCCGGTGCAGCTGGATCTACGCCCATGTCCAACATGGCTAGTGGATCGGCTTCTTTTCAGGGTTTCCCCTTTGGGACTGGGCATATTCCTAGTCCCAATCCTTCTTTAGGGTCGTTTCCTTTTACGTCCCAGACCCAAAGTTTCAATCCTTGGGCTCAGGGGCCAAGTTCGACTGCTTTTATGGGATGGAATCCTATGTTTGCAACGTCGGGGGCAGGGAATCAGTTCATCGCGAGTCATCAAGGGAATGCTTCTTTCCCTGCATCGAGTGCTTATCAGTCTTTTTCCCCTCTATCTAATGCGTGGAACCCCTATCAGGGGCTTTCCTCTTCAGTCAATACTTCAGCGGGGGGAACTAGTCTGGGTTTTGGTAACTCGGCGTGGGGAGGAGGTTCTTCTCCGTTTTCTACGAGTCCTTTCTGGCAGCCTGGTGCCTCATCAAATCTAGGCTATTCTTTTCAGAATGTTGGAAATCCATCCCATCAAGGATGGAATTCTCAGGCTCCGCCTCGATTACCATTTCTGGCAACGTTAAACTTGCCAGATTTGTCGAAGTTAACTAATGACCCGATTCGGTATAGTCCGGGGTGGCCTCCGGTTCCAACCAAACTTCCTTCAGACATTCCTAAGTTTGAAGGTAAGAATGGTGAAGATCCGGCAGACCACATCACTACTTTCCACTTATGGTGCTCTTCAAACTCTCTGATCGACGACTCGATTACATTGATATTATTTCAGCGCACCTTCACTGGAAATGCCGCAAAATGGTATATAGAACTCACTGGGGGCAGTTTCGCCACATTTGGAGAACTGGCTGTCACTTTTCTTAACCATTTTCAGTTGCCTGTCAGATATGAGGCTGGGACCGAACTCCTGGCTAATTTTAAGCAAGATGAGGCAACTCACATTTCTGATCATATTCAGGAATGGAGGAGAAGGAAGAGGCTTATCAAAGCCCATATTCCAGGTGAGTTCCTTCTCGAGTGGTTTTTGAAATCGCTTCAGTCAGACATTTCAAAGGATGTATCCCTATCTGGGGTATATTCCGAGGAGCAGGCCATCTTTAGGGCCCAGCAGTTAGAACTGATCTATTCTCAGTCTGGGGTACTTTATAAGTATTTGCCCAATGCTCCTCGCTCCAAGTTGGATTTATCGAAACCCAAACCTGGTCCGCATGGTGACGGGCTTGTCGGATCGGTCAATAGTAGTGCAGCCAGTCTGCTTTCTCAATTGCAGCAGTTGTCTTTACAATCTGCTCCTTCTGGTCAGGCTGTGCCTGCTGATTCATCACCTTCCCAGTCTTTGTCCATTAATGCTGTCCAATCTTCTGAACCCAAAGGAAATCAACAGTCCGATGGGAAGAAGAAGGGATGTAATAACAAGAAGAAGGGCAAGAATGGGAAGGGCAATGCAAATAAAACCAACGAGCGTGTTGGTGAAGGGCAAAAGGAGAAAAAGAAAGTGAAGTTTCCATGCAAGCTTTGTGCTAGAGACCATCTCACACACCTTTGCCCAAAAATTCAGGATGCTCAGCGCCTGTTATCTCAGCAGGGTTCTTCTAGTTCCCAGGCTGTGCTAACAAACCCTTTTCCCCAAGGGCAGCAATTAGTTGTTGGCGCGAACCAAAATCCTGGGGCTTCCTCTGGAGGTGCCCAAGAAGGGGAAATTCCATCGAATATCTTTATGATGAGTGCTCACGTGGATGTCGCTACGAGATCCCGTGATTATGGCGGAGAGGAATCTTCGAAAGCTAAGGAAGTTCCTGATACTACTGAGCCGCTTCATATCACGAAGCCAACTGTTGAGTCTATGCCTCGGATGCCGAAAGCATCTTCTAAGCGGTCAACGATTAATCCGAATGCGAGAGCTGCCCAAAACTACTCGATTGTAGAAGATCTGGCGCAGAGTCCTTGTGCTATGTCTGCCTTAGAGGTACTCCAGTCTTGTCCGGCTCAGCGCAGTGCTTTGCTCACTGCCATTGGGGCTATTGATCCGAAAAATTCTCTTCTCATTACCTTTGATATGAAGAATTTTAAGAAGAGACTTCCTCATCACATGACCTTCCATATTAAATCATCGTATTGGAAGACTAACATCTTTTGCACGGTTGTTGATGAGGGTGCTTCTACTTGCGTGATGTCTTTTGCATGCTGGAAGACACTTGGATCTCCAAAAGCTGCTCCGTCTAGCACTATTCTTACTGCATTCGATGGTCATTCTCACAGACCCCATGGTATTGTCCCGACTTTGCCCATCTGTGTTGGGGGAAAAACCGTTAACATAGAAGTTGAGGTAGTAGATGCAGCCTTGGACTACAACCTTCTGTTGGGGAGGAACTGGATATATGAGATGGATGCTATTGCATCCTCATTATTTCGAATTGTATGTTTCCCCCACGAAGGGAGGATAGTCACGGTGGATCAACTGGACTGTCCTCCTGTAGACCTAGATGCGCCTTCTGACTCATCTGTTCCTAAGTTGGATAATGCTAAGGCGCCTGTTGAGAATCTAGGAGTTGGAATGTATTCTTCCCTGATGGGTTCTTTCGATCTTCCTCCTCCTAAGGTGTCTATTAATGCTATTTCATCCTCCAAGGCTCCCCTTCGAAGAGATTTCTTTCGAACTCATTATTTTTCGGACCCTTGGACCTTACCTTCTCCAACAACCACATTGGAAGAAGGGCAAGTGGGTGGAATGGCATTCTCGATTTCTGTAGCTGAGATTGCATATCAGTCTGTTGTTGACACTGCAGAGTCTGATCCAGCTCCTCTTTCGCCGGAAGAGTTGGATGGTGATGTGGCTCCGGCTTGGACGCTTACTTCTTCTTCTGCCCAGGATTGTCTAGATACCACTCTTCCATCCGAAGAGGCCATCCTGGAAGCAATGACAGGTATAGAGAGACCGTGGGATGACTTGCATCATCGGTCTTACTTCCTACCTGACTTGAGCGAAGTCGAAGCTAGTTTTCCAAGTCCTCAGTCTCCTGGACCTGTTCACCCAGTCTTGAGCCCCTTAGCACCAACACAGGTTTATGCTGAAGGGAACATGGCTGTGATCTCTCCTACTATCCCGGTGAACATCTCCAGGAATCCCAATATTGTCGAGAATGTCTTCATTGGAGCTGAATGTTCCAGTGACGAGATTCAAATCTATACCGAGCTCTTTAAAGAGTATAGGGATGTTTTTGCTTGGTCTTATGAGGAAATGCCTGGCATAGACCCATCTATCATCCAGCATGAGATCAAGACGTATGAAAACGCTAAGCCGGTCAGGCAAAAACTTCATCCGGTTAATCCTAGGAAGGCAGCAGCTATCAAAGCTGAAGTTGAAAAGCTGCTTAAGGTGGGATTCATTTTCCCAGTTCCTCTGACTGAATGGGTTTCAAATCCCGTTCCGGTAGATAAAAAGCAAGGAACGATTCGAGTGTGCATCGATTTCAGAGACCTGAATAAGGCGTGTCCTAAAGATAATTACCCCACACCTTTCATCGATCAGATTATCGACGAGTGTGCCGGTAACGAGATTTTCTCCTTCATGGACGGTTTTTCTGGTTATAATCAAATTACTATCCGTCCAGAAGATCAACATAAGACCGCATTTATTTGTCCCTGGGGAACGTTTGCATATAAGAAAATGCCTTTTGGTCTTAAAAATGCTGGAGCTACTTTTCAGCGGGCCATGTCTTACGCCTTCCACGACATCAAGAAAATCATAGAGGCATACTTAGATGATCTAGCTGCTCATTCTCGAAAGAGGATGGATCATCCAGGACACCTCCGGCAAATATTTGAGAGATGTCGTTTTTATAAAATTCGTTTGAATCCGAACAAGTGCGTTTTCGCGGTAACATCCGGTCGACTGTTGGGATTTATCGTGTCTAGGGAAGGGATAAGGGTAGATCCCTTCAAGGTTGAGGCAATACTTCGGTTGCCTCCCCCGTCTTCAATCCGTCAGCTTCAAAGTCTCCAAGGGAAGTCTAACTTTCTTCGGAGGTTTATCGTTAACTATGCCGAGATTACAAAGGGATATATGAGACTGTTGAAGAAAGGAGTTCCTTTTCTTTGGGACGACTACGCTCAACGCTCATTCGATGCCTTGAAAAAGGCATTGACCTCTGCTCCTTTGCTGAGTCCACCCGATTATAGCAGAGATTTTCTTTTGTATCTAGCTATAGCAGAATCTACCATTGGTATGGTTCTGGTTCAGGAGGATGATGCTCTTATTGAGCATGTTATTTACTACCTTAGTCGAGGACTGGTAGGACCTGAACTTCGATACACCCCGATAGAAAAATTAGCCTTAGCAGCAGTCCATGCTGTGCAGCAACTCCGACATTACATTATTCTTCGCAAAACTTATGTCTTGGCAGCTGCCAATCCATTTCAGTTTGTCCTCAGCAGGCGAGTGATTGGGGGCAAATATAATAGATGGATTGTGATATTACAGGAATTTGATCTAGATTTCATGTCTGCCAAATCCAAGAAGTCATTAGTCTTTGCGGAATTGATCTCTGAGTTGCCTTGTGGTGAGGAGATGATCTATGATGAGTCCTTTCCCGACGAACACTTGTTTTTAATCTCTCCACAAGATCCTTGGTATGGGGATATCATTGTGTATCTCCAGACTGCGAAGTTTCCCTCTTCTTTTTCGAAAGATGAGCGTCGTAAGCTGCGTCACTTAGCTAAAAATTATCTGATTATTGGTGATGCTTTGTACCGTCGAGGGGTTGATTCAATCCTAAGACGCTGCTTAACTTTCGAAGAAGCCGAGGCTGTGCTCAATGATTCTCACAGTGGAGCTTGTGGGGGTCATTTATCAGGGCTTGCTACAGCCCAAAAGATTTTGCGTGCTGGCTACTTCTGGCCCTCGATTTTCAAAGATTGTATTGAATCGGTCAAGAAGTGTCATCCTTGTCAGGTGTATACTTGAAAAATGCGCACTCATCCAGCTCCGCTTTTTCCAGTCGTTACTGTCGGACCCTTCACAAAGTGGGGTATGGATTATACTACTTGTAACCCGCCTTCGGAAAAAGGTCACAAGTACATTATCGTAGCAGTAGACTACTTTACGAAGTGGGTCGAGGCTATGCCTACTTTTGGGAACGATGGTGAGACTGCAGCTCTTTTCTTCTTCAACCAAGTTATCGCTCGTTTCGGTATACCTAGAGAGATTGTCACTAACCATGGCAGTCACTTTCAGAATAGTATGATGGCTGAGTTGGCTCTTAAACTGGGTTTCTGGAAGGAGCATTCATCTCCATATTATCCTCAGGCCAATGGGCAAGTGGAAGCCGTGAATAAATCCTTGAAGACAATTCTTCAACGGACAATTGATAAACATAGGTCCAACTGGCACATTATGCTATATCCTGCACTCTGGGCATACAGGACGTCAGTTAAAACTGCAACTGACTTTACTCCGTTTCAGTTAGTCCACGGGGTGGAATCCGTATTTCCCATTGAATGCGAGATTCCTTCCCTTAAATTAGCTGTTGAGCTTCTTCCTGACACTTCTAGTCTGGTAGAGCGGCTTCTTCATCTGGAACATCTTGATGAGCAGCGTTGAGATGCAGCCACATTGAACGAAGCGCATAAAAACCGAGTTAAAGCTCAGTACGATAAGGCAGTTAAGCCTAGGGTCTTTTCCGAAGGTGACCTTGTTTTGGTCTATGCCCAAGAAAAAGATGCCTTGGGGGCAGGAAAGTTTAAGTCGATGTGGTATGGCCCCTATATCGTTAAAAGAGTCCTTAAGAAAGGAGCGTATACCTTGGTTGACTTCGAAGGGAACGAGTTGTCGGAGCCCCGAAATGGGCTCTATTTGAAGAAGTATTATGCCTAGGCTTTGGCCTGGCATTTTGCTTTGTATATAGTAGTTTTTTGCTTTGTACATATCTGATTGATTTTCGATTTTTGATGAGGTGGTGATGTTTTTTGATCTGCTTTGGCAGGTTGTGTTGGATGTCATGAGTCATTTTGGTTTCGCCGATGGTGTTAGTAGACACACCCGGAACTTAGCTTCCGCGGCTTGGGTGCTTCATTATCCTTCCGGTCAGCTGTTGGTATCAAGAGGGGTCTGCATTGGTCCTGCTTCCAATAACGTAGCAAAATACACTGCAGTCATTCATCTACTCTCGGAGGCAATATCCTTGGGTGTTGATTCGTTGGTAGTTTTCTTGGACTCCCAGCTGGTGGTGTCGCAGTTGAACAACACTTATCGGGTACGAGATCCAATTTTATTACGATTGTTCTTGAGGGTACGTTTGTTACAAAGGTCATTTCAATTTTTAACATTCATTCATATTCCTCGAGCCGACAATTGGTTTGCTGACTCATTAGCTACTCAAGCTTTAGATTGGCATATTAATCATTCAATACAATAAATTCTAATCATCAAAAACATCATACATTTGATACATTTATCACATCACATCAAATATCGCTGTATATATCATCGGAGTGTCAAAAAAACTTTACAAAATTTGGATCCATAAATGCCGTACAAAACTTGGGCTTATGCCCCATCATGTTCAGTATCAAAAAAGAATATACAGTCATCTAACATATAAAATCTGTCTACTCCTGAGGACCCTGCCCAGAAGTCGTGTTCCTATAGAACATAACTGCAGTGGCCACACGGCGGAATAGTCTAACCCAGTCACGGGGTACTCCTACAACCCGTCTCTGGACGGCTTCCGGAAAGTCCTCCACGGAAGCCATAGGGATTTGGCGGGTCAATCCCTCCAAGTTTCTCTGCATGGCCTAGAGTGTCCTGTCGGAATCCGCTGTTTCCGCCTCACCTCTGCGGCGCTTGTGGCGCGGTAGGCCCTCAGGACGAACTGGTCCAACATCTGAAACATGATCATTTTTAATTGTCAGTCATTATGAATCCAATCCAAAAACATGTTTGTTTTTCATTTTTCATACATAATTGAAAAATCCAAAAAAATCATATAAGTCAAAAATTTTTGCAAAAACTTACCGACTGCTCCCCATGCTGCACCGGGTGGAAGTACTAGATCTGGATCTCCTCGGAAATCCATCCCAGCATAGGGATAGTCGTCCACTGCGATGATCTGTTCTCCCCACCATAGGAAGAACTCATCGTCCCACGTGGTTCGGGGTACTTCGCTACCCCCCAGTCTCTTCATCATGTCTGCCCAACGGGCAATTCTTGGGTCCCGCGGGCTGCTGATAGTCGAGATGACTCTGGGTCTCAAAGCTGGAACTCTCTTGAAGAAGAATGTAGTCAAAATGGTACCATAGCCAAAGTGTTTAGTTTTGGTCTGGCGAATAGAAGTCAGCTGTTGTTTCATATTCAGTAGCAGGGTTGTGCACCAATCGTAGACGTGAATCAAACACTCTACAACTATACTCATTTGCGTCCTGGACGCCTGATGCAGTGAGGCAGATCCTGCCACTCTGCCGATGGTGAACAGGAGGATCTTCATGTGCAAATCCCTGATATCTCTAATAGCAATCTGCGTTCCAACTTTCTTGGAATTATCTACGCAATATAACTGGACATAATCTTCCACAGTTAACCCTCCCAAGGGTTTTCCGTGCAGGTCTACTGGGTCTCCCCTCCTGGAGAGTCCAGTGATGAAATATATATCCTCCACTTCTATGCGTAGAGGCATCTGATCAATTATGAAGCAATCCTGATCTGGTTCCCAGTAATTTACGAGCATTTCAAGCAATCGCACATTACTTTTCATATTGGGCATTTTGAAGAATTTCAATAATCCGCAGTTTCGGAGGATATTTTGAGCTGCGCGGTCCTGCATGACCTCTTGGTCTACTGCACTATGCTCACGTTACCTCCAAGAGATAGTCATCCTGAAAAATTTCATCAAAATTTGTATTAGAAACACTTTTTTGAAAATGGACCTGCGCATACGCGACTTTCCCTGTGCACAGTGGCGTGTATACGCGGCTTGCCTTCATTGAACCCGCGTATGCGCAGATACGCATTTTTTAATAAGGGTTTCAAGGTAAAAAATCACTTAATTTTAATTTTTAAATGGCCAAAATGAATCAACAGGATGATTAAGGAGCCTACCTGAAGTTTCGCTAAATTCCGACGGTCGGTTCTTCCTGATTTGACGAAACAAGTTTTTAGCTCCAGAGCTCTTTTTCCAAATCAGCTACGCAATAATGAACCAAATGAGAGGTAATTTGTGTATTTATGGCTAAAAATTGAAAATTTTCGGAAAAATTTCCTTATGTTTATTTTTTCGATCTATCCTATGCTGTATAACTTGATTGCTTGGAAGTGCCCAGTTTGGTATATTTTCAGGTACATTTTGACGATTTTGGGATTTTTCCGGGTTTTTGATCCATGATTTTCGACTCTTCACAGCAGGTATATGATCTTCACTGGCATATAGGTTAGGGAATCACTTTCCGTTGCATCTTGCATCCTAGCCTCCATACTGATCGCTTGCCTTAGGGTCGATCCCATCAGATCATGAGTATTACACCCATTTCACTCGCCGATTTTTAAATCATGACTTGATGGTAGAGCCTTCCTTTACATGGGCTTCCTAGTTAGTTCCTCGCTATCACTTGTTGCCCATGCTGTTTTTTATGTAGGCTCGGGAGTCCTCTTTAGTCCCGCCATGTCTTTCGTGTTGAAGCTTCATTCTTCTCCTTCATCACTTATCATTTTTCTGGCTTATACCCTAGAGGCTCCCTGGTGTCGTTAAGTTGTATTACTGCATTGCATATTGGCTACTCGTTTATCCTGGCCTTTAGCCGGCTTCATTTGGACTCGATGTTTAAGCCAACTTTTGACCTTGACTTTCTGTACAAGTTAACCATTGCATGCACTTAGCTATCACGACTTGACACCTTTATACCCATGGATGGAACGTTCCTCTGAGTATCACTGACCAGTTTTCGCCACCTTGCATTGAGCATAGGATTGTTCCAATCCCAGGAACTAGTGCATCTGATTTTTCGATACTCGTTCTATCCATTGTACCATAGCATTCTTTTATTCTTTTTCAGGCTTATTATATGAAAAAGACAAAAAAATCAAATATGACAAAAAGAGCGGGAACGGGATGTATCTTCGTTATTTTGATGGCAGTACAGAGTCAGTTTGTCGCCCTTGAACAAAGCACATATACTTATATATATTTCCTTCATTTGGGATGGTTCTAGTTTTGACCTAGGTTCAGCCTTTACCATGTTTCACTTGTTAGTTCTCCCCCGGTTGGTTATCTCTTCCAATCATATGGAGAGTTTGTTCTGCCTCCTGCATAACAGACTTATACAATGTCACTTTTTACTGCCATGGTCATCACGAGTCGTGCTTTTGTTCAAGGGAAGTCTAGCCCGAGTCGGCCATTCTGCGGTGTCTCTTGACTCATTATTCAGTCGGCCTTCCCGGTCTTGTCAGTATCATGTTCTATCACATCAGATGTTTTGATCTTCTGCTCGTGCTGGTTTGAGAAGGTCCCCATTGACTTCTTGCCGGCGGGTTTGTCTCTTATCGACTACGACACATTGCTTTTAGAGCAAGCCTAGAGCCGCACCTTGGGCCTATTTTCATTATTGATAGGTGACCTCGTGCTCAGCATTTGATCATCATCATGGGTCTTTGACTGAGTGGTTTCCCCTGTGTTCGACGTCAGCACACATTATCACACTTGGGATTCGTGCAGTACCTGGATTTCCATTTGACCCTATCGGTGGATTTCTCGCCTCTGTGTCAGCTTTCATTATTGGTTAGTTCAGAGGGTTTCTTCCGTGCGCTAGCTTCATCTTGTGCACGTCGGAAACGTACTTCGGTTTTGGTTCCATCACTCTCCTTCGTCCGATTCCTTCCAAATCTTGGCCTGCGAGTTACACTCGCGCTGGACTGATGTGGGATGCCTTAATGCCTTCCTTCCAGCAGATCTTTTCCCATCGACTCCGACTCATTGCTCTGGGAATAAGGTCTAGAGTCTTTTTGTCAGTACCTTAGGGTTTGCAGTCATCAGTGGCAGACTCTTCGCTATCGACAGTGGGGATTCATCATTGCCTTCTGATTGGTAGATTCTTTCAAGTGTTCGACTTCAACTCATTCATTCACACTTGTCAGATTGTACTGGGGCACCTTGACACTCATTATCATTATCGATGGGTTGTCTCGCGTTGGTTAACGGGAAACATCATTGCCCGGTAATCCAACGATTTCTCACATGGTCGACTTCAGCTCATTTATTCCCAGTGTGTAGAATTGTGCCGTTATGATCGGTGAAGACCTCGGGTTATCTGAACAGGCTTTGGGTTCATGGCACATGATCCTTTAATTCTTATAGATATTTGTATCACATATATATGAGTTAAGCACGGAAAAAACATCTTATATGTTGGTCCCCGAGTTGCGTGATTGTACCGTTTGATCCACAACTTATGATCCGGTACTTGGAGATTCAGTTACTTATTTGATCAGACATCCAGTTGCACCATCTTTGCTCAGCTTTCTATATGTGATACTTGGACA
The DNA here is from genome assembly GCA_034641835.2 of Pinus albicaulis. Lineage (NCBI taxonomy): Eukaryota > Viridiplantae > Streptophyta > Pinopsida > Pinales > Pinaceae > Pinus > Pinus albicaulis. The sequence goes on from CM076576.1 coordinate 163,559,052, forward strand.
TTGATACAGACTTGTATTTCCGGGCCCTGCTCAGATGATTCACTATGTACTTTCAGTTCAGTTATACTTGTATACATATTGGATCTGTTGTTCTTTTCCATGTGATTCGGCTTTTATTTTGAGCATGGTATGCACGCCTCAGCATGAGTTGACTCTCTGGTTTCTTTCATTGGTTTTTGGCAGGCTGAAATCTGGTGAAGTCCTCTCTTGTCCTTGCGAAGTTCTTTCTATGTGCATAATACATTTCGGCCATCATGTACCCCTTCTGACCTCATATGTTAGGGGGCATCTGTTATAGCATCATTTCTCACCTTGACATGATTCATGATTGCTTCATGGCTTTTGGGCACCCATTCCTACAGACTTGGACAAATTCACTTAAAAACAGTGTAAAATCCCCCATACGTGACTATGCCCGTACTTTTCCGCGTGTATACGCGAGTCCAGCTAGACTTTTCCGCGTATGCCATTAAAATGATTAAAAAAATATATAAAAAATCCCTAATTTCGCGCTGGGTTGATGGTTACTCAGGTAGTTCAACCACCCCAGCCCGTGGCCAACTGTTTCCAACTGCTGAAACTACTTGGAGGGACTATAAAAAGCCCTCATGTGTATGGCCTAAGGAGAGAGAGAATTATTGATATTATACTCTGTTGGTATTCCCTATCCAAGTCTGATTCCCCGTGCCTCCTGCACTTTCCCAGTTCATTATAGGAAACCCTTGTTTCCTTGAGATACACATCCCTTTATATGTTATCTCGTATGCACCAATTTGGAAGGAGTCTTAGCGAGGCAAGGGCTGGACGGATCCGGACGACGGTCTGCGAAGGCCTTGGAAGGATCAGGTGATCTCTCCTCTTGATTACTTTTGTACGTACTATTTATAATACAGAAGTATCATGCTGTTCCCGAAATAAACGTGTTAGTGTATGCTTTAATGTATGAATAATTTTTGTTATACAAGCATTCATTATGATTTATTTAATGTTTTATATGAATCTCACTAACATATAGAGTAGATATATGCTGTACAACTTGTCCTTTGTGCTGGTTTCTTCTTGTATTTCAGGTTAAGGAAGAAGGACGGTTGCAGGGAGTTTGGACTCCACGTGGATCTACTTCAAACGTAGGACCAACGGGTAAATCTCTCATTCTGCTCTATTTAGTTTTTATGAACGTGCATGATTGTGTGAGTCTCTGTTAAGTAGTACGCCCCTGCTCTGTGGAGGTTGAATCCCAACCAACCTCTAGGGTGTTAATTCCCCGAAACACCTGGCAGTAGTCTTGGTATTTCTCCAAGAATACATTCTTCATGTCTTCCCATGTTTGAATGTAGTTCCCTCCAAGGCTCATGAACCATCGAAGAGTTTCTGCTTTTAGAGTAAGAGGAAACACTTGTAACCTTTGAGAATTAGTACAATAACCATATCCTTTACAAATTACTTCAAATTCAAATAAGAATGTATTTGGGTCTTGTTTTTCCAAAACATGAAATTTTGGTAGTGCAGATGGGGGAATACTATGCATTGTGCCACTCCTGGATCCTTGATAGGGAATTCAAAAGTAACAATGTTTCCCATTTCTTACCAAATGAAAAGAGGTTCTCCATGTACTACTTCGAGACTCCTACATCGAATTTTCTTGCCAATTGATCAATGAAATAGGTATATTGGATGATTGATATTAGCCTCAAAACTCCTCATTAAAAAATGTCTTAAAATTCCATTTCTCTATTTTCAATAAGCTAGTTGGTATATCTTGTTAACACGTGGTTGAATAGATTGGGAGGGTTCCTATATCACCCAAGAATTGAAAAAACTTAAAAATAATGCAAGAAATAAACAAAATTAAAGACTCAATTCTAAAGAAAAAGAATTGCGAGAAAAACTAAGTAAAGGGAAAACCAAACTACAACAGGTTACTAAGGTCAATCCCCTCAGCGCCTCCCTGGAAACGGTGCCAAAATTTCGAGCGTAATAAAAAAACCTAACATTTAATTGTCAATCTGGGAGTTCGTAAACTTAGAGGCACAACACTAGAAATTCTAGAGAAGGACTTTAGCAACCTGAAGTAGTTAATACAATGACACCACACCATTCTGGAAACTAGAATAAAGAGAAAGTACTTTGCAATGAAATCAAATAAAAGGAACTCTCAAAATTCTGCAAAAAATCTTGATTGCTGAGGTAAAATGATATGTTTATCTTCAGTATAGTTGTTGATAGATTAACAATTGAGCCCTTGAAGAGATCTGCCTTCTTAATGATTTTCCTTCAAGTGCTAAGCGGTTGTTCCTATACTCCAGCAATTTGCTTGCGCTAGTACAAGTACAAAACTTATGTGTGAGAAGTATATTTTACACTTATACTAGAGACTTATGTCTTCATGTAGGGGCTCTAAGCCTCAAGGCTTGGAGCATTCTGTTCCTATAGCAAGACACTAATTCTTGTACCGGAGAAGAGCTTCCTACACCAATTTTTCCAATTACTTTCGAGAAAAGAAAGAGCGTGTTAATCTATGTAAGAAATTTGCAAAGTGCGAATCAGAATTCTGAAATAACTTGCACACGTCAAAATAATGCTTCAACCAAACTGAATCTCATAATGAAAATAAGCTTTGAAATAAAACAAACTTCAAAATTCAAAGCACACTTTCTTCAATGCAGTAAAATAAATAGCTCAAGCATGACAACATGCTTTTATCCTTGTGATAGTTATTCACATAAATCAAGTCTGCATTTTAATATTTTTAATTCAGAAAGGCTCACTTTAGTAATTCAATGTAAATTTCGATCCTTTCCTTACAAGTATAAAATGCAGGTACAAATTAATGTGTTATAATAGTGTTCATCCTTTAATTATAAAGATATATTTAATCCTTAAGTTAAATTATGATATTGATAATATCTATGTTTAAAGATGAACACACAATTGCATCAGATCCTTATAACAGAAAAGAAAGAAGAGACTTGTTGTAATGAACCAAAAGAAATCAGGTTGCAAACTGTAAATGCACTAGTGCAGGAACGACATAGATGATTATGTTGTAATAACCCAAAGAAATTGAATTACAGAGTTGTAAATGCACTAGTGCAGGAATGACAGAAATGATTATGCTGTAATAACCCAAATAAATTGAATTACAGAGCTGTAAACGCAATAGTGTAGGAATAACGTGCCTCCACTATTCCAGGTGGAAATCAAATAAGATTCGTAAAAAGGAAATGACTTGAGAGTAAATCAAACTGTGATTAAACACACCACAGATCTATCACACTTAACTGTTAAAGAAATGAAATTAGAATTCTTATAAAGAAATGAATTACAAATTTAATCCACACCTTGCATAAATAAAATAAACACGCACACCTATAAATGAACGAAAGCAAGAGAGGGAAAATGATATGGGTTGGTTGGGCCCTATCCAACCAGCTCATTTCCTGTTTTAGGAAACTGAGACCTTCAACAGTTAACGACGCATCAATGAAAGATTAGAACACAGAGTGAAAATATCATGGTGTGGCTCCTTATATTAATTCAAATCAGCAAATATACATTATGTGTTCCAGTCCAGCCCAAAACAAAGGCGTAGGGGGTAGAACCCCCAACACTCATCTCAACACCAAGGTTCAATAAAAATGGCATTTCCTCCACTGTCCTCCTTTACGTGCATAATCGCTCCCTTTTATCATTTTTACACGATAATCAAACAAGTCATTCCTTTGAAAATATCATGGGGATTGAATCCCAATTGATTCTAATTAAATATAATATCAGTGCAACCTTTCTCCTATTCAAAGAATAAATATTTAATGTGAATTTTCCAAATCTGGGCGTTTTCTAGATTTTTGGAAAAATTGGTGTTTTTAACAAACTGCCTCCAAATCCCCCTTCGTATCTGCTCAACCATTATGAATTTTGAAAAACGGCCTAAAAAATACTCAATTTTCTATGCTAGGAAGAAAACCCATGTTTCTGAATTTTTAGATTCACAACGATCGGCGTGGAAATCGAGGAGGAAATCAGGTGTTTGGAAACTACTAGCTAGAATTTTGGAACAAACAGTCTTTTTTATAAAAAGTGCTTCAAAGAACTATTCATAACTTTTCAAATACATCCAATCTCAAGAAACGGTTTCGATTCTAGGTAATTGGTTATATTTTTTAAAAGCCCATTTGCTTGGATTTCTGTAATTCACCTCCATTTGCATGGAAACCGAGGTCAAAATTGGTCATTTAGAACTTATGCGGATTTTGACCAGACTTATTAATTTGCAATGCTGATGCAGGAATGATGGTGTAGGAATCTTACCAGTACTAGCACAATAATGTGCGCTGTGGGAACTTGGCCTCTATTAGAATAGACATATAATCAACTCTATAAACCTGCAAACACACAAATTGTTATTAATGATGCTTTTAATGTTTAAATCTCGTTAAAAACAAGGGAATAGAAAATACTTACTTATTATCTCCGAGAATGTACAAAACTATGACAATAAATATTCAAGCTAAACAAAAGCATGAGGGGTTTTGAGTAAAATGTGATATAAAGCAAGGCAAAATAGAGACCCAACAACTCTAATCTCAGGGGTGTGCAAGAACTTAAGTAATTCACATTCACGGAGAGCCCTTATGCAGTTAGGATCATGTGATTCGCGGTTATCTTCTGCTTCGTGGCCTATTTATTTCGATTCAATTGTCATTTTTTCCAAGGATTAACTTGTAAAATATCATTGGAAAAGGATTTGATTAGATTCCATGGAGAAAAATCTATAAAATAATTGGTAATTTCTTAGATTTGTTTAAAAAATTGACTTCATGGCGCCAACGCATCGGCCCCTAATTTTTTCCGCACTGTTAGCGTGCTAGCCTTGTTAAGCTCAGGACGGGTAGCACAATCCCGATAGGTAAAGACCGTGTTGGATGCCCTTGACTTATTTTTTCATCAAAGGCTTCCAGATACCTATTCTATTGGTTAAATCAGTTAAAATTACAACTAACTTGCAGAGAAAAAACAAGGCTTTTACATGTGACAAACGGTTCACTGACTGTTTCCCTGGGTCGATCGCACTCCTTGCTTGAAGATCGGGGGAATTTAGGTCAAAATGTGCTCTCCAATTCACAAAAAGACAAATGTTAATTTTAAATTTACTTTTGAAGTTTATATATAAAAAATTAATTATTTTTACCCATTTAGAGCATTTTTCACCTATATTTTTAGAGTTTTCTCGAACTTGTTAATTTTTTCACATGTATAGCAAACAGGTTATTACCAATTGGTGACAATCACGGACTTTGGGTGAACTATCAATTTTTATTTTATCACTTTTTCAAACTCATAAAAACTAAATGAAAAATGAAACCCCCTTGGAGTAATCTTCCAGCTCTTTTCTGACTCTCAAAATATGAAAATATTGTTGAGAACTTATATTTTCGAACTCGTAAAAGTAAATGAAAAGACGTCTACTCGATATAAGTTTGACCCTTTTTTGGACTGAGATAGACTAGTTATGAAAAATTAATACCTTAGTCAAACATTACTAATAGGTTCTCTCAAGTATTGTTTTCTACCTTTTCGAATACGAGAGACTATCTACGAAAAGGGACATCTGGATTTTTGTTTTTGCCTCTTTTTCAAACTTTCTAAACATGAAAAATATATCGAGTTACCCCTTTGTTGGAATCGTAAAATGAAAACGACGAAGGACTTGTCACAGTGACAAGACCAAGATACTCCTTTCTAGGGCTCCTTAAAAATACTAAGATGGATTCATCCGAAGGATGAACTTATATGACAAGCATATGGTATCATCTTCAAGATTGAGATTAAAAATAAAGAGGTACTCGCTAGAAATAGTGAGGGGAAATGGAAAGAAACATATATCATGTATTTGGTATGAAAGGCAGTATGTCGCACTTGAACATGACATTTATCTATATCTCATGTCGGGTTTGGCACATCCTCACTTTGTCACTTTTCTTACTAGGTTTGGGAAATCCATTTGCCTCTCACTTGATTATATCCTATTGTCACCATGACCTCTAATCCTATTTTGAGTCAAATGCTCCCAAATTTTAGATTCGTGTTACCAATATGTTCAAGAGACATCCCACATGCAAGTTCAAACCACTTACACCCCGTTTGAATTTTTCTGCATCAATCCTGAATCACTCTTGCCAACTTTAAAAAATCCTATGCTTCATGTCGATGATGTGGAAAACATTATGGATCTCCTTCGATGGATCACTTCCTGTCGACTCCAACTCACTATCTAGGAAAATAATCTAGGAACTCCCTTTCAGTACCTTGGAGCTTGCATGCCTCAATGGCAGGTTCTTCGCATTTGACGATAATTTCACATCACTGGCCTTCGATCGAACAATTTTGTGAGTGTTAGACTTCAACTTCATTGTTCACACTTGTGGATTGTTTTTTTGTATCTTGATATCCATCATCATCATTGTTGGTTTCTCTCGTGCATATTAACGGTTTACATCATTGACCAGTAATCAGGTGGTGTCTACCATCCTCGACTCTGACCCATCTATTCGCATGGTGAGATTCTTACTTTGGTTGGATCAATACAGAGGTGAAGACCCTAGGTTTTGTTTGATAAATCCAAGGTGTGTGGAGTTATTAAGTATTCATGATTGTAAACATGATCCTTTCTATTCAAATGGTTGTGTCCATTTCGTAGATCCATGTATTGTTATATGCCTACACTTTAGGCATACTTACATCAGAGATGTCAAATATATTGTATTATGTTTCATTTGCAGGTCTCCTGACGCTAGTTCTCTAAGTCATTTCCTTTGCTTGTAAAGCACTTTAGCCATCACTTCCCATTATGACTTCATGCTTTAGGGGGCATCTGTTATACAATATTTTTTCACACTCTCAGTCTCATATCCTGAAGTGTCACACTTTGTGTCATCAATGTCACAAGTGTCGGAAAGTGATGAAATTCGTCGCAAACAATTTATTCACCATGAAACATGTTTGTGGTAATCAGAAGAATATCCTTGAAGAGAAAGAAGAAAAATTGCCTTGGAAGAATTCTGAAGTACTTGTCATAAAAATTGTTTGCAAGCCCAACACGTTTTTCATAACTAGTGTCTCATGTTGATAACTTCTGGCATTATACATGCCTCATGATTCCAGCATGAATTTAAGAAGGAAAAATCATGTTTATCCTCTTCAGGCACTTTTCCCCAAAATGAGGAGAATCTTATCTTGCTAGAAATCTCGAGAACGACGATATGGTTTTATGTAGATGGAGATTGGAACGAGACCTACAATTATTGGCCCTAGATCCTCCTTCCATATATCTCTCCTTTGAGATGTGGAGCTCCTCCCTCTTTTCATGGATCCTCAATTACCTCTCCTTCCCTATAAATGAAATTCCCACTACCCACTAATGGTGGGTTGCCATCCCAAGTCTTGAATTATGCCCAAATGTTTCCCATTTGCAAAGTAGAAAGGTGTTTGAAGGCTAAGGCTTGGACTTGGAATCTCACTTGAAGGAGGCATCCAACATCAAGGCTTCATTGGTTTTAATTCTCCCTTTTCCATCTATTCATAATACAATATATGTTTTCTTTCCATAAATTCTTCAACTATTTTCCATCTATTGTAATACTCCTTGAACTCTTACATAATTTATATTAGAAAGTATTATGCTTCACATATTTTTATTATCTCCACTTGATATTTCTTGCAGGAAAAGAGTCAAGGTTGGCATCAAGGGAGATCTATCCTCTCCATTTTCTAGTATGAATTAGGAAATATTACATGTAATTGTCTTCTGTTGTTGTTAGATCCTCCCATAGGACTAGAGGGATCATTTATGTCCGTAGAAGGGATTTCCTACACAACAAGGCCCAGTTGAGATTGGAGTTAAAGGGAATATAACTATCAGTTGTATAATTATTAAATTGTATAGTTCATCCATGAGGTTAGTAGGACACCTTATATGAATTGTGCAATCAGTGCTTGGGAATTTCCTAATTAATCAAGCCATAATTCCTCCAAGAATGCGTAAGTAAGGCTGAGAAACCCAATCAGACCATTCTTGGTAGGATCAAAGTGAGACAGTCATAGATAGTGCAAAGGTTTCTCAGGAAGGGAAACCAAATTGTATTTTTTCATATTCTTATATTAATGAAATATACAAATAGTGGGGTTTTTAGCTAAGTCTTTCCCCAGATAAATCTTTATATTGTGCGAATGAAATTATTTCTCTTTCTTGTTCATGTGATTGTGTGATCATAATTACTTTCTACAATTTGTAGAATTAATTTAGTATTATATTTTAGTATATTAAAAGATCATTTGAATCTATTTAGATATTTCTACATGTTATCGGAGCAAGAATCGCTATAGAAGATAAGAACCAGTGTTTGGTTTGAACAGATGAATCAAATTTGCATATTTATTCTTCAGGACTAGCAACAGATTAGGTTGTCTTTATCTAGATTGAGGCTCGAATATCCCCTTGAGGGTAATTAGAATTGCATGGCATTCAAGGACGGGATGGATCTAGTGTTGGAGGACAATAGACTGAAGGAATTCATAGACAATGATATTCCCCAGCCCGCAGCAAAATATTCTCAAATGCTTTATGCATGGAAGAAGAATGTAGCAAAGGCGAGAAGGATTCTATTAGAATAAGTTTGAGATCAAAATTTCTCGAACCCAAATGGAATTTAAAATCCATATGCTATGTGCAAGGCCCCAATATATCTGTTTCAAAATAGAAGTGAACACGGGAAGTTGGCACCAAGGGACAAGATCAGAAGATCAAGATGGAGAAGGGCGACATGATACCAAAATACTTGACGATTTTCATTCAATGTCAAGATGAGCTTGGAAGTGTTGATGTGACAGTTTCCCAGGATGACTTGGTGATCCTAGTACTTCTAGGCCTTTCCAAGAGTTGGCATAACTACTAGGACTTGGTGAATTGGAGGGAGAAGCTACCAGAGTTGGAGAGATTGTGGTCCGACTTGGTAGAAGAAGAGATTTTGCGGAACACTAGAGATGGATCCTCATCAAAGACTGGTGATGAGGAGAATTTTGCCTTGGCTAGAAAGGTGAAGAAAGGGAAAGGGAATATGTCCCATTAAAAATTAGATTCCAGTTAGGCGGGCAAGAAGCGAGATTTTTCAAAGGTAAAATATTTTCATTGTCATGAGCTTGGACATTATAGTACAAAGTGTTTGCATAAGCAGACCGAAAATAATCCCTAAGGAGGAGCGACATGTGAAGCACTTGCTTCACAGTTTGAGTTGTATTTTACCCTCATTGCATGCATGGTGTCATTGGTGATGGGTTTTGTGTGGTACTTAGATAGTGGAGCTTCATTCCATATGACCGAAAAAAAATAACTCCTCAGTAACTTGGAGGAGAAGGATCTCCAGATGCACCTCGAGATCGGAGATTATGGGAGGTATAGCGCTACCGACATAGGTATAGTTACCTTTCAGAGGGATTCATGTACTCCTCTCACATTAAAATATGTCATGTAGGTTCGTGTTTTAAGGAATAATTTGTTTTATGTTGCAATGTTTGAATACTATGGCTATGATGTAATATTCAGTGAAGGAAAGGTGTTCCTTCGTCACAAAGCCACAGGACAAGTAAAGAATATTAGGGTTCGAGTAAAGAACCTCTACAAATTGGATGTAGAATATTATGTTTCCTTGAACACGAAAGAAGAGAAAGTGGTGATCTGAGACATCAATTGTTATGGCACAGGAGGTTAGGCCATCTACACCATGGCACTTTCAAGATCATGCAACATATTTCTACACGACTTCCAAAGGGTGCACTTGAGTAGCGAGATACATGCAAAGGGTGTACACTAGGGAAGTATACCAAATACACATTTCATGATAAGGAAATCTGAGCAAAGGCGATCCTTGAGAGAGTTCACTTAGACATGTGTGGACCATTCTCGACAACTTCAACAACAAAACACAGGTGTTATGTGATTTTGTAGATTATTTTTCACGCAAGTGTTGGAATTTATTCATGCAGAAGAAATATCAGGCATTCCCAGATTTTTGTGAGTTCAAGGCACTTGTCAAGAAATATACAGGGAAGAAGGTGAAGGCTATAAGGAGTGAAAATAGTGGAGAATATGTCTTTAATGAATTCAATAACTTTTTTTCTTCAAAAGGAATTCAAAGGGAATTGATAGCACCTCATAACCCACAACAGAATGGGGTTGTAGAAAGGAATAACAAAAATATTATGGGATAATCACGAGCTATGCTACATGATCAAGGCCTACCATTTCATCTATGGGCGAAAGCATGCCATAAAACAGTAGTCGTGTAGAACAGAAGTCCTCATCAGATACTTGGGATGAGTATAATAGAGGAAGCGTTTTCAGGGAAGAGACCATATGTGTTCCATTTTAAATTTTTTGTTTCATCAGTTAATTTCCATGTGGTCAAATATGTAAGGAAGAAGCTAGATCCAAAAACTGAGTTGGGCATATTTGTGGGGTACACTAATACACCTCACAACTACCAGGTGTACTTTCCAATGCACAGGATGATAGTGGTAAAAAGAGATCTAAAATTTGATGAAGAGAAGTCCATGCGAATTTCACTTGAGAGGGAGCTTAAATTGCATGCAATTGAGGAGATCTTGGCTCAAAAATAAGAACCTCAAGATGTGAAGTAGCCACAAGCAGAGGAATGGAGAGTGGAAGCACCCACTCATGCAGAGACATCCAGGATAGAAGGAAGCACACCAAATAGGTGGACATGTTGTTACTTGATGCTAGAGAGAATGTGGGAGCACACACATCAAACTGCAAGCAGAGAAGGTCCCCAGAGCAGTAAACTAGCTACATGGCTCTTATGAGCGAAGGTGTAGAGATAGAGCCATCCTCTTTCGAGGAAGCAGTGAAAAAATAATTTTGTTTGATGCCATGGTTGACGAGTATGACTCCATTATTAGAAACATTATGATCTATATGAGATCTTAATCAATTTTTTCTTGAGGGTTTACAAATTTCAAGTGTTTAAAATGAGTTTTTGAGAAATTTTATGTTAAATTTAAACACATAAAGCATGTAAATAAAATCTAAAATATACAAAAACAACAAAAAAATGCACCATAATAATAACAAAAAAATAGCATATTAAGAAGGATTTTACCCCTCTTGGGCTACGTCTCCTTGGTACAACTTCCAATGGCTTGGACCTCTTTCATTATGCTCAAAATAGTGATTACATGCATTTACAGTGCTCAAATGGCTTCAAAACCTGTTCCATCAGTTCCAGAATGCAAAAACAATCCTATCAAGTCTCTTTCTAATTCGAAATTGGTCAAAAACTAGAGAAGTTATGAGACTCCCTAGTTTTCCTGCTAATTGCTCCACAATTTCCCCAAAATCTGGACTGGTCCTACAATTTCACCCTTAATTCGGCTAACTGGATGACAATCTCCTAAAATTCCTAGAAAATTTGTCAGAACCTTAATTCACCCAATGACACCTTAAATTTGAAAATTCAAACTATATATTTTGGCGCATAAATATTTTTTAATAAAAAAATGCATCGGGCGGTTAACTAACCATCGACGATTAGAGTAGTGGTGGTCACGTTGGAGGTTAGGTTGGTGGTCTATGCGATCAGCTCCACTACGCCCCCAGTGATGAGCTCCATCATTAGGTATAATTGGAGGGGTTAATTGTCACCTTTTGGCCTTATTAAGTCTCTCTTTCTCACATTTAAATTATATTATGGTCTTATGTTGCTACTGTAGATGGTGATTAAGGCTTGTCATAATTCGAATGCCTAACATGATTTAAATGCAGGATAATCATGAAGATATTTCACTTTTGATGAAGATTTTGCAATTAAAGCTCAGAGTAGACAATAAGGAGATATTCTAGGGGGATTTTCCACCTCCTTAAATCCCAAAGGAAGCCAAGGGATCCTTGAGATTCCCTCCAACATCTAGAAATCAAAGGCAGCCAATCAAGTGGGAGATAAAGTGCACCAAAGCTCCACTTATATTGCAATTGAATTGGACACATCACCTACTTTTTCGGGAGTTTTTGGTAGCTACCATCTAGATTAAATAGGGATGAGCAAGATCTCATTAGGATTCAAACTTTGAAGGAAGCTAATAGACTCTCAGCTCTTGTAATAGGTTTTTGAGACTTTTGGGATTATGTAATGAGACTATTTTTTGCAATAAGATGAGTATTCATATTTTCCTTTAATGATTTAGTTTCATAGGGCTAGGATTGTGGGTTAGGGCCCGATCCATTGGCCTTAATCTCTCTTGTGTATTTATGGTTATTTTTATGTCATTGTATCTAGTTTTCTTTATGAGTTTTTAGCTATTTTTCTTACATTTCAATTCATTATTTTTAGTTTTCTTCCATTTGTCTTTTTCTATAATTAAGCTTGCATAAATGTTGGTAGAATAGCTGATAAACTCAAAAAGTTGTGTGTCAAGCCTCTCTCTTGCATCTCTGTCATTGGAGCTTGAGGAGGGTAGACCTTCTCCACACGCCAAATTTTCTCTTTAGTTTATGATTTCTTGGAAAGAATATTTATGTTTTTGTAGTGTCATGAACATGTCTAGAATACTGAGTTAGATTTATGTTTGAATGCTAAAGTAGGTTTTATTTCCAAATTAAACTCATCTTTTCCATTTCCTTCATAATAAATTTGTTAATATTTTTTGCATGAATAGGTATTTTTCTTGCAAGTTCAAGTAGCATAGCAAAAAAGGACTTCACCAACACCCTTAGTTTCATTTCTCACCCATCATCAGCCTTCTTTCCATCAAATCACCATCAACCCTGTTTTCATATTTTTCACCTTCACACCGTGAAAAAAACCTAGAAGTTAAAGATAGACTTCTCAAGAGGTTCTGAGCTTGGCCAAGGGGTTGGCCACCTTCCACTCCTCCAAACACACCTTCACTCTACCTCCCCTATTCTTCTCTCCACCATTTTTGGCCTTGGATTTCCCTCGGACTTTTTCCTGTAGTAATTTAGGACTTTCCTATAGCACTACAGGAAACCTGTAGTAGCACCACTTGGAATCTCCTTAAGCATATAAATCATCATCCACCTCATCCAGACTTGCCAAAACCACCCAGACACCTTCATCCTTGCACCCATGAGTTCAATCCCTTCCTAAACCACCTTATCGCTTTCTCCTCCTAACTACAAAACAGTGCATTTACAAGCATAGTTAGGTCATGATTAGATGCATGACTAAAATCATGATAGTTAAAAAATGAAGTAGACAAAGTGTGTTTAGCCATTTGGCCCAGCAATGTGTGATTAGGTTAGTCTTCTTTATGCAATTTCAATTCAGAAATTTACTTCATGAAAGATGCATAGTTTGCTTCCATTTCTTTCCTTAGCTTAATATGTAGATTTCTTTCATTGCAAAGTAGCTAGATGCACTTTCTTGATGTAGAATAGTTATTTTCTTGGTGATAAAGTAATGGCTTTGAATCACTTGTAGCCCTAGATCTAAATTTAGAAGTGTGACAGACTTCATTCAGAAACCCTAGAAATAACACCCTTTCGTAGAGCTCAGAAGAGGATGACATGAGTAGAATGCATATGTTGTGTATATATTGTCCGAGCAGGTCCAGATAGGTCCCATAAATAGGCCCATAGCAACAGTCTAGATTCTACTAGGTAGAATCCAAGTAGATATGCCAACATCATATATGAACCAAGTAGATACCACCCAGAGTAGTATATGAGCCTAGCTCTCTAGCATCAGCACCTGGCCTTAGTGGATCTTCACCAGCATAGCATCAAATATCCCAAACTCGTATGGCTTCTGGTTAAGTTCAAATATCACCTCCAAGTTTGTATGAACCCCAGTTTTATAAAGTAAAGTAGAGTAGCCTCTAGGAGTTGCAGCACTCTTGGTGCAATACTAGGGCTCACAAATTTTTGGCGTTGTTGCTAGGGAGGTGTCCAGTAGACACTTTGATTTTGTTTTAGCATTATTTTCTACTTTAATTTTACATGTTGTTTCAAAAATATTGAAAAATACAAAAAAATTCGGATTTTCATGCCTCGTACAAGTAGGGATACTCAAGAAATTTTTTTACTAAAAACCCCCACATCACCACTTAGTCACCCTTCACTCATCTTCAGTGACTGTGAGGTTGATGTTGTGATTCAACAAGATGATGAACTTAGTGAAAAGAGTCACCTTCACTAAGTGGGCCCGCAGTCTATTTTTGGCGCAAGTCTATTTTTAGACTATATCTATTTTTAGACATGTCGATCATATTTCAGAAGTTGCAGGATGCTATTTGTGGATGGTTGATCAAGTTGGAAAAAATAGATGAAATTCTATTTTTAGAATATTGGGCGAAGTCTATTTATAGATCGTCAATATAAAAATAGATGCATGTCAAATATTATTAGCTCTTAATAATAATCAGACTCTAAACAACAACTTATTCTCTTGGAGCACTTCAGTTCAGTGCATAGATGTGGCACATCAGCTGACAGAAGGAATTACGCTATTCCTAAGGGTTTACTAGAGCTAATGCATGGAGGACTCAGTTAGAACTCAAGTGGAAGAGTTATGACACAGTTGGAAGGAGTAGTTATGGAGTTGTATTTAGTTTAACTCGGTTAGACTCAATTGAGCTAGTTGTATCTAGTCTAACTGATTGATAAACTAGTGAGAGTGGAGTGAATTAATTAGTTAATTAATTCACAAATAATAACTCATTAATCAACTGAACAATACATTAGTTAACTACAGTGCATGGCAGTTTCAATGGAGACCAGTGGAAAGATAGGTGAAAGGGCAAGATAGAATATCTGTTGTGACTATAGTGATGCATTGATTGCATCAGACACTTAGTGGAGATGCTAATGAGGATTGCGTAGTCAAGGCAAGGGTAATTCAAATTCATTCAGAGCCATTCTTCAGTAGAGATTGCGCAGTGGAGGCAGGCTAGCAGGTGGCAAAGATCGATGCATGGATTTGCAAGATTGGGCCTGATTAGTGTATGACGATTGTATTGTACTGAGAGCTTGTGATAAGATTTGTATGATTTGTATGAGATTTTAATATGATCTTCATGTTACATAATATATAGTTTGGGTTTTCAGCTTCAGGCTTTCCCGGTTAAAAATTGTGTTATGTGCGATTGAATATTTTTGTTTATGCTTCACATGTGTGTGCAATTAATTTTTACGCAAAATATTAACAAGTGGAATAGATTCAGTATCTTACATACAGTTAAATAGTGTGATATCAGGTGGATCTTGGAAATATGCATGCTTAGTGCATATAATTTCTACAGTTGAACACGCCATAGGTGAGCCTTTTGAATTTTTTAGGAACTTGTTGGGGAAGAAGAAGAACTTGTGTCACCAAAGGAACCTGCTCCACCTATACAAGCCATGGCTGAAACTGAAGCCCAGGGATTCTTTCCCATTAGAGAGGCAGATGGGGAAACTAAAATGAAGAACATGAGCCCCTCATCCCTTCCACATTTCCATGGAGTTAACTATGAGGACCCTAACACACTCATGTTTGAATTTTTTGTTGTTTGTAGTACCTATGACTATGCCTTATATGATCAAAAGTTGAAGCTATTTCCATATACCCTTAAGGATGCAACCTTATGTTGGTTAATGGGTCTACTTGGGAACAACATCACTTCCTAGGCGCAGATGCAAGAGGCCTTCAAAAACAAGTATATGGACTACTCTAGGTCCAAGGAAACTAAAGAGGAAATATTCAGGATTACTCTAGGGCCTAATGAATCCCTAAAGAACTATGAAGAGAGGTTCCATTTAAACCATAAAATAGCCAATTGTACCCTTAATCCCAGATCACATAAACTAGTACTTCTCTGAGGGATTAGGGAGGAGGTGATAAAAACTCTCAATATGTTATCAGGAGGAGGTATCTACCAGTTGCCTCATGAGACAATCAAAACTGTCTTCAGGAACCATTCTAGGGCAAATAGAAAGAAAGGCAGAGCTAGCCAAAGTATGACCAATACCCCTTCCTCTTCCACCTCCATTAAGCATGAGTTTGGAAATATGTTGGAGGACTTCAAGAGTGACATGTTTCATACCTTTGCCTTGCAAATGGACACAATGTAGATCAAGATGAAGCAAGAGGAAGCAAAAAGAGCCTTGGCTATATTATTCCCTAGATTTAATAGAAAACACCCTCGAATGAATGTCCATTAAATGTCATAGAGGTTTGCTTAGTATGTGAGGAGAATCATGCCATAGACAAGTGTCCCTCCTTACCTGGACTCAAAGTTGTATATCAAGGTGGGGAAGTAGGACCAGAGCAACTCTGTTTCATTAACCAGAGAATTCCTCAAGGCCCTCAGTCATATCAACAAGGTATGCAAGGTGCACCTTATTCCTACTATCACAACAATCAGAATGCACCTATTTAATCTTGGTACACCCCCACTCCTCCATCTTGGCCTACACCTCCTACTTGGCCTTACAACCCTCTATATCATCCTCAGCCTATGAACCAACCATTTCAGCAATATTTTTCTCAAGAACCACAGTGGAAAAACCCATCCCAAAGGTGGAGGCCTCAACATAATCAACCACCTACTCTACTACCTCCACCCCAACCTCAACCTCAGCGTACTCATGTTGCTCCACCCAAGCTTCCCGAGATGCCTACACAGCCCAATCTGAACCCGAATAATAGATAGGCACAAAATTTTTATAGTGGAGATACATCCTATCCATATTATGATGTGGAGATATAGGATATTAATCTCAGCTCAGGAAGAGTACTCCCAAAAAACCACCCTCCATCTCCACCTGCAGAGGTTGAGGAGGGAAAGGAAAAAGGTAACACTCGGATCCAACAACCTCCTTTTCCTAAGCACTTGATCCACTCCAATCAGCACACCCCAGAGGATACAACTTCTGGGAGAACTCAAAAAATTGTGTGTAAAAATACCCCTTCTCTAGGCCATTAAGGATGTCCATATTTACAATAGGTTCATCAAGGAAAAGTGCTTCAAGAAACCTGGGATAAAGAAGAAAGATACCCCCACCATCAATGTAGTAGGATAGTTGTCCAACTTAATGTTTTCAAGGGTGATATTCCCAAAGTACCTGGACCCTGGTATTCCAGTTGTAGATGTGGAAATAGATGGTGTCATAGTTCCCAATACTCAGATTGATCTCGGGGATGCCATCAATGTAATGACCAAGGAAACTATGCTTAAACCCAACCTCCAAGGGACTTGGAGGAAGACCACAATGGTTCTGCAACTTGCAGATCGGTCTACAGTAACTCTGAAAGGAATTGTTGAGGATGTTATGGTTTCAATTGACACTTGGGATTATCCTACAGATTTCCTAGTTCTCCAGCCAAAAACCAAGTTTAATGGATATCCTCTCATTTTAGGGAGACCTTGGTTAGCCACCCTCGATGCTTATATCATCTATCGGGCCATAAACATGTCTATTAATAATGGGACCTTGTCTAAACAATTGGTATTATATCCTCTAGCCTAGCCTTCCATTGACCATGACCTACCTATATGGTTGGAGGATGAAGAAGAAGATGAATTATACAACACTACACCCTACCCAATTTGTACCATAGATGATGTTCTTAGAGGTGGGCAGCTTGATGAAGATGAATTCTGTTGAGATTCAACAAGATGATGAGCTTAGTGAAAATTAAGCACCTTCACTGAGTGGGGCCTACAGGCTATTTTTAGGTGTATGTCTATTTTTAGACATGGTGAGCATATTCTATAAGTTGCAGGATGCTATTTGTATATGGTTTATCAAGTTAGAAAAATAGATGAGATTCTATTTTTGGAAGATTGGGCGAAGTCTATTTATAGATTTCTAATCTAAAAATAGATGCATGTCAATTATTATTAGCCCTTAATAATAATCTGACAATAAATATCAACTTATTCTCTTGGAGCACTTTATTTCAGTGAACAGATTTGGAAAATCAGTGGGCTGAAGGAATTACGCAATTCCTAGGGTGGTTGGTGACTCATGCATGGAGGACTCAGTTAGAACTGAAGTGGCAAAGTTGTGACAGAGTTGGAAGAGTAGTTATGGGAGTTTTTATTTAGTTTAACTCAGTTAAGTGAGTTAAACTCAGTTGTGCTAGTTGTATCTAGTTCTAACTGAAGATACACTAGTGAGATTTTAGTGAATTAATTATTTAATTAATTCATAACTAGAGACTCACTTGCAACTGAACAAATACAATAGTTAACTACTTGCATCTTAGTTCCAGTGGAGACCCAGTGGAGAGATAGGTGAAAGGGTGAGATGGACTATCTGTTGTGACTATAGTGATGCATTCAATGCATCTGACACACATTGGAGATGCCAATGAGGATTTCACATTCAAGGCAAGGCCAATTCGAATTCATTCAGGGGTCTTCTTCAGCAGGGATTGGGCAGTGGAGGCAGGCTGTCAGGAGGCAAGAAATTGGTGCATAGATATAAAAAAAATTGCATGACAATGTGTAATGATTGTTGATTATACCGAGAGCTTGATGTACTAAGATTTGTATGAGATTATTACATGATCCATTGATATACATAATATATGATATTTGGGGTTTTTAGCTTTAAGCTTTCCCATTAAACAATTGTGTTTATGTGCGATTGATTTTGCTTCATATGTGTTTTACAATTGGCGATTTAATTTCTGCAAAGAATTAAGTGGAAGGATTTTGTATTTAACATAAGTTAATTTTTTAGATCAGGGGAGTCCAGTAATATACATGCATCTTGTATAATTTCTACATGGTATCAGAGTTGTGTTAATCACTGGAGATTTCAATATTAAAGCAGTGTTGAGTTTTGTGTTGGTGGACAATTCGAATTTGCTGGAAGAATTTCTTGGTGCGACAGTTGAGTCTACATTGAAATGGCTTTCAATGGGTTGCGGTTGGAGTATGACATTGAGGTTATGTCGAACTAAATAGCCTAGAAGGACAGGAAGGAGGTGGTACTTGAAGATAATGGTCTGAAGGAGTTCATCGATAGCGATGTTCCTAAGCCTACTTCTAGCGATGTTGCATTACTTGACGCATGGCAAAAGAAGGTAGCAAAGACAAGAAGGATTCTATTGGAAGGTGTGAAGGACCATATTGTTTCAAGCCTTCATGGGAAATCCACTCCATTTTCAATATGGAAGGCTTTGAAAGATTTTTTCCAAAGAAGTAGCGACCATAGGAAGTTGGCAATGAAAGATAAGCTCAGAAAAATCAAAATGGAGAAGGGCAACAATATTCAAAAATATCTCACGAAGTTTGTCCAATGTAGGTATGAGCTAGGAGTGTGGGAGTCACAGTTTCAGATGATGACTTGGTGAGATTGGCTCTCCTTGGGCTACTAAAGAGTTGGCACGGTTATCAGGACTCTTTCAAAGGACGGGAGAAACTGTCGGATTGGGAGCGACTTTGGTCGGATCTAGTGCAAGAGGAGATAGGCGAATTACCAGGGATGTCTCTTCATCAAATAATGATGATGAAAAGAATTGCACTTTGGCTACCAAAGCAAGGAAAGGAAAGGGGAAGTAATTCCATCCAAAATCCAAGGCTAAAGGCAAGAAGCTGGATTTGTCCAAAGTGAAATGTTTTCACTGTCACGAACATGAGCATCTCACCACTAACTATCCATAGAAACAGAAGAAAAAGAAGGATGTTGGAGCTGCAGCGAGTGATTCCTTAGCCTTGCAATTTGAACTTTATTTCTCCTTGATCGCATGCTTGGTTTGAAGCGCAATGGGATCGGTTTGGTATCTTGATAGTGATGCTTCCTTCCACATGACGGGAGACAAGGATTTTTTTAGTGACATGGAGGAGAAAGATCTCTAAATGCATATAGAGATGGGTGATGATGGTAGATACAGTGCGACCAGAATTGGAACCATTACCTTTGAGAGGGAGTCAGATAAACCATTTATGTTGAAAGATGTTATGTGCTGATCATATTAGCCCCTTTCTAATTTTTGAAAAACAAACACGGGGGTCAAGTTGTCTTTAAGTTTTCAAGTAATGGTTTCCTCCTAAAAAAGACATCATCCTTGAAGCCTTTCATGATTCCCTGCTCTTTAATCCCTTTCCCTCTGCTGTTCTGGAGTCAATAAGCCTCACTGATTACTAAAAATATGTGCTCCAAAGGCCTTTATTCACCCTTTGCATCCCTGCAGAATGTCCCTTTTTACCCATTTTCCCCCCTTGTCAAAGTCCTCCTTTTCCCTCTTATATTTTCCCTTCTAACCCTCTAAATCCTCCCAAAAATCCCCTTAATTTCTACCCCTATCCCTTGTTCGGTCTAATTCACCCTTATTCCCTCTATCGTTACTCTTCCTTAGCCTTAAAATGCATTAAAATGGGGTTAAAACCCACTTTCCAACTTTATATTAGGGCCTAAGCCCCTTTTCCCACAAGCTCCAACCACTTCCCCACGTAACCCTTACCCAAAACCAAGCGCTTAACGCCTTGGAGGCTGATCGCATGATCGCATAATCGCAAAATTGCATGTTTATGTGAAATGCTCCAATCATCCATCACAAATATTTTTGATGCAATCAATCGATCTCAAATCCGCCCATCGCATCGCAAATCCGCCCACCACATCGCAAGTCCCGTGACCGCATCGCAAGTCCTCCGATCGCGCCCACTCCTCTGATTAATCGCATCGCACATCCCCTCGCTTGCGATTGTGATTACTCCCGCTCCGTTTTCCGATTGCAATTGCGATTCCATACGGGTCCCACCTCATACGCATTCCCATTGCATTTCATGCAATTCCTGTATATTTCCCCCATAGTCCAAAGTTTCGCATTTTGCATTAAAATCTAACGTTTTATATGTATTCTACCAATGTTCATATATCATTCCATTGTTTAATCTCCGCCGTCGATCTACGCCTCCAGACCTAGATCGAATGGTCCGTATGCATTTTCCGGTCAAACCCTATTGTTCACCGTTTACAACATATCATTATGTTTCCCACCGTTATTTCACATAAAACCACCGTTTCTCCGCCGCCGCACTATCATTTCCTGCATCCCCCATAACCGGTTTTCCCTTGCATAGATTTCATAACCGAGTTGCGTGTTTGCAGGGTTGTCAAAAGGTGAAAGCCGCCATGATTATACAGTCTTTAAATCAGTGGAAAAATGACTGGATTTTCATTAAAAGAACAGATTTCAAACTCTGCAGACCATCTCCGACGCCATTAAAGCTCATTTTTCACCAACAAAGATAGTACGGGAGAAGCAGAGAGCTCGAGGCAAGCATGGAAGCGACAAAGGATATCAGTGAAGCAGCAGAGAGTTAAAGGTGTGCAATTGAAGAATTTAAGCCTTATTGAAGTGATCTAAAAGGCAAAGTACCATGCCAAAGACCCCTGGATCACTCAAAAGCCTCAGCACACAGAAATCAAAACTATCGGGGTCCCATATCAGCAGATTTGTTCTAAAGGATAAAGCGCCCACATTATTTCCATATTTTACCGTGTTCCTGAAGAAAGTTCCGCCCTAATCACGGTCCGAAGCTTCCAAGAGCATTTGTTATGAAGTATGGCCAGCCTTTGCATCATTATTTCACTTTCTCGGTCATTCACCAAAGGTACTACAACCAAGTACATCAGGGCTATACCTGGAGTAAATGGGAGCCTGATGAAGACCATCCTTTCCTTCATAAAGTACCAGAAATAAATGCGGAGAGTCTAAACAGAATGGGCTTCGGCCCTCTTTTTCTTCTAAGTTTTAATTCTGCATTTAGTTTTCCACCTACCACCTCTGCTCCTCTTTCAGCTATAAAAATCATGAAGAAACGCATTGTAAAAGGTTCCATATTTTTATCAGAAAATTATGCAGTGAAAGGAATTTTGTATAAATTGGGTAAAACTCTTGTATGGAGGCTCAGAGCCCATAGGGTCTCAGTGAGGAGGAGTTCCATATGTCAAAGAGGATTCTGGTCTTTGGTATTTCACAGTGTGTAACCTTTTCTCTATGTGTTATATTAATAGATCATTTCATTTCATCCATCTTTCTTGTATCATGTTTTGGAATGCGAGTGGCTCACTGATTTTTGGTATGGATTCATCCTAGTTGATGCCCATGCTCGGATCAGTCAAGCGCTTTAAATATGGCTCATGCATGATATTTTGTTCCATTACTCATCTAAACCGTATTTCTGCTATATTAGTTGCTTTGGGAGGGTGTTTTTAAAACGCTATTATCATGTATGGATTCTTAGATTGGTAAGCCCATGCATGGTGGTATTGTGTATCTGGATATCAGCTCAATGTTGACTAATATCTTCTCAACATTTCTTTCATTACATACACCTTCTGATAAGTGATTTATGTGACATATTACTTGAATCGGTTCGCTTTGCAGTAAATTGTCTCTGAATTGTCTATTGCTTTCATATTAGATTTCTACATCTTGCCTCTGCAGTATTTCTTATCCTGTATCAGTTTTTGAGAGTTTGGTCCCATTCTATTTTATTTCCCTGTTTACAAGAGATAGCATGTGAGCTGAAGTTGACAACTTCACACATTATATTACATGCTCCTTGCTATGCTAAGATGTCTTAGGCACTGGTCTATCACAACTCTAGGTTGTCTCTAGGAGCGACAACATTATGCATGTTCCAGGTCTAAAGAAGAACTTGGTCTGAGTCACGATGTTGGAAGATAGAGGTGATGACGTTGTTTTCAGCAAGGGAAAATATTTCCTGCGACATAAAACAACGGGTCAAACCAAGAGGATAGGGATTTGAGTTAATAAGCTCTACAAGCTGGAGGTAGATAGTTGTGTTGTAATGATGGGCGAATCATAAAAAGTGGTGAGCCAGGATGAGGGCGTATTATGGCATAGGAGATTGGGCCATCTTCACTATGGCACCTTGAAGATTTTGCCGCAGATTTCTACTAGACTTCCCAAGGGTACTCTTGCGCAGTCAGATCAGTGCAAGGGATGTACAATGGGTAATTTTTTGAAGACCACCTTTCATGAGAAGGAGAATTGTGCTTCGGTGATCCTAGAGAGAATTCACAGAGACGTATGTGGACCTTTCTCGGTTGCTTCAACAAAAAAACACAGGTATTATGTTATTTTTTTATGACTATTCTCGTAGATGCTAGATCTTCTTCATGCAGAAGAAGAGCGAAACATTCTCAAATTTCTATGAGTTTAAATCATTGGTGGAGAAGGAGTTGGGGAAGCAATTGAAGGCTCTACAGAGCGATAATTGTGGTGAATATATCTCGAACGAATTCAAAGACTTCTGTAGCAAAGAAGGAATTTGAAGAGAACTCATAGGGCCTCATAACCCACAGCAGAATGGGGTTGTGGAGAGGAAGAACAGAATGACTGTGGGTGCTACACTAGCTATGTTGCATGATCAGGGCCTACCAATGCACTTGTGGGTAGAAGCATGCAACACTGCGGTTTATGTGCAAAACTGTTGTCCTCATAGATTACTTGGCATGAGTACACCTGAAGAAGCTTTTACTGGTAAGAAGCCTGATATTTCTCATTTGAAGGTTTTTGGCTCATCTGTTTACATTCATGTGACAAAGGATGCTAGGAAGAAGTTGGAGCCAACTGCAGAAATTGGGATATTTGTAGGGTACATAGAAACACTCCATAATTATCTTGTGTATTTTCCAAATAGTCAGATGACTGGGGTGTGACGGGATATAAAATTCAATGAGGAGAAATCCATGAAGTTGTTACTTGAGAGGGAGCTACACTTGCATGCAGAGGAGGAACTTCTGGTTCCCAAAGATGAGCCTCAAGATGTGGATCAGCCACAGGAGGAGGATCATGGAGTGGAGGAGTCCACTCATGCAGAACCAAACATCAGAACAGGTAGAAGGCGTACCACAGAAGCTGAGATGTTGAATCTTGATGCGGCACAGAATGTAGGAGTCCCTACATCATAGCGCAAATAGAGACAGTCACCTGACCGATTCACTAGATACATGGCTCTCATGAGCAATTTTATCGTAACAGATCCATCTTCCTTTGAGGAAGCAACGTAGGAGCCCACATGGGTAGATGCCATGGTGGAGGAGTAAGACTCCATTGTCAGAAACAATTATTGGAGATTGTTCCAAGGCTGGTTGGTAAGTCAGTGGTAGGTTCAAGATGGATCTACAAGGTAAACCAAGCTGATGATGGGAGCGTCGAGAAGTATAAGGCAAGATTTGTTGCCCGGGGTTTCTCATAGATCGAGGGGATTGATTATGAAGAAACCTTTGCACCTATCACACGATATTCTTCCATAGGGTACATAGAAACACTCCATAATTATCTTATGTATTTTCCAAATAGTCAGATGACTGGGTGTGACGGGATATAAAATTCAATGAGGAGAAATCCATGAAGTTGTTACTTGAGAGGGAGCTACACTTGCATGCAGAGGAGGAACTTCTGGTTCCCAAAGATGAGCCTCAAGATGTGGATCAGCCACAGGAGGAGGATCATGGAGTGGAGGAGTCCACTCATGTAGAACCAAACATCAGAACAGGTAGAAGGCGTACCACAGAAGCTGAGATGTTGAATCTTGATGCGGCACAGAATGTAGGAGTCCCTACATCATAGCGCAAATAGAGACAGTCACCTGACCGATTCACTAGATACATGGCTCTCATGAGCAATTTTATCGTAACAGATCCATCTTCCTTTGAGGAAGCAACGTAGGAGCCCACATGGGTAGATGCCATGGTGGAGGAGTAAGACTCCATTGTCAGAAACAATTCTTGGAGATTGTTCCAAGGTTGGTTGGTAAGTCAGTGGTAGGTTCAAGATGGATCTACAAGGTAAACCAAGCTAATGATGGGAGCGTCGAGAAGTATAAGGCAAGATTTGTTGCCCGGGGTTTCTCATAGATCGAGGGGATTGATTATGAAGAAACCTTTGCACCTATCGCACGATATTCTTCCATAAGGACCATACTTGCTCTCTCAGCACAGATGGGTTGGCACATTCATCAGATGGATGTGAATACTATGTGCCTTAATGGGATCATTGAGGAAGAAGTGTGCATTGAGCAGCCTGAAGGATTTGAGATCTTCAGCAACGAGTTGCATGTGTGCAGACTCAAAAGAGCACTTTATGGGCTGAAACAAGCACTCTGTGCTTGGTACACATGGATTGAAAGTGATTTCACTGGACTTGGCTTCACCAAGAGTGAGGTGGATACAAACCTATACCAAATTGTGGTGGAGGGTAAGATTTTAATCATTGTTCTTTATGTTGATGATTTAATACTAACGGGTGATGAGAAGTTGATACACTCATGCAAGGAAGATCTTGCAAAGGAGTTTGAGATGAAGGATTTGGGCCTCCTTTATTATTTCCTTGGATTGGAAATATGGCAGCGAAAAGGTGAACTATTTGTGTCTCAAGGAAAGTATGCTCGGGAGATACTTGGTAAGTTTCACATGCAAGACTGCAAGCCCATGGATACTCTTCTTCTAGGAAATTTGAGGAAAGAGGATGCTACATCCGCAGAGGTAGTGGATGCTACTTTCTATCGATAGTTGGTGGGTTCACTCATGTATTTAGTTAATACAAGACCGGACATATGCTATGTGGTGAACCAGCTTAGTCAAGCGATGGTTAAGCCTACCAAGATATTTTGCCAGGCAAGCAAGCATGTCCTGAGATATCTCAAGGGAACATCTGAGTAATGGCTTACATTACAAACAAATGGATGAGGTGAAGTTGCATGGCTTCACGGATGCATATTGGGTAGGAAGCCCAATGGACAGAAAGAGCACATCAGGAGGGGTTTTCAGTATCGGATCTACAACATTTTCTTGGTATAACAGGAAACAAAGATCCGTGGCACTCAGTTCAGCGGAAGCAGAATACATGGCAGCAATTCAAGTCGCATTTGAGGCTATTTGGATGAGGAAGATCCTGGTCGGTTTGTTCAGTTCTCATTTAGATCCTACAGTGATACATTGTGATAATCAAAGTTTCATTAAACTCTCTATTAATACTATGTTTCATGATAGAACTAAGCATATAGATATCCAGTATCATCATATCAGAGATTGTGTGCAGTGGAAGATCATGTTGCTTCAGTACATTCCTATGGAAGATCAGTATGCAGATATTCTAACGAAGGTGCTCACCAGGAGAAAATTTGAATACCATAGAGACAGGATCGGGGTGAAGGATAATCCCTATCTTGTTGAGAGGGAGTTTTGAGACTCAACAAGATGATGGGCTTAGTGAAAATTAAGCACCTTCACTAAGTGGGGCTCACAGGCTATTTTTAGGTGTATGTCTATTTTTAGACATGGTGAGAATATTCTGTAAGTTGCAGGATGCTATTTGTAGATGGTTGATCAAGTTGGAAAAATAGATGAGATTCTATTTTTAGAATATTGGGTGAAGTCTATTTATAGATCGCTAATCTAAAAATAGATGCATGTCAATTATTATTATCCCTTAATAATAATCCGACAATAAATATCAACTTATTCTCTTGGAACAGAATTGGAAAATCGGCGGGCTGAAAGAATTACGTAATTCCTAGGGTGGTTGGTGACTCATGCATGGAGGACTCAGTTAGAACTGAAGTGGCAGAGTTGTGATAGAGTTGGAAGAGTATTTATGGGAGTTTTTATGTAGTTTAACTCAGTTAAGTGAGTTAAACTCAGTTGTGCTAGTTGTATCTAGTTCTAACTGAAGATACACTAGTGAGATTTTAGTGAATTAATTATTTAATTAATTCATAACTAGATACTCACTTGCAACTGAACAAATACAACAGTTAACTACTTGCATGTCAGTTCCAGTGGAGACCCAGTGCAGAGATAGGTGAAAGGGTGAGATGGACTATCTGTTGTGACTATAGTGATGCATTCAATGCATCTGACACACATTGGAGATGCCAATGAGGATTGCACAGTCAAGGAAAGGCCAATTCGAATTCATTCAGGGGTCTTCTTTAGCAGGGATTGCGCAGTGGAAGCAGGATGTCAGGAGGCAAGAAATTGGTGCATAGATATGCAAATTTTTGCATGACAATGTGTAATGATTGTTGATTGTACTGAGAGCTTGATGTACTAATATTTGTATGAGATTATTACATGATCCATTGATATCCATAATATATGATAGTTGGGGTTTTTAGCTTTAAGCGTTTTCGTTAAACAAATGTGTTTATGTGCAATTAATTTTGCTTCATATTTGTTTTGCAATTGGCGATTTAATTTCTGCAAAGAATTAAGTGGAAGGATTCTTTATTTAACACAAGTTAATTTTTTAGATCAGGGGAGTCTGGTAATATACATGCATCTTATATAATTTCTACAAATTCATCGACCAATTCATTCAGAACCAGTCCCCCACTAACAACTCGCTTGAAAACCTAATCAAATAATCTTAAATCCACCCTTGGATGGAACTACACTCATTTGATTCAAACTCTGAAACCACCAAGCCTGTGGGATTTGGCCCATCCAAATATCTGAAAATTAGCTCAAACCTCTCAGATAGAGAAGAAGAGTAGCTATGCGAGCTTTTGAAAGAAAACCTAGATGTATTTTCTTGTGACTACAAGGACATGAAAGGGGTGCATCCCTCAGTTTGCAGACATCATATTTACATTAAAGAAGGATGCAAGACTGTGTGCCAATCCCAAAGGCGGATGAACCAAGCTCTAAAATACATAGTCAAGGAAGAACTGCAAAAAATTTTGGATGCAGGTTTCATTTATCCTATATCAGACAGTGAATGGGCATCTCCTCTTGTCCTAGTCCTGAAGAAGAATGGAAAATGGTGAATCTGTGTTGATTATCGAGAACTCAACAAAGCCACCAAGAAGGACCATTTCCCTTCTCCCTTTATAGATCAAGTCATGGATGGCCTTGCAGGAAAGAAGTTATTTGCTTTCTTAGATGGGTTTAGTGATTATAACCACTTCCAAATTAGCCCTAAAGACGAGGACATGACTACTTTCACATGTCTTTGGGGTACCTTCTCTTACATAGTCCTACCCTTTGGGTTGTGTAATGCCCCAGCTACCTTCCAAAGAGTTGTCTTGAGAATTTTATTTGAGCTAGCCCATGACTCGGTTGAAATATATATGCATGATTTCACACCCTATGTGGATTACTTCTAGGAAGCTCTCTCCAATTTGGGAAAAGTGTTGAGAAGATGCATTGAGATGCATCTCTCCCTGAGCCCAGAAAAGTGTGAATTCTTGAACAGAGTAGGAGTAGTATTGGGACACTCAATATACCAAGAAGGAATACAGGTGGACCTAAACAAAATCACCATCATTAAAAGGGCACCTGCTCCTCAAAAGTGGAGAGATGTTAGGAGCTTCTTGGGTTTACCTCGCTACTATAGAAGTTTTATCAAAGATTTCAGCAAGTTGGCTTCGCCAATATTTGGTTTTTTGGCCAAATACTCTGAGTTTACTTGGTCTAGTCTCTGTCAATAAGATTTTGATCTCATTAAGGGAAATTCAACTATTTCCTCCATTCTCTGAGGTCCAAATTGGACTCTCCCTTTCCACATCCACACATATGCATCAGGAAAATATGTGGGGGAAACCTTGGGGAAGTTAGAATAAAAATTACCTTATGAAATATATTTCATTAGTAAGAACTTGTCCAAGATTGAACTCAATTATACTATCGCAAAGAAGGAAATATTAGCCATTGTCCATGCTTTAAAAAAAATTAGACATTATATCACTGGTTATCAGACCTTTTTACACACCGACCATGCAACCATCAAATATTTAATGAAATAACTAGATTTTAATGCTAGAATAATTAGACGGTTGTTACTATTATAGCAGTTTGACCTAAACATTGTCGATAAACCTGGAAAGGAGGATGTTGTTGCAGATTTTTTATCCAGGTTAGCTCTATTTGTAGATGAAGAAAGAATGGTGGATGACCAGCTCTTGGATTAACACCTCTTTTCTATCTCAACACTCTCTCCATGGTTTGCTGACATAGCTAACTACTTGCTTGCTAAAAATTTCCTTCCTAACCTCTCATCCAAGGAGAAGAGCAATATTATCATAAAAGGCACCCCTTTCACTTGGATTGGGGGGGAATCTCTTCAAGCTAGGCCCTGACCAAATTCTTAGAATATGTGTGAGGGAGGAAGAAGTTTTTGACATCCTCTCTGCATGTCATGATAGCCCTTGTGGAGGCCACTTTGCTACAAAAAGAACAACCTTCAAAGCTTTGCAGGAAGGTTATTATTGGCCTACGCTTCACGAGGATGCCAGAAGATACAGTAGCAGGTGTGACCAGTGCCAAAGGATGGGGAAACCTACAAAGAGGGATGAGATTCCTTTGCACACTCAGGTGGGTCTATATCCATTTGAAAAGTGGGGCATGGAATTCAATGGACCCATTGATCCACCATCTGGCTAGAAAAATTATATCATAGTATGCACTTACTACCTGACAAAGTGGGTTGAAACAAAAGTTGTGAAGGTAGAAAACAAGGAGAAGGTAGCAGAATTTCTGAGAGAGAATGTGTTCTACAAATTAGGATACCCGAGAGGTAGTAACTGATCAAGGGGAACAATTCACATCTCATATCATTGATAATCTTCTGAGGAGGCACAAGATAAAGCATAAGACTTCCACTACCGACCTCCCTCAAGAAAATGGCCAAGTGGAAGTGACCAACATAGCCTTGGATAATATCCTCGCCAAGGTGTGAGAAGCAGTTGAAAATATTGGGTATACATATTGGTGGAAGCTACTTGGGCCTACAACACCACTTGGAAAACAACAATAGGGTTCACTCCTTATGACCTGGTCTATGGGAAGAAAGCTCTCTTTTCAATTGAATTTGAGTTCAACACCTTAAGGATGGTAGCTAAGTTAGACCTAGATATATCAAAGGCCCTACAAGAGAGGTTGCTACAATTAAATGGATTGGATGAGTTTAGGATGCAAGCACTCCTTCACACATAAGTGATTCAGCTGCAAAGTAAGTCCTATCATGACAAGCACATTAAAGAAAATACCTTTCAAGAAGGAGATCGGGCATTGTTGTATGAATCAAGGTTCAAGTATTTCAAAGGAAAACTAATGATAGGATGGTTGGGAACTTACAAAGTGGACAAATGTTATCATAATAGTACATTTCAGATCATTACCATATATGAGGAGGGGATTCCCCTACTTGTCAATGGTTATAGGATTATAGGTTACAAAAATCCCATGTCTAGCGTTGAATTTATAAATTCCATAAATAGGGAGGTGTATGTCATGGGAGACTCCATATTTTCCAGCTCCTCCCCCTCCTAAAAAAAAAAGAGAAAAAATAAATAAATAAATAAAGAGGCATGGGTGAAAACCTCTCTAAGGTGCCCAAGGCCAAATCTAGGGTTGAAAACTTCCATGAGGAAATCCTGGAGCAAAAAAAAAAACATAAAATAAAAGATCCTTGGGTGAAAACCTCCTAGAGGCACCCAAGACAGTTTTGTGGGTTGAAAAACTCTGTGGATATATCCCACTTGCCTTCAAAAAATAAATAAAAAATAAAAAAAAGAAGGAAATAAACAAAAGGAAAAAGAGAAAGAAAATACCTATGCACTCATTTTTTCAGTTTTGTAGGTTATTTATCAAAGAAGGTTTTTGGATCCAGAGGAGAAGTTTTTCTTCACTTCTCCATCTCCTCTACTTACACACTCCATGAACCACTCTAGAATGCACCCATTGATTCATTTCACCCCTCAAATAGGTAGAAAACTCCATTTTCTCTCTAGACTGTAATGCTAAAGGAAAGTCTAGCAACTACAGGATTCATGTAGCACTACAGGAAACTCCTGCAAATTCTACAAGAAACTTATTCATGAAGGAAGGAGCTCTCTCAAGGATTTATAAACTTCAAGGAGAGCATGATAATTTATTTTTTTCTTGTACCTACAACTCCTAACCCCCCCCCCTTTCACTCCATTCACAAGGATTTACTCTCTAAACCTTATGTTACGCCATTAGCAGCTAGATCATTTGTAACTTGTCATGAGACCTCTCCCCTTACCTATCCACCACTCCAATCATTACATGACTCCATTAATAACCTCCATAAACCATTTCCCTTCATTTCTAATCAAGTTTAAGCAAGAAGAAGAAAAAAGAACACTGCTCTAGGAAATTGGAAAGTTTCTTGTGGAAATTATATATGTGGCACAGAAAGCCTGAAATCTGGAGACAAATTGATGAAGAGGGCTTCAAAATGCCACCACCAGACTCCAGGAGAGAAAAAACACCAGCCAAGGCACATAAATACCTCCATGCAGTACCTACAAGAAGGGGGGAAAAAAAATTCAAGCAGCTCACTTAGAAAAAAAGCAGCTCGCTCAGAAAACAAGCTGCTCACGCAAAAAATAAATAAATAAAATAGAAAACAGCAAGAGGATGATCATGACTGCAACCACAAGCTCCAGCTCCTTGCACCAGCTCATTCTCATCACACCAACACCAGTTAGCCTCAGGTATGGCCCTTCACCTCTTACTATGCACTCATAATGACCAAAACAATTGAATGTCAAGGTTTAGAAACTTGAAAGGAAAACAAAGGTGGCTAGTTAACTTGGCCACCTTTGTAAAGTTAAATTGAATGAAAATTAAAAGGTACATGAAACCTCGGCAAGTAAAATCAATTCAAGAGGGAGTGAACAAGTACTAGTAGGTGACTACGAGGTTGTGCAATCATTAACTGGAGTGGGACCAACAGTATCAAAGAGGAAAAATCGTGTTAAGTCCAAATCAGCACCCTGCTCCAAATTTGGGTAAAAGGGACATAAAGGTGAGTTATGCCTCATTATACTAACTTCGTTGAGCATTTAAAGAGTAGTGAGAGAAAAAAGAGAAGTGGGAACCATCAGGGAGAGAAGCATCAAAGTCTGAGCTTGCATGCACCATCGTGCTACAGGAAACAGAGAATTGCTACAAGAAATTGCACAGGAAGATCAACAAGGATATAGAGGGAAAAACAGAGTCACATTTGGGTGAAATTTTTTCCTGACTCCATTATCTCCCAAGAAAAACACCAAAGGATAGAGATAAGTGGTTTCCACCCTCCATAATTGAATTTCTCCATGAAATTTACACAGTCAGTTATAATTTGGCAATTAAAGGGTAAAAAAATCCATCTCTTTGAGACCATAATCTCCAAGACCTCTTCACATAACTCTCAAACATCTTACCACCTTCCTATTACAACCATCAAAATTGGAGGGGGATTTAATATAAGGGAGCCCACTGATATTAAAATAATAAGATAGCATCCTCAAGTAATGGAAATTTTCACAAAACATTGAATGGTTAGGTTTATTTGATCTTTTGAAGGGTTTTAATGAGGAGATAACTTGAGATTTTACAGTGGCTATGCAATCACACTCAGAGGAGAGAGCCACCATTGTGGTTAGGGGCCTAGCCATCACACTTTCACCTAAACTAATTAGCAGAGTCGCCACTTTTCCCTTAGGACTTAATTGGGTTAAAGAAAGGATGACAAGGATTGCAGCCAAGAAAATCTTCTTTCCGCCGGGAGAATAATACATTGAGGAAAAGAATGGAGTGAGGAGAGTAAGCGTTCCATACCCCTGGGATGAATTAGCCTTCCATATCATGAAATTAATTTCCTGTGAAGGCAGACTTAGTGTAGTCTATGGGTACCATTTTAGGTTGTTTAATGAGCTTAGGTTTCAAGGAGAACCCCTCTACAATAGAAATTGAGCATCCATAATTTCCTCTTGAACTTAATAACAGACATGAGAAAAAAAGTGATGGAAAGGACATACCAACATTTGGCTCATCATGGCCTTATAAAATTGGTAATGAATGATGCTCTAAGAAGATTAAACCTCCATGTATATTGGTCCTCATTCATAGACATGGATAGGGAAGCCTTCATAGCCACCCAAAAAGGACAAAACTCTGCCTCTAGTCTTAGAGAGAGGGAGGTAGAAGAAGAAGAAAAGGAGGCTAAATATGAGGAAGAAAAAGAAGAAATGGAGGTTGAAACAGAAAACACAGAGGCATTAGAAACAGAGAAGGAAGAGATTGAGATGAAGAAGGAATAAAAGACAGAGGGGAAAGAAATTTTGAACCCTATGCCACTGATACCACCCCTCAGGACACAAACATGTCACCAAACATAACAGATTAGGAAGTGGCCACTACCCTAGCCACTTTGAGCACACCAGTGAAAACAAAGAGGAAGAGGAAAACACCCATGTATTTCAGGACTAGGAAGAGGAAAAGGGTGAGGCAAGGGAAACGACAAACTCCAACTAAAATCCCTATTTCCATTGAGGAGTCACCCAAGAAATATGTTGAAATAAGGATAGAGGAAGGAAAGGTTCAAGAGGTCACATCACTTTTGAGGACCCCTGTGACCTACATAAGAAGACACTTAGCAAGGTTTGCATCCCATACACATAATACAACCCCCACAGACCCTCAAAAGACAAAAAAAAAAGGGAAAAACAAGCAAGAGAGGGTATTCAGTAGGAAAAACAGAGTTTTCTACATGAAACTTTGTCTTTGCTATAGGAACCTCCAGCAGACCTAGAATTAGAGAAAATTACTTTGGATGAGGGAGAAAGGACAACCATGGATGGGCAGGAGGCCCAAGAAGTTGAGGAAATGGCACAAGATGAAGTCCAAGATGAAAACGGAGGGGAAGAGAAAGATGACAAGGAGGAGCCCACCTCACCAAAGCATGTCCTCAAAGATGTATCAGTAGTTCCAAACCCTAGCCCTCAGCCAAATCTCAGCTCCTACTACACATTTATTGAAGGAGGCATATTGATTCCTCAAAATTTCACGATACCTCTATTTTATCAGTTGGAAGAGGAGAGGGAACGCACTCATCATTGGATGAATATTGCTACAACCAAAGGTGTGCATGACATAGGGGTCATGGAGGAAAAAGTGACTAATTTTGGAAGGGATTTTTCTTATGCTAGGCTCAGAGAATCCATGTTCAAAGAGTATATTCAGAAGGCCCAAGAAGAGAATGTAGCATTGTAGGATCAGCTTCAGCAAAAAGACAAACAAATGGCCACCATGGTAGATTTGTGCATGGAGGCCATCCAACATAGATACCCATTAGATTCCTGTGCAGTCTACCTCAAAGAACAGTGGCTCCTATTTCATATCAAGACACTAGCCTCTCATGGATCCTTGCCCTTTCAAAACTGCAGAAAACTCCTTGATTTTTTCAACCAGAAAAGTATGGCAGACAAGGAAAAAATGGCATAATTCTACATGCACAATCTTGTGTTGATAGACTTGAAAATTTGGGACCCTAATCCTAGAATGGGAGACATGCAATTAATGGAATTAGCATCTTGGATGGTTAATAAGGAACCTAGAGCACAAGAAGTAAGAAGGGTCATGAGGAGAGAAAATAGGGAACCACTACACGTTAGGGAAAAACTATTCAGCCCTAGGGGAGTCATCAATAACCATCTCAAAATAGAAAAGAATGTTGCACTTGCAGAAAAAAACCTTAGCACATAAGCTCAAGCCATGGCTCACTTTGATGATGTTTCTAGATTTTTGGGAGATGAATGCATAATGGCTAGTCAAAGGAGATGGAATAGCCTCCCTCATAGTCTTAGAAACATGGAGTACCACACACCAGAGAGATTGAGAGGTGTGCTATAAATAGAACCACTATAAAAGAGGGCCATCCAGGCCGAGAAGATTTAGTGGCTTGGTTTGAAACTCAGTCCACCCTTGTTGTTGGGGATCAATGATGGAAAATACCAAGATGAGTAGAATAGAGAATGGGAGGAAACATAAAATAATGATGGCTTTTACCCACCTGAAGGGACTCCCACACTTCTTCCTTGGGAAGTCAGAGGGTCCATTAAATATTTGAAAGTAATGGAGAAGGAGGGCTAAGTTTCTCAGAGGATGAGCAACCATTTGGTAGGGGGGTGATGATGAGCTCCATCATTAGGTATAATAGGAGGGGTTAATTGTCACCTTTTAACCTTATTAAGTCTCTCTTTCTCACATTTAAATTATATAATGGTCTTATGTTGCTAGTGTAGATGGTGATTAAGGCTTGTCATACTTTGAATTCCTAACATGAGTTAAATGCAGGATAATCACGAATATATTGAAATTTTGATGAAGATATTGCAATTAAATCTCGAAGTAGACAGCAAGGAGAGATTCCAAGGGGATCTCCCACCTCCTTAACTCCCAAATGCATCTAAGGGATCCTCAAGATTCCCTCCAATATCTCATAAATCAAAGGTATCCAAGCAAGTGGGAGATCAAGTGCACCAAAGCTCCACTTCTCTTGCGGTCAAAGTGGACACGTCACCTAATTTTTAGGGAGCTTTTGGTAGCTACCCTCTAGGTTAAATAGGGTTGAGAAAGAGCTCATTAGGATTCAAACTTTGAAGGAATCTAATAGACTCTTAGCTCTTGTAATAGGTTTTTGAGACTTTTGGGATTATGTAATGAGACTATTTTCCGCAATAAGATGAGTATTCATATTGTCCTTCATTGATTTAGTTTCAAAGGGCTAGGCTTGTGGGTTAGGGCCCAATCCATTGGCCTTAGTCTCTCTTGTGTATTCATGGTTATTTTTATGCCATTGTAGCTAGTTTTCTCTTTGAGTTTTTATCTAGTTTGATTACATTTCAATTCACTATTTTTAGTTTGCTTCCATTTGTTTTTTTTGTAGTTAAGCTTTCATAAATGTTGGAAGAATAGATGATAAAATCATAAATTTGTGTGTGAAGCCTCTCTCTCTCATCTCTGTCATTGGATCTTGATGAGGGTAGACCTTCTCCACATGCCAAATTTTCTCTTTAGTTTATGATTTCGTGGAAATAATAGTTAGGTTGATTTAGTGTCATGAACATGTCTAGAATACTGAGTTAGATTTATGTTTGAATTCTAAAGTAGGCTTTATTTCCAAATTCAACTCATCTTTTCAATTTCCTTCATCATGAATTTATCAATATTTGTTGCATGAACAGGTAGTTTCCTTGCAGGTTCAAGTAGCACAACAAAGGAAGACTTCACCACCACCTTAGCTTCATTTGTCACCCATCATCAGCCTTCTTTCCATCAAATCTCCATCATCTAGTTTTCATATTTTTCACCTTCACACCGTGAGAAAACCCTAGAAGTGCAAGGTGAGCTTCTCAATAGTTTATGAGCTTGGCCAAGGGGTTGGCCACCTTCCACTCATCCAAACACACCTTCACTCCACCTCCCCTAAAATTTTCTCCACCATTTTTGGCCTCGTATTTCCCTTGGACTGTTTCCAATGGAAATTCAGGACTTTCCTGTAACACTACAGGAAACCTATAGCAGAACTTGCAACAGCACTAGTGGGCCTCTCCTTAAGCCCAGAAACCATCATCCACCTCATCCAGACTTTCCAAAACCACCCAGACACCTTCATTCTTTAACCCATGAGTTCAATCCCTTCCTAAACCACCTTAGCGCTTTCTCCTCCTAGCTGCAAAACAGTGCATTTACAAGCATAGTTAGGTCATGATTAGATGCATGAGTAAAAGCATGATAGTTAAAACATGAATTAGATAGAGTGTGTTTAGCCATTTTTCCCAGCAATGTGTGATTAGGTTAGTCTTCTTTATGCAATTTCAATTCAGCAATTTACTTCATGAAAGATGCCTAGTTTGCTTCCATTTCTTTCCATAGATTAATTTGTAGATTTCTTTCATTACAGAGTAGCTATATGTACTTTCTTGTTGTATATTAGTTCGTTTTTGGATGACAGAGTAATGGCTTTGAATCACTTGTAGCCCTAGGTCCAAATTCAGAAGTGTGGTAGACTTCATTCAGAAACCCTAGAAATAGCACCCTTTCGTAGAGCTCAGAAGAGGATGACATGAGTAGAATTCATCTGATGTGTATATAACACTATCACCTCCAATTTTGTATGAATCTTGGGTTGATAGAGTAAATTAGAGTAGCTTCTGGGAGTTGCAGCATTCTTGGTGCAATACCGGGGCTCACCACCCAGTCTCCAGCTGTGGTCGCATGCAATACATAAAATGTGGGGGCTAATCCCCTCCATCCTCAACTAGAATCAATATAAAATTTAAATACTCATTTTAAACAATATGGTTAAGAATTAAATGTTTGTCTCAGTGATATTTCTCGGTGTTGTTACAAAGGAGGTCGCAGGTTTGACCCCTGCTCGCTCTTCTCAGACCTCAACCATAATTTTGGTGGCCCCCGGGCTACCACGTGGCGGCCCATGGCTGGGCCACGTGGCATCTTGTCATTGGCCACCCTTAACCCAATCAAATCACACCAACTTGACCCAATACCATGAAGCCACGTGTCGAAACATGATTCACCGGGGAAAAACCTTTGACCAATCAACCTGCTAATTGGGTTGTCCTGGTTTTTTTAAACAAAAATTTTATTTTTCGACAAAAGAGACATAACGTGTTTCTAGGAGCATATAGTGTCAATTTTCTACGAAATGAGCTGCATTGGATTCAGAACGACGAGATCTACATGATCGTTCAAGTTCCACACCATTCTAGAAACTTTCATTTTTGAGCACCTGATCATTCCTACCCACTGGAAGCTTTTGAACCCCAAAATATCACTTTCATTTGTTCAGAAAATGAGGGTACAGTTCCCTCACGTTTCCAATCTTGATCCATTTGTCCTTGCTTGGATTTGCGCCTTTGAGCCCCACACGATGGTACTCCACATTCCCTTGTTTTGAAGACCTTGTTCTTCTGTCAAGAATGGTGTCTTGTTGTAGTTCATCAAGGTATTCAGGAGAAAAATCATCAATGGAAGGAATCTGAACATGTTCTCCTTGATATTCAATCAAAGGAAACTCATACAACCTTAAGTTCTCAACGTTAACAGCATCATAAATTTGCATATGTGAAGGAAAATTCAACTTGAAGGCATTATCACCAATATTTTCTAAAATTCTGAATGGACCATATCGAATTGGTTTCAGAT
This sequence comes from Pinus albicaulis, assembly GCA_034641835.2. Classification (NCBI taxonomy): domain Eukaryota; kingdom Viridiplantae; phylum Streptophyta; class Pinopsida; order Pinales; family Pinaceae; genus Pinus; species Pinus albicaulis. Next base: position 163,597,078 of record CM076576.1, read on the forward strand.
TTTTACCTTGTCCTTGAATCCTTTATTTGCTAATGTCAAGAAAAAATTCATCACCGACTTGGAATTTGTGATCTACATGATGCTTATCATGCCTTTTATTGTACTTGATTTGGCTCTTTTCCAATTGTTCTTGGACTATTTGATGCACCAATTGGATTTGTTCAATGAACCTTTTAGCTTTATCTATGTCACTATGATCATCAACAGCAACATCCTTTCCAAAAATTAAATCCAAAGGATATTTAGTCAAGTATCCCACACATACCTCAAATGGTGATGTTTGAGTTGGAGAGTGCTTTCCCACTTGTAAGCATGCTGAATGCAGTGCAAGTTTTCATCCCACAACTTAGGATGCTTGTTGCAATAACCAAGAAGAAGATGTATCACTGTCATGTTCACCACCTTTGTTTGACCATCTGTTTGTGGATGAAATGTTGAATTATTTTTCAATTTGGTGTCCATGAATCCCCACAAGCTTGACCAAAAGTTCCCAACAAATCAGGAATCTCGATCACTAACAATGGATGTGGGAAATTCAAAATGCACCAATACTTTCTGAAAGAATAACTGAGCATTTTTTTCAACTGTAATTAGATTTTTACATGGCATAAAAATACATATTTTGTTGAATTCCTCTTTGACATGGGAATACCTCCAACAAATTCCATATAAATACTCTCCCATAGACGAGAAGGTACTGGAAATGGAGTGTAAAATTCTAACTTTCTATTGCTAGGCTTTCTAACAACACATAATGAACAACCTATAATAAAATATGACACACTTTCAAGCATACGAGGCCAATAACAATACCTCTGTAGATGTGCCACCGCCTTAAATACACTGAAATGATCAACAATAAGAGAAGTATCCACCTCTCTTATAATACTGACTCTTTCTCCCTGTGGAATACAAAGCTTACCAAGATGATACAACAAGTTATCATGCATGTGATAATCCAATTCCTCTACTTGGTTCCCTTGACTTAAAGTTGCATATACATATTGAAAATCACTATCTAAAGCATATTGTTCAACATAGCTCTCATGAAAAATAGAATTATGCTTAAGAAAAGTAGCAACACTAAAAATAGGACTAGAAAGAATGCCAACAATTTTATTATAGATACATTTCTTATACCTTATCACCAAGTGGAATTGTTGAATAAAACCCATCCATCGGAAGTGCCTTGATTTCTGCAACTTTCTTTGTGATTGTAGGTATTGCAATGGTTGATTATCAGTGTGAATGATTGTTTCCTTACCCATAAAGTAGTGTTTCCACTTTTTCACAATTTGCACCAATGCATACAACTCCTTGTTTATGTAGGATAATTAATCATTGCACCATTAAAAGTTTCCGAATGAAAATAGATAGGCTTACCATGTTTCATGAGGACCACACTGATGGCGTAATCACTAGCGTCAATATGAATCTTAAATGACTATCTCAAGTCTGGAAGTGCAAATATTGGGGTTGAACTAATATTTTATTTCAATGCATAAAATGCCTTTTGATGTTTACCTCCCCACTAGAAGACCTTCACACTTGTCAATGCATCCAATAGAGCTGCGATAGAAGGGAAGTTAGCAATAAACTTCCTCCAATATTGGGCTGCTCCCAAAAAGATTCTTACCTCCATAATTTTTTCGGGCTTTGGCCAGCTCAAAATGACATCAACCTTGGAGGGATCTATTTTCAATTCACCTCCTCCAACAATGTGACCCAAATACACTAAATAATTTTTTCCAAACTCACACTTTGACATCTTTAAAAACAATTGTTCTTTCTTCAAGACATCAAGTACTTTTTTGACATGCATGACATGTTCTTTAGATTTACTAAAAATAAAGATGTCATCTAAGTAAACTATCACAAACTCATCTAGAAATTGCCTCAATACATCATTAATCACATACATAAATTTATTCATAGCATTACAAAGACCAAAAGGCATAACAAGTCATTCAAACAAACCTTGCTTTGTTTTTAATGATGTCTTCCATATGTCACCTTCAGAAATTATAATTTGATGATAGCGACTCCTTAAGGCAAAATTAGTAAAATATTTTTCATCTTTCAATTGATAAAGTAAATCATCAATTCTAGGAACTGGGTAATGGTTCTTTACCATAAGCTAGTTCAATGCATGGAAGTCCACACACATGGGCCATGTTCCATCCTTCTTTAGCACCAAAACAATAGGCGACCCGCATGTCAAAGTACATGATTTGATGATAACTTTGTACAACAACTCTTGAATTTTATTCTTAATTTATGAAATTTCCATCACTGACATCATGTACATGCCAATGTTAGGAAGAGGACAATCTTGCTGCAATTGTATTTCATGTTGGATTATTCCCTTGGGAGGCAATCATTTTGGCTCCTAAAACATCTCATCATATTGGTTAACAACCTTAACCAAATCAAACTTTAATCTTGAACCACAACCTTGAAAAGCTTCATTTTCAACATCATTCTTTTGCTTGACCATTAGAAGCACAAAATTCTTGCTAGAGTTAATGAGTCTCTTCATTTGTCCGACATTTATAAGTGAAATATTTAGTGTTTTTCGATGTGCTATAACAATGTACTCTATGACATATTTGAACAAGTGATACTTGTTTTCATGGTGATGGAAAATATCTTTTCTATCATACAAAGATGGGCTTCCCAAAACAATTCCGAATTTATCAAGTGGTACAACATCAAGTTCAACTTCATCAAGAAAGTTTGTTGCAATTTCAAATTTAAAGATGCATTTACTCGTAACTTGTAAGTTTGCATTCTTGCATATCCAACCTAAAGGATATGGTCTTAGATGAGTAATGGTCTCTAAGTTTAGTTTCTTGACTAAGTCTTCAGAAATCAAATTTTCTCGTGAACCACTATCAAAAAGTGTATCAAATTTGGTGTGCTTTGAAATAACTCGAATATGGAAAAGTTCAATTCTAGTTTTCTCATCTTGAGTATCATTAGGACAACTTGAAGAACTAGTGCTTGCTATTTCCTTAACTTTCATTCCCATTGTTGTGATATTTGTTTCATCTCCCGAATCGAAGCCTAAGTCATGTTGTGTAGTTGCAGTTGTCTGTTGCTTCCCTTTGTTGTTAAACTTCTTTGGTTTCATCTTAGGATGAAGCTTCCAACAATGAGCTTCATCATCACCCTATTTGGAAGAAAATTTGCATGTTAGTTTTTCTACTTCCTTTTTGACAGATGCATTCTTCTTTCCCTTCCCTTTGAACTTTTTCTTACACTTGTCTCCACTTGTGAATGGCTTCTTGTTACCCTCTTGTGGAATTTTTTTCCCTCTTCATTCAAGATGAGTTTCCTGGACACAAACTTCATCTAAACTTGTAGGATTAAACATAAGGATAGTATGTCATCAGTAATTGTGTAAACCCCCAATATATTTCATCAAAGTTTCTTTTGAATTCAAATCCACACCTAATATCAAGCATATTCTTCTAAATTCTTGAGTGTAAATTTGCACACTTTGAACCTTTAGTTGTCTAAAATTCTGTCAATCCATAGTAGACTTTTCATATAATATAATGGATAAAAATTTCTTCTAAGTGCATCAATAAAATCTATCCAACAGGTGGAGACTTTACCATGCTTTTTCATATTCTCTTATGTTTTGGCTTCCCACCAAATCAAAGCAGCACTTTCCAACCTCAATGAAGCCAACTAAATCTTTGTTTCATCATCTTTGATGTTTTGGATCCTACAATAAACTTCAAGTTGACGAACCCAATTGTCAATTCTTTCAGCATTCATTTCACCATTATACATAGGTAGCTTGAATTTTATATCAAGTTTTAATAAAGGATTTTTACCATGCACCCTTGGGGTATGTTGAGGTGTTTGAGTAATAGTGGTTGTGGAAGAGGAAGAAGATGAGGGTGAGGATGGAGGTGAAGATTATGGTGGAGAGAGGGTGGTTTGTCACCATTTCCCTTTGAAGGCTTGTCATCATCTCCTCCTTTTCCTCCAATAGAACCCTCTCCTTTTAAAGGCTTGAAACTTTCACCTGACAATCTTGAAGTCCTTTCTTCATAGATAACCTTGACCATTTCAGTCATGTCAAATAAATATTTTCTAAATGTCTTTTCATCATATGACATGTTATCAGTTCCTCCTTCATGAGACATGCTTTCTAAAGCTTCAACTGCAATTTGAGGAAGAATTGGTGGTGGTGCTTGAGGAAAACTTTCTCTCCTTTCCCTTGATCTAACTTGAGAACTTGAAACCACAAGATTTCCTTCTCCTCTCTTGAGCTTCAACCTTGTAAGAATCACATACACTTGCAAATGATTAAATCCTCACAGCAACAAAGAAAAAATAAGCTCTGATACCAAACTTGATATGTATGAGATCTTAAACAAATTTTGCTTGAGGGTTTACAAATTGCAAGTGTTTAAAATGATTTTTTGAGACCTTTTATGTTAAATTTTAAACATATAAATAATGTAAATAGACTATGAAATATGCAGAAACAATAGAAAAATGTACCATAATAATAACCACAAAACAAAAGATGATGAAGGAGTTCACCCCTCTTGGGCTACATCTCCTTTGTCCAACTTCCAATGGCTTGGCACTCTTTCATTATGCTCAAAATAGTGATTATATGCATTTACAGTGCTCAAATGGCTTTAAAACTTGTTCCATTTGTTCTAGGATTCCCAAAAATGTCTGTCTAGCCTCTTTCTGATTCTAAATTGGTAAAAAACTGGAGAAGTTATGAGCCTACCTAGTTTTCCGGCAAACTGCTCCACAATTTCCCAAAAATATCGACCAGTCCTATAATTTCACCCTTAATTCGGCTAACTAGGCGCCAATTTCCCATAATTTCGGATGAAATTTTCGGAACCTTAATTCACCCAATGACGCCTTAAGTCTGAAAATTCAAACTATATGGTTTGGTGCATAAATATTTTTTTTAATAAAAAAATGCGTCGGGCAGTTAGAGTAGTGGTGGTCACGTTAGCAGTTAGGTCGGCAGTCTCTACGGTTGGCTCCACTATTCCCCTGGTCTCCGGTTGTGGTTGCATGCAATACATAAAACGTGGGGGCTAGCCCTCACGACTACCCCCCTCCACCCCCAACCGACGAAAATATAAAATTTAATTTTTTTTTTTAAACAGTACAGTTAAGAACCAAATGTGTGGCTCAGTGGTATTGCTCGGTGTTGTTACAAATCAGGTCGTAGGTTCAACCCCCGCCCACTCCACTCGAACCTCGACCATAATTTTGGGTTCTCCCGGGCTAGCATGTGGCAGCCCGTGGTTGGAAACCCTTAACCCAATCAAATCATGCCAACTCGACCCAATACTGTGAAGCCACGTGTCAAAACATGACTCACCAGGGAGAAGCCTTTGATCAGTCAACCTGACAATTGGGCATGCCCAGTCAGTAGTACGAACTGATGACTAGGTTGTCCTGTTTTTTTTCCAAAAAATTGCCTCTTTGAAAAAACGAACAGAACACGTTTCTGGGAGCATATGGTGTTGGTTTTCCACAAAATAAGTTACGTTGAATTCAGAATGATGATATCTACATGTTCATTTAGGTTCCACAACATTTTTACAACTTTCATTTTTTAGCATAATTTTGAGCACCTGATCACATTTCATGGGAAGTTGTCCCAAGACCAAAGGGGAAGTCAGTTGTAGGATCCATGTGGATCTACAAGGTGAAGCAGGTAGTAGGTGGGAGTGTGGAGAAGCACAAGTCCATTTTTGTGGCCATAGGGTTCTCCCAGGTGGAGGGGATTGATTATGATGAGATCTTTACACCAGTCGCAAGGTACTCATCAATCAGATCCATCCTTGCACTCTCAATGCAAATGGGATGGAAGATACATCAGATGGATGTAAAGGCAACCTTCCTCAATGGGGTGATTGAGGAAGAGGGGTACATTGAGCAGTCAGAAGGTTTTGAGACCTTCAAGAGAGAGTCACATGTGTGCAGACTCAAGAGAGCATTGTATGGGTTGAAGCAAGCACCTCGTGCTTGGTACACTAGGATCGACAAGTACTTTGTCGGGTTGGGCTTCACCAAGAGTGAAGCAGATGCGAGCCTTTACCATATTGTTATGTCTTTAATTTTGGAGTAAATTTGGTTTATTCATGAAACCTTGGACTCATTCCTTCAATCCTTTTATAGATATTTCTTCCTTAGCTCTCGTTTGGGTTATACTTCCAAATTTTCCCTTCCATCTTTAGGGTTTATCTTCTCTCCAATAAATTGGAAATTCTCTTGGGAATTCCCACTACATAAGTGAGGAAACATTAAACTACAATATCACCACATATTCTTGTATATGTGTGAGAATGGACTTCAACAAGGAGTTTCTTGCATAAATAAAATTAATAGGTGAAATTCATCTTGGACTTGAAAGGTAGATTATGAAGATGTATCTTTTCAATGCAGATTTTGTTTTGTAACAAGACATATGGCAACTCTTTGATTGAAAAATCCAAAGTAAGATAGGAAACACAAGAGAAAGTCAACCTAGTGGGTTGGTGGCGAGGAATAACACCAAATGATTAGCAAGGTTAAACCATATGCCTTGGACTAGCCCATGGAGGATCCAAAACTAGAACTAGAAGAAATTAGGGATATCCCTTCTAATAAGAAATATGTGCAATTATAGTTTTTGCTGAAAGAGGAAACTATTATTCCCCTAGACTTGGACAAGGAGCATCAAAAGAGCATGATGTGGCATTTCATTATTTAGAGGAAAATGAATTAACTATTTCCCTTAGTCTGGCCATAAAGGGGATTTGGATGGATTAGGTGAAAGAGGTGGTGTCTCTAAAACAATCAAAACCTTTGGATCAAGGCAAGCTAGGATTTGAGGGAGTGGCACCAAATTCATCGAAAAGAAAGGAAACTTGGAATACACTAGCAAAGAAGAAAATAAGCTTCTTGAACAACAAATTCAATGGTTGCAAGAACCAAAGTTGTAATCCAATCTAGATATGTATTTTTTTTGTATTTTGTTATATAAGAAAATTGTCAAAAAATTCTCATATAAGAAATCTTGGTATATATTCAGTGCTATTAGAGCCTACATCAACCTTTTTATGTGCTATAAGTTTCCTTTTGTAACCTTTGAGAAATGCACAACCTTAAAACTTTATGAATTAGCACCATGTAATATGTTGCTTGGTTCAGTGCAACCTCCTTTTGAATGTATACAAAACTTATTTCAGCTATATATATATATATATATATATATATATATATATATATATATATATATATATATATATATATATATATATATATATATATATATAATTTTTCTATGTATATGTTTATTCACTTATATCCATGTTGCATCTTTATTAATGATATGCATAGTCATAAGATAGAGGATATATATATATATATATATATATATATATATATATATATATATATATATATATATATATATATTCTTCATAAAATTAAAAATATGTTTCATGATTTAATGATATATATCATGTACCTAATTTTATATATATATATATATATATATATATATATTCTTCATAAAATTAAAAATATATTTCATGATTTAATGATATATATCATGTACCTAATTACTTCACATATAAACTTCTAATATATATATCTTTGCAACTCTTCATACAATTACTAATTCATTATTCATCTAATTATTAAACTTAAGGAAATGAAAAAATGAAATTATAAAAATAGTATCATCCTTAATTATTCATATTACATGAGATTTTCTCATTTATTAAAACTAGATCAAACCATCACAATTCATATTTAACACATTTTTTATTTATATTCTATTTATCTATAAATTTAAATAATTATAATTTAAGGAGAAATAAATAATTTAAGATAATATTATTCTATATTTTATTTAAATATAATAAATAAATTATATTATAAATTCTATAAAATATAAATTTAAAATACATATTATGTACTTATATATAATATTATTAAATATTTTAATTATTATTAGTATAGTTATTATATTTTTGTGGTTTATGGTATTTGGAGTTTAGTGACTATTATATCCACCGAATTATTATATGAAATAAATTTATTTAGAAAACATTTTTATTTATATTCTATTTATCTATAAATTTAAATAATTATAATTTAAGGAGAAATAAATAATTTAATATAATATTATTCTATACTTTATTTAAATATAATAAATAAATTATATTATAAATTCTATAAAATATAAATTTAAAATACATATTGGAGTTTAGTGACTATTATATCCACCGAATTATTATATGAAATAAATTTATTTAGAAAACATTTTCTACTAACTCAATTAAGAAACTTGATTTCGAGAATATCAAAAATATTAAATCCATAATCTCTTAATAATAAAAATATTTATAATAATATAGACTCAACCAACTAAACAAACCTTATACTTATAATAACTTAGACTCAAACAACTAAACAAACCTTATAAGCTAAAATATTTTAATTATTATTTTTTAAAATTTAATATTATTTTAAAAAATCAAGGCCAGTAAAATAGAACCTCAATATAGATATAAATTTAATCATTCAGCATCATAGTTATCGATCACTTCAAAGAGAAATTCTTAACACTAAAATTTTCACATCACTTACCTTCCTCAACGATTCTCTTTTATCGTGTTATTTATTTGAGTTCACTCATTTTCCCTGTCAAGTCCGCCTTTATTCTCATTCCTTTAGTTATCAAGCCTAAAGGTTCTCTACTTGTTATTATAGGTTTAACGTACAGCACACGGTCCTATTAAAAAGATGATCAAACAAAGTCGTTATCGCTTCACACGGTTAATAATCGATGTGTAATGGATAAGCAAAGTGAAGAAGGCATGGCAAGAACAACCTAACAAACACTTTGATACCACGATATAAATCGAATAAAAATTTAAGGTTGCGTTCATTTTTTTTTTGTTTGAACAAGATAGAAGGTATTTTTTTTTTTTTGTAAATTTTAGTTTTAGTTTTCCTTATTTTGTGGAGAAGGGAAACCATTCACATTTTGTGATTTTTGGTTGTTATTATTGGTTGTTATAGTTTGTTTAATTTATGTTTGTGAACTCATGGTTTCTATTTCTGTGCATTTTTTCATTTAAATATTGGTCATTTTGAAAGCTTTTAGCTTGTTGAACAGATTTACATTAAAAATCTGAACATTGTAGCTTCAATTGCTATGTGATTGTTCATTTATCTTTGGTATTCTTGTTGTAATGGTTCCAAACGCCATGGGGAAATGTTCATTGTGTACTAGCGTAGTGATTGTGTGGTATTTAAAGTGATTTGAGTGTTGTTATAGAGACAAATTACGATGTTTGGAATTATATATAAAAAATAAATAAATAAATAAAATAAAATAAATAAAAATACAAACAAACCCTCTTTGACTGTTTGTTCGATTGACAAATCTAACCTTGCAAATCCTAGCAAAGAAAGACAAGGTAAATGGTATATTGTGTTGAAGAGCAAGCTAGGGGTCGTGGAGATTTAGTTTGGAAGAGAGGCGAGTCATTTCATCTTCCCTGAAACCGCAATACATAATTTTAACGGAAGCTACGAAATCATTTCGTAGTGACAAAGAAATAAATTAGAAAACATACATTTCGTGGTGAAAACACAAAAAAAAATTAGGACTGCATGTTTGGTATGTAAATGTCTATTTGGCTTTCTCGTTTCACGATTTGTTAAGTTGAAACATATGTAATTGGATTTATGAAATGATGTGAGGAAAAGAGTGGGAGGTGAGAGAAAAAATCTCTCATGGAATTCATCAAAACCAATTCATATTCTTATATTGACTGCATATGTTAAATGTTTCATGAAATATTGTTGAATTGGATTTAAATACAAATATTTGTGTGGAGTAGATTGGGAATATTGGCACCAGGGTGACTTCAATTCCATCAAGTGGTATCATATCTTGAATGCTCTTTGGTGATGAGATTAAAATAACTCAACAAGAAAGAAAATTTTTGAGATGAAATTCAGAGCATGGAGTGGAACCAGATCTGATATATCTGATTGAGTGACTACATAATGGAAATTTGAAAGAAAGGAAGCCAATAAAGTTCAGAATTCATAGTAGAAGGATGAAGCATAATCATATTTGAAAATATGATTAAGGTAACTTATTTTGTTTTAATTCTTATTGAATTTGAAAATTGATCATTCCATGATAGAACTCTGAATACTGCAGTGTATTGAAGAAAATATAATTTAGGAGGAAGTAGATTATATTTATTTTGTATAAAACAAAAATTTCTGATTTTAGGACATTAGAAGACTATAACATTGAAGGTAGAGCTAGCATAGAAGATTGCAACCACATTGATGCATTTTCAACAAATGTTTGGACAATAAGGTAATGGTATTTTATTATTTAATTAATGATTACAAGTAGCAGTGATGATGTTTACAATTGATGATTGTAACCAAGAACAAAGAGAGTTCTTGATAATGAAAATAAGGAACCTTGCAATAAATAAGTAGGACAAGAAAATGTCTCAAAGGAAGAAGGTGAGTAAATAGCATGCAGAAGCTAGAAGAGCAAAGAGTGCTCATATGAAGATTCTAGAGGAAGGAGTCAGCAGAAATATTAGGAACGGACTAGGCATGGGAGAGCTTAGTATGGTATTTAGAAACAAGTTGATGGAGTCATCTTGTTGCTTTTGCTTGTTTGCAACTTATCTTGAGCTAGGAGAAGCTCATAGAAGAAGGAGATTTGTGACTATTGAGAGCCATAGTAGATCAAGTCAGGACAAACTTGATAGAGAAGTAGCTGAAATTAAATTACAATTATAGATTTTGAGAGAACCGCTACAGAAATATGAGGAATACCATAGTTACAAATGGACTCTTCATAATAGAGTAAAATCGAATTTGTTGTAGGTGAAGCTAATGTAGAGATCAAATGCTCAATTTATGGACAAACTCAAGGAGTTTGAACAAAATATAAATTCTTAGTTGGAGGAAAAGCTCAAAATAGTTGAGTTGCAAAAAAGGACAATTGTTGAAGAAGAAGTTTTTTGTGAACTTAAACAAGGAGTAAACCTTAAAGAGAGAAAGAATGCTAATGTTGAAAGAAACTAGCTAAAAGTTTCATGGGCCATTTGGATACTGAAGATCAACATGAAGAAATGTTGATGATAGACTAGTTGAGAGTCTCACAAGTAGTGTGGACAACCAACATATGATGGTTGAGGTGTTAATGCAGGATAATGGCCATTATGATTTTGAGGAAGCCTCATCAGAAGAGGTATGCATGGTATAGGTGAATAAAGGACAACATATTGCGGAGGGTAGAGAAATTTTTCATCATCAAAGAAGGGGTAAGACTACAATAGGAGAAAACAGTGCAACACTGACATGACAAGGAGAAGGACCAACTACAGTTTAAATTTTTGGACCAAGGAATGTCCACTTCAACGACACATGGTCAGGAGACCATGAATATTTTTCACCTTGGGATTCTAATGCAGGTGCATAAGTTGATTAAAAAAAATGACGAAGTCGGGACAAGAGATTACCAATGTGATGGGATGGCCACATTGTAATGTTGGGAGGAATTTTTAAATGTTTTGTAATAAATTGTAAATATTTAATCATCCAGATCTTAGGGGGAGGACCCCAAGATATTCAAAATTAGAATGCCAGAAAAAGGAGAGAACACACTGTAAATAAAACCACAAATAATTTTTTTATTAAAACAGAGAATAACTATAAAAGTTACATCGTGGTGGAAAAGATGTCATTTTACAATATGCGACTTGTTACTTGTAGTTCTTTTAGTTACAATACCACAGGTAAATTCCATGGGTGGGTAAATACCATGGCTGAATGAATACAATGGGTAGATGTCACTTACAATACCATGGGTGGATAAATATCGTGGGCGATGAATACCATGGGTGGATGCCAGTTACAATACCATAGGTAAATTCCATGTGTGGATGAATACCATGGGTGGATACATATCATGGGTGAATTAATACCATGGATAGATGCCACTTACAATATCATGGGTGGATAAATACCATGGGTGGATGAATACCATGGGCGTGGGCCACTTTCCATTCATATCATTCCTCCCTCCTTAAGAATAAATGGTCCTCATTCCACAAAGTTCCCTCCTAAGAATTATTTGTTGAATATGAAGAGCCATTGAAGAAAAAGGTTTTGTGTGGTTAATCCATAATCGTGATGAAAAAATATCTAAGGATAGAGATACCCTGTAATGCTTGTGACCAACTGTGATTTTTGGCTCGAAGGGTCCTAACCCAGGTTCGAAGATTAAGGTTTGCCAACAACCCCTATACTATTGGCCCTTTCGGAAGTGACCTGCTTTCGTAGGCTGAAGTCTCACCCGAAGCAATATGGGAGGGTGTTGGAACCAAGTTTCCGCACCCTAAGAGAGAGTATGTAAGTCAAGTTTGCAGCCCCAGAGTTCGTACCAGAAAAATCTATTCACAGAAGGGTCGTGGCCGAAGCAGCACAACGTGCAACTTATCTCAAACAAGCCGTTATCAAATACAGATCTATTCAAGGGCTTCGCATCCATGTGCGTCTTGCCAATTATCATAACAGAGCAATAGATTCACAGCTAATCATAAATACAGACATTTCGCAGCTTAAGAAAATAACACAGTCACTTTTCATAGCTTAAATCAATAACACAGAAGCATATATAGCATAAGAATATATCACATTTTCACATCAACAATAATTTCCAATAGATTCAGATCTTCCAACAATACTTCTGCATTCATTAGTCTTTCAGATCTACTTACAATACCCCAAAACCAGCCCACACACACAGCCTAGTAGGGTCCGCACACAGCAGGACTGAGGATCTCCACGCACACAACAGCAGGAGTCCTACCCAAACCAACCCTAGACATATCTAATAGTTTGCACGTATCATCAATTCCAATTCATTCTCTACCTATCGACTCAAAAAGGCTCAACTATTTATACTATTTTAGCCTACACATCCAATGGTCCGCAAACTGTCATTTGTGGACTCTTCGTCTACCCTTGACCCGCTTACAATGCATTAGGGGCTTTGACCCACCCCCAAAACCCCTGCATTAGACTAAATATAATAAAAAATATACAAAATGGACCAAAATCGCAGCTTTGTAGGAGACCCTGTTCCAACAGTCCCCCAACACAATCTTGTGACTCGTCCCGAGTCACTGAGATGGTGGGGTCTCCACCTGCACCTGCAATAGTTTGATCACTTTAGCCAATGGGGGCAGCACGACTTTGCTTTGGGAAACAACATTTTGGGCAATGTCGACCAATTTATGTGAAATCGGGCCTTTCGTCGCAGCAGTGACACTTTCCAGAGTCTGGTTGAGCTGCTTCACGGCTACATCAGCATCTTGCGATAGTTTAAGGGCATCAGCAGCCCAAGGCTTCAGGCAGTCATTGAGAGCCTTCTTCTCTGTCGAATCTCTTCTATCTCAGCTTAGAGGTATTGGTTGGTTCGTAGTCGTGCCAAGCGCTAAGCTGGAACCAATGTGGACTGGGTGGCTTCCAATGTTGCAAACGTCTCCTCTTTTTGTTGCAGGTCCTGGGTTATTTCACACAGGAGCAGATCGCGTTGGACCTTGGTCCATAGCTACATGGCAGTTTCCAGTAGTTGAGCACCCTGCACGATCTGCCCTGTGATGAAGTTCGTAACTGCGGTGACCAGTGTAGATCGCTGGGCCCACACCTCTGGAGGTGTTTCGGGCTGCAATTTAGCCTACAGATCGGAAATATTCTACTCCATCTATGACTTAACCTCTACAACCTTTTTTCGAGATGCCTTCAATGCGGTAACCAACCCCTCAACCTTTTCCTGGGGCGTAGCGGTAGCCGGAATCTCTGCTAGAACTTCTGGGAACAATAACCAAGAATAGCAAAAGGCCTTTCCCTTCTCCTGAGACTCGCGGACGTTGCTCAAAAACTCATCGCATAAGTATTGGGCCCAATTGAGGGAGACCCCCTTCGCACATTGGCCTGCTAACTGAATTACATAAGCAGGAGCGGTTGCAACCTGAGATTTCTGCATTAGCTTGTAGGCTAATAACATGGTACCCAGTGGCGTAGCAGGGTCACTGATAGACTTGATGACGAAGCCCCGCGTATTTCTTTCCACATGGTAGGTCTGACGCACATATTCAGTAGTTTCTCCCTCGTATTTCTTGCCCACGCGTTCCAGAGGGTGTGGCCCTTTCATGGGAAGGCCAATAATTCTTTGAACCAGTGTAGCATCAATGGGGATTTTGTCCCAAATCCATAGGTAGCCATCGTAAATCAGGGCAAGCAACTGTCGGGCCAGCCAATCTGTGACATTGTAGTGGCCAAAATGGGGCATATGTAGTAGGTTCAAGAGCCTGGATCCAGCCAACCCACGTATCCAGCACTGGGGAACAACTGTGACCCCATCATTCGCATAGATCATGTCAAAGTACAACTCGGGGGCCAACTCAAGGAAGGCTTCAAAATTTTCCAAGTCGTGGTCATCAAAATTGACCTCATGGAGTCTTCCACAAGGGTCACTAAGGACGGGGACCTCTCCTGGGGTCAGTGGCGTTTGCAGATATGTGATCAAGTTGTCAAGGTTCTTTGGTGTGTGTGTCGAGGGTCTTCGCGGTCGGATAAAGGGAGGTAACCCGTTTATCGGGTTGGCGGGTTGGGCCTCCTCCTGCGCAGCTTGAGCCCGGGGCATCACCCGCGGGGATTTGAAATTTCTCGGGGAATTCCTAGGCTTCCCTTCTGCCCATTTCACAGGTTTGGGGGGCTTTCCTGAGCTCTGCACTTTTTCCTTGCCCTTCCTAGTGACGGGGCTTGGCATGGAGATAATGTCTTCGGTCTCGAATTCAATTTCCACTACTTCCTCTGTTTCTTGTTCCCCTAAACATACTGGTGCTGATGCTTTAGCAAGATTAGTGGCCGTCATCCTAGTGCGGAAAATGAATTCCAATTCTAGGTTGCTACTGTTGAAAGGAGTAGGTTGATCAGACATGAGAGGGACACTGTAGGCCCATAAAATCTTACAGCGCATGTTCATCTGAGACAAACAATACAAGTACAAGATATTCACATAACACAGAACCCTTTTATGAGCTATCCTACCCCTCTTGTAGTTCTTTTGATCGAACAACGGTAGGGTAAACTTCTCCTGGAACTTACCATCAGGTAAACGGTAAAAAATCCCTGAAATTCGCCTCATTAAATGCCAGTCGGACGCTCCTTTCAACGGTAACTTTTGTTGTTTACTAGATTTTATTGCGCCAACAGCCAGTTTTCACACCTCCCGTGCGCTCAGCATACCTGCTACGCTTGGATTAACCACCCACGTCTCCTGCGCATCCTCCCCCAACAAAAGCTTGTTCCCTAGGTACTTCAAAACCAGAGACATGTTCGCCTGACATGCATCATCCGAACAAAACCGAACATCCTTCATAATTAAGTTCTGCAGAGGTGCTGTGATCAGTGCATATTTTTTAATGAACTTCCTGTAATAACCTGTGTCGCTGAGGACTAACCACAGTTGTTTCCTTGTTGTAGGAGTCATGATAACTTCGCCTATTGTATCTGCATCCCCAATCTTAGCCATCATAGGGTGCATCTCAATGCTACCCATTTGCAGCCTGAGCGATCTAGTAACTGGGCATGTCCCCTTTGATTCCAAGACAGAGACAATGCGTGGATCATCCTCACACTCCTTTAGGGCTATGTTATGGGAGTTGATCATATCTGGTATCTGCGTCTCCCATGTTAACACCTCAGGGCTGACATATGGGTGCAAATTACCCCATACTACCGTGTCAATGTCCTTCAGAGTTGCGTCAAGCGCCTCCGTTCCACCTACTAACCCAAATGTCCCCAGAAATTCTGTTGAAAATGCAGCAAGATGATGGAGCTTAGTGAAATGAAGTCGCCTTCACTAAGTGGGCCCGCAGGAAAATTCTGGCGCAAAGTTTATTTTTAGACTATGTCTATTTTTAGACATATGGAGCATGGTCCGGGGGTTGCAGTATGTTATTCTTGGAGTATTGGTCATGTTGGTAAAAATAGATGGACCTCTATTTTTAGACATTTAGGTCGAAGTCTATTTTTAGACTGCCTATCCTAAAAATAAAAAAGTCAAATATTATTTACCCTTAATAATATTTGGACTCTAAACTTCAGTTTACTCTCTTGGAGCACTTCAGTTCGAGCTACAGAAGTGGCTCATGCATCTGACAGAGGAATTACGCTATTTCTAAGGGTTTGGTGAGCTCATGCATGGTTGACTTCAGTTAGGACTTCAGTGGCAGAAGTTTGGTGGAGTTGATGAGACAGTTGGTGGAGTTGTGTTCGGTTTAACTTAGTTGAACTAGTTGAGATTAGTTTAACTAGCTAATCAACTATTAATGAGTGGAGTGAATTAAATATTATTTAATTCATTAATTAGTAACTCATTATTCAACTCAAGAACACATCAGTTCACTACAGTGCATGGACAGTTCAGTGGAGACCAGTGAAAGAGGTAGATGAAAGGGTGGAGTTAGCTATCAGTGGCGACATCAGTTGTGCATGAGATTTGCACCACACTTGGAGGAATTTCCAATGATGATTGCGCTGTCAAGCCAAGGAGATTCGAACCTTGGATCTCTATATAGACAGGCCTGGATTGCGCAATAGAGGCAAGGCAATTGGCGGTGAGTTTTGAACCAGTAACCTGTTCAAAACTGAGCTAGATTGTGTGTAACTTTATGAGAAAATACTGAGTACTTGTGAGGAGTATTGTACTGAGTTTGTTACATGATTTCTCCATTATAATATACACAATAGCTGCGGGGTTTTCAGCTATAAGCTTTCCCCATACATACTGTGTTAATGTGTATGATGATTTGATGTGCTATCGCTTGTTTTATTTCCACATGTGTGATGATCTGAGTGGAAGAGATTATGTGTTGCATATAAATTCGAATTGTATGTGATCAGGATAGTCTCGGTGGATAATTAATCATTATTCAGCAAATTTCTACATGGTATCAAAGCTATTGAAGCAGAGATTGATCATCACAGTGATTACAAACTTATTTCGGTAGACAAAGTCTGCATGCGGGCCAGGTAGCCTCCGGATTCATCTTTCTTCGGAAAGTGAAAGGTCTGGTAAACGCCCCTTGCAGTCAATCTCTGTGCTAGAAATAATTTTTTCTCACAGATCTAGAGCGGTTGAGCTTTGAGGTGGAATTCGAATTTTTGCAGCAGTTTTGTTTTCTTGGTGCCGGTGTTGAAAATGTCTTTCAACGGTTTGCGACTCGAATATGCTCTTGAAGGCAGTTCGAATTATGTTGCATGGAAGGATCGCATGGAGGCAGTATTAGAAGATAATGGTCTGAAGGATTTCATAGATACGGATGTCCAAAAGCCCACTGATCCTGCTGAAGTCGAAGCATGGAAAAAGAAGATGGCGAAATGTCGAAGGATCCTGTTGGAGGGCGTCAAGGATCATATTGTATCCAGCCTACATGGAAAGGCTTCTCCATATTTAATGTGGAAAGCTTTGACTGATATATTCCATAGTAAGAGCGACCAAAGGAAGCTGGCGCTCAAAGATAAGCTTAGGAACATCAAGATGGAGAAAGGCGACAGTATCGCCAAATACCTCACGAAGTTCACTCAATGTAGAGATGAGCTGGGAAGTGTGGGGGTGACTGTCGAAGATGAGGACATGGTCGACCTGGCTCTCCTTGGTCTTCCGAAGGCTTGGCACTCATATCAGGATAGTGTCAATGGTCGGGAGAAGCTGCCGGGATGGGAGCGCCTTTGGGCGGATCTCATGCAGGAGGAGATAAGGAGGACTACTCGAGATGGATCTTCATCAAAGGGAGCTGATGAAGAAAATTGCGCTTTGGTTTCCAAAGCAAAGAAGGGGAAGGGTAAGAAAACCTCTCATTCCGTTGCAAAGGGCAAGAAGCAGGATATGGCGAAAGTGAAGTGTTTTCACTGCCATGATCACGGACATTATGCTACCAATTGTCCAAAGAAGAAGAAAAACAAGCAAGCCGGAAGATCTGCAGATGGAGAAGCTTTGGCTTCACAGTTCGAGCTTGAATTTTCACTGATCACATGCTTGGTTTCAAGTGTGATGGGATCGGTGTGGTTCTTGGACAGTGCTGCATCATTTCATATGACAGGAGATCGGTAATTTTTCTCAGATCTAGAGGACAAAGATTTGGGTGTGCACATCGAGATGGGCGATGATGGTAGATACAGTGCGACTGGTATCGATACCATATCCTTTCAGAGGGAGTCTGGTAAACCCTTTGTATTGAGGGATGTCATGCATGTACCTGGATTGAAGAATAACTTGATCTCTGTGGCGATGTTGGAGGATAAGGGGTATGATGTGGTCTTCAGCGAAGGAAAAGCCTTCCTGCGCAGTAAGACTACTGGAGAGACCCGGAAGATAGGGGTTTGAACCAAGAACCTTTATCAGTTGCAGGTAGATGGCTGCGCAGCTATGGCATGCAAGGTGGGAGAAGTGGTGAGCCGGGATGATGAGGGCGAACTGTGGCACAGGAGATTGGGCCACCTTCACCATGGAGCTTTGAAGATTCTGCAACAAATTTCTACTGGGCTTCCTAAGGGCACCCTTGCGCAGTCAGATCAGTGCAAGGGGTGTACTTTAGGGAAGTATGTGAAAGCCACTTTTCACGAGAAGGATAGTCGCGCCATGACGATCCTTGAGAGAGTTCACACAGACGTGTGTGGTCCTTTCTCAGTTGCTTCGACAGCAAAGCAAAAGTATTATGTGATCTTTGTTGATGATTTCTCTCGAAAGTGCTGGATCTTCTTCATGCAGAAGAAGAGCGATACATTCGCGAAGTTCTGTGAGTTTAAAGCACTGGTCGAGAAGGAGTCGGGGAAGAAGGTGATTGCTCTAAGGAGTGATAATGGTGGTGAATTCATCTCGGCTGAATTCAAGGATTTCTGCGGCGCAGAAGGGATTCAGAGAGAGCTCATCGCATCCCATAACCCACAGCAGAACGGGGTGGCTGAGCGGAAGAACAGAACGATCGTGGGTGCTGCACGGGCGATGTTGCATGATCAGGGCCTACCCCTTCACTTGTGGGCTGAGGCATGCAATACATTAGTGTATGTGCAGAACCGTTGTCCTCACAAGGTTCTTGGCATGAGTACACCAGAGGAGGCTTATTCTGGCAAGAGGCCTGATATTTCCCATTTGCGGATTTTTGGTTCTCTTGTCTACATGCATGTGACGAAGGATGTGAGAAGGAAGCTGGATCCAACTGCTGAGGTTGGAATATTTGTGGGGTACACTGATACACCTCACAACTATCGGGTGTATTTTTCAGACAGTCGCAAGACTGTTGTGCGACGGGATATAAAATTTCAGGAGGAGAAAGCCATGCAGTGTTCGCTTGAGAGGGAGCTACACTTGCATGCAGATGAGGAACTGTTAGTTCCTAAGGAGGAGCTTCCAGATGTGGATCAGCCACAAGAGGAGGTTCAGGAGGTGGAAGAAACCACCCAGGCAGCGCCAACCATCAGAGGGCGCATGCGCACTACAGAAGCTGAGCGACTGGCTCGGGATGCAGAGAAGGTTGTAGGACCACTTACAGCACAGCGCAGACAGAGACAGTCACCGGATCGGTACACTGGATACATGGCTCTTGTGAGTCAATGTGTTGTGACGGAGCCATCCTCTTTTGAGGAAGCTGTGGAGGAACCCGCATGGGTTGATGCCATGATCTAAGAATATGATTCGATCGTCAGGAACAGTGCATGGGAGATTGTCCCAAGACCGGTGGGGAAATCAGTGGTGGGTTCGCGATGGATCTACAAGGTGAAGCAGGCAGCTGACGGGAGTGTGGAGAAGTACAAGGCGAGATTTGTCGCCCGTGGCTTCTCACAGATCGAGGGGATTGACTATGAGGAGACTTTTGCACCTATCGCAAGGTACTCTTCCATACGGACGATCCTTGCTCTCTCAGCGCAGATGGGGTGGCACATTCATCAGATGGATGTGAAGACTGCGTTCCTCAATGGAGTTATTGAGGAAGAGGTGTACATAGAGCGGCCTGAAGGTTTTGAGATCTTCAGCAGTGAGTCGCATGTGTGCCGACTCAAGAGAGCACTGTATGGGCTGAAGCAAGCACCTCGTGCTTGGTACACTCGGATAGACAGCTACTTCACCGGGCTTGGATTCTCCAAGAGTGAAGCGGATCCAAACCTGTACCAGATTGTGGTGGAGGGGAAGCTGTTGATCATCGTACTGTATGTAGATGATCTGATTTTGACTGGCGATGAGCAGTTGATACTTTCATGCAAGGAGGATCTTGCACGAGAGTTTGAGATGAAGGACTTGGGCATCTTTCATTATTTCCTGGGATTGGAGATTTGGCAGCGCAGCGGAGGACTGTTTGTTTCTCAGGGCAAGTATGCCCGGGAGATTCTGGAGAGGTTCAACATGCAAGGCTGCAAGCCTGTTGACACTCCTCTTCCTGATGGTTGGAGGAAGGAGGATGCTACTTCAGCGGAGGTAGTGGATGCCACTGTCTATCGACAGTTGGTGGGGTCGCTTATGTATCTGGTCAATACACGACCCGATATATGCTATGCAGTTAACCAGCTTTCGCAAGCTATGGTTAAGCCTACCAAGCTCTTTTGGAAGGCAGGCAAGCATGTGTTGCGTTATATCAGAGGCACATCGGGATATGGTCTATGGTACAGACAGGAGGATGGAGCGAAGCTTTCTGGCTTCACTGATGCAGATTGGGCAGGGAGTCCAACGGACCGGAAGAGCACTTCTGGAGGAGTTTTCAGCATTGGGTCGGCAGCAGTTTCCTGGTACAGCAGGAAGCAGAGATCCGTGGCACTCAGTTCAGCAGAGGCCGAGTACATGGCAGCAAGTTTGGCTGCATGCGAGGCTATTTGGATGAGGAAGATCCTCGCAGGTTTGTTCAGGTTGCATTTGGAGCCTACGGTGATCTACTGTGATAACCAGAGCTGCATCAAGCTCTCGGCTAATCCAGTATTTCATGATAGGTCCAAACATATCGACATCAGGTACCATCATATCAGAGATTGTGTTCAACGGAGAATCATGATGCTTTCATATGTTCCCACGGAGGATCAGGATGCCGACATCCTGACGAAGGCACTCACCAGGAGCAAGTTCGAATTCCACAGAGGCAGGATAGGGGTTGCAGATAATCCATATCTTGCTGAGAGGGAGTGTTGAAAATGCGGCAAGATGATGGAGCTTAGTGAAATGAAGTCGCCTTCACTAAGTGGGCCCGCAGGCTATTTTTGGCGCAAAGTCTATTTTTAGACTATGTCTATTTTTAGACATATGGAGCATGGTCCAGGGGTTGCAGTATTTTATTCTTGGAGTATTGGTCATGTTGGTAAAAATAGATGGACCTCTATTTTTGGACCTATAGGTCGAAGTCTATTTTTAGACTGCCTATCCTAAAAATAGGGAAGTCAAATATTATTTACCCTTAATAATATTTGGACTCTAAACAGCAGTTTACTCTCTTGGAGCACTTCAATTCGAGCCTTGGAAGTGGCTCATGCATCTGACAGAGGAATTACACTATTCCCAAGGGTTTGATGGCATCATGCATGGTTGACTTCAGTTAGGACTTCAGTGGCAGAAGTTTGGTGGACTTAATGAGACAGATAGTGGAGTTGTGTTCTGTTTATTTTAGTTGAACTAGTTGAGATTAGTTTAACTAGCTAATCAATTAGTTATGAGTGGAGTGAATTAAATATTATTTAATTCATTAATTAGTAACTCATTATTCAGCTCAAGAACACATCAGTTCACTACAGTGCATGATCAGTTCAGTGGAGACCAGTGAAAGAGGTAGATGAAAGGGTGGAGTTAGCTATCAGTGGCGACATCAGTTGTGCATGAGATTTACACCACACTTGGAGGAATTTCCCATGATGATTGCGTTGTCAAGCCAAGGAGATTCGAACCTTGGATCTCTATATAGACAGGCCTGGATTGCGCAATAGAGGCAAAGGCAATTGGCGATGAGTTTTGAACCAATAACATGTTCAAAACTGAGCTAGTTTGTGTGTAACTTTATGAGATAGTATTGAGTACTTGTGAGGAGTATTGTGCTAAGTTTGTTACATGATTTCTCCATTATAATATACACAACAGCTGTGGGGTTTTCAGCTATAAACTTTCCCCATACATACTGTGTTAATGTGTATGATGATTTGATGTGCTATCGCTTGTTTTATTTCCGCATGTGTGATGATCAGAGTGGAAGAGATTATGTGTTGCATATAAATTCGAATTGTATGTGATCAGGATAGTCTCGGTGGATAATTAATCATTATTCAGAAAATTTCTACAAATTCATCCTTCAATGTCTCCCAGTGGCAGGTGCACTGATGTAGCTCCGCATCCAAATACAATGCGGTGGGAATTGGTCCCAAGGCATGAATAAAAAAATGAATCCACTCTTTGGTAGTTCTTTCGCACCACTTCTCCATCCAAGCAAACAGATAATTGTGCAGGTCTCCTGGCCCAAGGAATGTTTTGATTCATATGTCAGCTGGGGGCTCAAATCACAGGATCATCATATCCCAACATTCCCCCCAATCCTAGAACGTTGCCTTGTGGGTGTCCCACCAGTGCTCCGATGTTCCATGCATGGCTAGATTAAGGGCCCATAGCCTTCGTTTCCTTGATACCTCAGCTTCAAATGCTCGCAAAAATTCCTTAATCTTACCAAAACCATCAAAATAGGGTAGGTTTCTCACCTCTTAGGAAACGCAGCAAAAGTCTTTTGTGACCCGAAGACATCACAATGCAGAGACATCATGTAATCGGTTTTTCCAATTCTCTATCTCCCCATCAGAGTCGGAGAAGCATTCATTGTCATTTTCCCAACAGAGTACTCCATCCGCCATGGGGTTGATCCAATCTTCATCCCACGCTGTCAACTTATAAATGTGATCTACATCTTCTTCATCATGCACCGACTCTGTATATCGCTCGCCTTCTACAGGATCTAATGGTACTATCACCCTTGTACCGTTATTTTCAAATACCATGCTTCTCTTCTTCAGGTTAATGATGCCTCCCATATCGATGGCCCAATCCAAGCCTAGGAGCGTAGGGTAGGGGTCTGCATCTCACACAATCTAAATTACTTCAAAATCAGCTCGGACCTTGACCCTTGTGATATCTACCACAATCTTCGATAGTCTCCCCAATGGTATGATCTTCTGCTGATTGGCCATATGCAGCTGGATAGTGGACCACTCCAAATTAGGTTCTCCCATTCATTGACATGTTTTCTTTGGTAGTACATTCGCATCTGACCCCAGGTCCAAAATAACCTGATCCATTTCATAGTCACCGATCTGTGCTATCAACCGCATCTCCCTTCCGATGTGTTTCTTATATTTGTATAGTTTGTGCACATCCTTGATCTCTGGGGGTAGGTCGATTCGTCCTGTGCATCTATCTATTAATGCCTGAAGATTCTCCACAGCCTTGGGTTGCACAACAGCTTCATACATGCCTACAAGAAGGGTTTGACCTTCTCATGTGCCTTGAGGTTCGCAGGTGCCTGAGAAGTAGATGCCTCCGCCTCAGCAAAGTATTTGCAAGCTGCAAAAAATGTTTCCTTTTCCTTTTTTAGGTCCAAACCTTCTTGTTTGACAACTACTTGTCAGATCAGAGGTTCAGTCACAGCCTTCTCCCCAGGTCCTCTGGTGGCCATTCCACTACATGTTACGACATTCACGCTTGGAGCTTTGTCTCGTAGTTCTGCCTTAACCCTCTACACATTCTGTGTAGGTGTTGGCTGCTTCTCCTGCATCTTTTCTATCAACATTGGACAGTCTTCAATTTTATGGTCCAGCTGTCTGCAGTATCGACAGGACTGCTTTGTAGGGTTCGGACAATCCCTAGCAAAGTGCCCAACTTCTCCACAGTTATAACATATTAGTTGGCCTCGTCCCCTACCTACGCTTCCACCTCACCCCCCTCCCCTACCCTTATCCAGGGAGCCACCTATGCCTGCGAGGGATCTTGATGACGCAGGGTCTGATTGTACTCTATATAAGTTTTCTCGATCGATCATCAAATCATATTTCTGGCAGTTCTTTTCATCATGTCCTATCGACCTGCAGAACCTGCACCATTGCTACTTTACCTCTGGGAAATACGTAGCAAGGCGGGGACAGTGGTTTGTATTGTGCAACCTTGCAACGCGACAATCAACGCACCATAGTGTTGGGCCACTTGATCCTGCAATTTCCCTAGGGTGCAATGGGCTAGGTCCCCCGACCTGCATGTAGTCTTCTAACAGAGGATAGTTATCCTTGGTGTGGCCATTCACCCTACATCGTACGCACCATCTTTCAAGGCTAGCCTCTGTTCCTTGCTCCTTTTGCAGATTCTGGATCTTCATGTGCATCGCCTCTAGCTGTCCTTGGATCTGTTGGATGCCCAGCTGGGTCTCAACTCTAGGCACAGTTTCTAACTTCATGGAAATCTCCAAGGCTTTTTCCTGCAATTCGAAAGTTTGGTGACCCATCAGTACGCGCAAGTGAGGCAGCAACATGGCGATGAACCATTCTATGTGCTATCTATCATCATATTGAAATCCTCCTTCTTTGATCACCTTCTTCAGTCATTGATCGGCCTCCCACACAGAATCAAAAGGCCCTTGCTTGAAATCCTTTAGATCAACCACCATTTTAGAGTAGGACTTAGGCTTCTTGAACTGTTGTTTCAAGGCGTTCTTAATCTTATCAATGGTTGCGTTCGCATGCTGGCCGATGTATCCCATGTACCAGTCCAAGGCTCTTCCTTCAAAGGCAAGGGATAGTTGTGCCCTTTTCACCGCATCACTAGCTACATTCTACGCAGTCCATACCGATCCTGCGACAAACCAGAACTGATTCATGTCTTAATCTCCCGCACCCTTAAAGGTCGGTACTTTCATGTGTGCAGCCATGTCGTCTTCCGGTGGTGGTGGAGATGTAGGTGAATTCTTACCCCTATGCTGGTTTGAAAGAGGTGTGGATGGAGGACTCTGCTCAGCCCTTTCTCTTACCGGACTATAGATAGATCTATCTCCTTGTTGGTTGGTCCGATATTTTTTGCCACTTCATGTCGTACTCCCGTCTAGATCAAAGGTCATTCACTCGGTGTGGCTACAGAGAATACTCTTTTCGCACAGTAATATCTTGACCAGTAATGGTAAGGTTTTTAGAAACTTATCCCGGAAACCCTTAAAAGACCATCGCTCTGCTTCAGAATAGGATATGAATTGATCAATGGCCAACTCTGTCACAAACCCTCCTAGCACATTGTCCACCCAGTGATCCACCGTGCAAGTGATGGTATTATCTATCTTCTCTAACTGTTGGATCAATGCTGGGGTCCACTGTGTGACCCGCTCATATTTCCAACACTTCTAAAATTCGACCAACCTTGCGAGCCACTCCTGGAGCTCGATCGCAATTGTTACAAAGAATATCACGTATATGTCCGTGAAAATATACTTATTCTTCCACTCTTCGGTGGTCAACTTCTTACTGCGGTTTTATTTTACTACGAATTCCTAAACTTGTTGTTCAAACCATTCATCAATTTCTTTTCTTTCAGGTTTCCAATACGGCCTTGGCATTACCCGATCCCTCCTCAAAATGCCCCTAGTCCCAGCAATGGAACCATTTGTTGGCTCGAAGGGTCTTGACCTAGGTTTGGAGGTTAAGGTTTGCCAACAACCCCTATACTACTGGCCCTTTCGGCAGTGACTTGCTTTCGTAGGCCAAAGTCTCACCCGAAGCAGTATGGGAGGGTGTTGGAACCAGGTTTCAGCACCATAAGAGAGAGTAGGTAAGTCAATATCGCAGCCCCAAAGGTTCGTACCAGACAGATCTATTCACAAAAGGGTTCACAGCCGAAGCAACACAACGTGCAACTTATCTCAAACAAGTCGTTATCAAATACATATCTATTCAAGGGCTTCGCATCCACGTGCGTCTTGCCAATTATCAGAACAGAGAAACAAATTCGCAGCTAATCATAATTATAGATCATAAATATAGAAATTTCGCAGCTTAAGAAAATAACAAAGTCACTTTTCGTAGCTTAAATCAGTAACACAGAAGCATATATAGCATAATAAGATATCACAGATTCACATCAACAGTAATTTCTAACAGATTCAGGTCTTCCAACAATACTTCCGCATTCATTAGTCTTTTAGAACTACTTACAATACCCCAAAACTAGCCCGCGCACACAACCTAGCAAGGTCCGCACACAGCAGGACTAAGGATCTCTGCCACACAGTAGCAGGAGTCCTACCCAAACCAACCCTAGACAAATCTAATAGTTTGCACGTAGCATCAATTCCAATTCATTCTCTACCTATCGACTCAAAAAGGCTCAACTATTTATACTATTTTAGCATACTACCCTTAACCCACTTACAATGCATTAGGGGCTTTGACCCACCCCCAAAACCCCTGCGTTAGACTAAATGTAATAAAAAATATACAAAATGGACCAGATTCATAGATTTGTAGGAGACCCTGTTCCAACATTGATACTGACAATGTGTGACCTAGAAAATGGACTTCGTTGAAGTGTGTGTTGTATATGACTCATAACCATGAAAAACGAAGATCTGAGGATAGAGATGCCCTGTCATTCTTGTGACCAATTGTGATACTAACAGTGTGCGGCCTAGCAATTGGACTTTGATGACAAGGATTTTGTGCAGTTGACCGATAACCGTGATGTTGACTATTGATGAAGTAGCAAGTGCCTACATAGCCTGGGGTGGAAGGGCACATCTCCAAAGAACCCATTGTAGCACAATTTGACTCAGCTAAAAGTCAAGAGAGGTTCTTGCAATTCAAGGTTGCTGAGGAACAATTATTAAAATTTAAGAAGAACTGGAACATGTTCAAGAAGATAACCACAATCTCAACACATGTTGCTCAACAATTCTCCTCGTCTCATGTCTTGGATGTGTTTCATGGCTCAATGTGTCAGCAAATTAAAAGGTACAAGCATGAAAGTTCAACTCTTCATGGAGGTGGAAAAAGTCTGAGCATATCAACAAAAGGGAGCCCAACTCTATGAGATTATAATTGAGGAGAAGGACAAGAAGGAGAAACATCTCGAGCTATTATTTGAATTGACTGAACTTAGAAAGCCTTCTGCAATTTGGCAGATGGAAACAACTGACATAGCATCTCTGAATGGTACACTAGCTACAAGTGTCATGGATGATGAGGTTAGTGTGCTTAAAAAATATAATGTCAGATATTTCAGATAAGATTGAAGATCTAAAGTCGATGATGCTAGCTCCACCGTTGTCTGAAGTTTTTCAATTTCTTTATAATTACAAGAGCCTTTCTCAAGATAAAAATGTTGTATGGATGTGAATTCCTCTTATGAAGTGGCAATAATGGCAAGAAATGGTTTTGATCGGTCAAATCTACTAGCAATTAATTCCAATGGTAACATAACACATCTTGGTGTGGTTGGGAGAGATCTAAAATGCCCAGCATCAAGATTTTACTCGAGAGTGGAAAATTACTTGCACAAAAAACGTAGACCTTCCCAGGTCATGATTTTCGATTTCAAATTGCAGGCAAACAAAGGACAATTTCAGAAAACCGCGACATGGGTTTTTTGCAGAGTGACCCCAATTGACTTCAACACAAGAATTGTCTAAAAATCCAAATCCATTTAAGATATTTCAGCAATTCTTCAAATTTCTATTTTTCCATAAACGTCTTTTAAAACTGGGTTTGACTCATTCTACTAGAATTCAATTTGTGTTTGACAGTTTTTTCCACTGAAGATATTGTGGATCCATAACATGAATTTCAAATTACTAGTGCCCAATGAATTTGGAGGTCAAGAGAGATGCACTTTTGGTTATTGTTTTATTATTGCTGCTTCAAGTTATAATACTATGACCACTATATCCCACACAACCAGTGTCGGCACTCATATAATAACAAGGGATGTAAGTTTCATGCTATGTTTTCAAGATTTCATATGAACATTTAGCTACAAGAGAATTTGTTTGACAGAATATGAAGTTAATATTGCATCCTATAGTGAAGTAGATGTCAAACCGTATGTCTGGAAGTGCTTTGTGAAGATTCACAATGTAAAATATAATGTCATACATCTCATTGTATTTCTACAACAGGCTTTGGAGCATTTATTGTTTCTGTTGCTAACGAGGTATGTCCATAAGTGAGGAATAAATAAAATTTCTTGTTGCTACTCAACAAATCTACGGTGCATAATGTGGTTCCTTCACGTCAATTAAATTATGGTATCACAAGCTACCCGAGGTTTATGAAAATGAGTGGTCCCGCAAAGCGGTTTCTCATAATTTCCATCAAACAGATCGACGGACCAAATTTATTACGGCATCACCCTTCACTACTTCAAGAAACTACCAAAGTGCCTCCGGGGAATGGTATTTGGTTTGCGAAATTACAAGCGGTTTTATAAACCAATTCAAGATTTAGTCAAAGGCCACGTTGATTCAATTTTCCAACTTGCCTCCATATAGTATGCATGAGGGAAACTCAGGGTCTCCATTTTCTTTATTTTTCCAAATTTGATTTACATCTATATTTCCATTTTGGAGGGCTGAAAATCCAAATCATGTTATCAGAAATTACATATGTGTTGGCGGAATTACTTTGGTAAAAGTAGAAAATAAGTATAATATATATAATACTTATATATATAATATTTAAATTCAATTAAAAATTCTGGAAAAGAATAAATTGTATTAAATTGTTGGAAGCATTGGAAGCAGTTTATTAATGGTTTTAGAAATCAGTTTCCAAAACTAATTCGACAGTGAAGAGGATAAAAATAGGAAAAATGAAGAAGAAGGTTCCGAGTTTTGGACCTTCAAACTGCAAATTTTGTACTGAATTTTCAAAGGATTAATGAATGAAGATCAAGTTTCTAGCACTTGTTGATATTAATATGTTTTTCTAGTTTACATTCTGTAATTTATGTCTGTGAATAAAATGAAGTAATGAAGTTGTAGGTCTCTTTTACATATGTGAATTAGAGTTAAAATACTTAATAGGAGCTCCTTCATTTTAACTATTCCTCGTCTTAAAATTCTTCTGAAGTTTCAAGTGATAAATTATGTTTAACAACGTATCAGTTTGGGCTTCCTTTCTTCAGGTTCTTCTTATCATTTCATTTAATATTAGCGAAAATTGGCATTGTGAGGCATTCATTGCATTTGATTATTGAGGGTTTAATAAAAGACCTCTGAGGGTGATTAAGCAAATAACTTTTCATTAAATATTTCCGTGATATATATATATATATATGTCTCGAGCACTGATTCCTTACCGCAACCAAGGGATTGTTTCTTGAGGTACAACAGAACCCAAACTGGATGCTTCTATGTTGAAACTGATGAATGTGAAGCAGGTGCCTACTAAAGTGGGGTGGGAGGGCACGTCTCCAAAGGGAATCCTCTCTGAATACTGCTCCAAATATAAAAATTTAAAATGGGCATTACTTGGTCAATATAAATCAAAATTGCTATTATAACCTATTTTTGGAAATAGAATGACCATTCTGCATCTTCTAGTGTAATTTAAATCCCTATCTAGACACTTTGGTAACTTAGATTCACGCTGCAATTGTCCTGTCATCACAAAAATTCTGAAAAATAAATAGATAAATAAATAAATAAATAAATAATAATAATAATAATAATAATTAAAAAATTGTTGTTTTTAAATCAACGATATCTCCCTCATCCAAACTTCGATTCAACCAATTTTTTTTTTTTTAAATTGGGTGATTTTTCAAGATGAGCTCATATTTGCAATCATTTTTTTTGAAATTATGCAAAAAATTGAAAAAATAAATGATAGGAGATCTGTCATCCACGAAGTCGTCAGAAAAAATTCTCCAACACATATGATTTTAAATCAGCGATATCTCTCTCATCCGGACTCCTATTAAGACGATGTTTTTTTTTTTTTAATTTAGGTATTTTTTCGCAAGAAATCCCGATCAGTTATTTTTTTTCATAAATTTTGAACCAAATGTTTTAGATCTGATCTGCAAACTCGCTGCCCAAAAAAATTGTTGCAAAAAAATGAAAGAAAATAAAAATTCTTCTGCTTGGCCCAAGAAAGTGCTTCGTGGAGGTCATGGCACTCGCATGAATTTTGCTACAACACTTTGAAACCGAAATGCTTCAAACCCTCATTCCCATGGAGTCATAACATGAATCTGAAACCACTCATGTAGATCTTGGGGGGAGGCTCCCAAGATCTAAAAAATTGAAATGGATCTTGGGGGGCGGGGGAGGCCCCCAAGATCTGCAAAATTAGAATGCTAGGAAAAAAAAGAGAGAACACACTGTAAATAAAACCATAAAGAAATTTTTTATTAAAACAGAGAATAATTGTAAAAGCTACATTGTGGTGGACAACCTGTCCTTTTAGAAAATGTGACTTGTTACTTATAGTCTTTTCTAGTTACAATACCACAAGTAAATTCCATGGGTGGGTAAATACCATGGTTGAATGAATACCATGGGTAGAAGTAACTTACAATACCATGGGTGGATAAATTCCATGGGTGATGAATACCATGGGTGGATGCCACTTACAATACCATGGGTAAATTCCATGTGTGGATAAATGCCATGGGTGGATACATACCATGGGTGAATAAATACCATGGATAGGTCACTTACAATACCATGGGCCAATAAATATCATGGGTGTAGGCCACTTTCCATTCAGATCATTTACATTATGAAGTGAGTTTTGATTTTTTTAGAATAAGTTGGAGAAGGTATTTTCTTATGTAAATTTTAGTTTTTAGTTTTCCTTATTTTGTGGAGAAGGGGAAGCGATTCACACTTTGTGACTCTTGGTTGTCATAGTTGTTGGAGTGAGGTCCCTTGAGGCACAAGTTCTGAAGACATTTTTGTATGATTTTGTATGTGCGCGTTGTGAAAATGGAGTCAAGGGGCTTTGGGATGGGTCAAAGTCCCCAATTTTGATGTAAATGGGCTTAAATGTAAACTTGGGGCCTCAAACCATGGTTTGAGACCATAGTATCTGCGCGCTAGGTGTGTATAAATAGATAGAATTTGTCTAAGCTAAGTAGTGATATATGTGTTATGAATTATAGATGTCCTGATAAGTTTATATATTTGTAAGGGTTGTTGGGTTGGATTGAAAGGCTCCTACTGGCTATGTGCATGGAGACCTAGTCCTGGTTGTGTGCGGACTTCGCTGGTTGCGTGAAGGGTTTGTAAGGGTTTTTGAAAGGAACATTTGATGTATTGATTGACAGATATGAAAGATAATAGAAGGGCATTTTTGGCGAAGTTTACAGTGATATGCATCTGATTTGTTTACTGTTTATGCTCTGATAAGATCACATTATTTGTTTAATGCACAAGGATATCTGACATTATTATGATTTTCCATTGATGATTAGTAGATATGTTTAAGTATTCTCTTTGGTTAAAATCTAGATCTGGGTCTGTTTTGTTATCTGCGAAAGTGAACAGTATTCATGTGTTATCATGTTAATGATTGCGCATTCTTTGTGATTTTTTTGTATATTGTTGCACACATCTATTTAAGTTCACATTGGGTTTTGCAGAGGACCACTTCATTAATTTCTCCTTCAAGGTGTGGAAACATGGTTCCAGCATCCCCCCATATTGCTTCGGGTGAGACTTTGGTCAACGCAATCAGATCACTACTGAAAGGGCCAGTAGTTGGAGGGTTTGTTGGTTTATCCATAAACTTCGAACCTGGGTCAGGACCCCTCAAGCCAATAGATAGTTCCATTGTCAGGACTGCGATCATCATTTTGAGGGAGATTTTATGTTGTGGCATTCGTCTTGAAACGAATTACAAGATTGGTTGGATAGAAAGATCATTGAATTTGCGGTACAATTGAATAGAAGCACTAACTCGCCTGACGAACAGTGGGTACATAAATATATTTATACAGAAGTGCATGAATTTTTCTTTTGTTCCTTTGTGCATGAACTACAGGAGTGGTTGTTGCGCTTAGCTGAATTCCATCATTGCATAAAAGATGACGTGGTCACCGAATGGACTCCTGAATTGATCCAGCAAGTAGAGAAGTTTCATAATAATATCACTCATGCAATAGATCATTGGATCGATTGCCTCTTGGGAGGATTTGTGACTGAATTTTCCATTGAACAATTTGTGTCATATTCTGAAGCGGAAAGAAGGTATTTCAAAGGCCCTAGAGGTAAGTTCTTACGCTCATTGAAATTATTGCTGAAAATTCTATTGAGCTTGTCTATGCGAACATACTGCTTAAATGCATCAAATAGGTTCAGTTACACATAGTGGAAGAAATTACCACGAATATTCTAAGAAAATCATTTATAGACCTCTAAAGGCTAGATCTGATAGTGAACCTGAACCAAAAACTGCTAGCTTAAGTGACTCTGAAGAAAAAATCTCATCTCATCAGAAACCATTGAATATCTTTCCCACTCCATCCACTCCACTTCTGAACTCACATCACGGATCACCTACCCCACCGCGCAATCCATCTCCACCTCCACCGCCACCTTGTAGAAATTTATAAACACAATAATTTATTTCTGGATTCTCGTGATCTAACAAATTTATCTTATGTTAAATACAGAATCCTTCCACTTAATTCTTTGCGGAAATTAAATCGCCAATTGAAAAACACATATGAAGCAAATCAATCGCACATAACAAGATGTTTTACTGGGAAAGCTTAAAGCTAAAAACCCCAACTATCATATATTATGTATATAAATGGAACATGTAACAATATCATACAAATCTCAGCTCATAGAGCTCTCAGTACAATATACAATCGTCACACATTGTCATGTAGAAATTTGCATATCTATGCACTAATTTCTTGCCTTCTGACAGCCTGCCTCCACTGCGCAATCCCTGCTGAAGAAGATCCCTGAATGAATTCGACCTTGCCTTGCCTTGACTGCGCAATCCTCATAAGCATCCCCAATGTGTGTGTAGATGCATTAAATGCATCACTATAGTCACAACTGATAGTCCATCTCACTCTTTCGCCTATCTCTCCACTGGGTCTGCACTGGATCTAACATGCAAGTAGTTAACTATTGTATTTGTTTAGTTGCAAGTAAGACACTACTTGTGAATTAATTAAATAATTAATTCACTCATCTATCACTAGTGTATGTTCAGTTACAACAAGCACAACTGAGTTTAACTCACTGGACTGAGTTAAACTAAATAACAACTCACATAACTACTCTTCCAACTCTGTTACAACTTGCCACTTTCAGTTATAACGAATTTCTCCATGCATGAGTCACCAACCACCCTAGGAATTGTGTAATTCCTTCAGCCCACTGATGTGCCACATATGTTCACTGAAATAAAGTGCTCCAAGAAAATCAGTTACTATTTATTATCTGATTATTATTAAGGGCTAATAATAAATAATAATCGACATGCATTCTATTTTTAGATTTGTGATCTATAAATAGACTTCGCCCATCTTCTAAAAATAGAAACTCATATAAATCTAGAATTTTCTCAACCATCTAGAATCAACCTCTTGCTAATTTTAGAATATGCTCATCATTATAAAAATATGCATACACCTAAAAATAGCCTATGTGGGCCCCACCTAGTGTAGGTGTTGATTTTTCACTAGGATCAAGGATGATGTTTCTGGATGCCACTTTCACTGTTTCTTGTTGCAATCTTCAACACTCCCTCTCACCAAGAAAGGATTGTCTTTGCAAGAGACATGCAACTCCATGCATTCGCCCTGCAATACTTGTATGCAACACTTCTAAAACTGAATAGTCTCCAAACAACTGAATCAGTATAATGCATCTATCATCAAAGTCTTCTAACTTCTGCTGGTACCAAATGCACATCTCTTCTGGATCCACTGCGTTGTTGACATCTGCACCCATGCACTTTGCACTTGCTATCAACTCTGATCTACGCTCCAATATCCAACACTGTCACTTTGATCTAACTACATCAATCCAACTAATCATGCTACTTCTTCTCTTTGGGCGCCTTGTAGCCAGGTTCAATTCATGAGATCCACACCATCTCAATGAATCTTGCCCAGAAACTTCTTCTTGGGATTATCCATGCATGTCACCCTACCTATCACCTGGTGGTATAGCTACATGCACTCCCTCTACCCATTTGGCTCAAAATTTCTTTGCATGAGTGGTTTCTCACACTCCATGATCCTCATCTTGTGGCTACTCCACATCCTGAGGTTCACTCTTACCTGCATGCAAATCCTGCTCCCTCTTAAGCTTCAATTGCATGTCTTCCTCGCACTTCCCAACAGTAGGAAGCTCCATATAAATCCCATCTACTTCAAGTCTGTAGAGATTATTAACTCAAATCCAAACCTTCTTGGATTTCCTTGTTGCTTTGTGTCACAAGAAAACTTTTCCTTCACTAAAGACAACATCATAGCCTCTATCCTCTAACATTGCGACTGAGATTAAATTCTTCTTTAAACCTGGAACATGCACAGCATATTTTAAATTAAAGAGTTTACCTGACGCCCTCTAAAAGGTAATGGTACCAATGTCGTTCGCATTGTATCGTCCATCGTCGCCCAACTCAACATGCATCTGGAGATCTTTCTCCACCAAGTCACTGAACAATTTCTCATCTCCCATCATGTGAAAGGAAGCACCACTATAAAAGTATCACCCCGATCCCAATGCACTAGACACCATTCATGCGATCAATGAGAAGTCAAGCTCAAACTGTGAGGCAAGGGCCTCACCAGCTGCAGCTCCAATATCCATCTTATTCTTCTTCTTATGTGGACAATTTGTGGCAATATGTCCAAACTCATGACAATGAAAACACTTCACTTTGGACATGTTGTGCTCCTTGCCATCTTCACTAGCCTCAGATTTTGAATGGAATTTCTTCCCCTTATTCTTCTTTTCCTTGGCAGCTAAAGCACAATCATCTTCATCATCATGCTTTGATGAAGAGCCATCCCTGGTGGTCCGCCTTATCTCCTCCTGCGCTAGATCCGACCACAATCACTCCCAATCCGGTAATTTCTCCTGTCCATTGATAGAGTCTTGATAATTGTGCCAACTCTTTGGAAGCCCAAGGAGAGCCAAGCTCACCAAGTAATCATCCGCAACACTGACTCCTACACTCCCAAGCTCATCCCTGCATTGGACAATCATTTTCAAGTATACTGGAATAGTGTCGTTCTTCTTCATCTTGCTTTTTCTGAGTTTAACCTTCAACGCCAATTTCCTATGGTCGTTGCTGCTTTGGAAAAGATCTGTCAAAACCTTCCACATTACAAATGGAGTGGCTTTCCCATGAAGGCTTGAGAAAATATGGTCTCTCACACCTTCCAACAGAATCCTCCTCGCCCTTGCTACTTTTGCTTTCCATGCGTCAAGTACTGGAGCATCTGCCAAAGTGGGCTTAGGAACATCGCTATCGATGAATTCCTTCAAGCCATTGTCTTCAAGCACTCCCTCCATCCCGTCCTTCCAGGCTATGTAGTTCAAGTTTCCCTTAAGTGCATACTCCAACCACAACCCATTGAATTCCATTTCAAAGTATAATCAACTATCGCACCAAGAAATTCTTGCAGCAATTTTGAATTGTTCCACCAGCACAAAACTCAACACCGCTTCAATATTGCAATCTCTAGTGATCAACACTGCTCCGATACCATGTAGAAATTTATAAACACAATAATGTATTTCTAGATTCTCTTGATATAACAAATTAATCTTATGTTAAATATAGAATCCTTCCACTTAATTCTTTGCAGAAATTAAATCTCCAATTGCAAAACACATATGAAGCAAATCAATCGCACATAACAAGATGTTTTACCGGGAAAGCTTAAAGCTAAAAACCCCAACTATCATATATTATGTATATCAATGGAACAGGTAACAATCTCATACAAATCTCAGCTCATAGAGCTCTCAGTACAATATACAATCGTCACACAATGTCATGCAGAAATTTGCATATCTATGCACCAATTTCTTGCCTCCTGACAGCCTGCCTCCATTACGCAATCCCTACTGAAGAAGATCCCTGAATGAATTCGAAATTTCCTTACCTTGACTACTCAATCCTCATAAGCATCTCCAATGTGTGTGTATATGCATTGAATGCATCACTATAGTCACAACTGATAGTCCATCTCACCCTTTCATCTATCTCTCCACTGGGTCTCTACTGGATCTGACATGCAAGTAGTTAACTGTTGTATTTGTTCAGTTGCAAGTAAGACACTACTTTTGAATTAATTAAATAATTAATTCACTCATCTATCACTAGTGTATGTTCAATTACAACTGGCACAACTGATTTTAACTCACTGAATAGAGTTAAACTAAATAACAACTCACATAACTACTCTTCCAACTCTGTTACAACTTGCCATTGTTAGTTATAACAAAGTCCTCCATGCATGAGTCACCAACCACCCTAGGA
This sequence comes from Pinus albicaulis, assembly GCA_034641835.2. Lineage (NCBI taxonomy): Eukaryota > Viridiplantae > Streptophyta > Pinopsida > Pinales > Pinaceae > Pinus > Pinus albicaulis. The sequence continues at coordinate 163,633,693 of CM076576.1, forward strand.
ATTGCGTAATTCCTTCATCCCACTGATGTTCCACATATTTTCACCAAAATAAAATGCTCCAAGAGAATAAGTTACTATTTATTGTCTGATTATTATTAAGGGCTAATAATAATCGACATGCATTCTATTTTTAGATTTGCTTTCTATAAATAGACTTCGCCCATATTCTAAAAATAGAAACTCATATAAATATAGAATTTTCCTAACCATCTATAATCAACCTCCTACTAATTTTAGAATATGCTCACCATTCTAAAAATATACATACACCTAAAAATGGCCTGTGTGGTCCCCACCTAGTGTAGGTGCTGATTTTTCACTAGGATCAAGGATGATGTTTTCGGATGCCACTTTCACTGTTTATTGTTGAAATATTCAACACACCTACCCCTAAAGTAGATATGGCTGCATCCATGAAGTTACCTATTTTCAGAGGCATTGGAATTGAGGACACTGATCACTTTTGGTTTGTAACTGAGGTCGTATGGCAAGCTCAACGAGTTAACAATATTGATTTTAGAAAAGCGTAGTTGGCTACTGCATTTCAAGATCATGCATTAGACTGGTAAATTAGGTAGGTGAAAGTAAACCCTAATGTTATCTTGGAAGAAATCAAATCAGCCCTAAAATAGAATTTTAAGAAACCTAAGTCATACGTGCAGCTAGTGGCAGAAATGAAGTATATTCATCAAGAGCCTATTGAATCTATATGGGAGGTCGATCGAAGGCTAAGGCACACCATCAGAGATGGTGGATTTGTTATTAATGATACTCAGCATAAATATTGGCTCATTGCTATGTTGCTCCCACATCTATACTAGCCATTAAGTCAGCCAAACATTGCCACACAAGTTGAGGTTCTAGAAGTAGTAATGAAGCTGGAGGCTACCCCAACACCTATTGTGTGGGGAACTCAATAGATTCAGAATCAGCTAGAAGCCATGCATCTAGAAATTCAAATTACGTGTAAATACAAAGGCAAGGAGGTTTGCGCAGAGGTGTGGTGTATAAAATGCAAATCTTCTAGGCACCATAAAGACCAGTGCCATGTCTTCAATGATTATCTGAATGTTGTAGGTCCTAGTCCTTTGAATAATCTTGTATGGTGTACTATCTGTCAAACTTTTGGACTACATGACATGGATTCTTTCCCAAGGATCAGAAAATATCAACCTGACTTCAAGCAATTATTTTTCAATTTATGTTCAGCATTAGGGAATGATGAGAAGAATTGTCATACCTATGATATGATGTTGGATAAAGCATAGATATACTGAATGTCGGTTGATCCAACATCACCAGCATCCCCTTCTAGGCGAGGAGGATTCCAAGGCAGAGGAAGAGGCCGAGGAGGTGGATCAGCTGTTCAGGGAAGAGGACAAGTTATTTTCTATAACTGTGGTGATGTTGGCCATTATGCGCGCAACTGTAAAAATCCAGTGTGATAGTCCTGTAGGTGCTATAGAAAATTTGATCATGCTATTAAAGATTGTCCTGTCTTGATTTCTAAAATGCAATAAAACAAGACCCCAACACAAAATATTCAAATGGTTCGCGAAGAGACTCGTGAAGAATATCCCTGTGTGAATGTAGTTACCAGGAGTGGCCTAGCTACCAATGAATATAAAGGAAAGCAACCCACCACTGATGTATGGATCTGGAAAACACCTGAAAATACAGAAAGCTTTAATCTTCAGTGCAAAAAAGAGACCTTTATTGAAGCATGGAAAGAATTTGCAGAACGGGGTACATCAACATCTGGTAGAAAACTGAAGGAAGTAGGAGGAAATGAGGAGATCAAACCATTTCTACAACCATGCATAAATTTGTTGTGCAACAAGAAGGCTATTGAAAATTTTCAAACATTGAGAGATAATTGCGCAGAGAAAGAACAACCCATGATAGAGCAGCGAGAAATCAACAATATATACAAGAAAAAGAAGAGAACGGGTAGATATATGTGTATGACTGCGCATATTGGTGCTTATGAAATCGACCATGTTATTTTAGATTTGGGATCAGATGCTAATGTTATACCTTAAAAAACATGGCAACGCATGGGAGAGACAAAGCTAGAATGGTCTATTATCCAACTGCGCATGACTAATCAACATAATATCATTCCTTTGGGGAGGTTCTCACAAGTTGTGGTCAATATAGAGGGTGTTAAGGTGATGGCAGAATTTGAAGTCATACAAATTGTAGATGATACTGATCCCTATCCCGCGCTGCTAGGATTGGATTGGGCCATTGACATGGATGTTGTTATCAATCTAAAGAGAAGGAGAATGGAATTTGAGAGAAATGGATTCAAGGTAATCATTCCTATGGATCCTACAGAATGCCAAAGGTATACTGAACCTATACGCGTTGAGGACGAGATAGATCAAGTCTATAAGCTAACTTTGTGTCAGGAAGACTGGATTAATCCAACAACGAATGGGAATATTAAATGGGAGAAGGATAGCCCTTGTTTTTCAGACTCTGATGAAGAACTAGAGAATTGGAAAAACCGAATGCATGAGGTATCTGTGTTGCGATGTAATAGTGTGACCTGAGCTCTACGATGTATAACATCTGAGGTATGTGATTTACCGCACTATGATGGCTTGATTGATGTAAACATTTTTATAGGAGAGATGGAAAGGATTGTGCCTTAGGGATATAGATTCCATGTTTTGGATCTTGGCTTGCACACAACTCTAGCAAGATGGTGGGAAACAGATAAGGATAATATGGGAAACTGGTAGGAATGTGCATGCGTGATGAGGTTGCGGTTTGAATGTCCAGTAATGAAAATGGAGAATGTATACTCTGGCAAAGAAGATCCACGCAAACATTTGGAAAGATGGAATCAAGTATGAGGTGTAGAACCAAAACCTAAATGGGTCCATATGTTTATTCACACATTGGGAAATGTGCCTATTGACTAGTATTTGGAGACAGAGCTACGTAGAGGCACTAGTGAGTGGTTTGTGCTGATATAAATCTTTATTCTTACATTTAACTTTGAAAGTGGGTTTGATACGGTTGGTAAAGCTTTGCATAATATTCAAGAAGTAATCTTTGATATCACCAAGCATGTGCTTGAGTGTGCGCCACTAGTTTGGGACACATATATGAAAGCCATTGTGCATTGCAGAAACCTAGTAGTAGAAGAAAATTATGAGGATCTAAGGAATATCATGATTCCTTAATCTGAAGGGAAGTGCGTAGTGGCTGGGCCCTCAATCACCTTGTTGGATGTGGCCAAGCCCTTAAAACTCAGACAGGTGAATATTGGAATTGAATAAAAACCTAAGTTAGTAAATATTAGAGACTATTGGGATGATGATACAGTAGGAAAGGTGGTTGAGTTGCTGACAGAATATCAGGATATGTTCTCTACAAATTTCTCAGAGTTAAAAGGAATCATAGGAAAACTTGGAGTGATGAAAATCACATTGAATCCTGATGCATGCCCAGTAAAACAACATCCATACAGGTTGAACCCCAGATATAAGAAAAAATTGAAGGAAGAGTCGAACAAAATGGTGGCATCAGGCATCATTGAGCCTGTGGAAGAATATGACTGGGTAAGTCCGATGGTCGTGCAAGATAGGAAGACCAAGGGAGAAATCAGAATCTGTGTTGATTTGCGCAAACTAAATGATGCTTATGTGCATGATCCATTCCTAACTCCATTCTCAAATGAAATTTTGGACAATGTTAGAGGTCAAGAAGCATATTCTTTTACAAATGGGTTTTCAGGATATCATCAGATCAGAATTGCGCCAGAATATAGGAGTATGACCACTTTTGCTACTGAATGGGGATCCTTCCAATATACAGTTATTCCCTTTGGATTGAATAATGCTCCTACCTTTTTTCACGCGTAGTGGTTGTTGCTTTCAAGGAATTTATACACAAGTTTTTGGAAGTATATTTTTATGATTGGACTATCTTTGGATTGTTAAAGAAGCATGTGTCAAATCTGCATTTAATGCTAGATACTTGTAGGAAGTATCAGATATCCTTGAATTTGAAAAAATTTATTTTATGTGTACCATTTGGAATACTGCTGGGACACATTGTCTGTCGGCAAGGATTGATGGTGGATCCTGCCAAGATTGTTTTCATAGTAAATTTGGAAGTACCTGAGAATATTAAGCAGTTATGCTCAATATTGGGGCATACTAGGTACTATAGAAATTTTATTAAGGGATATGCGTTGATAACTGCACCCATGGAAAAGTTTCTCAAGAAGGATGCAACATTCTGCTGGGATGAGGACTGTCAAAAGAGTTTTGAGTTTCTAAAGGAAAAGATGGTCACTGCACCCATCCTGGTCTTCTTGAATTGGTCCAAGGCATTTCATGTACATGTGAATTCTTCTTGTATTGCGCTTAGATATGTTTTAGCACAACCAAGAGAAGGAGAAATTGATCATCCCATCGCTTATGCAAGCCGAAAATTTTCAAGCGCATAGAAGAATTACTCGACCACATAAAGGGAGGGGCTCACAATGGTATATGCACTGTAGATTTTCCGTCACTATATTTTAGGAAGTCACTTTAAAACGTTCACTGATCATTCTGATTTGAATTAGCTGGTAAACAAGCCTATGTTGGGGGCCTATGTTGGAGGGGTGTTCTGTTAGTGGTTGTCCTTAGCTCTAGATTATATGCGCAATAAGGTACGATGCACGCATGGTATCTGCGCGAGGAGGTTGACTGGCGCGTAAAGGTGTCAAAAACTAGACGTTGGAACAACAAACCTGTTTAAGATAGATTTATTACCGTTTTTAGGAGTGCCCGGGATGCATTTAATGAAGGGATTTTTCTGGATTTGGGACCATTTTGTCAATAATGGATCCTCATTAATGCACAAGGAGTCGTTGAAGATGCACCACAAGTATAAATATAACCTATGGGGTCGCAATAGTTCCCTTTGCATTCTGAGTGATTTTTATGCTTTGAGCTCAGTGTTTGTCATTGCATTTGTTGCGTTTATGTCTGGTTTGGATCCAGGGTTTGAGGACACACTGCGCTGAGTAGGGCTAGGGTACGTAATTCAGGACGAGATGATAGCCATGAGACCGAGTGATGACCCTGTTAAGATGAAAGTGCCTATTGTGGAAACACCTGCGCCATCCAAAAAAGGAAGGGGAAATCCTTTGGAACGTGCAAATATCCCCCAGAAAAGACCCCACGATCGCGCCATTCAGCAAGAGAAAAAATGAAAAGGCCCATGGAAAAATTTCCTGAGACTATTGAGGAAGAAGATGAGAAGGTAGTTGAATTAGCCCCATTTGCGTGGCTGCCAAGATACATTGCGTCATGCAAACCCACTGTAAAGGCACCTAAGGACTTGGATAATGTGCATGCAAGTATACAAGTGCCCTTGATCCCGGATAATGTCCCAATGGAAGGGGATATCGCAGATGTCAAGAAGTTCCCTGATATCGCACCAGAATTATACTTATATTAGGTTGCCTATGAGGGAGGCCTTGTGCGCCTTGAGGCAAAGAGGGGGGTGTTAGGTCTGCACAAGGCAGGCATGCTCAATTTTTTGCAGATCCTTCATTTTGGGCACAACCCCATCAATGATATATGCGTTAGACAGTTGTTGGCCTTGGTCCATGATGATGCGCTCTAGTTGGGAAAGCCCATCCCTATCAATGCAAAATTGATCCACAAAATAACAGGTCTTCCTGCTAAGGGGGGCGACCCTATTGCGGAATTTGGTGGTAAAGCGCAGGAAAAGGAGGTTGTAGACCAAATCAAGAAGAAGTATAACGACACGCACAAAACTCGGGGGTTCATTGTAGAGTAAATCTATGACCCTGTTGTATGTTTTCGTATGCTCATCTTGGCCCACAATATTATGTGTAAGTACAGGCCCAAGGAGGTGCCTATGCATGTGATTGTGCTTGCCAAAAAATGTGAAAAGGGCATAATTTAAAACTGGTAGGGGTATATATGTAAGAATTCTTGGAGAATGTGTGCGAGGCGTAGGAGGAAGGCAAGCCCTTCCAATACGCTTGGTTCTTGTGACTAATTGTGCTAATTGGATGGATAACCACTGAAGATATGCAGTTCCCTAAAATTAAAGAGAAAATGTGCAAAGTTGCACGCTATGAAAATCTATGGAACTTGTCAGACCCAGTGCGTGCGAAGGATAACAAAATATTTTGGGTTTTGTATGATGCCACCCTGAACCACACAGTGCAGTCGAAGCCTCGACTATCACCCACCTTACATGACTAATATAAGATCATCACGGATTTCAAATCCATGTTTCACAACATCCATATCTGTGCAAAGCGCGTTGTAGAGGGAGTCTGGTACGAGCTGCCCTATTTGGTGACCGAGGATGATCTAGTAAGAGTGATAGCATAATGTTCGTCGCCTTGGTTGACACCACCGACCCCGATGAAGAAGCACACTCTAACAAGAAAATATATAGAGAAAGCTACTGAAAATCCTACAAAGACAATGACAACAATGGTTATAGATAAACCTATAGAGAAGGACCCAACCCCTACCACAACTAGAGAAACTGCTGACACCACAACAATGCCTGAGAAAAATGGCTATGCGCCTAAAGAAACTGGAGAAGTTGAAACCTCCAAAGGCACTAAGTGTGGCTCTTAGGCTGACAGAGGATGACCTTAATGAAATCACTAACACTGTCCCGTCTGCAACTGAGGATCGTTGGCAAGATATGGAAGTCCAGTACAAATCTGTGCTGGAAATTGTACAAGTCAGGTTGTATGAGTTAAAATTTCAAGGGAGCCAAATTCAAGAGAGTGTGATTCAAGAGAGCCAGACCAGTGCACACATTACAAGTGTGCAATCGTTGGACGTTGCTCCACCAACATCAGGGGATGTGTGATTTTTCCACATCCCCCTACTTGCAATTCAGATGGACGCTAACCAGCGTGTCCAGTTCACTGGTACAGGAGATGTGCATGGTAATATTTTGGTGTTTCCTGTAGGTAAATTACATCTTCTACATTCAGTGAGCACATCTAAGCTTCAATATAAAGAAGCGACTGTGCAGACGAAGACCATGGATTCATAGTAGCAAGTCGCAAAATCACACATACAACGTCAACAAGTAGAAGCAACTTGCAGAGAAGTAATGGCCCAACGTGCGGCGTTGGAGGCTAAAACCAACCAAGTCTTCCGCGACATTCTAGCTATCCTAGCCACAATCGAACCCACTGAAAAGATAAAGGGATTGGTTGTTTTAGTAAAAGCAGCATGTGCAGAAGTACAAACCATTTGGATAGAGTATGAGTAGCAGATCGTAGACCTCTAGACCAAATTGCAGCTAGAGACACCACGAGAGGTTCGCGCACAGAGAGCCTTGAAAGTTAAATAGGAAAATGATCCAGGTGGATATTGATGGCCACCCACCTATTCCACTTGGGGCCCCACCATTGTTTCTTTCAGTTTTTCATTTTCCTTAATTATAGCACAGTTTACTATTTTTAGCATTTTTTCGGGTCTTGAACTTCCGAAGCCGTTTTGAGGCAATAAACGACGTTTTTTTGGCATCAAACCTCTGGCGAATATGAGTCCATTTTGGAATTTTTATTCATGATCAATAGTTTTATTCCTCGGATAGATCTTTCTAACAATGTATCATGTGCATAAAACGGAGATAGTATGCCAAAGTTACGACCCCGGGAAATTGATGTACCAATTTACCCTGACGGGGCCCATATTCTGGGGTTTCATCTCCTATGGTTAGGCTTTTGGATGTTTATGGTTTTCCGTTGTTTCTCAATAATATATAGGCCTTTGAGCCTCATTTTAACACATATTTCAGAGGCCTGTAGCCACCACATCTCTACTCAAAGATAAGCTACCAGCGCCTTAGCTAGTTTATTTCCATTCTGTCTGTAAACAAATTTAAGTTTTTTGATATTGATGAAATGAAGTGTTATTTCCACAACGTTTTTATATTTATGGTTATATGTGTATTATGTTTCATTCGTGCATAAATATGGATCAATGGTATCAGAGCGGTCTGCTATTTTTCGATCCTTCTTTGCATGTCTCCAATGAGGTTGGGTATAAGGAGTTAGGGCTCGATTTGGTTGAACCTTTGCAAGATCAGCCTCACAAACCCTGATGGCCGCCTGGAGTAGGAGATCCTATCAAAATATTTATTGAGGAGGCCCTTGAAAAAAAAAGGAATACGATGATGGATAACTTTGCCCAGATCCTTCAACGAATACCCATTGGTGATGCATCTGCATTTAGCAGCCACTCTAGAGGCACAAATCCTTTTAAGGTACAAGTAAACTTTGACATTCCCATATTTTAGGGCCAAATAGATGCAAATTTCATAGATATATGGCTGAATATATTAGAAGGATATTTCTCAGTTCATGACTTTTCCGACCAGGAGAAGATTATTTTTTCACTCCTCAAAGCTACCCCCCATGTCAAGGACTGGTGGGAAACCTACTGTGATAAAAATGAAGAGAAGGAACCCTCTCTGCTCTTGGTCGTAGCAACATGGAATTATTTCTGAGACGCCATCGAGGAACAATATTATCCTGTGGGGAGCTATGAGGACAAGTACATACAACGGACTACGCTACGGAAATAAAGGGATCACGATGTGTAGGAGCTGACGAATCTGTTCCATACCCTGCTCACAAAGTTGGGTATCAAAGATTCAGATAAACATTTGGTGTTGAAGTTGTTAGTCATCAGTAAATTTTGCTGATATCAAAGGATGACTAAGTTATAAATCCTATATTTCTAGAAACAATATTTAAGGAAACATTGTGAGTTCTAGAAATCTCACTGCCTTCATCATCCTAAACCTAGCTATTCTTCTAAATTTACCTATCTTTTGACCTCTCAAAGTTTACCCTGCTGCAAAGAATACTTCAAAATTCTAGGTCTGTTTGCCTCATTTCATCACCTCACTTAAACTCTCATTTATCCACATTTTCCCCTCTAAAACCCCTCATAATTCCCTCATTCATCATATTTCTTCTAAGAAGGCCTTAAACAATGTAAAAAGTCCTTTTTACATTGTTTTAAGTTTAACTTTAGGCCTATCGGACCCTCAAAAACGTTATAAAAACCCTGTTTTTATAAAATTCTACCCTTTTATTATAATTATCCCTTAAGCCCCTTTCAGCCTGAACCTTAGCCCCGCACCCTCATAAAACCCCTCCTTCTGCTATATCCTAAGCCCCTTCCTTATCCTAAACTTCACTTCCGCCCATTATATTTCTACATACCCCTGCTAAACCTTATAAACCCACCCAAACCTTTGAGAAATATTAAGGTGGGCCCCCTTTACCTTACCCCACCTCCTTATTCTCTCCCAGGCTGCATCTGCCATTGATTTAAATCCATGAGCCTGATCCAATGGTCATTGCACTCTCGTTCTTCACTCCTCGCTACCTGACAGATTTTCTCATGTCATTGCTCCCAGGCCCCACTCTCCACTTAACCCCTCAACAAATAAAATCCAAACACTTGTCATGGGCTCCACCTTCCGAACTTGCACCCCGGTCCCCAGAGACCTCCGCATCGTCGATCTCACCCTTTGAGATCTGACGGCCCAGATCCCGTATCGCACGGAAATCAGCGCCGAGCATTAATACTCCTAACTCGCGCAAAAAAATCAGTATTGGCTCGGACATGCGTCCAATGCTAAGTGGAATTGCGCAACCCCTGCTCAAAACCGCTTACTGCTCTTAACCTACGCGATAAACTCCCATGGTTTTCCAAAACCACTTTCTTCCCCTCGCACCCAAAATTTAAATTTCTTCACCTTTTTCACCTGGTTCCACATACAGAACCTCCCCTCTGCATCTTCTCTTCCTCTGCATATTGCCCCCAACATCTCCCAACCCCGAAGAAGGCAGTTTTACCCCCTTCTGCAAGCTTTAAACTAATGTGTGTTTGCGTCTTTTGCATGTTTTAAAGGCGGTGATGCCTAAAAAGCATTCTGACAGTCAAGAAAATGATGGAATTAATCTCTAGATGATGATCCAAGAGGTAAATTCATATAAAATAACTAGGGGGTCTATATAAAGGTTAACCTTTGATGACTCATGATTAGCAGTGGGTTATAAACCCTTCAGATGCAAAGAATATCACCTCCCTGCACACAAAACAAAAAAAAGGTCAGAAAAGATAGCAAAGTCAATGGATGAAGGATAGAAGGATCAAAAGGCTAAATCCTAGATCAAAAGATAAACACAGAGGATTAGCCCTTAAGGTAGTGATTAAAGATAAAAGGCCAAAGTTTAAAGACCGAGGATCAATAAACAAAACATTCATAAAAGAAAAATAAAAAAATAAAGGCAGTAAGACAAAATTAAGGATAAATCAAGGTTAAAAGGCCTAATTACTGAGTTTTATGGTTAAAACAAAGACATATAACCCAAAGACAGCTTCGAATAACTCAACAAGGAAACAATTACTCCTCCAAAGACTAAACTGCCACCTACAGCATAAATTCTTTCCATAAAGGCAATGGGCAGTTACTCCATAGTCAAAGATATTTTATATCTATCAAGAAATTATTGTAAAAGTTATTATAGGCCTTAAAAGTCAAACTTTTTTCCTCTTCTTCTTTAGAAGTTAAGATAGGAGTTATTGAAACAAAGAAGTAGCTGCAGATATTTCTACCTTAAGCCTTGCATGGTTTTCAAGGTTAGGAATGCATTTACTCTGTAATTAATGACACTCAAACCCTATCTTGAGCTCCACCTCCTCATTTACAGCATAAATACTACATCTGAACTCCTTGAATTGTTGGCATTTGATGACTCTTTGAAGTAATACATAGTCTCTTGGAAGTTGAAGGAAAATTGATGTCTTGGATCTTGTGGATGCAATGATTTGTTTGTTGATGGAGGAGGCTAGATCACTGGATCCCTGAGCTTGGTTGTTGGTGAAGTTCTTCTACCTGTTATTGTTATTTCATGTTTTCATTATGTTTTCATCTTTCTTTGTTACAGTAGAGTAAAATTTTTAGGCTAAGAAATATGTTTTGAAAGCACCTTAGTTCTTTTTACTCTTCATTGTCTTAATGTTTTCTTCTGCAAGGTCTGATTGGAGGATTATTAATCGCCCTCCAATTCCATCTAGCCTGTTATTTTAGAAATAATTCAATAGAGTATAACCAAGGAGTTTCTCTTTTGGTAAGTCCATGTTCCTTTGAGTACGGCTTGAGAGGTTGTTTTGAGGAATGATTTCAATAGAGTGAAACCAAGAAGTTTAGTGGTGAGTCCATGCTCCTTTCAGTACAAATTGAGATATGGTTTTTAAAAATATCTTTTTAAAGGTATGCTTAGTAGAGTCTAAACCAAGGAAGTCTATAGCAAGCCCTGTCCTTTGGACTGCCTCAAAAGGTTGCTTTAAAGATCCCTAGAGAGTTAGTCAAAAGAAAATTAGATTATTTATGTTTGATCTTAGGCTGCTCTTACTGTTTATCTTATATTTTTTCTTATCTAAAAGTAGTCTTTTGATTGCTAGATTGTTGTCCGAATGGTTGCTTATTAAAAGTTTGTCCAAAGAAGTCTATGGTTTGCCCTGTCCTTTGGCCTACTTCAAAATAGTTACCTTGAAATATTTCTCTTGTTTAGAGTACATGATAAAGGATTTTTAGTTGCCCTTTGTCCTACTTGTCATTCCTATCCTTAATGTTCATCTCATTATCCTAAAACTTTGAAGATCCACTGGCCAAGTTAGATTTTCCCTATGATACTCCCCGATCCTTTAATAAACTTATCATGACTTCCATTTGACTCAATTTCCCAATAACTTATAAATTTCCCATTATATCTATGCTCTTTGATCGTTATGTCCAACCAAAACAATCAAACCAACCTTGCACTTAATAACTAGCCTAAAATCAACCCTTAAAAATCAAACAAGCACATATCCTTTGCAAATAACCTGAGAGATCCCTCTCTGAGTCTAGGAAGGCTAGATCCTAGAACTCTAAAGACTAGTTCCATGTTGCCTTGTCATTTGGTGTGCCAATTTGCCAAATCACAGGACCACAACATTCCGGCGATCACAGTGGGACTTCCTGAGTCAGTGACAAACTAAGTACTCCTTAGGACTCTAGAAACCATAAGAACAACATAAAAACTTAGAAAAACCCAAAAACATTCTTAGATTGGTTTTATTACTCACTTGGTGGTGGACCATAACACATTTTACCTTTACAAATCTAAAAATTTCTACCTGGCGACTCCACTAGCCCCAGTAGGCCTATTAGCCCACTAGTGCTTCCAGATTTCCTTAGGATTGTGTTAAACCAGTCCCAAGAAGTTTAGAATCCTAGTCCCATATTTTAGAAAGGTACTAAACACCCAGAGAGGTCAAACATTTGAAAACAGTACTTAAAACTTTCAGCCTCTCTAAATTTTGAACTTGAAATCGAGCTTCACATAGGATCAATACCAGATCTCATCCAAACCCTAATCCTCCTACAATAGTTGATGATCTAGAAAATATTTTTTGTCAAACTTCTAAAGCTTGGAATTTAACTACTGATAGGACTATCCAAAGAACAAGATATGTCCCTGAAAACCTTATAGTCTTGAAATATCCTCACTTTGACTTGTCTCATACAAAAAACTTAATTAGAACCAAGTCATATAGTGATATTTACCAATCTGACCTTGAGCCCACAGATTTGCAGCATAACTTTAGCAGAGAAGTATCTCATTTAAACCCTCCTAATTTTCAGCTTCTCCACCACATCATTTCTTTCCATAACAAATCTGCTCATAATCAGCTTGCTGGTCCAAGTACTTCCACCACTCCCATCCACACATCCACTATTCAAAACACTCCATTTCATCACACTTTTCCTTTGACAAATCCACCTCTTGTAAATCCCCCATTTTTTCCCACCATGGCAGCATGGTATGCCCCATTAGTGTTACCTCAACCTCTGGTTCCTTTACCAAATGATTATCAATCTAGAATTCCCCATTTAACTAGAACTGAATCTACTATTGCCCAACAACATGTAGATAAAATGTATGATGTCTTTGATTACATGGAAATATAAGAAGAGACCATTAAGATGAGAATCTTTGCCCAAATTTTAGGAGGAGAAGCCAAAAAAATGGTTTAAAAGCTTAACTCCTAATAGCATAAATGATCTCCCTTCTTTATACCAAACATTCATAAAAAAATGGGAAATTAAAAAGAACCCTCTCCAAATCCTTTCAGAATATAGTAACCTTAAAAGAAATGATGGGAAAGTGTCCAAGATTATTTCACTAGGTTCAATAGTGTTTACAATGCACTTCCCTTGAGTATGAAACCTCCACTAGGCTTAGCCTTAGCTAAATTTCCCGAAGGCTTTGATCCAGACATGGCCTACCAGCTAAGAGAAATAGACCCGTTGACTTTAGAATATATGCAAAGGGGAGCTATTAGTGTATAAGCAAATCTGATTGAGAAAAGAGCTAGGTTGAAATCAGAGAAAAGAGTCACATACAAATATGAAACAATGACATCAACCTCATCAGCTAATGCTAAAATTGACAACTTAGTAAGGGTAATGGAAATAACGCTTGAGAAAATAAACTTAAATGATAGAGTACCTCCAAGAGAAAACCAAATCAATTCCCAAAACAGAAATATAAATCCAAATTTCAGAAGAGACCCTATTCAAGATAGACAAAGAGATAATGACCGGAAAATTAGGCCTCCCTTTCAAAACAACTATGTAGATCAAGAAGAAGAAAGGGAAACTGAAAGATTAGAAGAAAATCATGTAAATCTGATAGGATCTGACAATGAGACAGATGTCTTCCTCATTGAAGAAGAACAAGGTTTCTGCTCCTCAGAACAAGTTGAAAATAATCATGATGATTTTGAAGATTACCAATTGGGGTTTGAAAATGCAATAATGGAGGTGCATAGACAATATGATCTTAGAAGCAAAAGGAAACCAGAAATTTCCAATGATGAAAACATAGATATTGTTGTTAGGACAACTTCAGAAAATTCCCCTAAAAAAACATAAAATAGAATTAACACTTTGACTAAGAAAACTGACTCAAATAAGGACAAAACCAATCAGCAAAGTGTTGAACCAAGCTGCCCTAGTACTTCTGCTAGTGGCCCTGAGAAATCTGTCCTAAATAATAGTCCTAATAAAACTCAGCAAATCAGAATTGTTGAAAAGACTATGATTGACAAATCAGATATAAGTACGTCAAAATCATTAGTACCTTTCAGCCTTGAGGGTGAGATTGCCAAGATCAAAATTAGCATACCCTTAGTTGAACTAGTAACCCAGGATGTATATAAAAACCAAGTTTTGAAAGCTTTGAACATAGGAAATGATACTAATACTTTGAACTTGACAGATGATAAACCAGAATTGTTGTTTGGTCCTGAAGTAGAAGGAAAATACCAAGAAGGAACCATTCCTCCATTTTATGTCAACTTAAATATACATGATAAAAATTTACACAATGCCATGCTAGATTCTAGTGCCTCTCACAACCTTATGCCAAAAGTGGTGATGGAGAGATTAGGCCTAGAAATTACTAAACCTTACAAGGACATGTATTCCTTTGATTCAAGAAGAGTCAAATGTTTAGGCCTAATCAAGGATTTATGTGTCAATCTGGCACAAATTCCTGCTAAGGGTCTAGATATGGACATATTTGTTACTGACATTCCCCCAAAATATGGCATGCTTCTATCTAGATCATGGGGAGCAAAACTTCAAGGAATCCTTCAAATGGACATGTCTTATTTTACCATACTAGTTTTTAACCAAACTAGAAGATTATACCAAGAATCTCATATGAAATTTATGGTAAGCAACATAGATAGGCCAAACAACACTCCTTTTTATTCTATTCATTCATATATAGACTCCTTTATCTTGTACAATGAAGATGAAATCAGCCAACAAGAAAAGGAAAATGAGATAGGATTGAACCTCCTAAAATATTCAAATATGTCCCTAAAAGAAGAATCTGACAACCTTAACCTTAGCAGCCCTGAACAGCCAAATAAAAATGAATATGAGACAGAAACACTTTGGGAAATAAGCTTTGATGGCTCTTGTAGCAAAATAGGTTCTGGAGCTGGTGTATAGATACATAATACAAACAATGGACATTCTTACAAACTTGATTTCCCATGCACCAATAACATTGCAGAATATGAAGCCCTCCTCCTTGGCCTACATTTGCTCAAAGATTTAGGAGCCAAGAAAATAACAGTCCAAGGAGATTCAGAGTTGATTATTAGGCAAATAAAAGGGGAGTATTAAGCCAAAAACCCAATATTGAGAGAATATAGGAATGCTGCCCTAAAGCTCCTAAAAATCTTTGAAAAATATGAACTCACTTTCATCCCTAGAGCTCAAAACAATCTTGCAAATGAACTTGCCCTTGTTGCCAGCAATTTCCAAATACCATAGAAAAATGAACAACTTACTTTCAAAGTAAAAAACATGCCCACAGTCCCTGACAATGAAGACTCTTGGCAAGTATTTGAAGGAGATAAACATATTGATGATTTTCTGCAATCAAGAAATGATTTTGTTGAATTAACACCTAGCTCAAGCCATGAAAAAGACTATCTTGATGAAAAACAAGCCCATGAAACAGAGTTGTCCTCTGTTGTTGATATAAATCAATTTGAATATCTTTATGCAGTAGAATTACTTAACAAAATCGATCAAAAATACCTTGAAGTTTTACAATGTAAAAATGATTCAATACCAAGGGGTCTTACACCATTAAAGGAGCTTTTTTTATTTTAATGATGTAGCTAAAGAACCAAAGATGGAGCCTACATAAAATAATGTAGAAAAACATAACATAGGTAGCATAAATGAACCCAAAATGATCAAGTTATCTAGCACTCTTCCTACTCATATCAAACAAGAATATATTTAACTTTTCAAGGAGTTTGGAGATGTGTTTGCATGGGGGTACAAAGATCTGAAATCATATGATACCAGCATTATTCAACACAAAATTCCTCTTAAGGAAAATCAGAAACCTTTCAAACAAAAACTAAGAAGGATAAACCCTATTTTATTACCTTTAGTTGAGAAGGAGATCAAAAAGATGTATGATGTTGGGATCATAGTTCCCCTTAGATACTCACAGTGGGTGTCCAACCTTGTGTCTGTTAGGAAGAAGACCAGGGAAATTATGCTTTGCATTGAATTTAGAAATCTAAACAGAGCTTCCCTGAAAGATAATTATCCCTTTCCTAAAATGGACCACATACTTCAAAAATTGGTTGGATCTATGAGAATATCACTGTTGGATGGTTTTTCAGGCTACAACCAAGTGATCAACACAAAATTTCTTTCACTACACCTTGGGGTACATTCATGTATATTAAAATTCCATTTGGTTTAATGAATTCAGGGGCCACATTCCAAAGGGCCATGGACATAGCTTTTTCAAAGACATAAGCTATTTCATAATCATTTACCTTGATTACATTACTGTCTTCTCCAAAACTGATAAAGAACATTTGATTCATTTGAGAAAAATTATTGAGAAATGTAGAAAATATGGCTTATCTTTGAATCCAAAAAAGACACTCTTTTGTCTCCAAGAAGGAAAACTTCTTGGTCACGTAATCTCTGAAGAGGGAATCAAAGTAGACCCTAAAAGGATTGAAGGCATATTGAAAATCAGCCATCCTATAAACCTTAAAGAATTATAGACTTTCATTGGGAAGATCAATTTTTTGAGGAGGTTCATCCCCAACCTTGCTAAACTTTTGAGGAATATCACAAACATGCTAAAAAAGGAAACATGGGTTAAATGGACCTTAGAAGAAAAAAAAATCATTTGAATTGGTTAAACAATCTCTCACTCAAACACCATTTCTTATTAGTCCTGATTTCACTAAAAATTTCTACATTTTCTCATTTTCCTCTGAACACACTATCGTTGCAGTTTTGTTGCAAAAGTATAACATGGGCCAAGAAAAACCAATATCATTTTTCAATGGAGACTTAAGAGATGCTCCACTCAAACATAATATCATGGAGAAACAAGCCTTAGTCTTGATAAAAGCATTGAAAGATTTCCGAGTCTACATTTTACACTCTCATATCATTGCTTTTGTCCCACATACAGTTGTAAAGGACATTCTAAATCAAGACCTTGATGGTAAAATGGGAAAATGGATTGCAATTATCTTAAAATATGATTTAGAGATCAAGCCTACCAAGCTGATTAAAGGACAGGGTTTAGCAAAACTCATGGCAGAATCAAATTTCCAAGCATTAGATATAAACATGATTGATGTTTTAGAAGAAACAGAAGAATTCATAGCTCCATACATTGAAGAAACATTTTTGAATTCACCTTGGTATGCTAATATCATTTATGTGCTTCTCTATCTTAATACTCCTCCTTCTCTATCAAATACTAAAGCTAGATTCTTGAAACAAAAAAATTTAAATTACTTCATTTTGGATGGAGTATTATATTGGAAAAATGTTGTTGGTATTTTGCTTAAATGTTTGCTTGAGGATGATGCAGGAAAAATCATGCATGAGCTGCATGAGGGAGAATGTGGAGGCCACCTTTACTGGAAGGAAACAGCCAACAAGATTCTTAGAGCTGGCTATTATTGGCCCACCCTTTTCCCAGATACTCAAAAACTAGTCATGACTTGCCATAAGTGTCAAATTTTTGATGGCAAGAGAAAGCTCCTACCTTTACCTTTGCATCCCATTAGTGTTGAGGCTCCCTTTCAGCAATGGGGTTTAGTATTTATTGGATAAATTCACCCAACCTCATCTGCCCAACATAAGTGGATCCTTACTGCCACAGATTACTTTACCAAGTGGATAAAATCCATCCCTTTTAGGAATGCTACTGACTCTGTCATTATCAAGTTCCTTGAAACCAACATACTATCCATATTTGGTTTTCCTAAAAAAATTATTACAAACAATGTTGTTGCTTTCAAATCCAAAATAATTATTGATTTCTACTACAAATATCATATCACATTGGGCCATTCCATAGCCTACTACCCCCAGGGTAATGAATTAGCTGAATCCTCCAACAAGATGTTGGTCAACATTATCAAAAAAAATTTGGATCAGAATTAGAAATCATGGAATAGTAAGCTGATTCATGCATTATGGGCTGATAGAATAACCACCAAGAAATCAATAAATATGTCCCCCTTTCAGCTGGTAAATGGCCTAGATGCAGTTTTGATGCAGGAATTCTGCTAGAAAGCAGATACCGCATATAAGAAACTCACTACCCAATCAAGATCAAAACAAATGTTCAATTCTTCTATAATATAAAACCATGAAAAAAAAAACATTCAGCTCAAATTTACATGAAGGTGGAAAGAGCCATGCAAATCAACTCCATTAACTATATCAAAATTCTGTGGCCAAATATTACATTGGGCGGCCTCTGGCTCTTGGCCCTTCAAACCTCTCCTTACTCACTCAACTCTTCACTATCTCAATTCTTCAACTATATATTTTCCTCACAAAAACACTCACATTTATACACAAATAATGAATTTAATTCATCCCAAAAATCTCTCCACCTAATCCTCAACTAAATCTAATTTAAATTCATTTTAGGTGTGGACTCAACAAAGTCCCATACATAGAATTCCTACTCCCTAAATTTGCTACCTAATTCTATTTTCTCTCATATCATTTTAATTAATAAAATAATATATACAAAATCCTCTCTTTTATAATTTATCTCCTATTTTATTTAAAAATAACAAATTAATTAATAAAACAATTAGAATGTCACACCCCCCTTTATTACATAATTAAAAATGAAAATTGGCCTTGATGCTCCTGCATCAAGTTTTCCCTACATCGCTGGGAGTTCCAGTCATGAAACTTCTCCAAGAAGTACAAACAGAAGAGAATGACATGGAGAGAAGACTAAATCAAACTATTCATTTACAACAGACAAGAGAAGAAGTATACAAAAGGACACAGGCAGTTCAAGAAAACATCAAGAAGATCTTTGACAGAAGGAACAAATCAAATAACTTCCAAGTTGGAGACACAGTTTTGAAATGGGATTCAAAGAGGGAAGATAAAGGTAAACATGGCAAGTTTGAGAATTTATGGAAAGGGCCTTATATCATTCACTCAATTAGGGGTTATAACGCTTTCTTTTTACAAGGGTTGAATGGAGAAGAACTATTTGGAGGTCCTGTCAATGGCAGGATGCTTAAACATTATTTCTGTCAAGAGTTTAGGTTCAAAGTTTTCACTCATTATACATAACATAGCATGAGAAAAAATAAATAAAATACAAAAACAATGAAAGAAAAGAAAAGGAAAAATAGGGCAAATCAAAAGAGGTACAACCCCATACCCAAAAAATAGTACTACTAAAAGTGTGCAAGTCTAAATGCCATTGCTGATTCAAAATGACATCTTGTTTAGTCATCTAACCTAATCATGGTTGTACATGCTTTAAATTTATGGTTATAAGTTAGTAGAGACAAAGATTGTCAAGATTATTTCAGACTTGACTTATCAAGAATGATATATTAGGGAAAAATAAAGATCCTGGTTCCACATGCTCAAAACAGAACCAGAGAGATAGGTGAGGATATTTTCCAAATGACAAATCATAGCCTTATATTTCTATTCATGAAAATAATGTTTGTGTGCAGCTTATTTCAAATGCCACAACCATGGTGAATCAGACTGTCTAAACCTGATTTAAAAACCATGCTTTAAATTTCATGTCACTAGATAGAGAATCAAGACTGCCAAATAGTTCAATCTTGGCAGTCAAATAGTTCAAGTAGAAAATAAAAGAGTTCAACAGTTCAATATGAATTCTTGGAAGAAATAAGGATAGGATTAGATAGTTTATTTCTACTTTCAAAAATAAAAATGTCAAGAGTTTCCAATTCAAATGCATTCAAAGAAGAAAAAATGTTATGACAAGTAGGAGTGGGTAGGTAGAAATGTTTTCAAAGGAAATCACATGTTTCAGATTGTTAAGACTTGTCACTTCAAAGGAATATCAGCAAGTGGGAAAGAAGGAAAATCTTCCCAATGGATGAGGCACTGATCTGCTAAAACTCAGAGATTTCATGAACTGAGGTTCTGGCCACCTTGAAAAGAAAGTTTCCCTCCCCAAGTGGAGCCACTGTTAGTCATCAGTGAATTTTTCTGATATCAAAGGATGACAAAGTTATAAATCCTATATTTCTAGAAACAATATTTAAGGAAACATTGTGAGTTCTAGAAATCTCACTGCCTTTCTTCTGAATTTCCCTATCTTTTGCCCTCTCAAAGTTTACCCTGCTGTAAAGAAGACTTCAAAATTCTGGGGTTGTTTGCCTCATTTCATCACCTCACTTACACTCTCATTTATCCCCATTTTCCCCTCTAAAACACCTTAATATTCCGTCATTCATAATATTTCTTCTAAGAAGGCCTTAAACAATGTAAAAAGTACTTTTTACATTGTTTTAAGTTTAACTTTAGGCATATCGAACCTTCAAAAACGTTATAAAAACCCTGTTTTTATAAAATTCCCTTTTATTATAATTAGCCCTTAAGCCCCTTTCAGCCTAAACCTTAGCCCCACACCCCCATAAAACCCTTCCTTCCGCTATATCCTAAGCCCCTTCCCCATCCTAAACTTCACTTCCGCCCATTCTATTTCTACATACCTCCGCTAAACCTTATAACCCACCTAAACCTTCTAGAAATATTAAGGCAGACCCCCTTTACCTTACCCCACCTCCTTATTTTCTCCCGGGCTGCATCCGCCGTTGATTTAAATCCATGAGCCTGATCCAATGGTCATTGCACTCCCATTCTTCATTCCACGTTACCCGACAGATCTGCTCACGTCATTGCTCCCAGGCCCTGCTCTCCACTTAACCCCTCGTTGAATAAAATCCCAACACCTGTCCTGGGCTCCACCTTCCGAATTTGCACCCCGGTCCCTGGAGCCCTCTGCATCGTCGATCTCACCCTTTGAGATCTGACGGCCCAGATCCCATATCGCGCGAAAATCGACGCCGAGCGTTAATACTCATAACTCGCATGAAAAAAGCGGTATTGGCCTAGACACACGTCCAATGCTAACTGGAATCGCGCGGCCTCTGATCAAAACCACTTACCGCTCTTAACCTACATGATAAACCGCCGCGGTTTTCCAAAACCACTTTCTTCCCCTCACGCCCAAAATTCAACTTTCTTCGCCTTTTTCACCTGGTTCCGCATACGGAACCTCCCCTCTGCATCTTCTCTTCCTCTACATATTGCCCCCAACAGCTCCAAACCCCGAAAAAGGCAGTTTTACCCCCTTCTGCAGGCTTTAAAATAATATGTGTATCTGTCTTTTGTAGGTTTTAAAGGCGGTGATGCCTAAAAAGCATTCCGACAGTCAAGAAAATGATGGAATTAACCTCTGGATGACGATCTGAGAGGTAAATTCATATAAAAGAACCAGGGGGTCTATATAAAGGTTAACCTTTGATGACTCATTATCATTAATGGGTTATAAACCCTTCAGCCGCAAAGAAGATCGCCTCCCTGCACACAAAACAAATAAACAGTAAAAAAATATAGCAAAGGAAATGGATGAAGGACAGAAGGATAAAAGGATAAATCCTAGATCAAAAGATAAACATAGAGGATTATCCCTTAAGGTAGTGGTTAAAGATAAAAGGCCAAAGTTAAAAGACCGAGGATAAATAAACATAACAGTCATAAAAGTAGAATAAAAGATAAAGGCAGTAAGACAGAATTAATGACAATTCAAGGTTCAAAGGCCTAATTACTGAGTTTTATGATTAAAACAAAGACAGATAACCTAAAGACAGCTTCAAATAACTCAACAAGGAAACAATTACTCCTCCAAAGACTAAACTGCCACCTACAGCATAAATTATTTCCATAAAGACAATGGGCAGTTACTCCACAGTCAGAGATATTTTATATCTGTCAAGGCAGTTATTGTAAAAGTTATTATAGGCCTTAAAAGTAAAAAAATTTGCCTCTTCTTCTTTATAAGTTAAGATAGGAGTTATTGAAACAAAGAAGTAGCTGCAGATATTTCTACCTTAAGCCTTGCATGGTTTTCAAGGTTAGGAATGCATTTAATCTATAACTAATGACACTCGAACCCTATCTTGAGCTCCACCTCCTCATTTACAACATAAAGACTACATCTGAACTCATTGAATTGTTGGCATTTGATGACTCTTTGAAGTAATACATAGTCTCTTGGAAGTTGAAGGAAAACTGATGTCTTGGATCTTGTGGATGCCCTGATTTGTTTTTTGATGGAGGAGGCTAGATCACTGGATCCTTGAGCTTGGTTGTTGGTGAATTTCTTCTACCTGTTATTGTTATTTCCTGTTTTCATTATATTTTCATCGTTCTTTGCTACAGTAGAGTAAAAGTTTTAGGCTAATAAATGTCTTTTGAAAGCACCTTAGTTCTGTTTACTCTTCACTGTCTTAATGTTTTCTTCTGCAAGGTCTGATTGGAGGATTCTTAATTGCTCTCCAGTTCCATCTAGCCTGTTATTTTAGAAATAATTCAATAGAGTATAACCAAGGAGTTTCTATTTTCGTAAGTCCATGTTCCTTTGAGTATGGCTTGAGAGGTTGTTTTGAGGAATTATTTCAATAGAGTGAAACCAAGAATTTTAGTGGTGAGTCCATGCTCCTTTCAGTACAACTTGAGATATTTTTAAAAAAAATATCTTTTTAAAGGTATGCTTAGTAGAGTCTAAACCAGGGAAGTCTATGGCAAGCCCTGTCCTCTGGACTGCCTCAAAAGGTTGCTTTAAAGATCGATAGAGAGTTAGTCAAAAGAAAATTATATTATTTATGTTTGATCTTAGGCTGCTCTTACTGTTTATCTTATATGTTTTCTTATCTAAAAGTAGTCTTTTGATTGTTGGATTGTTGTTTGAATGGTTGCTTGTTAAAATTTTGTCCAAAGAAGTCTATGGTTTTTCCTGTCCTTTGGCCTACTTCAAAACAGTTACCTTGAAATATTTCTCTTGTTTAGAGTACATGACAAAGGATTCTTAGTTTCCCTTTTTCCTACTTGTCATTCCTATCCTTAATGTTCATCTCATTATCCTAAAACTTTGAAGATCCACTGGCCAAGTTAGATTTTCCCTATGATACTCCCTGATCCTTTAATAAAATTATCATGACTTCCATTTGACTCCATTGCCCAATAACTTGGAAATTTTCCATTCTATCTATGCTCTTTGATCATTATGTCCAACCAAAACAATCAAACCAACCTTGCACTTAATAACTAGCATAAAATCAACCCTTAAAAATCAAACAAGCACATATCCTTTGCTACTAACCTAAGAGATCCCTCTCTGAGTCTAGGAAGGCTAGGTCCTAGAACTATAAATATTGGTTCCATGTTTCCTTGTCATTTGGTATGCCAATCTACCAAATCACAGGACCAAAATAGAAGTACCGCAATTTTCTGCATAGATACATTCATGAGGAAATGGAGTTCCTTGAAATATCCATGCTTGGTACATCATACCAGTATGCTACCAAAATTGAGTAGATATTCAAATAGAAGAAGTGATACTTTGAATCTGCGAATCAAAAGCAAGGGAAAGGTGCCCCCAAACCGCAGAAAAAAGGACAAAGCCAAGGCATGGTGGCCCAAGATAAACTACCGAAGCCAAAAGCAAAGAAAAACCCCAAGAATTCGAAGAAGGACATGGGAAAGTGGTGTGAGTTCCATAAGAACTCCACTCACAACACAAGTGAGTGTAGGGCCAAGCAGTCACGGGTGGTCGAGATTAGGGCTTCTAAATCGGATGCATGCTCTGACTCTGAATCATAACCTGACAAGGGGAATGAAAAAGGGAAGCACATTATTGATTCGGAGCCCAACGCCACTGTTGCCACTGCAAAGATCCAGATTGAGGAACCAGAAGATACAGAGGAGGACGAGTGTATCTTCCACTCTCAAATGTGGGTAAAGGGTTCCCCACAACAGTTCATTTTCGACATTGGGAGCCAAAAGAACCTCATTTTAGCAGAGGTCGTGAAGCATTTGGGCTTGCTGACCACAACACACCCACAGCCATATACCATCAGGTGGCTTCACCAAGGACGAGATCTTCGTGTCAGCCAGCAGTGCCACCTTCCCTACAACATCAAGCCCTTCACAAATGAGGTATTATGTGAAATTTCTCCTCTTGATGTTTGTGATGTATTATTATGCCAACCATACTTGTGGAAGCGAAATGGTGTGTATGAGTCCCGGCCTCGTGCTGTTATTGTTACTTTGGGAAATAAGTTGTACAGGATACCAGAGGTACCACCGCCTATGTATATCTCTTTGGTTACTGTAAAACAATTCAGTAAGCTCATTTCCAAAACTGGAATTTTTTTTTCCTGATGATCCGACCCCAAGGAAAGAAGAATATTGTGGCCACGACCTCCAGACAAGGCTCCTCCGCATGACAACAAAAAATGGAAAAGTTCATGGAGGAGTATGGGGACATCTTCACCTCACTCACAGGGGTGCCTCTGAACTGTCAGGTCAAGCACCCCATCAATCTGACCCCAAATGCCTCGCTGCCCAAGAGACTGATCTATCGGCGCTCTATTATGGAGAATGATGAAATCAAGAGGCATATTTAGGAGTTGCTGCAGAAAGGTCACATCTAGCCAAGTTCATCGCCTTGTGGGAGCCCAATCATGTTGGTGCAAAAGAAGGATGGGACTTGGAGACTCTGTATTGACTATCGAGCACTGAACAAGATCACTGTCCGGAATAGGTACCCGATCCCATGAATTGATAACCTTCTGGATCAACTCAAAGGGGAAAAATATTTCAGCAAGATTGAATTAAAGTCTGGGTATCACCAGGTACCAATCAAACCCTCCAATGTATGGAAGACTGCCTTCAAAGCCAAGGAGGGCCTTTTCGAATGGTTGGTCATGCCTTTTGGGTTGACAAATGATCCCGCAACCTTCATGAGGCTGATGGAAAGAACCTTGTGGCCATTCACCAACTCATTTTTTGTAGTTACTTAGATGACATCCTGATCTTTAGCCAGACTTGGGAAGAGCACCTCCACCACATCCGACAGGTCCTCCAAACACTGTGACAACACAACATGTGTGCCAATTTGGAGAAGTGCACTTTTGGCATGACCCAAGTTCAGTATCTAGGATAAATTATTGATGAACGGGGGGATCCAAGTAATTCGGGATTGGCCTACCCCAACCACTCTAACAGAGCTTCGTAGATTTCTGGTTCTTGCTAATTTATACTGCAAGTTCATATTGGGATTCTCTCATATCACTTAGACCTTGAATCAAGTCACCAAGGGAGGAGTGAAAGCAAAATTATTTTAGTCGAAATCTCAACAAAAGGTGTTCATAGATAGAAACATCGCCTTTGCTCTACCCTAATGCTCACATTACCAGACTTTCAACAACTATTTTAGATCTAGACAGATGCCTCTGACTATGCTATTGGGGAAGTTCTTACTCAACAGGGACATCTAGTGGCATATCACAGTGAGACACTGTCCGACACTGTCTGGAAGTATCCCAATTATGAAAAATAAATGTATTCCATTGTGCAGGTGTGTCGCTAATTGAAGCATTACATTTTGGGGAAGGAAACGATCATCCACATAGAACACCGATCCCTACAGTTCATATAGACATAAGGGAAGTTGAAGAACAATTTCCATCAGAATTGGTCCACATATCTACAACAATTTCATTTGAACATCAAGTATAAGAAGGGAAGAACCAATAATGTTGTAGACTGCTTCAGCCGACCACCGATCATGGCGCTAACCACCATTCTCAACTCTTATGGGCACGAGACTTCTAATTGGCTGCTTCTCTACAAGAGCGATCCAGAATTCGGCCACACATACAAGACACTCTTGGAGGGCATGCAAGTTCCAAATTTTCACCTCCAGGATGCACTACTATGTCACCTAGGAGACCTTTGTGTTCCTTCAAGTGAGCATTCCAAGAATATTTGGAAGCACACTACAGTCGAGTCACTGGGAATTTTTGGGTCGAGAAAACAATGGAAGTATCGCAGAAGTATTTCTATTGGCCGAACCTTCGACAGGATGTTGGGAAGTACATCATATCTTGCACTTCTTGCTCCATTGCCAAACCGACCATCAAGAAGAAAGGTCTCTATACTCCACTACCTACCCGTAGTCGACCTTGGGAATCCATCTCCATGGATAACATGTCGGGCCTTCCTTCTACCAAGCATGGAAATGATTGTGTTTTCATGGTCTTTGACAAATTCTCGAAGATGGCCATTATGTCGGCCTACAAGAAGAATATCATAGCATAAGCCACTACTAAACTCTTCTTTGAACGAGTGTGGGTGCACTTTGGGATCTCATAGTCTATCATCTCATATCAGGATAATAGGTTCCTCAGCACATTTTGGTCCAGCCTCTGGTCAATGATGGACACCAAGCTCACCAAGTCCACATCTTTTCATCCCCAAATTGATGGCCAGAAAGAGGTCATCAATAGGATGATTGTATACATTTTGTGTGGGTACAATTCAAAGCATCCATGCACATAGGATGAGATCCTTCCCTATGTACAACATAGTTATAACCGGGATCTCCACATCTGATCTGGCCATAGCCCCTTTCAGGTGGGCCTGGGGTTCCAGCCAGTATGTCCCATTGACTTAGCCATGCCATTTGTGGCTACTCAGGCCGATTCGGCTCATGTCCAGTCTGAAGTTGACAAAGTGAACAACTTCATTGAGCACATTCATCACATCCGCTAGCAAGTTCATGACATATTTTTTCTAGCCAATGCTAAGTACAAGAAACGACATGATCAACATCGGGTGCCACACCACTTCCAAGTGGGCGACAAAGTGTGGCTACATTTTCCAAAGGAGCGCCTCAATGGACCCCATCGCAAGATTCACCCTCTCTGATATGGTCGTACACCATCACCAAGGTTGTATGTAACAATTCCTTTGAGCTCAGTATTCTACCATTCCTTTTTATGCACCCAGTATTCAATGTGGACCGCCTTCGGCCCTATTTACCACCTCTACTAGACACCTCTGACATTGCAAAACAACTCACAACAATAGATTTAAACCCAGACTGCATGGAACAAGCCACCATAGATTGTATCATGGACATGTATATCAAGAACACTCTTTAGCAGAATATCCAACTGTATCGAGTTGTCAAAGTTGGCCAAATCCTGCACCAAGGCAAGTGGTTCACTAGGGACCAAGTTCAACAGAAGTTTCCTCATCTCATGGAGGAATTCAATGCAATGGGGACCATTGCTTCCTAAGGAGGGAGGAATGATCTAGGTGAATATTGGTGGCCACCCACCTATTCCACTTGGCACCCCACCATTGTTTCTTTCATTTTTTCAGTTTCCTTAATTATAGCACAGTTTACTATTTTTAGCATTTTTTGGGGTCCTGAACTTTCGGAGCCGTTTTGAGGCCCTAAACGACGTTTTTTGGGAATAAAACCTTTGAAAACTATGAGTTTGTTTTGGACTTGATACCTACGGTCAAAATTTGTAATCCTCGGATAGATATTTCTAACGATGTATCATGTGTGTCTAACGGAGATAGTATGCCAAAGTTACGACCCCGGGAAATTGATGTACCAATTTACCCCGATGGGGCCCATATTCTAGAGTTTCATCTCCTAGGGTTAGGTTTTTGGATGTTTATGGTTTTCCATTATTTCTCAATAATATATAGGCCTTTGAGACTCATTGTAACACAGAGTTCAGAGGCCTATAGCCACCACATATCTTCTTAGAGATAAACTTCCAGCGCCCTAGCTAGTTTATTTCCATTATGTCTGTAAACAATTTTTAGTTCTTTGATATTGATGAAATGAAGTGTTATTTCCACTGAATTTTTATATTTATGGTTATATGTGTATTCTATTGCGTTGTTTCATAAATACGGATAAGAAAAGGACAATATTGTTGTTGCGGTCACCTAGTGTGACAGTTTATTGAACGAGGTTATGGATATTTGGGCGTTTTTCCAAAATGATCTGATAGTACAGCAGCTACATGACACCCTCAATTATAAAGAGCAAAAATTCGAAGAAATCCAAACAGTGGCACCTACAATGGTCCTTACACAATGACTCGCTCATCTGCAAGAGGGCAGAAGAATTCAAATAAACATCGCAGACTTGCACCGGAAGGAACATGTACTGAAGGAGCACATGAAACTGTGGGCAGAAGAAGTGATGCAATTATCACAAACACTGGACAACACTTTGAATATCATTTAGAAGACTCAGTGTGACATAGAGATGGATGTTGAAGGGCCTACTACTAAAAACATGGTTCAATAAGCGCAGAGTGCAGCCGCGCAAATTCTCGAGTTAGTGCTCCCTCTCCACTTCTGTCAAGAAACTTCAAGCTAAGACTAAGGAGTCAGCGCCTCAGTGACACGGGACGAGTCATATGTTTGTGTTGGGGACCTATTGGAGCAGGGTCCGCTGAGGCACAAGTTTTGAAGACATTTTTGTATGTGTCTGTTGTGAAAATGGATTCAAGGGGCTTTGGGATGGGTCAAAGTCCCCAATTTTGATGTAAATGGGATTAAATGTAAACAGTGGGCCTCAAACCATGGTTTGAGACCATAGTATCTACGTGTTAGACGTATATAAATAGATAGAATGTGTCTAATATAACTAGTGATATATGTGTTATGAGTTATTGATGTCCTGATAATTTTATGCGTATGTAAGGGTTGTTGGGTTGGGTTGAAAGGCTCCTGCTGGCTATGTGTGTGGATACCTAGTCCTAGTTATGTGCGGACTCCATTGGGTGTGTGCGCGGAAGGGTTTGTAAGGGTTTTGTAAGGGTTTTTGAAAGGAACTCTTGATGTATTGATTGACAGATTTGAAAGATAATAGAAGGATAGTTTTGGCGAAGTTTAATGTGTTATGAATCTAAGTTGTTTACTATTTATGCTCTGATAAGATCACATTATTTGTTTATTGCGCAAGGATATCTGACATTATTATGAATGTTCATTGATGAGTAGTAGGTCTGTTTAAGTATTTTCATTGGTTAAAATCTAGATCTGGTTCTGTTTTGTTAACTACGCTAAAGCGAACAGTATTCATGTGTTATCTTGTTAATGATTGTGTATTCTTTGTTATTCTGTTGTATATTGTTGTGCACATCTGTTTAAGATCACATTGGGTTTTTTTTTAGGATCACTTCATTAATTTCTCCTTCATGGTGCAGAAACCTAGTTCCACCACCCCCCCATACTGCTTCGGGTGAGCGCGGACCACTACCGAAAGGGCCAGTAGTTGGAGGTTTTGTTGGTTTATCCATAAACTTCGAGCCTGGGTTAGGACCCCTCAAGCCAACAATAGTATGTTCCTTTTCAGAAACAATAAGAAAATATTGTTTGTGAAGAAGAGGAGAAGAGAAGCTCCTGAGTGAGGAGAAGAGAGGAACTCATTGTTTCTATTGGCAACTACAATCCTGAGTTTGTATAGACGCTTGTAATTTATAATATGTGTGAATTAGAATTTATTTCTCTATGTGAGTGGTGTAAATGAACATAAATTTTGGACTGTAAGTTGTGTGCTTGCTAAATTGTTGATGTTGAATCAAATTCCTGTGATTAACCATTTCATTTTTTTCTTGTGGACTCATGGTTTCTATTCATGTGCATTTTTTCATTTGAATATTGTTCATTTTGAAATCCTATAGCTTGTTGAACCTATTTAAATTAAAAATCATAACATTGTAGCTTTAATCGTTGCGTGATTGTTCATTTATCTTTGGTATTATTATTGTAATGGTTCCAAAACCTCGTGGGGGAATTTTCATTGTGTTTTGGCATAGTGTTTGTGTGGTATTTACATTGATTTGAGTGTTGTTATAGAGACAAAGTACCCTGTTTCGATTATTTTTTTAAACCCTCTTTGATTGTTTGTTTGATTGGAAAATCTAACATTGCAAATCCTGGCAAGGTAAATCATATATTGTGTTGAGGAGCAAGCCAGGGGTCATGGAGAGTTAGTTTGGAAGAGAGACAAGTCATTTCGTCTTCCCCTAAACTGCAATACAAAATTTTAATGGGTGCTATGAAATCATTTCGTAGCAACGAAACTATAAATTGGAAAACATGCACTACAAAATCATTTTGCAGCGACTACACAAAATAAATTCAAGACTGCATGTTTTATTTTTAGATATCCATTTGGCGTGCCCATTGTACCATTTTGTTAAGTTGAAATGTATGTAATTGGATTTATTAAATGAGATGAGGAAAAGAGTGGGAGGTGAGAGAAGATTCTCTCATGGAATTCATCAAAACAAATTCATATTCTTATATTGACTGCATATGTTAAATTTTTCATGAAATATTGTTGAAATGGATTTAAATATGAACATGTGTGTGGAGTATATTGGGGATATTGGTGCAAGGGTGACTTCGGTGCCATAAATTTCTATAGTGTTCCTAGCGATTATTGACATTCTTGCTTTTCATGAAACCATTTATTGTGGATGGAACATCACAATTGTGTATGTCTAGATTAGACATTGGTGTGAATGGTGTTTTTTATGACAAATTTTGTTGACACTTTGGGGCATTACTCTTCCAGTGTCATGTTAGGAATTATGCACCCTAGTTTTGGGTTACAAGTGTTTTTCCAATTGGAGGATATTGATACCATAAGATGAACACTCTATAACATAAATTTACACACAAAATAACCATGATTATGCTCAAACAAAAAGCAATGTGGTTTCCCCATAACATAAATTGTAATTTTAATTATTGATTGCAATGGCACTTGCCAAACTATGATAAATAATATAATTTTAAGGAATTTCCTATAATTTACCTATTTCATATCAATGGATGACATATAAATCCTATGAAGGAGCTAAGAGGTTAGACAACAACAAATAACACTTATATTATAACAATTCATATCATCAACGAGCCACATAACTTCATTCTACATAATCTCTTCTTGTCTTCTTCATTCATTTTGGATTTTGGGTGTCTAAGCATCAATATATGTTTAGGAGAGAATTAAAAAATAATGAAAATACAGTAGTGAGGATAACCATTGCCAAAAATTGTTAGTGATTTATACCACCCCTAATCTATAGTCATTGATTCACTCTATGAAATTTTTATAAGTCTAAAGTTCCATATAACAATGTTAAATTTTGTTGTATGAGCCACACAAAAATTGACATGAAAACTTTGCATCGTTGTATAGTCAAAGCATTGAATCCTATGATACAAAAACAAAAATTGCACAAAATTTTTGACTAAAAATTGTCGTGGATATTACACTAGACAATAGGTCACAATAAATATGGTAAAAACATTAAAAAAAAGTCCAAAATATACACAATGAGGGTTTATTTCTCTTTAGATTTATATTTTATATATAAATTATTGTTTATTGTATATCCATGAAAATTATAATTATGCAGAAAATAGAGAACAACGGAATAAAAACTCACAAAACCATAATTGACACAAGATATATCCTAGGAAACACTTTCAAGAGAAAGCTGAGTTGGAAGGTGGGATCACTTTTCTCTCTTTCTTTGAATAGAAAATAGTTGCAAGTACAAAGAAGTAAGACTTGTCGAATGTGGGCTAATATAGTGGAAAAATCCTCTCTATGTACCCTCTCAGCTACTTTACTTGTCTATGTAACAAAATGCCCTAAAAAGGAATGGAACCCAACACAACCCGATAGCCTACTAGTGGTTATGTTTGACTCCTTCAACTCTTAACTAGATTTAAATTATAGATTCTTCTAGGGTATTCTTCATCATGATCAAGTGGCTAGCCCCTTTTCCATAAATAATGGGGCTTGATGTGGCATCCTCTCGAATTATGGTGGCTAATATAGGAAATTAAACTTACGAGTGACATAATTTTTCATACATACTCTAATTGCGATTCTCACACTTTTGGAAAGGAATTCATGTATAAAATAGGAAAAAAGGTGTTGAACCAAGCTAAAAAAGTTTACCGCCAAAAAAAGCCATTTGATTCCTTAAAATGATCCCGTAAGGTTTTAGAACCAATTTTCCAAACTGGGTCTCGTTGGTAAAAATGGTCTTGTGAGTTGATTCCTCCTCTTTTTCCACTTTGAAAGCATCAAGATTTATGACAAAAAATATAATGATCTAATTACAATCAACTTTGAATGGAACTAGATAGTACTTATCTTTTTTATTTGTTCGCTAGTTTGTTCATGACTTATGGGATTAGCCTTTGGCTAAGCGACCATGCCCTAGGGAATCTAATCCATAAAAATCACCCAATGATTTCACCTGGCTTGGGACATTGATACGTAAACTGTCATGGAAATCCACTGGATAATTCATCGAAACATATTTGATAAAACTATATTTAAAAATATGAAATCTACACTATTAGGGTTTTTTTTCTCTTTAGATTTTTGGATTTGTACATTACTATTAATTACATATACATGAAAAATAATGTATAAAATATAAAGCAATGAAATAAAACATCACAAACCACAATTTGAAACAAGATATGACCTGGGAAACCCTTCCAAGAGAAAACCCAACTTGAAGGTGAGGTGCTCTGCTCTCTTTCTCTGAATAAAAAATGACTGCAAGTACAACGAAGTATGGCATATTTCTCATGGGCTAATACAATGTACAAATCCTCTCTGTATGCCCTATATCCTATCCATTTCGTCTAATTTTTCTCATCTATGGAACAAATGCACTCAAAATAATGGAAACCCTTTTCCTCCTAGCGCCCGGTATAACACAACCTAATAACCTACTAGTGGTTACATTTGACTACCTCAACTATTAACCATAGTTACAATATGGAATCTCCTATAGTATTCTTCATCATAATAATTTTGCTAGACCATTTTTCAAGAATAATGAGAGTTGACGTGGCATCCTCTCGAATTATGGTGATGAAAACATGAAGGTCAACGTCTGAGTGGCATAACTTTTGCATACATACTCCAATTGAGGTGATTATGTTCCATTAGAAAGGAACTATGTATAGATATGAGGAAAGGTGTTGTGCTGAAATGACAACTTTTTACCCCCAAAAAACATCATTTGATGCCTCAAAATGCTCCCATAAGGTTTCAAAGCCCAATTTGACCAATTGGGTCCCACTAGTAAAAATGGTATTATGAGTTGATTCCTCCAATTTTTTCACTCTAAGAGCATTAAGATGGGTTACAAACAACATAATGGTCCAATCCATATCACACACCAACCCTTAACATGGTTGGATTTTTTGAACTAGAGGGTTTTGTACTAATCATCTTTACACAAGGAATGCCTTAAGAAAACATATTGTCACCAAATGTTCTACATGTCATAGGAGAACTCCACATTTCTTATCATTACCTCCTAAATAGAGGGTTTTGTACTAATCACCTTTACACAAGGAATTCCTTAAGAAACATCTTGTCACCAAATGTTCTACATGTCATGGGAGAACTTCACATTTCTTATCATTACCTCCTATATTATACAATAGAAAAAACAAAACTTGTAATTACGATAAAGGCTCGATATATAACAACAACAACAACAACTATTTCCATTTAGTTTGATGGGTAAACTTAAGCAGGTTAACTCAATTGGATGAGTGCTTTGAGTTTCATGTAGGAGGTCTTAAGATCAATCCTCCACATTTGATTGATTTATTGTGTGTCTTATTTTATGTCTCATCAAATTAGGAAATATAATCATCCTTAATGAATCTACACTAAATATTGGATTCATAATATAAAGCCTCTCAATCAATACATTTTGACATAAATCTCTGAAATTAACACTAAGAGGATTTACATTGAAATTTTTTATTTTGCACCTATCAACTCTAACTTTTATAAAAAAAACAACATTGATAAAAATGTCACTTATAATATCGTGGAACAATATATTCACAATCTAAATAATTAACATCTTCTTATTAGGGCACTTTAATGCTAGAATTGTAACAAACCAAGTTTCTTTTATAAGGAATGATTTCAACCATAACCCTTTATGTCTAGATGAGGACCTTGTTTTAGCTGTAGATATAAAATAAACATTAAATACCTAATTTGGAATTTCTTTGCCATCAAGCTTGTCAAGCTTTGTAGTTCTCAATACCTAATAATTGCAATGGAATAATCAAATGACCAAACTCCAATTTGATAACTTGTATTTATAGGCTTGACAATAGTACCATGGATTATGTGATATCTAATATCCCTATTTCCAACTAAATAGCAATTTTTTACCTCTTAAATAACTATGATCCTGAATATGATCATAGACCTTTAATCTTAACCATAAAATTTTCCATGCACAAAATCCCCATTCAAGAGAATTGTGAGAATCGAACGCACTTGCTTTTTGAAAAAAAAAAGTTGATCTTTGGATATAAATATGGATTTAAACCTCTTAACTTATAAGGATAACAATGAAATCCTCTATCATAATTTTACTACGACCCTCTATGATTCTATTAACATGTTCTTTGTCAAGGTGTCATGTAAAAATAATTAAGGCAATTAGGGATCATGCTCTTAATGAATCTTTAAAGCTTTATAAGATAATTATGTACAAAGCTCTTATTAAAAGGAAGCAAAGGCACTGTAAAAGGTACTATATAAATAGAGAGCAAGAGTAGTCCCCAAGTTGTAGATAAATTGGTGGTAAATTTTACTATTAAGGTACACCTTTTGAAGTTATTGTTTCAAATCCATGGTTAGAATTTTGTATTGTGCGATGGGTTATGTTGGTATGCATGGAGGTTTTAGTGTTAGTGGTTGGAATTAACATCATGCCACGCGAGTATAAGCATGGCCTAATTTCAAATTCTACTATTTCAAAAAATATTAGAAAGTAAGAGCATTTGATACACCTATCTAAGTCAGATCCTTGGAAGCTTTCGAGGGAAATTCTAAATCATAAAACCAAAGAAATTAATATGATTTCCTTGAAGAACTAGAATTCCTACCTTCAAAAATATTTTTGAATCCCCTAATGCCATGGACACCATTTTGAATTCCCATATAAAGGATGAAATATTTTCTCTTGAAGTCATTGATTTTGGGGTTAAGCGATTCACAACTCAAAAAGCTAAGGATGTTGAAGGCTACCAAGATGAAATTTTTAAAGCAGGAGGGCCTATCCTCATCCTTAACATACACAAGCTCTTTAATTTGGTAATACAATAATGCTACCCTAAGCCTTGGAAGTAGAGCCTTATTGTACCTATATTTAAAATTGAGGATAAAAGCATTCCATCTAATTATAGGAACATTATGATTAGCAACATTTTAACCAAGTTGTACAAATTTGTTTTGGAAAAGAAGATTACCTTATGCCTGGAAAGTCATGATAAAATAGCTAAATACCAAGTTGAGTTTAGGAATATCATTCAATTGTGGACCACCTTATTACTCTCGGGATCATTGTGGAGGAGTGTTGCAATAATAAAATTGATATTTTTTTTTTCATTGACTTTTGTAGTGATTTTACTGGTCTTTGTGATTAAACATATGTGGAAGAGTGGAAGAGATAATGGTTCCTTTCGGTTAAGGGTTGTTGTCAAGGTTGTATGAAGAAACCAGATATTTCCAAGTTAAGACCTTGAGGATGATCAAGAAAAATTGATTGCAATATTAGAGTCAAGAAGGGGTGTCCCTTGTCCCCATTCTTGGCATATACATTGATAAACTAGAAGAGTATTTGGAAGATGGAGGTTGTGTTGGCTCCACCATCACTTCATTAGCATTGTTATAAATATCCCTGAAGACAATATTATCTTTTTATATAGAACTGCCAATAGTCTTATAAGAAAGTAATCATCCTCTAAGATTTATGTTCCAAGATAAGTATGACTATTGTCATCAATAAAGTAAAAGCCGCTAATAATTAAATTTTAGCAACATCACATATAACACATTCATATATGGCAAATAAAAAGACCTTGGAAGGAATTTCTTCATACAAATATCTTGGAATCGATATCCATCACAAGCCTCAACTAGAATCCAGCATGTTGAGAAACCGATAAATGAGATGGGGATATCATGCGCTTGAAAAAACAATTCTAAGTTAGAAGATTCTGGGAGAGTATGATTTAAAAAATCGTCTTTGAGACTCTTCTCACTCATGTTATTTACATGGATGTCAAGTTTGGGGTTGCAGTATCTCTAGAGAGTCATGGAGGAAGATGGAATAGATCCAAATGTAGTTTAAAACCTACAATCTCAAGATTAAAGGAAATACACCCTGTCATATCCTCTTGATTGAAGCAAGCCTTCCCACCCATTGAAAGCATGACTATGAATAGGCTTATGTATGAGAAGACATTAAACAACATGAAATACATGAGTCTTCCTAAATTTGTTTTTGACTCTAGCAAAAACCACCACCTTTCTCTCAAATGAGAATGGCATATGGATGCCCAATCTTGGCTAGACCATTGGGGGATAAACGAGGATATAATTTTGCAAAATAAGATGATATTAAAATATTATTCCATCAAAATTTAAGGAGAAGTTGTGGGACGGATTAGAGGGGAAAATGAAACTCGGATATTATGAAGAGTTGATCAACCCAAATCTCAAAAGGAAGAAATATCTCTATTTTGACTAAGTGCAAATAAGAAAATAAACATTGCTAATATAAGAACAAATTATCATGAGTTTGATAGTGAAATTGTGTGTTGGCCACTTCTGAAAACACCATGAAATGAAAGAGTCTCTCACTTTTTGTGACACTAAAGAGGGTTGAAGATAAACAACAATTTCTCTAGATTGTCTAGCTTATACTCACATTAAATCTAAATTTCAAAATATTTGTCACACTACTAGCCTTCCTAATTTGTTATGTTAGCAAAACTATTATAATCTTGAAACAATTCTCTAAATTTTTTTAGAACATAAAACTAAAAATACTAAAAACAAATTATGAATAATATCTTATTTTTTAAAGTCCAATAAACCAGTTTATTTTTATATTAATTAAAGTTAATCACTATCATAAAAAAAATATCCACAATATTTTTAAATAATATATATATATATATAGAAAACATATATAACATTTTCATATGAACAAAATTTTGTCGTGAGAGTAACCAAGAGAATAGATTTCAGCGAACTTTGTCTTTTACTAATTTGGATTTTTCGTACGCCACGTTATTTATTTTCAAGAAGAGGAGTGGACAACCTTGTCCATACAGCCATTCATATTAACTAATTTTATGAGATTGATTTCAACGTTAATTACACGTGTCTTTGCAAAATTGGTTAAGGGGCCTTGAACATTTGGGAATGTTTCCAAATAATAAACTCCACAACTCATTATACTCCAACGTTGGATAAGGTTGGAATTTTGTGGAACTAATGGAAACCCTTTTCCTCCTAGCGCCCGGTTATAACACAACCTAATAACCTACTAGTGGTTAGGTTTGACTACCTCAACTATTAACCATAGTTACAATACGGAATCTCCTATAGTATTCTTCATCATAATAATTTTGCTAGACCATTTTTCAAGAATAATGAGAGTTGACATGGCATCCTCTCGAATTATGGTGATGAAAACATGAAGGTCAACGTCTGAGTGGCATAACTTTTGCATACATACTCCAATTGAGGTGATTTTGTTCCATTAGAAAGGAAATATGTATAGATATGAGGAAAGGTGTTGTGCTAAAATGAAAACTTTTTACCCCCAAAAAACATCATTTGATGCCTCAAAATGCTCCCATAAGGTTTAAAAGCCCAATTTGACCAATTGGGTCCCACTGGTAAAAATGGTCTTATGAGTTGATTCCTCCAATTTTTTCACTCTAAGAGAATTAAGATGGGTTACAAACAACATAATGGTCCAATCCATATCACACACCAACACTTAACATGGTTGGATTTTTTGAACTAGAGGGTTTTGTACTAATCATCTTTACACAAGGAATGCCTTAAGAAAACATCTTGTCACCAAATGTTCTACATGTCATAGGGGAACTCCACATTTCTTATCATTACCTCCTAGCTAGAGGGTTTTGTACTAATCACCTTTACACAAGGAATGCCTTAAGAAAACATCTTGTCACCAAATGTTCTACATGTCATGGGAGAACTCCACATTTCTTATCATTACCTCCTATATTATACAATAGAAAAAACAAAACTTGTAATTATGATAAATGCTCAATATATAATAACAACAACAATTATTTCCATTTAGTTTGATGGGTAAACTTAAGGAGGTTAACTCAATTGGATGAGTGCTTTAAGTTTCACGTAGGAGGTCTTAAGATCAATCCTCCACATTTGATTGATTTATTGTGTGTCTTATTTTATGTCTCATCAAATTAGGAAATATGATCATCCTTAATGAATCTACACTAAATATTGGATTCATAAGATAAAGCCTCTCAATCAATACATTTTGACATAAATCTCTGAAATTAACACTAAGAGG
Organism: Pinus albicaulis; assembly: GCA_034641835.2. Classification (NCBI taxonomy): domain Eukaryota; kingdom Viridiplantae; phylum Streptophyta; class Pinopsida; order Pinales; family Pinaceae; genus Pinus; species Pinus albicaulis. The sequence continues at coordinate 163,672,218 of CM076576.1, forward strand.
ATTTACATTGAAATTTTTTATTTTGCACCTATCAACTCTAACTTTTATAAAAAAACAACATTGATAAAAATTTCACTTATAATATCGTGGAACAATATATTCACAATCTAAAGAATTAACATCTTCTTATTAGGGGACTTTAATGCTAGAATTGTAACAAACCAAGTTTCTTTTATAAGGAATGATTTCAACCATAACCCTTTATGTCTAGATGAGGACCTTGTTTTAGTTGTAGATATAAAATAAACATTAAATACCTAATTTGGAATTTCTTTGGCATCAAGCTTTTCAAGCTTTGTAGTTCTCAATACCTAATAATTGAAATGGAATAATCAAATGACCAAACTCCAATTTGATAACTTGTATTTATAGGCTTGACAATAGTGCCATGGATTATTTGATATCTAATATCCCTATTTCCAACTAAATAGTAATTTTTTACCTCTTAAATAACTATGATCCCGAATATGATCATAGACCTTTAATCTTAACCCTAAAATTTTCCATGCACAAAATCCCCATTCAAGAGAATTGTGAGAATCGAACGCACTTTCTTTTTGAAAAAAATAAATTTGATCTTTGGATATAAATAGGGATTTACACCTCTTAACTTATAAGGATAACAATGAAATCCTCTATCATAATTTTACTACGACCCTCTATGATTCTATTAACATGTTCTTTGTCAAGGTGTCATGTAAAAATAATTACGGCAATTAGGGATCATGCTCTTAATGAATCTTTAAAGCTTTATAAGATAATTATGTACAAAGCTCTTATTAAAAGGAAGCAAAGGTACTGTAAAAGGTACTATATAAATAGAGAGCAAGAGTAGTCCCCAAGTTGTAGATAAATTGGTGGTAAAGTGTACTATTAAGGTACACCTTTTGAAGTTACTGTTTCAAATACATGGTTAGAACTGTGTATTGTGCGATGGGTTACGTTGGTATGCATGGAGGTTTTAGTGTTAGTGGTTGGAATTAACATCATGCCACGCGAGTATAAGCATGGCCTAATTTCAAATTCTACCATTTCAAAAAAAATTGAAAGTAAGAGCATTTGATACACCTATCTAAGTCAGATCCTTGGAAGCTTTCGAGGAAAATTCTAAATCATAAAACCAAAGAAATTAATATGATTTCCTTGAAGAACTGGAATTCCTACCTTCAAAAATATTTTTGAATCCCCTAATGCCATGGACACCATTTTGAATTCCCATATAAAGGATGAAATATTTTCTCTTGAAGTCATTGATTTTGGGGTTAAGCGATTCACAACTCAAAAAGCTAAGGATGTTGAAGGCTACCAAGATGAAATTTTTAAAGCATGAGGACCTATCCTCATCCTTCACATACACAAGCTCTTTAATCTGGTAATACAATAATGCTACCCTAAGCCTTGGAAGTAGAGCCTTATTCCACCTATATTTAAAATTGAGGATAAAAGCATTCCATCTAATTATTGGAACATTATGATTAGCAACATTTTAACCAAGTTGTACAAATTTGTTTTGGAAAAGAAGATTACCTTATGCCTGGAAAGTCATGATAAAGTAGCTAAATACCAAGTTGAGTTTAGGAATATCATTCAATTGTGGACCACCTTATTACTCTCGGGATCATTGTGGAGGAGTGTTGCAATAATAAAATTGATATTTTTTGTTTTTTCATTGACTTTAGAAAAGATTTTTACACCATTCCCAGGACAAACATGTGGAAGAGGTTGGAAGAGATAATGGTTCCTTTCGAGTTGAGGGTTATTGTGACAAGGTTGTATGAGAATGATATTTCCAATTTTAGGACCTTTGAGGGATGATCAAGAGAAATTGATTGCAATATTAGAGTCAAGAAGGGGTGTCCCTTGTTCGCTACTCTTTTTGGCATATACATTGATAAACTAGAAGAGTATTTGGAAGACGAGGGTTTTGTTGGCTCCACGCTCATTATTATTGTCATAAATATTCTCCTTTATGTTGACAATATTATTCTTTTGGTGAGGAATCATTAAGATCTTGTTAAGCAAGTAATCATCCTCTAAGATTTATGTTCCAAGATAAGTATGACTATTAATATCAACAAATTAAAAGTCACAATAATTAAATCTAGCAACATCACATATAACACATTCATATATGACAACGACAACTTGGAAGGAATTCCTTCATACAAATATCTTCGAATCGATATCCATCACAAGCTCAACTAGAACTATAGAATTGAGAAACTGATAAATGGAGGATGGAAAGATTATCATGCACTTAAAAACAATTCTAGGTTAGAAGATCTTTGGATATATGATTTAAAAAAACTCCTCTTTGAGACTCTTCTCACTCATGTTATTTACATGGATGTCAAGTTTGGGGTTGCAGTATCTCTAGAGAGTCATGGAGGAAGATGGAATAGATCCAAATGTAGTTTAAAACCTACAATCTCAAGATTAAAGGAAATACACCCTGTCATATCCTCTTGATTGAAGCAAGCCTTCCCACCCATTGAAAGCATGACTATGAATAGGCTTATGTATGAGAAGATGTTGAACAACATGAAATACATGAGTCTTCCTAAATTTGTTTCTAACTCTAGCAAAAACCACCACCTTTCTCTCAAATGAGGATGGCATATGGATGCCCAATCTTGGCTAGACCATTGGGGGATAAACGAGGATATAATCTTGCAAAATAAGATGATATTAAAATATTATTACATCAAAATTTAAGGAGAAGTTGTGGGACGGATTAGAGGGGAAAATGAAACTCGGATATTATGAAGAGTTGATCAACCCAAATCTCAAAAGGAAGAAATATCTCTATTTTGACTAAGTGCAAATAAGAAAATAAACATTGCTAATATAAGAACAAATTATCATGAGTTTGATAGTGAAATTGTGTGTTGGCCACATCTGAAAACACCATGAAATGAAAGAGTCTCTCACTTTTTGCGACACAAAAGAGAGTTGAAGATAAACAACAATTTCTCTTAGATTGTCTAGCTTATACTCAGATTAAATTTAAATTTCAAAATATTTGTCACACTACTAGCCTTCCTAATTTTTTATGTTAGCAAAACTATTATAATCTTGAAATACTTCTCTAAAAAATTTTAGAATATAAAACTAAAAATACTAAAAAAAAATTATGAATAATATCTTATTTTTAAAAGTCCAATAAACCATTTTGATATTAATTGAAGTTAATCACTATCATAAAAAAATATCCATAATATTTTAAAATAATATATATATATAGAAAACATATATAACATTTTCATATGAACAGAATTTTGTCGTGAGAGTAACCGAGAGAATAGATTTCAGCGAACTTTGTCTTTTACTAATTTGGGTTTTTCGTACGCCATGTTATTTATTTTCAAGAAGAGGAGTGGACAACCTTGTCCACATAGTCATTCATATTAACTAATTTTATGAGATTTCAACGTTAATTACACGTGTCTTTGCAAAATTGGTTAAGGGGCCTTGAACATTTGGGAAATGTTTCCAAATAATAAACTCCACAACTCATTATACTCCAACGTTGGATAAGGTTGGAATTTTGTGGAATTAATTAAAAAATAATGTAACTTATTATACGGTTGGATTTTTGTGGAATCAATTAAAAAGAATATAGAAATTTAGAAAATTTTAAGGATGGAAATTTATTTTAAAATTTCAAAAATTGGTGAATCTTATTAGTCCTTAATATGCAAACTATAAAATGTTTATTGATGTATTTGTAAAATTATTCAAATTTATAATTATTTTATATATACTCTCTATATAATGTTGGCAATTTTTAATGTAAAATAATTTTATATTGTAAAATTTGGGCGAATTAATTTTATAAAAAATGGAAATGGAAATTGGCCAATCTTTTTTTTCGAAAAATCATGGAAAATGTGAATATTATCCCCAAAAATTTTCCATGGCAGAAAGTGTCAAATAAAGTTGGAATTTCTAAAGGCAAGTTAAAAGAGTAGGGAATTTGTGTTGAGGTAATTTAAAAAATTAATATTTATGTATATTTAAAAATATATTAATAAAAAAAACAATTTGATATACATTAATAAAATGGCTCAATACATATGTTATGTAATTGTTATAACATTTAAAAATACAATTTAAACAATAAAAAATTATACAAAGTTTTTTTTTTACTCTAAAATAAATTTATTTCTAAAGAAATTTTATCTTTCTCAACTCATATTAAATAAATGCTTAAAAAAAATCTACAACGATTTTAAAAATATTATAACTTAAAAAAAATCAATAACGATTTAAAAAAAATTATAAACACTTCTAAAATATATATAATGTATTTTAATAAAACATTCATAATAGCTACAAATTAATAGTTCAACGCGTTAACTTCCACTTCATATCCACATCTTATATTAACCCTTTAAGGATTTTAAATTAACAATGAGCATACCCCTTAAGTTTACGTTATCTTTTACTACATATCCACATTCTTATATATATATATTTTCTAAGTCTAAATTCTATTAATATAACATATGGTACAAGGAGAGTCTGGCCTCTAGAATTGCTAAACTAGCCAATTCCAGAGGCATTATATGTCAAAAGAACAAAACAGTGACTGCCCTAGAAGGGGAAACCAGTCAAACCAATCTTACTACAGCTGCCCAAAACAGGGAAACCAGCTTCATACAAAAAATAATAGATAATTACGAGAGTATCCAAGAGAGACATAATAACCCAGAAAAAGAAACCCAAACTATAAAGAAACCTGTAGAAGCTAGGTGTCATTGTGCGGATGTGATGGCTCCTCCACAATTAGGCACATGTACTCATCGGAGGTGTCATCTGCAATCTTAGCCGGAGGCGAGACATGTTCAGGAGTTATGGCAGTGCGTGCACTTCCCTTGCAACCATCATCGGCAGACCAATCCTTGCTGCTGCTATCGCTACCGTTGCTGCCCTTGCCTTTGCTGCTGGAAGAGGGGGTGCCTTGAATGATGGGAAGAGCTTCAGACTTTCGCGAAGGCGGCTGAAGCGCCAAGTCAATGGTGGATTTTTTGAGATTTTTTATGGGGCTCTCGCTAGCCGCAAGGGAAGCTTCCTCCTTGAAGCTGATGGAGATGGTGGTTGTGATACGAGGGTGGTCCATAGTGTAGTTATAATGGAATTGAGCAGAGTGCGCGGTGGACAGAGAGGGTAGCGTCCCCAAATGAGGCAAAGGCGGGGAGGAGTGACTGGTGGGGTGGTGCAACACCTAAGTTCCAAACAGAGAGACAGAGCGAGATCGCCTTGAGGCCAGACCTTGGCCTCTACCGCTGCGAGTAGCAGGATAATGGCCAAAGGAATCCTCAAGAGAGTGAGAAGAAGGCTCAGAGTGGATGGAATGCGGAGGACGAGTCGCCCACCCACGCCCACTGCCTCTGCGACAACGCATTCGGTGGCACCTAGGCATAATGGAGCTGTTGGAGGTGTTAGTGATGGGCTGAGAGAGCTGAGCCGAAGGAACAGAGGTCTGAGGAGCCGAAGGAACAGAAGTCTGAGGAGCCGAAGGCTCTAAAGAAAAATTGAAGCTGCAATGGAGGCTATGGGAAAAGTGGTGACCAGGGGTGAGAACGATACAACAATAGAGGCTGCACCACCTCCCTATAGGCGTTCTAGAGCTCGTCTCTAAGACCACAGAGGGGCAGATGCAGCTTGAAGGCGATGGAGGAATGTTGCAGCGCGGAGGCATTTTGAAAGGGTGGTGGCCACATCGACTATCAGGGGAATTAATGTAACAGCGTTGAGAGCAGTTGGCAGGTATTAATTCCCGCGGCTTGAGCCCATGCGTGACCATGTGGATAAGCCATGTGTTACATATTGGGCTCACTGTATGCATGCCTTCAATGTTCACCCGCATCCTGTAATCCACATCCTTATATTAGCCCTTCAAGAATTTTAAAATTTTAAATTAATAATTAACATACCTCTGAAGTTGGAAGATAGAATAGAATGTAAATATTATAGTTTACTTTCTGTTTTTTTTTTAAAGTATTTTGTGATTAGATATTTAAGAAAAAAAAATTAAGGGTTGTTACACATAGCAATGTGACTGAGATCAAGATCCTTTTCGTTACAAGAGTTGTTATACATAGTAATGTGACTGAGATCAAGATCCTTTTTGTTACATCGCTTTACCAAAGAACATCTCTTTCATGCAAAATTTCATGTTGAACACAATTCTTTTGTTTTCAATATTATCTGCGCAATGTATCAAGGAAAAATGTATAGTGGGAAAATAAAAATCATTGTGATACATTTAAAAAAAAAAATTAGTTTTAGATATTATGCAATAAAAAAATATCTACTTCCTGATATATATTGCATTACAATGTGACTGAGATCAAGATCCTTTTCATTACGTCGCTTTACAAAAGAACATCTCTTTCATGAAAAATGTCATGTTGAATACAACGATGTGTGGTTTGAAGGAAAGTTTCCTTGGGTGAAAGCCAAGAGACCGCAGTTCAAATTTCATTGATTATGTGGCTTGCTATGATCTTGGCTCAACGAGTAGGCTCCCCCTTTCCCGAGGGGTCTCGGCTCTTGTTGAATCATAAGATATGGTATATCTGACTTGCAGGCTGTTGGATATATCTTGGTGTTATATTGGCGACCATGAGGATTGATCCTAGGTCTCCCCTAGATTACTCTAAAGAATTACCAATTCACCATGTGTAAATATATATATATATATATATATATATAGATATATATATATTATATGTGCAATGTATCAAGGAAAAATGTATAGCGGGAAAATAAAAATCATTGTGATACATTTATAAAAAAAAAATAGATATTATGCAATAACAAAATATCTATTTCCTGATATATATTGCATTACAATAAATCACCACGGTAAAATCTATTTTTCTACAATAAATAATATGGACACCACACATTTAAATTTTCATTTGCTAAGGTCACGCCCACATCTTAAGTGGTGTGATACACATTGAATGGAATATTTCCTTAGTTGTGATATACATTCAAAACTAATACACATGAAACTGCATAACCTTTTTGTTAACTTATTTGTATATTTTCAAACACAATTAAATTTTATAAATAGCTTTGTAACGCTATACGTGCAATACATGTTCCTTCTACTTCTCTAAGTAAAGCTCTTCACATTACGATGTCTATTGTATCGGCTCGACCTTTGCGGAGTGGGGATAGGGAAAAACGGCCATAATGAAGACGCTTACTGTATGCTCTGGATTCAATGCATTTCCATCGTAGTGTCTAAATAAAGACTGAGATTTCATCTTGAATAATACCAAGAATATTTGATCAGATCATTAAATCATTTCTTTCTCTTGAAATTCATTCAATTCTTGAACACTTCTCTTTTTGGGAGGTCTACAACCATTATGTGGCATAGGGGTACGTCACGTACAAAACTTGATAGTATGCCACTTCTACGAACGGTTCGTAATGATGTATCTCTCCCTTGACCAGGGCCACTTATCATAACTTCTACTCGTTCTATGCCCTGATCCATTAATGTGAAAATAACATTTTATGTTGCATTATGGGTAGAAAATGGTGTACCTCTCCTTGTACCTTTGAATCCATAGGCACCAGCAGAAGACCAAGAAAGTGCCAACAAATAACTTATCCTCGTACATCTGTAGCAGACACAATGGTATTGTTAAATCATGTTCCTTCCTACGTGAACCAATTCTTTTTATATTTTTTGACATATTAATCATTATGAGTTCGGTTTTACCACTAGATGCATTCATTTATATAGAAGAGGATTACCCCTGTTTTTTCTTATGTCTCGGATTAGAAAAAATTATCATAACTCGTTTCCATCTACGAATTGGTGGACATTTTCCACAAATTCTATGAATAGAAGCAAAAATTTTCATGTTTGTGACCCTCCAATTTTCTCATACTACATTTTGTTTCCTGAGACAGAGAGTATGTTTCATCTATGATTCTCGAATAAAGCGAAAAGGTCACTACACTTTACCAACCAGAAGGAATAAAGAAGCACAACTGGGTAAACGAAGTGAGTTAATTTGATTTCAGTTAGTTTGAATGGATTTCATTTGATTGATTTGATTAATAATGACACCAAAGCGATATAGACCTCCTCGAAACACTGATCGAGCCATCGCAACCAAGTCCCCCAGAGTGGTTCTGCCTATCGATGAGCGAATATGTGAAGTAAAGAATTTCCCTATATCCCGAGCCGAAGTAGTTGAACGGTGGAAAAAGGCCCTTGCATATCTTATTCATACTTAGAATTTTGAGCTAGAAAATAAAAGTAAAAAATGGTAATCTTATAATCAACCAACATCAATGTCACAACATTATGAAATAAATTATCCCTAGCATGCATCCTACATTTCCTCATCATCTTCTTCATATTTAAGGTCCTTGGACAAGTCCAATAATGTTTAATTTATTCTAATCATTAGCCTTTTTGGTCATCACTTTAGAAAATCAAAATTCAAAGACAATAAAACACCAAATGGAGAAATCACACCATCAATAAATATATAATACAATTCATTATCCTCATTTCTCCATTTGGTTTTTGATTATCTTGGAATTTTGATTTTCTCAATATTTTTATAGATTTAAAGGTTCTAAATCACAAGGAAATTTGGTCCTTGGTTATTTGAGAATTTTGATTTTCTAAATATTTAGATAATTTAAAGTAAACCATAACTTCTAAGAGCGAGGTTTTAAATCACATGGAACTTTACACAATTCAGTCTCACTTTTTACTTTAAAAAGTGATATACATGTTACAAGTTTGACTACCCAACACCAGATTCATTTGAGCTATATAAAATAATTAAATGTACTTTACACTAATTGGTGAGCAATGTATATATTTGAGCTATATAAAATAATTAAATGTACTTTACACTGATTGGTGAGCATTGTATATATTGGTATTTAAATGTCCTTTATATAAAATAATTAAATGTACTTTACACTGATTGGTGAGTATTTTATATATTGGTATTTAAATACCCTTTAAATTAAATGATATATGTAAAAAAAAATTCATTAAATGATGACTCGTGGGAGGATTGAATTGTTACAAAGTTATTTATAAAATTTAAATTAGCAATTGTATTTGAAAGTATAAAAAATAATTTAACAAAAGGGTTGGGTTATGTAGTTTCATGTGTATTAGTTCTGAATGTATATTACAATTAAGGAAATATTTCATTCAATGTGTATCATTCTTTTTAAGATGTGGGTGTGACCAATAGTGTGTGTGTCTATATATATAACATTAATGAATTTCTTACTCGATTGATCACCATATCTAAAATACATTTAGACACAACTCTATTGCTCTAGCATTACAGTACAAATAACTCTATTGTTATCTTTAGGATCATACTAGAAACTACAAGCACTATTTCTAATAAGTTCACACACACACACGCATTAGTACCTAGCTCTACTGTGGAAATGATAAAAATTGTTCTAAAAATTCCAAATAAATATACTAGTTAGGTCCAAAGTAATCAAGAAACAAAATAGAATAAACCACATGTAACTTCTACAAAGAAACTAAGCACCTCGATTAAAGCTATATCTTAAGAAAAAACCTGATTGATAAGGAAAAAACAAAGTCATATTTAAACATTATTTTTCCAAAAATCTCTCAATCATAATTTTAAAATGCATTATACATTTGTCAAAGTACTTTCAAAAAAGGATGAAAATCATGTGCATGTTTTCTCAATTGTGGAAGCAATCTCTAGAACAATAGACCTGGTTTAGATATCTTCTTATTTCTATAAAACAAATTTTTTTTGTCCATAAAGAGTATATATATATATATATATATATATATATATATATAACGTGTTCGGTCGCGTGCAAAATTTGGGATATTACATCAGAAGTTTGGGTTTGTTCGTCGTTGTTTTTTTAAAATGAGTCCATATCTTTTTGGAGTTATTTTACTATCCATTCCAAAAACTAATCCCCTAACTACTAGGCTATAACTAAATACTTTGCATAACTGCAATAGCAAATCTCTACATGTATGGTTTTCCATAAAAAAAAATTAGGATTATCAGAAGGGACGAACTATTCCTCCATCTGGGTCAAGTTGTTGAGGTCCAGATCCTTGCGCTCCTCCTCCACATTCGAGTTTATTTCCTCTAGCTTGATCTTTAACAACTCAATCTCCTGCCTCAGAAAATCCATCTCGTCCTCGAGCCTCTGGATGCGTTCTTTCTTCTCCAGTTGTCACTCCTGCATGTTCATAGCATCTTTGTGGTGTTGATCAATACACATCTTCAATATTTCAATTCCATATTTTAACTCCTTGGGTTCATGTGCATAAATTTCATAAGTGTTTTTGGCATTACCTCAATCCCTCGCCCAGTTCACCCTCATACCCCCAGACCTGGGTCTGCGGAGACCCTAGGAGCTCGACCTAGAAATTTCTGCCACCAAATTACACAGCCCGGTCATGATGACGGTCTCTAAGCAACCAAATCCACACTCCACCAGGGGGTCAAAAATATCACACATAGTGAAGATCCACACTAACATGTCACTACCAAAACTCCCAGAACCATTGCCACTCTACCCAACCCATGGTGATAGCCCACCGCAGCACTCACTGCATAGGAGCACAAACCACCCAACCACCCTAACAAGATAAAAACCCAAATTGTTCATGAACCTCAGCCACGGCCTCTAGAGAAAAGCAGAGGTCACCTTGGCAGAGACAGACTGAAATTTATTACAATAGATCTTACTGTTAGCCTCTAAATAACCAACCCAGGTATGAATTTTGATGCATTCCTTTGTCACAGTACCAACCATGCTAAATTCCCAATGCATCGTTGTAATTTCCCTACTCTTCTCTTCTTCCCTCAAGCCCACCCAAAATTCTTCCCACACTCAACCTACAAAATTCGAAGCATAAGGAGTAAATCCAGCCCCCATAATCCCATAATTCCCATGGAATAAATGCTAAAACATTGTCGACTGCAAATTCAACAAGGATGAGGGCTCAGATATCGCACGTTGAATGACATCCAAGTACCAAGTGTAGTACGGCCAGATTGAAGGCTACCACGTTGCATCATGAAACCAAGCTTCTCCATGCCACAAGTCTCGAGGGCAGCATGAGGGAAATTATGGTCGATGGGACAGAGGTTAAATACAGTGGCTTGGGGCCATATTTGATCTGGCATCTCACTGGGAGAGGGAGGCATATGATGGGGAGGGGTGACGAGTGGGGGCCAGGAGATATGGAATGGGGGAGGGAGCAGGGTAGAAGGGTGGGGAAGAAAGGAGGGGGAGGGGGGGAGAGCGGTAATCCGCCTGAAGGAGGGGAGGAGGGCGAGAATAAGGAGGAGGGTAGGCTAAAGGGAGGAGAGGGATAGATAATTAGGGGATAAAATAAGTTCAAACACCCCACCCCACAAGGATTATATAAACCATTTTTCATATTTAGGTTCGAAGGGTCGAAAAAAGTCTCTTTTTTGGAGGCACTAGGCATGATTATGGGATATATAGGGTTCCTTCAATGTCATTCACAACATTAGTTTCTTCCTTCATCCTCCATGCCAGGTTGGTTTGTGTATCTGCCTCCTACTTATTTCCTCTTAGAATGTGGTAGCATGTTACCCTATCAAAGAGAGGAATCATACCTTGGGAGTGCTTGATGACTTGATTTAGATTCATATTTTAGACAGGTGTGTTTTTCCTCGTGTATTTTATTATCAACATGGAGTCCCCTAAGATTTTTTTCTCTTTGATTTCCTTTTTATTTTCCAGAGACATTCCATGTAGTAAACCATAGGCCTCTACTGATGTTTATTTTCCTTCTAAGACTCCAGGAATATCAGACTTTGATGTTTCCATCGGGATTAGTGAGAATCCCTCCCCCTCCTACCACCCTATTATAATATATATATATATATATATATATATATATTGGCTTAGATGGTAGTTTATTCCTATAAAAGAAATAAGACTTAATATTATCTTTATTTATACTTCCTTAAGGTAGTTCAAGCAAACTCTACAAGCCCAAAAGAAAAGTGATCTCTTCATTGGGTAATTAAGGGATTCTTTTAACACAAGGGATAGATTTAAAATGGCTAACTCCAAATTTAAATGCTCAAACAATTTTTTCTAAACCATGAAAATATTATTGTTATTACAAATTTGGTGAAAAAAGAGATTAATAAGTTTTAGCATATATGTCCATACAAATTTAGTGCTAACTAAGTTGTATGTCATAGTATTGTCAAACTAAAGGCCTAAAAATAGGTTAGCCTTGACTACATTTTAATCCCTTTAGAGAAAAGGCTCAGATAGAATTGAATCCAACACTAGATGCTTCAACTTAATAGGATAGAATCTAAACTTAAAAAAATGCAGTCTAACTTTAGACCCTTTGAATTTGGAGGAGATGTTGGTGTTTAAATGTGTTTGACTATGCCAAATTAGCTATCACTATTAGACCTTTTTTTTTTGAGAAAATTTTGAATATGTTTGACTATGCCAAGTTAGTCCATTCCATTTTGAAGGAGATATGGTTGTTTATATGTGTTTTACTATTCCAAGTTATTCTCATTACATTCTATTTACACAGTGACTATGGCAAATTAGTGGTTGATACACTTTTTTGTAGTGAATAAAGGCTTGAGAGTTTTGAAGCCAACATTGAACCCTTGGATTTTGGATACAATATCTAGGAGGTTTGAGGCAAGAAAGAAACTAACCATACACCACATAAAATAATGTAATATAGATGCATATGTTTTATCCATTGTTATTGGTCGTAATGGTCCTTCATCATTTCCAACTAATATTATATCTAAATACTCCTCAACAAACATGTAACGGACACGGGCTAAACGTTCATGTAATAAAAGTTAATAAAGGCAAAAATAATACCATGGTTAAGGGACACTTATTCCAAGCTGAATGTTGGGAAATATATCCTAGTGGGCATCACTGGATGTGTTTATGTCTAAGAGGAAATTGGCAAATGCAATGGCTAAGGCATTAAAAAGGAAAGAATGCATTTTGACACATTTATGTATGAAAATAAAGGAAATTAGGAGAAAAGGAAGGTGAAAGGTCAGAGGTTGCATGTGAGGAGGAAATTGAAGTAAAATAATGGAAAATGGAGAAAAGAGAGACCTCATTGATAAAAAGGATATTGAGGATCAGTTGGTAACATTTGTCATTTCAGTTTTGGAGCTCTCTCTCTATTCTCTCTCTCTCACTCTTGGACACCTAGAGTTTCTTGGAGCATTTTAGCATTGGACCAAGTGTTGAGTCTCCAAAATGGCATCCACTTCTACCCACATTTCCATCATTTCACCCTCATTATGTAGATCATCCCTCATTCCGTAGCTACATAATCCTATATTAAGTAACCATTTTCATGATCATATGGGTTTAGGATTATATTTTCCAAAGTCATTTATTTTAAGTTAATTTGTGATTAAATATTATAAAATTAACATGGTTTCATATATACATAAAATTGGTATAAGTTTTGTGATATTGTAGGCTCACTTGGAGATTTTAGAAGGATCCTACTTAACCTCCTAACTACAAATTCGAATTTCAAATTCCAACTCATGAGGATTTGTAAAATATTTGAAAAAGTTATGGATCATTAAGCTAAGCACATTAAAAGGATAAGAATAATGGATGTTTTGATGTGTCCTTATCAAAACTATGAGAGAATTTGGAGAGTATTTGTATCTTATATTTTTATGAGGTTGGTTTTAACCACATGAGATAAATGTGGATTTAGGAGAGATTTCAGGATCTATAGTTATCTTCAATTTTTGTATAAATAGGAGTGCACCCTTCATACAAAGGGTTGTAAATGGTTGTTTGTAAATTGTTATTTGTTAGAGATTAGAGGTAGCTAGTGGCTAGTTGATAGTTGGTGGTTCCAAGTTCCATTCAAGATGTGATTTGTAAAGTGAGGACAAAGAATTCTTATAATATCTTGTAATCATTTTATGAAATGCATACTACCACTTTGATTTCTAAGATGTGATAGTTGTTTGGTGTTCTTGTTGAGGAATGGAGGACCCCCATCAACCTCGGGTCGCATACCTTTGTACATATTGGTAACATAGTATAGTTTTATTATTTCATTTCTTTTCAGCAAGTTTGTTTTTATTTTATGCAAGTGTGCTTTTCCTTTCAGCAAGTGTGATTTCAATTATGCAAGCGCTGTGTGATTTCAATTATGCAAGTATGGTGTGATTTCATTTATGCAAGTGTAGTGTGATTTCAATTTCATGCAAAGTGTGATTTAGATTTCATGCAAAGTGTGACTTCCTTTATGCAAGTGTGATTTCAATTTCTTTATGTTTGATTTGATTTAGTTCGAATTAGATTGATTTAATTTGTTTTGTAATTAGTTTTAATTGCATTAAATTAATCTAATAATAAGGATAACCACCTAATACATATAGTACAGGTACACCTCGTCAGTTTATGAAACCCTGGGTTGACAATTAAATGATAGGGATTTAACTAACCATTAAATCACCCAACATTTTGGTGTTGTTACCGAGGAGCTATACATAGGTGTTTATTTTGAAGTTTAGAAAATTCAATATATTTGTGTTCATTATATATATATATATATATATATATATATATATATCAAAATCAAATATTAAAAATTGTACTAATCTGTGTTTGCAACAGGAATTATCAACTAGTTGGAGTAAATCACAAGCAATTAAGGGTTTGAAGATTGTTCTTCCTTATTTACTTCTTCATTGCATTATCTAAACAATTGGTCTTTCATGTTTTGATGATTTTTAATGCATCTTTTTCTAAAATTAGCCTGAATATCATTTTAATCTTGTTACACACATGGTTACACTAGAAATAAGCATACACTTGATCAATTCTTCAAGTTCTAGTAGAGTAGATTAGGTAATTAATACAATCAAGTTTTGTATGTTTTTTTCAGATTTCATGTTATTTGAAATTTTATTTTATTTGGTGGTGTAGTAAGAGCCACCCATATCACTAATTATTTGCAGGAGGATGAAGAAAGAGAAAGAATATTTGAGAAAAGAGGAGAACAGATAAAGTTTTGAGAGCCACAATCTGAATTTAGAGATCAAATCCTTGTGTTTTTTCTTTTAAATTTCACATTCCAATTGAATAAATAGCTTCAATATTGTTGAGTATGCTCTCTTCTTGCACTCCCTATGATCTGGAAGATCAGAAAAGAAAATTGAACCAAGTTAGTTTTTAAAAATTTCAATAAAAACTAGATAAGAAATCTAAATTCGCAATAGAAAGTATAATTACATACCTTTAGAAAGCTCAAACAACAAAACGAATTTCTCTTATAGATCTAGCACTATTGAAAACCCATTTTTTGACTCTTTTTGCACCTCATTTGGCCAAAAATTGAGAAAGGTATGATTGTTTTAAGTTTCTACCGAATTATGTTGTCAATAAGCCCACAATTTGACCCAAACCCGGATGGTGCGCCCAGAAATTGTGAACATTCTGCGAATCTAGCCTTCCTGACTGGCGGGCGAATTTGTAGTACAGTTAAGAGAAGCCCCCCAGGTTCATGCTTGTGGCCATATGGGGAGTCAAACGGTCAGGGGTTAGGGCTGAGCCTTGACCCCTTCCCAAAAATGGTGTGCATTAACATTTAAAAATCATTTTTTAGGGTTATTTTAACAAGAAATGAGGTAGCTCAGTTGGTAAAGTGCTTTGGTTGAAGGAAATAGGTTTTGGGTTCAATTCCTGTGCAAGCTCTTTTGGCCTCACACAAATTTTAGATCACCACAAAGATGCCACATGGCAACCAATGGTTAGTCCACATGACACACTTCTATTGTGCCACCACTACAAACCATGAGCCAATAAAAAGCAACCACATGTCAACCAATGAAACAATGACACGTGTCAATCACACATTGGTCTATGAGGCCCAGTCAACATGCCACATAAACGTACGAACTGTTGATTGGGCATACCTGCAACTCATAATTCAATTTTAGTTATTTCCTAAAATGATCAGAACACGATTCCGAGAGCATTCGAAGTCAGATTGCAGTGAAACGAAGTGCATTGGATTCAAAATGATGATATCTATGCATTGGTTCTCATTTAAAGATGATCCAAGAATTTTGAATTTCGAGCATTGGTCCATGGGATCATGGACAAGGGTGGAGCACTAAATAAAAATGAAAAATGAAATTATAGGATTAGACCTACATAAAAACCTTGAAAATATTAAAAATACAACTATGATAATTAAAAAAACCATCATCTGAGTCTAAATTTCAAGTTGTAAAGTGGTAAGGCAGTACAACAATCCATGTTTTTGGTAGTTGCAGAATCGACATAATTGAGTAGCTTATGCAAATTTGGTTTATTGTCTATTGATGAAGCATTAAGTGTATGGAGAAGAGGTCTCAAGCTCAAAATTGGTAAGAAATAGGTAAAAGTGCATTTATTTATTTTTTAATTTGTTTCATGAATTTGTTTTATTAGTACTATTTCTAAGATTTTTGTGTATATATCAAGATGAAGAGACACTTATCACCTCTCTCTCTCGATAGAATTACATTTTATTGCAGAAAAGTGCTAATTTTTTGCAGGTCCATGACATGATGAAAGAAAATCACTATGTAAATAAGTGCCTTTTTAAAGACCAAGTTTCTTTCAGAAGATATGATCATTTCATGTTAAATCAAATCCATTACACCATTGCGACTAAAATTACCATTGATACTCATTCTAATTCTGTATTTGATCCATAACTGTCCATCTCCCTACTGCCAAAAAAACTCATTTTCCTTCACAATCATCATACTTTCCTGCATCATTTTCACTCATATTTCCCAAAAATAAAGTCATTTAGCTCCCTTACAAAGCTGAGTCACCCCATTTTCCCTTTCATTCATGTCCAATAAACCTTTCTCCAATGCAAATTTTATATCTATAGTCCTTCAAATTATTATTTTATACTCGTGTTAGATAATGGATACTCCTTCTAACAAGTTTTGACCCATCGACTCTGACACATCATTTGGGATGAAGACTAGATATCTTTCAAGTACCTTGAGGCTCTCATGACGTAATGGCAAGTTCTCTTGCCAATAAACAGTGGAAATACATCAATGTCCCTTGTTTTTCGGATCTTCTAGGTGACTCAACTTCGACACATCTATTCGTACCTAGTAAGATGTACTTAGGCATCTTGACTCTCATTGACATAAATGGTGAGTAGTCTCATGTTGGTTAATGGCATACATTAATGGGTAGTAATCCAACAAATTTTTTTCTATGTTTGACATCAACACATTTATTCACATAGATAAGAATTATGCCACTGAGTAGGAATGAATGAAGACAAGATGATTCCAGCAGTTTGCAACATGACTCAATTCAGCATCTGTAGCAATAAAGATTCCAATTTCATCCTCTATTCATACAACCAAGAGAAAGAAGAAGCACAGATCCTTTTACTTCATATTACATGATCCAGCAGCACCAACCACACTCTTCTATATATATAGCTTGTCCACTTTTCAAGTAAGTGAAGGTATGGTGTTTTCTAATCTTTAATCATGTAATTCCTTAAATGCTAAAATTTTGATTTTGGAAAATCCCTCGCCACATTCATATTCCCTTTCTCATTTTCAAGAAAACGGAAAACACCTTAAGTTGGGGGGAAGGGATATTCACATTTCATGCCACATGCCACATTTCATTTCACCCTAACCAACATATTTTTCCCCACCAACTATTGTTTCATTTTGATTCTAAAATATTATGTGTTTTGAAGTGATCAATCGATGAGCACATTAAATAGTTGACCATCACTATGGGACTTTAAAAAAAAATTCTCAATGTCTTCAAGTATTTTGATGCAACAAAAAAATAACAAAAGCATTGTTACACAAGAACCAATACTCATAAAATTTTGGTTGTCACAAAAGAACCCACCATAAAAACTATGTTGCAATCAAATGACTTCAAAGTACACTTTGCAAAAAGAATAAAATTGTCAAATGATATGATTATGAAAATTTAGAAGAGAATCAATACAAAGCCAATAATGGATGCAAGACATAATTAATGTTAAGACAGCTAATGGGAGAGGGTGGTGATCCTTCTTAATAAGTTTCATATGAATTTCTAGTCTCTTATGTTCAGTCATGTATTCATGACCTGTAGATTGCATTGTCGCCAAATGTTTGATAGAATGTCAGTCCCGGTTGGGATGGTCAGGCCTATTCCAAGTGTCAGTTTTTAGTTTACAAGTATTTTCCTTGTGTGATTTATGAATTCTAAAAGTTACATGTATTTCTGGGCAGAGGTCTAGCCCCAACCTTGGAATCTAGCCTTAAATTCCATAGTCATTGGCACAACACTGAGTGAAAAATTCCACAGTCACACTGATGCAGGATTATGCATGTGACTGGGAGGTTCCAATCACATTGATGCCTTGGCAAGGGAGATATTGGGGTAAAACTCAGGAAAAAACAAGGTTGGCTCAGGGGATAGACACCTAGAGGGTTTGGGTTACTTCTAGAGGGTCTTGTGTCACCTAAGGGAAGTCAGTAAGGGTTTTTTTTTTTACTGCATTTCCTTAAGGTCACCTAGGAGGTTGAGTCTAGTCATAATTGCCCCTCATCTCATGTTTACTCTGGATAAGTTAGTGAAAGTGGGTAGATGTGAGGGGAGGTGTACATTACAGGTGGTATCATAGCAGGTTTTTCTCTCTTTAGGTCGTATCTGATACCACATGCAGGTGGTATGAGAGCATGGTTGCACTCCCTTTGGGAAAAGTGTGATGTTTTCAAGTTTATTGTCATCATGCATGGGATCAGGGTATATTGTTGGTATGGTCATGCATGATGTTATATGTTGATATATTGAATATCTAGATATTTTTATGATTATACATGTACATGCTAATGTGGACTGATCTTGTAGATGAGATTAGCCTCCCCTGAACAACAATAATGTATGGATTTTATTTTGGTATCTTTTTTCTTTTTTTTTTCTAACATGATATACTTGTAGGAAGAAGAGAATCAAGGATGACGAGAAAAATAGTAGACTATACTTACCGTGACTCTCCCTATAGATAAATTGTGTAACAAGGAGATGAGTATTCTCCTGATGCAACTGATACATTGAGGAGCATGAGGGAAGAGATCGGAAGTTGTAAGGTAGATAATTACAGGTTGGTTGAGGCTCAGGAAATACTTGCAAGGGCTCAGGAAAAGTAGATAGAGTTTAATGCAACAATTATTAAGAGCTTGTCAGAGTTGCATAAATAGGGATAGATGAGGATCAGTCAAGAGCAAGAAGAAAAGACTAATGGAGCCTATAGTAGCAGGTCTCAGTCCGGACACAGGTTGGATAGAGGGGACATAGTTAGACGTGCCATATCATTGGACACGCCTGACAGGAGGACTAGTATGTACGGACATCATTCTAGTTTCTCTTTCAAGAGACATCATCGTAGTCATCATCGTCATCATTCTTATAGGAGGGGTGAGTATTTTCCTAAGGAGTTCAAGAAATTCAAGCTGCCTACATTTGATGGAAAGATAAACAAGTCAGAAGACTGAGTGTCATGGTTGCTTGGGATGAATAAATTCTTCAGATTGCATAGCTATACAGAGAACATGAAATGCAAGATAGCCACTTTCAGTCTTAAAGGAAAAGAAATTATTTGGTGGGAGGATGTGAAGAAGGTTAAAGTATTAGGGAGTATGGCTTCACTTGGGATGAGTTTGAGAGACTCTTCAAGAAGAAGTATCGGTCGGAGAGGTACTATGATGCTAGAGCCGATTAGTTTTATGAGTTTCAAATGGGTTCCATGATAGATGATGAGTATACTAGCAGGTTCCTCAAGTTGTTGAGATATGTTCCTTACCTCAAGGAGGAGAAAGCCAAGGTTCAAAGATTCATTAGTGGACTTCCAGTAGCATACAGAGACCAGATTGAGTTCGATGAGCCTATATCACTAGAAGAATTCATTCGAAATCTGAATCACTGTTATGAGCATTCAAAACACAAGGTTGAGCCTAAGCGTGACTTGAGGGGAAATGAGAAATATTAAGGAATATGGTCACCAAATCAAGGAATACCTCAAGATGCAGGTGAGAAATAAAATTTGGTTCCTTACAAGAATTTCAATACAATTAAGAAGGGACATGGCTTGCATCCTAGAGAACAGCAGACTAGAGGTAATGGTAGAGAATCGCTGCAGTATTGTATATGTGGCAAGGATCATCGCAAGAGGTATCAGGGTAGTAGAACCCATATCAATAGTGCAGAGGAGGCGTAGACAGTTGGGGATGTTGGTCATAACATTCCTAGGATTTATGCAGTTGTGGACAGCAAGAAGGTGGATCACCAGGAATCTATCATTGAGTTGGATGGTAAGCTTTGTGATCAAGTTATTTATATTTTGATTGATCCTAGATATAATTATAGTTATGTTAATCCTGGCCTGGCGGATAAGTGTGGCTTGAGAAAATAAGTGCATGCAAAATCTTGGTTGGTGCAATTGGCTACATGTATGAAGATGAGATTTCACCATTGGGTAAGAGCTTGTTCATTTGAGTTAAATGGTATGCCTAAAGTAGAAAATTTGAATGTATTGTCATTGGGATCGTCTATCATGCCTTTGGGTATGGATTGTTTGTACCTTCACAGGACAAAAGTATATTTTTATGACAAGTCCATTGAGTGCCTCGATGATAATGGAGAAAAGAGAATTTTGCAGGGAGAGAAGAATCATACATCAGTGAGGGTGGTTACCCCCATGCAGGCTAAGCGCAGTTGCAAAAAAAATTGTGTGATTTATTTAGTGCATATTTCCAGTGACAAGGGTAAGGGAGTTAAGGATGCAGAAATATTCTAGAGGTATCCTATATTTCAGTAGTTTCAGGATGTGTTTCCAGTAGATATTCCAGAGCTACCTCCTCACAGGGAAGTGGAATTTTTTATTGAGTTGGTACCAGGGGAAGCACCAGCATCAAAGGAACCTTACAAGATGAGTATGCCAGAGTTAGTTGAGTTGAAGTTGCAGGTGAAGGAAATTCTTGACAAGGGGTACATTAGGCCAAGTGTATCACCTTGGGGTGCACCGCTGTTTTTTGTGAAGAAGAAGGATGGTACTCTCAGGTTGTGCATTGGTTATAGGCATTGAAAAAAGTGATGATCAAGAACAGGTAACTGTTGTCGAGGATTGATGAATTTTTTTATCAATTGAAGGGAGCAGTAGTGTTCTCTAAGATCGACCTGAGATCAGGATATCATCAGGTATGCATTAAATAAGAGGACACCTACAAGACCTCCTTTAGGACCAGGTATGGGCATTAAACAGTATTACCGATGAAATAGGTAACTGCACTGTTACCTATTTTTTTTGGTAGCATAAAAAGCACCCGATTTTGAAAAGTGGTGATGCAGAATCACCTTTTTTTTTAGCACATTTTCGACACTCTAATATTTTTATTTATGAAGTATGAATATTTGTTTTAAAATGTTAGTGATTTTCATGCCAATTTTGAAACGTATTGATGCAGCATCAACCTTTTTTTTTTAGAGCGGTGATTTTCATGCTAATTATGAAACGTATTGATGCAGCATCAACCTTTTTTTTTAGAGTGGTGATTTTCATGTTGGTAATAAAACACAAAACTTAGATTAATATATATATATATATATATATATATATATATATATATATATATATATATATATATATATATATATATAAACAATAAAAAAAACCAATAAAAATGTAAAAAAAAAAACAAAATTAACTCGTAAAAATAAAAAATTTAAACAAAAATAAATAAATAAATAAACAAAAATATTCAAAAATTATATCAAAAGAAATGACAAGATTTGAAAAAAAAACACATAATTTAAAGAAAAAAAACAAAAATTAACCAAAAAAACAAAAAATAAAAAACATCAAAAACATTTTTTTCTAAATTATTAAAAAAAACCATATAATTTTAAAAATAATAATAATAAATAGAAAATTTAAAAATAATTTAAATTACAAAATTAAAATTTAGATTAAAAAAAAAAAAATACAAAAAAGAAAAAATTAAATTTAAAAATTTAAACTAAAATAATAATAATAAGAAAAAAAATACAAATTTTAAAATTAAACAAAAAAAAAAAAAAAATTAAAAAACAAACAAACAAAATTTAAAATTGAAAAAGAAAATTAAAATGAAAAACACTATCATTAAAAAAAAAAAAAAAAAAAAACCACGTGCAAATAATTAAAAAACAAATATCCATAAATTTACTATTTTTTTTTAATGAAACAATTTATAAATTTTAAAAATAAAAAACTAAATATACTAAAAGAACTTAAAAAAAAATTAAATTAAAATTTAATAAATAAATTTTAAATTTTAAAAAATAATTAATCTAAAAAAAAAAAAAATTTGAAACAATTGAAATTTAAAATAAAAAATTTGAATTAAAAAACAAATAATTTTAAATTTTTTGAATTAAAAAAAAAAAAAAAAATCAAATATGAAAAAAAAATTTTTTGATCATGGTGTCGCCGCCAGGTTTCGCTCTGTGGGGTGGCGGCGGAGGCCGGCCACTGGGCAGGAGGCCGATTCCGAGAATCGCCCTCCCGCAGCGGGAGGCCGATTCCGGGAATCGCCCTGCCGCGGCGCGGGAGGCCGATTCCGGGAATCACCCTGAGGCCGATTCTGGGAATCGCCCTGCCGCGGCGCGGGAGCTGATTCCAGGAATCGCCCTCCCGCGGCGCGAGAGGCCGATTCCAGGAATCGCCCTCCCGCGGCGCGGGAGGCCGATTCCGGAAATCGCCTTCCTATCGATTCCGGGAATCTCCCTCCTGCCGCGAGAATCGCCGTCCTACCGATTTTGGGAATCACCCTGAGGTCGATTCCGGGAATCGCCCTCCCGCCGCGGGAGGGCGATTCCTGGAATCTACCTCAGGGCGATTCCCAGAATCGGCCTCTCACCGCGGGAGGGCGATTCCCAGAATCGGCCTCCCGCCGTAGGCGGGTGATTCTAGGAATCGGCCTCCCGCCCAGCGGCCAACCTCCGCTGCCACCTGGGCGGGAGGCCGATTGGCGGCGCCACCACGATCAAAAAATTCTTCTTCTTCTTCTTCTTTCTTTTTTTCTTTTTTTTCTTTTTTTTTTTTAAATTTAAAATTTTTTTTTAATTTAATTTTTATATTTGAAATTTTATTTATTTTATATTTTTTGTTTTTTTCATTTTTTATTTTTATTTTTATTCATTTTTTTTTTAATTTTTTTTTCTAAATTTTGCTAAAATATTTTATTAAATTTTGTATTTTTTTTATTTAATTGATTTTTTATTTTTAATTTTTTCATATTTTTTATTATTATTAAATTTTATGTTTAGTTTTTTCATTTAATTTTTTAAAATTTAGTAAATTTTGTATTTTTTTTTTTAATTTATTTGAATTTAATATTTTTTTAAATTTTTTATTTTTTTATTATTGTTTTTTTAATTACATAAAATTTTTATATTTTTTTTATTTCAATTAAAATTGTGTATTTAAAATTATATATATATATATATATATATATATATATATATATATATATATATAAATTAAACTTAGTATTTTCAAGTTAATTTGTTTTTTATTTTATTTTTTATTTAATCTATTTTTTTTAAATTTATTCTTTTCAATTTTTCAATTTTAATTGATTTTTAAAGTTTAATATTAACAATTTTTTTTTAAATTTAATAAAATCTAATATATATATTTTTAATTTAAGTTCTCACACACACATATATATATATATATATATATATATATATATATATATATATATATATATATATATATATATATTATTTTTTATAATTTACATTTAATTTATTTTTTAAAATCTATTTGTTTTTTTAATATATATTTTTTTTAAATTTAATATTTTTATTGTATTTTATTTTTCATTTTTTTTTAATTAATTTTTCATTTTTTTACTTTTAATTTCAATAATTTTATTTTTTTATTTTTTTTATTTTTTTTTATTTTTAATTTATCAAAATTTAATATATTTCTTTAAATTTAATTTTTTATTTTAAAATTTAATTAATTTTTTTTTTAATAAACATTTTCTTTTTCTTTTTTAAATTGAATTTCTATATTTTAGTTTTTATAATCCTTTCGTTTTTTAACTTGTTTTTTTTTTTATATTTTTATTTTTATTTTTATTTTATTTTTTTATTTCTATATATTTTGAAATTTTAATCTTTAAATTTTTTTTATTTTTTATTTTTTATTTTTTTTCTTAAATTTTAGGTTTTTTTTAATGTTTGAATTAAAATTTTTATTTTGTTTTTATTTTATTTTTTTTATTCCTATATATTTTAAAATTTTAAGCTTTAAAATGTTTTTATTTATTTATTTTTTTAATTTCTTAAATTTTAGGTTTTTTTTAATGTTTGAATTTTAAAAATTAAAAAATGTTATTTCTATTTTTAAAAATGTCAAAAATATGACACATATTTTTTTTTTTTTTTTGTTATTCCAGCATCAACTGGTTTTGTTTAGAGGGTGTTTTTTCAATCCTTTTTTCAAGAAACAATTTTGTTTTTAGCATAATTTTATAAAATGTTGAAATTTGACCTTAAAAAAAACCAAGTGCGTTCTGGAATACACTTTTTTTGTTTTTGGGGTGTTTTTTCATGTTTTTTGAGTCTTTTTGGGTTAGAGTTCCCGTTTTGAGGTCAGGTTACCTATTTCATTGGTAACAGTGTTATTATAAGTTTGTTTTAGTTACATTATGTTTAACTAATTCCCCAACTACATTTATGTTTTTTTATGAAGAGTGTGTTGCGTCCTTATCCAAACAAGATTTTTATTGTATTCGTTGATGACATCTTGGTATATTCTAAGAAAGAGGAAGAGCACGCCGAGAATTTAGTAGCAATTTTGAGATTGCTAAGAGAGCATAAGTTATATGATAATATTAGCAATTGCAATTTATTCAAGACAAAGGTACACTACTTGGGACATTTTGTTTCCAAGGAAGGCATAATAGTAGATCCAGAAAATATAAGAGCCATCATGGAGTGGGAAACTCCTAAGAATGTGGAGGAAGTCAGATCATTTATGGGATTAGCAGGTTACTATAGGAGGTTCATCAGGAATTTCTCACACATTTCATATATTATTACATCTTTGCAGAGGAAAGGTAATAAGTTTGAATGGGAAGAAGAATGTGAAGCTAGTTTTGAGCAGTTAAAGCAGTTGTTGACCAATGCTCTAGTTCTTAAGATTGCATATACGAATAAAGAATTTTTGGTCTGTAAAGATGCTTTTAAAGGAGGACTTGGTGGAGTCCTTATGCAAGAGGGATAGGTGGTATGCTATGAATCCAATAAATTGAATGAGCATGAACAGAACTATGTGACTCGTGATCTTGGGTTGGCGGCTATTATTCATGTATTGAAAACGTGGAGGTATTATCTTCTTGGCAAGATATTTTATTTTTTAGTGATCACAGTGGGTTGAGATATTTGTTTGACCAACCAAATATGAATTCCAGGCAAGATAGATGGTTGGCCACCCTTAGTGAGTATGACTTCGAGATCAGATACATTAAGGGAAAGGAGAACATGGTTGCATATGCTCTCAGCGGGAAAGTACAGGTTAACCATATAGCATCTATGGGTTCCTATGGGACATAATTATAGGATTGGATCTTACAAGTAGGGTAGCAGGATAACAGGTATGTGGATCTCAGGCACAGGTTACAACATAGTACAGGTACGGGTGCAGGTGCAGGTACAGCTGATCAGGATGCAGACTATCTTCTTACGGAAAATGGTTTGGTGAGATTTAGGGACAGGATCTATGTTTCAGATGATAGTGAGCTCAAGAAGCTTATCTTCAGGGAATTTCATGTCAATCCATACTCAGGTCACTCAGGATTCAAAAGGCATTGACGACAATGAATAATTTCTACTATTGGTTGAATCTGAAGAGGGATGTGGCAGAGTTTGTGGCTAGATGTTTGGATTGTCATCAGGTGAAGGTATAATGTAAGCATCTAGGTGGTCTACTACAGCCTATTCAGATTTCGGAATGGAAATGGGAGGTCATTTCCATGGATTTTATTACAGGTATTTCTAGGACAGTGAGGCAGCATAATTTTATCATGGTTGTGGTCGAAATGTTGAGCAAGGTGGCTCACTTATTCTAGTGAAGACTACATATTCAGCTAGTGAGGTGGCACATGTCTTCATCAGGGAGATTATGAGATTAGATGGTGTTCCGAAGAAGATTTTTTAGGACAGGGATGCTAAGTTCACTTCCAAGGTTTGGATGGATTTTTTTGTAGGTTTGGGTACATATTTCGCCTTCTATACAACTTATCACCCACATACATATGGACAGACAAAGAGGGTCAACATGATCTTAGAGGACATGTTTAGGATGTATATGATGCACTAGCAGAGGAAATGGGAGGAGTAGCTTCCATTGGTTGAGTTTGCATACAACAATGGTTATCAGAAGTCGCTGAGGATGAGTCAATTGTATGGGAAGAGCTTTACTACTACCATCAGTTGGAGTGATCCAGTGAATAGGGTACTTATTGGACCGGACATATTGGTAGAAATGGAACAAGAGATGCAGGTTATAAAGAAGAATCTAAAGGCAACACATGACATGCAGAATATTTATGCAGACCAACATAGAGAATTTAAGGAGTTTTGGGTTGGAGAGCATCTGTTTTTATGCATCAAGCCCAAGAAGAGCTCCATTAGGATTGGATCATGTGCCAAGATGGAACCACGATATTGCGGGACTTTTGAGATAATTGAGAGGATTGGACCAGTGGCCTATTGACTTGCACTGTCTCAAACATTTAAATTATGTGATGTTTTTCATTTTTCATTACTTAAAAGGTATATAGAGGATATTGATCATGTTTATGATTGGTATGTATTGCAGGTGGAGCAATAAGGAGAGTTCCAACTGGAACATCAGGGCATATTGCAGTGGAAGCAACTCATGCTCAAGAATAGAGCCATAGAGCAAGTTAAGGTGCGGTGGAAGAACTTTGGACCCGAAGAAGCTACATGGGATATGGTGGCTCAGATGCGAGATATGTATCCTTCATTGTTTTTCGGTTGAGTCAAAGAAGTTTTGGTATTTGTGCATATTTATGTATGGTTTCTATTGTAAATACCACCATGAGCTAAGTTATAAAGCTCCAATAAGCGGCATGGTTCTTACATTGTCATGTTGTCATGATGGTTTTTGATTTTGAGCAATTTATTCATTGTAAATATTGTATCGAACTAAGTTATAATGCTCCATGGGTAGTATGTTTTCTTTTCAGCCATTTTGTTGAGGTATAGGTGTGGTTTAATACTGGGGACGGTGTTCCCAAAGGGGGAGAATTATGTAATAGACCCAAGGTAAAAGTTCATGTAATAAAAGTTAATAAAGGAAAAAATAAGACCATGGTTAAGGGACACTTATTCCAAGCTGAATGTTAGGAAATATATTCTAGTGGGAATCAGTGGATGTGTTTATGGCTAAGGGGAAATTGGAAAAGGAAATGGCTAAGGAATTAAAAAGGAAAAAATGTATTTTGACACATATTTATGAAAATAAAGGAAATTAGGAGAAAATGAAGGTGAAAGATCATAGGTTGTATGTGAGTAGGAAATTGAAGGAAAATAATGGAGAATGAATAAAATAGAGGCCTCATTGATAAAAAGGATTATGAGGATCAGTTGGTAACCTTTTTTCAGTTTAGTTTTGGAGATCTCTCTTTATTCTCTCCCTCTCTCACACTTGGACACTTAGAGTTTTCTTAGAGCATTTCATCATTGGGCCAAGAAATGGAAAAGCAAGAAAAGGAAGGACAAGGAAAGGAAAGTAAAGCAAATATCAAGCAAGGAATAGCAGGATCAAGCAGCTGCAATAGTAATACTTGTAGGTAACAGTGGTATTTCTGGATAGTCATAGTGTGATGGGATTATTCTTGGTTTTAATCTTTGGAATTGTTCGATGAATTTGGAATTTGGGGTGTAGGTGGTCTCAATAAAATTCCCAAAGGCCTAGGAATTCCTTGACCAGTTTTGGTGGGATACACGGTAAAGCCTGAGGGTGGTTTCTCGGTAAGGGCCTAGTTAGGTGTGGATTTCAGTAAAGCCTAGAGAGAAGGAGATAGAAAATTCATCAAGGATAGTGATTATATAAGGAAGCATTCCAAGCTCAGTTCAGTTTTGTGATCTCGGTGCCGGTTTAGGTGAGATCACAGTATGGTGAGGGTGGAGGTGGTTTAACCTTTAGATTCCCTTGGTTTTTTTTGGATTGGTTTATCCATGAGATCCCACATTCATTCTTGGAATATGGCATGGGGGTGAATGACTGAAAAAAAGATTCAGTTCAACCATGTCTATGGTCTGGTGATACATTGGAGTCTCAAACTTGGTTGGATCTTTCCTATGTTTAATGAAAGCTAATTTATCTTGCTTTTTTACTTGTATTTATGTGGCTTTAATGACTATTATCTTATGGTTATCTATATGGTTATATGTTGGTTATATGTTGGTTATAAGTATGGTTATGTGACTGGTTCTAGTCATGGTTCATATCATGTTTTTACTTGTAAATGAAAGAATAATGGATGCAAGGCCTAATTAATGTTAAGACAGCTAATGGGAGAGGGTGGTGATCCTTCTTGATAAT
This sequence comes from Pinus albicaulis, assembly GCA_034641835.2. Classification (NCBI taxonomy): domain Eukaryota; kingdom Viridiplantae; phylum Streptophyta; class Pinopsida; order Pinales; family Pinaceae; genus Pinus; species Pinus albicaulis. The sequence continues at coordinate 163,700,977 of CM076576.1, forward strand.
TTTTATATCAATTTACAATCCCTTAGGCTCAATCTTGTATTCATTACCTATAGATTGCATTGTCCCCAAGTGTTTGACAGAATTTTAGTCCTGGTGGGGATGGTAAGGCCTATTCCTAGTGTCATTTTTTGGTTTACAAGTATTTTCCTTGTGTAATTTATGAATTTTGAAAGTTACAAGGATTTGTGGGCAGAGGTCTAGCCCCAGCCCTGAAATCTAGCATTAAATTCTATGGTCGGTGGCACAGCACTGAGTGAAAAATTCCACAGTCGCACTGATGCAAGCTTATGCATGAAACTGGGAGGTTCCAATTGCACTGATGCCTTGGCAAGGGAGCGATTGGGTGTAAAAATCAGGAAAAATCCATGTTGGCTTAGGGGGTTGACACCGAGAGGGGTTGGGTTACTCCTGGAGGGTCCTGTGTCACCTTAGGGAAGTTAGTAAGGGTTGTTTGTCGACTCAATATCCTTAAGGTCGCCTAATAGGTTGAATTTGGTCATAACTGCCCCTCATCTCATGTTTACCTCAGGTAAGCTAGTGAAAGTGGGTAGATGTGAGGGGAGGTGTACGTTACAAAACAAAACTACTTTAAAACGTCATCCCTTTATATATTGAACTTCAAATCACTATAGATGTATTTTTCCAAAAATGAAATATCATTTGTAAACTTGTTAGATATAAGCCATCAACAAAGTCTCTTTTATTCTTTACGCAACCCACCACTAAATCCCACTAACACTAAACCAAAAACCAATAGTACTTTTCCCTAACATTAATGAAACCTAAAAACTTCCACAAAAGATTTATATTCCAATGTACTGCAACCCAGAACCCAATAGAAGTAAACCATAGCCCAATCGTACTTTTTTCTAATATCAAAAACACAAAAATAAATAAATAAAATTGTAAGAGATTCCCACCCAACGAAAAGCAGCCTGGAACCCTGCTACTCCCAAACCACGTCTCAGATTAACGACAAAAAAACAATAGCAATTTACATAAAATAATAGAATCACACTGTTTCGTTCGAAACGCGTCAACAATGTTCATTTGAATGTGGTTATTACCGAAAGATTTCCTCATAAGAATAGAATCGATCGTATCATAATTACCTCAAAACGGTTTTTTCTATTTAAAAATAAACAAAAAATCAAAACCCGATTTTTAGATTCGCCTCCATGATTTCCATGCATTTACTAGAAATACTGAAATAAGAAGATTATTATAATGTGATATTATAACAACCAAAAAAACACATATTTCCCTAAAACAAACAAGCCATGAAGTTGCAAATTCACAACCATGATCTCCACCATGGATATAATTTGACTAGCATATTACGAATGGCTCCACCAGGGATAGAATTTGATGAGAAAATTCCCTATTACTGAGTGATTTTCCCATCAAATACAATTTAAACAAGTGTGAAATGCAGTGTTGCTTCTTAATGCCTTCATTTTATATAAAAAGTGATTGCTAACAAAATTTATTGCATGCAATTATATTTTTATATATGCTTATTAAAATTTAGAACATGTATGGACTTAATTGATAGGTATGTTGTGTTTCATCTTATAAATTCATAGTTTAAAATTCAAAGTAATGTATGTATTTTGTGGTAATGGATTCCAACCTTATCCTGAAAAACCTTTCACCTAAATTGAATTTTACTTTTTCACTATATAAATATAAATATTAAAATAATAAAAATTCTTAATATATAAAAATAAATATTAAAATATTAGAACATAATAAGCGAAAAAATAAAAGTATTAAATCTAGTCTCTTATGTAATAAAATACTCTCTTATATTACTTTTATTAAAATATTATTTTTAGAAGTCTATGTTATTCAATGTGTTAAACACATTGCAAATAAATAACTAAATTTTAATTGGAGACAGAGAAATATTAGAAAATGTTAATAAATGTAAAAATTAATCACACATTGAAATAACATGACTTCACTTGCTGCTAAGCATTTTTCCAGTTGGGAGGTCTCGCGTGTAAGGTCGACGGTTAGATCCCCTCGGGAGGGTTTGCCAAGATTTTTCTGTGGATGTAGCGGGTACATATGTGTGTGAGCACATTGGATTCGTGAACCACAAGGGAAAAAAAATGACTTCACTTACTACCAAACCTAAGCTAAAGGAAACCCACAAAAACCAATTAAAATAAATACCACTTAAGACAACAATTAAAACCTGAATCCCTTTTTTTTCAGAGAGAAAAAACACTTTTTTGCATTGATATTTACAAAAACAGTATATATTTTGAGATTGCCAAAAATTCCATAAGGATCTTTAAAAATTTTCCGCAAATAAAAAAGATTCACTGTTTACTGGGTACGCATGGCCAGTAGATGATCGATATACTGGAATACATAACAAGTATGCCAAAACGGGTGTAAGAATAAGTGATATAGACAACAAGAGCATAAAAATAAGTATAAGTGAAGACAAAAACCAACTGCAAACATGAGTCGAGGGAAAGCAGAATAGAAAAAAATAATGGAATGTGAATGGAATGCTCCTCCAGCATCTGGTGATCTGAGTAGTGCAGCAATTGGATCCAGCTGAAGGGTTCAGCGAAACCTAACTTGGAGAGAGTGTTAGCCCGAGTGTTTACCTCCTAGAAGATATATCGGAGAGGAGGATCCTGAAGTCTCAAAAGAAGATATTTGATGCGATGGATCCAATTCAAAATACCAAGAGGATGAAATTGAGTCTTCCCATTTACCCCATCAATAACTAATTTAGCATCCTGATAGATGTGAAGGGAGGGCAGTCGGAGATTGTATGTCACCCAAAAAACACTCCAAAGTGCAAGCACTTCAGCCTTAGTGTTTTTACCAGGTCCACCATTCCAAGTGATGTGATACCTCACTTTATAATCAATTTTAATCCAGGCACCACATCCACAGAAATGTGCTTGTTCAGCTTTGTCAAAGAAACCAGCAGGCAAAGCCACCTAAAAAGAATGGAGGTGATGAGAAAGGTCTCGAAGAGGGGTGGAGGAGGATGGGATACTAGCAATCCAAGTCATAATGGCACCATAAATCTGGGAGAGGTCCAAAGGTCGACCCTAAAAAATGCAATGATTCTAGGCAAGCCAAACTTCCCAAATGAAAAATAAAAGAAAAGAACGAACCTCTGAGAATTTTTCCCCCAATATTGAAAGATATGTAGGATGTCGAGGGGCCTCCATGCATAATCAAGTAAATAACTGAAGAAAAAAGACCATAGTTTAAGCATTTCGGGGTAAGAAAGGAAAATATGTGCCACTAATTCGGAATCAAACCGGCAAGAACAGTGTCCAGGCCCTGAGATGCCCCACTTAGTCGGATTATCCCAAGTTAAAATCATGTTTCTCCACATGAGCCAACAAAATAAAATAATTTTTTTAGGAATGATCTATTTCCAAAAAGGTATGAAAGGGGAAAACTCTCAGGCAAGACCTCGTTGAGCAATAATAAAACTATATGATTCGGCCACCACAATTGTCGCACCATTATTCAAACCATTCCATACAATATTGTCCCCACCTGAATGAAGATAGAAACCACCAACTTTTAAAAGATTTGAGTAGGAGTTCCATGCGTCCACATCCCGACCGACAAGTCCCAAGAAAGAAGCAGATTTCCACACCAGGCATCCTTGCTGCCAATGAGATATGACTTGAGAAAGGAAAAAAAATACCTTTCTGAGCAAGAGTATGCCTGAGATGTTCACCTAGAAAAATATATGATTTGAAGCCCCTGATTCAATCACTACCCAAAAGAATGTTTTGTCCATTACCAAACTCCCATGCAACCTTGTCCGAAATATGTGATACCACCCTCCTGAATCCAAACCATATATAGGAACCTCATAGCTGGGGAAAGGATGCAAGCCTGTAAATCTGTTGGAGCAACAATCCATTGAGATACTTTGTTCTGATGAGGGCATGCCAAAGACCGAGACCCATTAGCGCTCTCCAGAGAGATTTCATTAATAGAGGCTGGGAGAAGGAACGGATGTCTGGCAGCCCCCATCCCCCATGTAGTTTAGGTATGGAGAGGGAAGCCAGTTTTCAGAGGTGGAATTTATTTGTTCCTTTTGCCTTGGACCAAAGTGTTACACCAATTTTTGGTCATCTAACCTGTTACTATTAGATGGACCAAAGTACACCATGTAAGACCAATTTACCCTAAGTAAAATTGCTTTCACTATGAAAATAACTTAGTAATCCTTATTTATTAAGTTTTTATGGTCTAAACAGGAAACCCCATGAGGAAATATTAAATAAATCCACATTTGTTTGATTTTCCTTAAGGAATAATTCATTAAACAACACTTTAATTAATATTCCTGGTCATATTTAACCCAAAAAAGGTAAATTAATTAGATAAATCATTATTTATCTTATTATTTTCTAGGAATAATTATTTAAACCTTATTTAAATAATATCCCTTGTTAAATTTGACTAAATCCTTTATAAATAATTGAATAAATCATTATTTATTTGATTATTACTCAACCACATCCTTGAAATAATAAATAAATCATTTATTTATTTATTATTTACAGATAAAGGGATTTGACCAAATCCAAATTCCTTTTCCCTCCAACAAATATAATAAAATATTCCATAAAATTTGGATCTAGATTTGGTTAATAATATTTTAATTATGCACCAATATCTAGACTAACTCAATATTTTGTTATAAATAGAAGGGTTTTCCATTCACTCACTACCTTTTGTTGCCTAAAGATCACTCTGGATCTATACTTTTGGTCTTAATTTGATCCACCATCATTGTCATATTTTGCTACCATTTTTCTTAGGAGCTCCCTTTGAGTTCCATTTTTGTCTAGGTTTTCTACACCATCGAGAAAGAGGGATTTTAGATCTGAAGTGTTGAGGACATACAAGAACCCATCCCATTGAGGGGGATTGATAACATCTTTCTATGTTCCCTTCCAAGGTGTCAAAAAATACAAAAAAATCTTTAAAACAATCTTGTCTTGTCTATTGGATGCATGGAGAAAATCTTGCTTTTATTTACTGCTTAATTTCTTTTAATGCATAGATCTAGATTTGTATAGCATTTATCTTGGTCAACTAATTTCAGATCTAAAGATATTTGCATCCATCTTTACTATTAGGGTTTTTTGTTATGCATGTCTAAAGTGAGCCTTTTTCATACGCTTGCGATTAAGATTCATACTAACACAAAGGAATTGAGAAATGATGGACTCGATAAGAGAAATAATGTGAGATGGAAGGTGGAAGAGGTGATCCCAGTAAACTACCAGTTGTTGAAGCACTGCCTGCATGAGAACAAAACGTCCTCCTAGTGTTAACCACCTGTGAGACCAGTTTTTTATCCTCAGTTTAAACTTATCCACAAGCCAAAGTGAATCAACAGATCTGTAGCTACAAGGTTTAAGTCTAAAGTTGAGATAGGTAAGGCCCATCAAGATATGTTCCAACTTCATGCCAAAGATACCAGCAATAAAATCAATATCCACTCTGTCTCCCAAGGCAAATAAGAGGAGAGATTTTCCCCATTGATTTTCATACCAGATGCAGCATCATAGCAAAGGAAAAGATAGTGTAGGAATATCCACTTTTCTCTTGACTAGTTTCCAAAAACAAGAATATCGTCAACAAAAAAAGAGTGAGTAATAGAAACAGCATGAGAGAAGATGATACCATCAAAAGAGCCTCGTTGATGAGTGTCCTTGATAAGGTTGTTGAGACCATCCATGATTAGAATGAATATGAGCAGTGAGAGAGAACACCCCTGGTGGAGGCCACGACCCACCCTGAAGAAATCCAAGGGGATCCCGTTTATAATAACAACATACCAAACTGGTGAGATATAGGCCATGATACAACGGATATTGAGAGAGAAAAACCAATTTTCAGAAGTATTAATATGATGAAATACCAATGCGTGATATCATAAGCTTTGATGCAGGAGCATCATGGTTCCGAAAATTTGTACATTTAGTAGAATCTAAGGGGTCTTGTAATTTTCAAAAGAGTTGGTTTCCTAAGTATTTAATTAATATAATTTTCAATATTTTGAGTGATTTAGGTAAGACATTTAGAATAGGATTTAATTAAATATTGAGAGGCATATTTGTAAATGTTCTCGAATGTAGGAGAACATGAGTGATTGATGAGTGATTGGTGTGGATTGAGATATTCTGAAATATTGTAAATCTTATATTAGAAAGTAGTTCATAATTAATGGAGGATCCTTAGGATTTAGTTGAATGTTGAGATCTTCAAAGGATAAAGAAGATATTTTAGGAACTTATTGAGGAAATAGAGGATTTTTAGGATTTTTGTTGATAAACCTATGGATCTGAACCAAAATTGGTTAGAGAACATTTTCACTATAGTTGTAAAGCCTCAAAGGCACAAAAAGTGAAAAAATGAACATTCTTAGATAGGAGATTTGATTTTTTAAACCTACAGGCATATATAGAGAGAAAGGAAGAGAAAAGAGCCATGTAAAGGCAGATCAGGCCAAAGTTAGATTGTAAAATAAGTTTTTATTTGTATCTGTACATTTGTTTAATAAATGAAGAAATTGAATTCATTGTGACTATGAGTGTCATTCCTTTTACATGCTGAGTGATCCGTAATTTTGAATTTATGGTTTCTGTGTGATAAACCATGATGAATGAATTCAAATTGAAAGTATAAGTCTTTCTGAGTGATAATGGACTTATGGTTGGGTAGAATCCGTGTGATTCCAGTATATATCTAATATATGTGTGTACAGGTCAAGTAAAGAACAAATTACGAAATCTGGAAGCAGAGGAATAATACAGAGAGTATTTTGTATTCGAGTTCGAGACGGTGTAATGGAATAACAAAAAAATATAAGCTCGAAAGAGAAAGACTTGAAGTATTCCAAACAAGGAAAGGAGAAGCAGTGCAGAGAAGACTATGTTGTAGAGTAATGACAGTATAAAGAGTAGAATTTGACCAAATACTGAAGAACGAAGAAGAATTCAAAAATATATTAATGCCTTTAAGGATAGAGGAAAAGTGCAAGAGAAATTCACATTAAAGAAACCCAAATAAGCTAAGGAGGAGTCACAGAAGAATATAGATCAACAGAGCAGCATAAAGCGAAGAAAGTAATGAAGACAGAGAACACTTAGAAATTACAGAGAGGTGAATGGATGAACAATATTAAATTGCAGAAACAAAGATTTAAGAATCAATGACAGAGATCAAGTACAGGCAAAAATGAAGGCAAGAAATTAAATGGCAAAGATTACACAACAAGGCAAAGTTGGAGAGTTGCAGACGAGGATGCATGTAAGTGTGGAGAAACGTCGCACATCGGTGATTTTAGAAGTTAAGTTGAGGACTTCGCAAAGTAAACAAGATAAGTTGTGATGCGATGAGATGGAGGTGAACGTGAGGACCGTTGGATCGTGTAGTAGATCAACGGCGAACGGCGAATCGCATATCGGCAATTTTAAGGTTTAAATTTAAGACATCGTAGGTATGTTGTTTTGGTTGTGATGCGGTAAAGAATGAAATTTGCGATGTGGTGTGGGCGACCATGTGTCAACATAGCGCAAGAGCACATACCGCAATTTTTACAGTTAAATGTTTAGCGCGGATGTTAATTGTTAGGTTTTGAAATGGGCAATGCACGGTGATTGGTTCAAATTATTGTGGGCCCTACAGCTGAATGTTCTGTGTATATGTAAAGAGGTTTGAGTTATATGGAAAATATTTATTAAAGTGAAGCATTGTTAATTTCATAAAGTATGTATGTTTGATCAATCTGAAATATATTTAATCTGCCTCGAATGTATAAAGGAGTTGTGTGGGCCATAACCCACGATTCTGAAGTATTTATATAAACTGAATCCATGCACGTGATAAGGTACGCTGAAGGAACGGTAATGCATAATGGTAAAGTGTAAAATATTCCACATGTGTTTGATTTGAATAGATAAGGAGGTCAATTTAAGGAGAGTACATGTGGGGTTAATTCCGCTAACCTTGCCTGTGGTGATGTTTTGGTTAATTGTAACCGTTAGGTTGCATCAATTTGGTATTAGAGCAGGGTAAAAGCTCTTTTGGAGGAAAATCAGAACAAGTAGAGTTTTAATGAAGATTGCAGAGTTAAAATATGCAGAAGAAATTGATAACAGAATAGAGTGAGATTCAACATGATTGTGGATCAGAGGAGAAGGAGCCAGATTTTAAATCTAAAAAAGTGGAGATAAGTACAAAGAAAAATCAGATAATAAAATCTAGCAAGGAGATGGTTGTTTTCTTATGGAGAACGGAGATCCAATCGAATGTGAAGAGTGGAAGCAGAATGCTTATGAAATCATGCAGGTATTGTTTTATTTAACTCTGGTTTGAGTTTTGTAGGTTGTAGACAAAGGAGGAATATCTCAGCAAGGACAACAAGGAAAGTTGTATAGAAAAAAAAAACCAGTTGTGTTCTTGAAGGTAGAGTAAAGTGGATACTCTGAAGAAAGTGGCAATGAACCTGAATGTTCCAGTTGAAGGTTGGGCAGAGAGGACAAGAGTGTTCTCATAAGAAAGTAGAATTGCAGAAGCCAAGGAACAAAGGAGTTGCTCAAGAGATGATCCAGAGATAAAGAACCAATGTTACCGAAATACCAAGAAGAGAAGGCTTGGTGAGGTACTTGCAGCAGGTATAGAGACTTGCTGAGAAAAAGAGGCTTAGTGTAGTTCACAACTGAACAGATGAAATTCACAAGAGAAAGAAGAATGACTACTTATAGTCATAGCAGAGGTTCAAAGAGAAGCCATAACAGAAGAAGAGTGGAGAAATATGACAAGGTGAATAGCATAGAGAATATAATTCAAGAAGAAATTGATAGAGAGAAAGCTGAGAAAATTTTCCAAATTGCATTGTTGATGGATATGTTGCAGAGAAATAAGGTAGATCAGAGGTATGGATGGACTATGAGAAAAAAATTGAAGTGGCATAGTTTTAAGTAAGTAAATCCTCTCTGCGGACAGAGATGATCCCTCTAGCCCTAGAGTGGGTCTAGAAACAAAGGGACATGCTAAAGTTTTGCTTCCTAATTATTGAATGAAAAAAATACACGGTAGATTGACCTACCTGGAGTCCAACACTATCATCGTTGTTGTAGTGGTGGTGGCCTCTCGCTCCCGCCTCGGCAAGTCATAATCCTTCTACCATTACGCTTGGATACCTGCACATAGAACAAGAAACAAGAACAACATACAATATAAAAACATTTCATTCATAACTATTATCCAGTCAAAGAGGGCTAAACATATTTCATTAAACAAACGTCGTAACACAAAAGTGGAACCAAACAGTAGTCATGTATATAAATGAATAGAAGGAAGACTTACAACCAATGCTTTGACGTCGCAGTCTCCTCCAGCGGGGTTCAGGCGAAGCACATCTCAGATGCTCGTCAGGGAATTCGAATGGGATGAAGGTATGGACTCAATCTTTCTCAGAAGTCATGGACTTAAGCTTCCTCAACGTAATTCCTTCTTATTCTATCTTCTATAGCCATTCAGCTATAGTATGTTTAATTCTCCAAGTTCAACTAGCTTGTTCTAAGAGAGATAGCTTCTTTTATAGAGGAAAAGGAGGAGGTTAGGATCCCTACAAAGGTGGGAGGGAGGCTTATCCTTTAGGGAGTTCCCATAAGAGGTGGAAACCATAAACCTAAAGGAGGTAGTCTATGGTTTATCAATTCAACCACTCCCAATGACTCATCCTTGAGGTGGTTGGAGTGGAATCTCTGCCTCTATTTTTAAAAAACATTCCATAAACAGCTTGGCGTGGGCGGAAAACTAGGACAGAGTGCCAGCTGGCGTGGGGCCCAGTGTTAATCTTCCTCTTTGGTGTGAGGGCATAACTGACCACCCTCGCCAAGGAAAAAACAATGGTTTTTGAGTCTCTTCTCAGGGAATTGTCAACAGAAGGAATGTTACTCTCATGTAAAGGGACACAATGATGGTCATTCCAAGGCATGACACTGCTTATTGATCATGGAAATGACCCTCCAATGGGTGAGATGGGGTTTGTAGGGACAGTGAAAAAATGTTGTGTAACAGATGCCCCCTAAAACATAAGGTCCGAGGGAGAGGGAGGGGTGAAATGCTTTATGAGAACGCGTTCGAACCAAACACCGTTGTCGGAAAACCTGCAGTTACTAATATAACTAATATTTTTGATACATGAACATGTGTGTTACACAGTATTTTGTCACCATCCCTGCAATCCCTCGTCCCACACATTGGAGGACTATTCCCATGACCTGTGAACAGTAAAATGACCTGAAACCACCTTCATGGCATCCTCTTGAATAAAGACAAACATTCCCTTGAAGAACATTTCCTCTAGAAAACCCTAAAAACAGATGTTTTAGCCTTGGCGCGACTAGCCAGTTCAGCCCCCGTACCAATGGGGGAAATCCACACTAGAGGGCATGCCAACTGGCACTTTGTCCCTGTGTTTCACTCGCGCCAAGCTTAATAAGGGATGTTTTTTAAAAATAAATGGCGGAAGTTTGATTCTAACAAACTCCTCAATGAATCATCGAAAGGAGTTGAGCGGTTTGGCTCCAGATCTCCATGTATAGGAAGTGGTTTTCCACCTATCATGGAAGATTCCTTAGAGATAGGGCCTATCCCATGATTATATGGATCCCAACTTCCTTTCCTCCATCTATAAAATCTTGCCTTCTCCATTAGCAAGCTAGCTGAACTTGTAGGAAGGAAACTATAGCCGGGCAACCTTTAAGAGCCAAGTTGAAGAGAGAGAGCTTCGTCCAGATTCCCGACAGGATTTGTTGAGACACACTCCACTGTCAGCTCTGCCGAAGGAAGATCATAGCGTCAGAGCATTTGGTTGTAATATCCCTTTTGTCATTTATAATATAAGTGACTCTGATTTTGGTTCCATTCATGTGTTCATTTCTTTATGTAATGCAATGAATTATATCCTCTCTGACTGATATATGGTTATATGCTTTAGATTTTACGTTGTATGTTGTTGTTTCCTTGCACGTGTACAGGTGTTCGGACGTGTCGAACGGAAGGATCTTGATCTGTCAAGAGAGGGATGGGAAACGTCATATTTTCTTCAACGACAACTACGTGGGATTTGAGGTAGGCTACTTATCGTGATCTTTGTCTTTTTGTAACTAGGAACCAACGTCATTGCATGATTTGATTGTTGCTAGACCTGATCTGGGCTAGTGGGATTGCCTCTATCCACAGAGGGGATTTACTTCTTCAACAAACTGGCGACTCCACTAGGGATTCAGTTGGAGTTAGTCTTTCTTCTTTTGGTTGTTTTTGGCTTTTGAGTGATTTATTTGCTGTTTTGGTTCGCCTCCTTTGGTGTCAAACCCCTATTCAGCCCCCAGAAGACCTGATCCAGTCTCTGTTTGTCCTTTTTCATCTTTTCCCATAGTAAACTCGATTGGCGCGGTTTACCTCTTGACAGTCGCGCCAACTGGCGCTAGTTGCTAGTCAGGCCCCTGCGTCAATGCTTTTTTGGCGCAGATTACAGCCAAACAGGCGCGCCAACTCTATTTGGTGTTAGGGTTTGCTTGCTTTTGGGCTCTTTCAACTTGATTTCTGGTCCTGGTGTCATTTTTCTGATTGTTTGAGTGCCTTGAGTATTTTTTTACTGTGTTTGGCCCTTGTCCTTCGGTTGTTTGCCCTTTACTATCAATTTTTCATTCTAGCCCTAGGGCTTCTAGGTGCTACAGTGTGGTGAGCCTCCCGTGGGAGTTTTTGGTTCTTTCTTTTCTGGTCAACTTCGTTTTCACTTCTTTGCATTCGTTTTGTTGGATTCCATTGTATCATTGCGTCAGTTGAGTGATTTTTCTCTCTTTCATTCAAGTTTTGTTTTGTCTCATTCCAAGCCTAGATTACACGGTTTGTGTGAGTCTTTTTTAGATTCTTCTTCGATTTGAGGGATTTCTCCATCAGTTTGGGTCTTGACTATGTGCGTTTGTATTGAGTGAACTTGTTTGTTTCAACTCTCTCACTGTCATTTCTCTAATTGATTTCTTCATTAGTTTTTCATTCATTTAGTGCATTTTCTCTAAAACATTGAAAAATACAAAAACAAATTTCTTTGCATTTTGATTAGTCTAGTGAAAATTGAAAGCTCTTTCGTGTTACTAGTGTTATATAACTCTAAGAGAGAAGTTTTATAGTTTCATTAACTTGCATTAGAGACAATAGTGGATGTTTTTGCGCTCATTTTGTTGTTATTTGAAAAGCTCTCATCCCTCCCGTAGATAGCTCTTCATTGAACAAAGTGATATTTTGTGGCATGTAGTGTGCATTTAGAGGATTTTTGAGATCCAACATTCGATAGGGCCTGAAATTGAAGATCAACTCTAAAATTTATTCAATTAACCTAAGGAAACATTGAAACATTAACGGAATATCTAGAGGTCTAGGCTAGTGACGTGTTCCGGCGTCGTTAAACCTAGTAGCTGACGTTCGCCATCTAGCTTTAGATAGCGCTAGTATAGACTTGTTCTCCCCGTACCGTCAAGTATATAAAGAGAGACCCCATTAGGTTTCTATCCTTTATCCGTAGGAATCCAAGTCTGCCACCTTTTACCCGTGATACACCGGACATAGAATTTGGGGAGATTACCTGCACGTACGTCAAGTCCTTGGTTGATTTCTCTTTCATTTTTTAACCAAGGTGTATATGGTAGTTCACGGATATCTGGTACACCCATCTTCCTAGATTACCAGAGCAGTCATTTTGATCTTTACTGACTCATTAAATTTGAAAAGATCATCAAGCACTTGTCCTTTCACGCTTGTTTCCAAATTGAAAGAGATAGAGTCATATTTTACTCATTTATAGACTCTTAAAACATGAAACGGTAAAATTTCCAGTTTCAATATGGTAAAATTAATCACCTACGATCACATGCCCATTTAGAGATTGTTTTTTCGGCCTATTGTTGTTTGCCTTGATTTTGCCCGTGTGTCTTTGTTTTTATCTCTTCCCCTTTTCATTACAGTCACAGTGGCAGAACCTTCAGTTTCGTCTATTGGTAGTCCTTACACAAACGATTCATCAGAGGTCTCCCAGTCCTCTGCTGAGTATCAGTAGCCTATTTTATCCAAGTTTCCCGATGGGGGACTGGTTATATCTAAACTTCTCTTTGGAGGACCATCTGACTTCAATTAGCCCTTGTCCAACGCTTGGTTTGGATTTGGAGTAGGGGAACACTTCCCTCCTCTTACATCGAGATTTCCTTTCTTGGTTGCTATTATACCTCCTAGTCCTCGTCGTCTTTTAGAAGATCTTGCGGCAGGGTCAGATATGGACTCACCTAGTCCTTCTCCTAGTGAGGAAATTCCTACATCTAGTGAATATTACCAGCTTTTTCTCGAAAAAATCCCCAAACCTTCTGTTATGTCTTGACCTGGTCCTTCGCTCCCATTTGGATATAGGTCTTTAAGTCAGGTCATGGTCGTTGTTGCCTCTATGGGAATATTGACTCCATCCACGAGGCTGACTATTCCCTCGTTAGGGATGTCGCCATGGACACCTCTCACGGCATCTCCTTTCATTAAATCAGTACCTGTTAGACCTACTGTCTTTGTGGCTGCATATACGCCTATTGTCACTACTCAGTCAACCAAGACCTCGCCAGTTCCTAAAGACATTTACATAGCTTCTTCTATTCTTGAGAATATTTCTCCTGAGGAGTATCGGTTGTCTTTACAGCTGTCGAACTCTGAGGTTGGTCAGTCCTCTCAAGATCTCAATCATCCTTATTTTTCCCATTATGGACCAGAGGTGCCCCGATTTACGTATTTCCATATCAATATGATGATCAGGGCAACCCCCTTCATTTTCTTGCTCCTGAGGCTTATCAGTATATTAATGGTTTTCTATCTGCCCAGGCTGGGAAACCTTCTAACCCATAAGGGCAACCCTTCCAGGGACAACCTTCTGCCTAGCCTGGTTATCTATACAACCCGAAAGGACAACCCTTACAGGGACAACCTTCGGGCCAGCAGGGATTGTTGTACAGTCTGCAAGGGCAGTCTTACAACCCTCAAGGTCAACCTCTGCAGCCTCACACTGTGGTCCAACCGGGGCAACCTCAAGGACCCATAAGGAAACCAGGGTATCAACCTAGGCCGTTGTACGGTCCTGGGGGGAAAACCCATCCTTCTCAACCGTTGGTACAACCTCAGCAACCTCATTTTCCAATTGGTCCAAATGTTTCACAACCAGGGCCATCTTATGGTCCTATCATAGGTCAACCTGGTTATTAGGCACAACTTGGCCCTCTCCCACCTTCAGGCCAACCCGCTCAGTCGGGGCAGCCTGGTGTCCTTCATCAACTGGGTCAACTTGTTCAACCAGGACAACTTGTTCAGCCAGGCCAACCTGTTCAACCAGGGCAACCTGTACAACCAGGTCAACCTGTTCAACCAGGACAACCTACACAACCAGTTAACCCTGCTCAGTAGCTGATCTATTTTATGCCACAACTGAACCCGCCTGTGCGCCCAACTTATCAGGCTCAGCAGGGTCCCACTTACGAGCAGCCCGTTCGACCCCAAGGTGGCTATTACCTTCAAGGTCAGTCTCAACCGGTTTACAACCTGCCCCAAGGTTCTGGTTATTACCTTCAACAGACAGGCTACACTTATACTCTGCAATCAAATCCGTACACTGCTCAAACGGGGCCCACATATAATCATAATTAGTACCCTGGTTATCAACCCTCGTATCCTGGTTTTCAACAACTGTATCAACCCAATTATATGGCTTATACCCCCTATGGTCAGAATCCTCCAGAACAAAACCAATGGGGGTAGAATTATGCCCAACCAGGTTGGAGTATAGGTACAGGTCCTTATCGGGGGCTTGGCATGCCTTTTAATCCTCAGTTACCTTTCCTTTCCACGTTGGAATTACTGGATGTATCCAAGTTGACCAATGATCTGATTCTTCATAATCCATATTGGCCTCTAGTTCCAACGAAGGTACCTGGTGACTGTCCCAAATTTGAAGGAAAATCTGGAGAAGACCCCCAAGCACATGTCATGACCTACCATTTGTGGTGTTCTTCGAACTCTTGGGTAGATGACTCGATCCGTCTATGTCTTTTCCAGCACACTCTTACCGGCGCTGCTGCTAAATGGTACATAGAACTACCCCATGGTATTTTTCAAGACTTTAACACTCTAGCTATGGCATTCCTGACACATTTCCAGTTACCGATTCGTTATGAAGCTGGGACGCATCTCCTGACATCTCTAAAGTAGGACAAAGCCACTCATATTTCAGATCATATTCATGAGTGGAGATGTCGTTGTCGTCTGATCAAGTTTGACATTCCTGATCAACTTCTAACTCACTGGTTCACTACCTCCTTTGTCAACAAGATTGCACAGGACATTGCTATGGGGGCATGTGTAACCGAGGAGCAAGCCATCGCTCATGCCCAGTACCTCGATTTAGTTTACTCTCAGTCTGGCACGTTATATGATATCTTGACTGATGCCCCGTTGCCTAGGACCTCTAAAGCACCAGCTACCCCATCGGTGGACAGTGTTATTGGTTCCATCTCTTAGACTTCTTGTAAGTCTTCTAATGGGAAGAAAAAATCGAATTCTTCCAACAATTCTGCTCCTCCCTCTACTCCAGATTCTGGTAAAACTGCGGAGGTCAATGCCATTCAGGCCAATCCTGCAGACAAGGCTTCCAAAGGGAAGAAGAAGGGCAAAGGCAAAGCCAAATCCGATGCCCTGAAACCATAATCCTCCAAACCACGTGCTGATGATGGTTCGCAACGAAAACCAAAGTACCCTTGCCTGATCTGCGATGAAGACTACTACACCAAAGATTGTCCCCAACGATCCAAGGTTATTCAACTCTTTAAAGGCTCTAAGGGAACTCCGGTAGTTCTTAAGGAACCTTTTCCATCTCCGCAAACCCAGATGGTCGAGAAACCTTCACCATCTGCACCGTTTGGGTCTCAGGTTTTCATGATGAAGGGTGCTGCACCTGTTTCTATTGCCACTCGATCAAAGGATTATGCCGGATCATGCCAAGTAGTTGGGAAGGAAGTCATTGATGGCCCGACTCCCCCACCTACCTCTGGTCCTTTATAAATTGAGAAGCCTAGTGCTGAACCCATTGTACGGCCACCTTCCAAAGGTGTTCTTCGAAAGTCTTTCTATAATCCAAACGCCCGTGTTGCTCAGCATTACAACATTGTTGAGGATTTGGCACAGGCGCCCTCTGCAATGTCTGCGTTGGAAGTGCTTCAAAGTTTCCCATCTCAACGGAAATATTTGTTATCTGCAATCGGTGGAATTGATCCTGTCGATTCCAGCCTTCTCACCTTCGATCTAGAGAATTTCGTCCCTCGACTTCCGCACCATATTGCCCTTGTGATACAAGTCAGCATCAACGGCCTCAATATTCACAGAGCCATTGTGGACGAAGGTGCCTCTACCTGCGTTATGTCATTTGCTTGCTGAAAATCCATCGGCTCTCTAGCCCTCACTTCATCTCCCAATGCCCTTGAGGCATTCGATGGAAGGGAATCAAAACCCTTGGGTGTTCTCGCAAGTCTACCAATCACATTACAAGGTAAAACAATAAACGTTGAAGTGGAAGTTTTTGATGCCAAACTCAACTACAACCTTCTACTTGGTCGCAGCTGGACCCACGCCATGATGTGCATTCCATCCACCCTCTTTCAGCTTTTGAAGTTTCCACATGAGGGCAAGATTATTACTATTGATCAGTTGTCTTTATTTAATTCATCCTCCGAGAAAAACGTGCCATACGTGGATCAAATTCCTAATCCCCCTGACAATGTAGGACCTGATCTTTTCAAGGACCCCATTCTCATGGGTATTTTTCCTATTCCACCACTGAACACCATTCAAGTCAACATGATCTATAGGTCGGATGACCCGTGGATCATCCCTTCTCCTGAACAGGTGGCCTCTTTTGGAGAATCGATGCCTCTGACCCCAGTTGAAATCAATTATTGCGAGATAGTTGCCACATCAGATCCTCCTCCTACTGAAAATGCTACTTTGAGCATGGCTCTTGATTTTTATTCTCAATCTCCTTGGCTCGGCGCTGCAAACTCACCCGATCCTTTGAGAGAATGTTTTCCGTCTGACAAAGCTATCGTGGAGACTATGTCTCTCGAAGATCTGCCATGGAGCGATGGACATCATCGTTCCTCGTTCATGCCCAACCTGGGGGAAATGTCTGATTGTCTCGAGCATTTTGTATCCGGTTATCCCCCTCCTGAACCTGCTCCTCTGAGCTTGTCAGAGCATAGTTCTTCTTCTTGTGTCAAGCTCTTTAAAAAATGAAACAAGCTTCTTTGAGGACAGTTCTTAAGTGTGTCAACCTCGTTAAAATAATGAAACACGATCCCATTCAATTCGAGTTTTGTTAGATTTCGATCGAATCTCTTGTGTTTTGAACCTTCACTCCATTTCCTATGGACTAAAGCTTGGGGGGCATGTACCTCGAATTGAGACACCATGCTGGGGGCATGCTCGTTTTCTTGGTCATTTTGAAGCATAGTTTGCATTTGTGCTTTTAAGCTTGTGAAAGAATAAAATGTGTGGTGTGGTGTGCTTTGTAAGCGTCTTTCTGCTGATCGGGTCTTCCTGATTGTGCAGATGTCTATTATTCCTTATGTCAGTTTCGCGGATGGTGCCTTGCGCAGTACTAGGAATATATCTTCGGCAACCTGGGTAATCTACCATCCTGCTAGTGAGTTAGTTAATTTACAAGGTGTTTGTCTAGGGCCTACTACAAATAATGTCATGGAGTATAGTGTCATTTTGGAATTATTGAACGAGGCCATGAACCTCGGTATTCATGCATTACTTGTATATCTGGACTCACAGCTTGTAGTGTTACAGCTCAATGGTCATTATTTAGTTAGGAACCCATCCATTTTAAGACTGTATCTACGTATTCGTTTACTGGAAATAAATTTTGATTACATCACATATCAGCATATACCCAGACAAATGAATGTATTAATAGATGCAGTAGCTAACATGGTATTAGATAGACATTGCGTAATTGTAACTTATATTCATATGAAAAATGTATAAATAAGAAATATATATATATATATATATATATATATATATATATATATATATATATGTCGAATGTTTGCAGTGCGTGCATCATATAAAAATCCCAAAAAATACATGTCTGTTTTAATTACATCCGGAGACAACATGTCTCTCAAAAATATGCATATGAAAAGTCTACGGGACTAATCAGCATGGTGCTCATGGTAGCATGTTACTGCCTGCACCAATCGCCTCAGTAAGTGATGAAGGCGACTAGGCACCCCTACGGTGTGCCTCTGATAATCCATAGGGACATCAGCTAGGTGAGCATAATCAGGAATCCCACGGGTGATTCCCTCTAAGTTATGAACCAGCTTGTTCCCCTCACCCCCCTCACCTTGAGGGTCATGGGCGAGAGGGGTCCTCCGCGCGATCGGCGACATCCCGACGGGCCTCTCTGGGCCAACATCTGCATACATATAGGATTAGTTGTTAGAACATGCATGTATGACAAAAAAAATCAGAAAATTCATAAAATAAAAAAAAGTCTTACCCAGCTCCTCATCCCAGTCCTCTCCTTCTGGGAGTGGAAGGTTTGGGTCTCCTGTGAAATCAGTATCAGCATAGGGCCAATCCTCTATGACGATCAACTGTCGCCGGAGCCATCCGAAGAACTCAGGCTGCCATGACATTTGTTGGCCCCCTCCTGCTCTGGGCATCAGTGCTTCCCATCGAGCCATCTATGGCTCTCTCAAAGGTGGATCTGGGACTATCGCCCCCTGGCCCTAGAAGATAGGTAGTTGTTCTAGGATGAATGAAACCAAGATTGACCCGTACCCAAACTGCTTCAATTTTACCTTTTTACATTTAGTCAATTGCCATTTGATATTCATGGTTACGGCTGTGGCCCAATCAAATACTGTCGGGTTCATACATTCTGATGCCAAGAGGAGCTTTGTTTTGGTAGCCTCATGCGGCACCTATGATCCCGTGGCCCGCGTAATGGTATGTAGCACCACTCTGAGTGCTAGATTGAGAACAATGTGAATGCCAACTTTGCCACTACCTGATCCTGTTTGTGCCCCTAGGCACACTCTTTCCATAACCATCGACATATTTTCACCAGAAGGCCTGGTACCTATCATAATCGGAACTGGACCTCTGCGAGACAATCCAGTGATGAAGTAGACATCTGACACTTCGAGTTCAAGAACTTGATCTCAAAGCCTAAACTTCTCTTCATTCTCGTCCCAGATACTTATCAAGTATTGTAAAAATTCAGGTTATGCCCTGAGACATGGTGTCAAGAAGAATTTCTTTAAACCGTAATCCCGAAGAGCATTCATGCATTGCTCATTCCCCATTTCCATTTCATCCTCTTCACTGTGCTCCCTTTCTTTCCATTCAATCACCATTGTGGCTTTGTACCTGCATCAAATTGGTCATAAGCACATCATAAGATCCCTTGGGCATTCAAAAATTAAATTGATTGGTTCAATTTTTGTGAAATTTGAGCAGAAAATGAGGTTGTGCGGTTGGCACGACTGTTTTGTTGACAGTCACGTCAGCTGGCGTGACCCCTTTGAAAAAAAAACTCAATTGGCGCGGGTTCGTGCCTCGTACCCCCGCCAACCATGGAAGCCCTAAATTTTCAGATCCTCCCCTCAGGGATGCCAAATCATGATGGAAAACTATGAAATATGGATTAAAACATAGCTAATGGAAAAGACTCTTACCTGGAAAAGACGGGATCTGGAATGATGCACTAGATCGTCCACAATCGTCACCACAAGATCGCAGGGAAATAACTCACTATCGCTCTGCACAAGAGGTAAAAAGTACAAACTAAATATGTTTTCACTATTTGGTCATATTTATAACTTTTCGAAATCAAATTAGGTTTTGGAGCTTATTTTTCTGATATTTTATCATATTTTTGTCGAAAAATTGCTTTTACGCTTGCTTTTTGTGCAGCGACAAGTTTTCACATGACTAGGATGACGACATGAGTTGTATTTTATACTTTTTCGAACTCGGTAAAAACACGAAAAAGTCACTACTGGAGTCATCTTTCAGCTCTTTTATGACTCTCTAAAAATGAAAATATTGTCGAGTCACTTGTCGTTTTGAACTCGTTAAATTGGCTGCGAAACGAAATCTACCCAGTATACGTTTACCCCTTTTTCGAGCTGGGATATATTATTTACGAAAAAGGAATACCCTAGCCTATCGCGACTAGGAGGTTCTCTCATACATAGTTTTCTACCTTTTTAGATCTATGAGACTATCTACGTAAAGGGACTATTGGAGTTTTATTTTCCATTGTCTTTTCAAACTCTCTAAACATGAAAATACGCCAAGTTCTTCCTTTGTCAGACTCGTTAAAAACTGATGACATCAGACTCCATCGTAATGACGTTACTCGAGTTCCTCCTTCCTCGAGCTCGTTAAATGTACTAGGTTGGATTTTTCCGAAGGAAAAACTTATATCGCAAGCATATGATATCCCCTTCAAGCTTGTTTTCAAAAATAATTGGGGTACTCGCTAAAAATGGTGGGGGAAAATGGAACCAGTATCACCATCGTGTTGGCAATATGTCGCTCTTGAACATGGAACTAGTCTGCATTCATGTCGGGTTGGGGACATCTCATATCATTTTTTGCTTGCCTCCATGGTTTTGGGTAATCTCTTTTGACCACTCATCTTCTCTTTGCCATGTCATCATGACCTCAAATCCTGTGATGTCAAATACTACCAAATCCACTGTCGTGCCGCCGATATGTTCAAGAGAAGTTGGCCTCTGCAGTTTTCAACCTCCCTCTCATTCTCTGCTGATCTTGATTCACAAACATCATGTTCCTCTATCTCGCGTCGATGATGTGGGAAACATTATGGCCCACCTTCGATCAAGGTCACTTCCTGTCGATTTCAACTCATTATCTAGGAAGCTGACCTAGAGACTCCCTTCAGGTGCCTTGGAGCCTGCATGCCTCAATGGCAGGTTCTTCGCATTCAACGCAAGGTTTTCATTATTAGCCTTCGATCAGATGATTCTGCGGGTGTTCGATGCCAGCTCACTGTTCACATTCTGTGGATTGTACCTATAGTACCTTGAGGTCCATTCTCATTATTGGTGGTTCCTCTCGTGTCTGTTAACGGCTTTCATTATTGGCTAGTAATCAGACGATGTTCTTGCATGTTCAACTTAAGCTCACTTATTCACATGCTCGGACTTGTACTCTGTTCGGGTCGAGATGGAGCGCAAGACCCTGGATTTTGTCTGATGAAATCCAGGTTGCGAATTCTTTGTGGATTATCATGATTAGTTACATGGCTCATTTGATTGGATGGCTGCGACCATACCTGAGTCTACTTGTTGATCCTTCTTTACTGGATGGCTGCGTCCATACCTTGGATCTCGGTTATAGTACACTCTATTATGGATGGTTGCGCCCATACCACATATCATGTATTTGAGATATCAGTTGTATTTGTCTTCACAGGTTTTTCGATGGCAGTGTTTTCAGTTGGGCACGTTCTCATAAAGAATTTCACCCCTCTCTCTCTCTCGGACCTCATGCTTTAGGAGGCATCTGTTACACAGAATTTTGTCAACTTCCCTGCAATCCCTCATCCCTCACATTGGAGGACTATTCTCGTGACTTGTGAACAGTAAAATGACCTAAAACCACCTTCATGGCATCCTCTTGCATAAGGAAAAACATTCCCCTGAAGAAAATTTCCTCTGAAAAACCCTAAAAACAGATGTTTTAGCCTTGGCGCGACTAGCTAGTTCAACCCTCGCGCTAATGGGGGAAATCCACACTAGAGGGCGCACCAACTGGCGCTTTGTCCCTGTGTTTCACTTGTGCCAAGCTTAATAAGGGATGTTTTTTAAAAATAAATGGCGGAAGTTTGATTCTAACAAACTCCTGAATGAATCATCTAAAGGATTTGAGTGGTTTGGCTCCGGATCTCCATGTATAGGAAGTGGTTTTCCACCTATCATGGAAGCTTCCTTAGAGATAGGGCCTATCCCATGATTATAGGGATCCCAACTTTCTTTCCTCAATCTATAAAAGCTTTCCTTCTCCATTAGCAAGCTAGCTGAACTTGTAGGAAGGAAGCTATATCCAGGCAACCTTTGAGAGCCAAGCTTAAGAGAGAGAGTTTCGTCCAGATTCCCGAAAGGATTTTTTGAGACACGCTCCACCGTCAGCTCCGCCGAAGGAAGATCATAGCGTCAGAGCATTTGGTTGTAATCTCCCTTTTGTCATTTATAATATAAGTGACTCTGATTTTGGTTCCATTCATGTGTTCATTTCTTTATGTAATGTAATGAATTATATCCTCTCTTACTGATATATGGTTACATGCTTTAGATTTTACGTTGTATGTTGTTTTTTCCTTGCACGTGTACAGGTGTTCGGACGTGTCGAACGAAAGGATCGTGATCTGTCAAGAGAGGGACGGGAAACATCATCTTCTCTTCAACGACAACTGCGTGGGATTTGAGGTAGGCTACTTATTGCGATCTTTGTCTTTTTGTAACTAGGAACCAATGTCATTGCGTGATTTGATTGTTTCTAGACCCAATCTGGGCAAGTGGGATCGCCTCTGTCCGCAGAGGGGATTTACCTCTTCATCAATGTGGTATGGGCGCAGCCATCCATAATAGAGTATATATAAAAATGGAGATCTAAGGTATGGATGCAACCATCCAGTAGTAAGGATTAACAAATAGACTTAGGTATGGTCATATGCATCCGAGAAAAAGAGTCATGCAATAAGTCATGATAATCCACCAAAATACACAACCTGGATTTTATCAGAAAAAATCCAGGGTCTTGCACTCCATCTCGACCCGAACAAGTACAAATTCAAGCATGCGAATATAAGAGCTGAAGTCGAACATGAAATAAAATCACTTGATTACCAACCAATGATGAAATTTGTTAACATGCACAAGAGAAACCACCAATAATGACAATGGCTCTCAAGGTACAACCGGTAAAATCCACGGAATGTGAATAGTGAGCTGGTGTCGAACATCCACAGAATCACTCGATCGAAGGCCAATGATGTGGAACTTGTGTCAAATGCAAAAAACCTGCCATTAAGGCATGCAGGCTCCAAGGTACCAGAATAGAGTCTCTCGATCAAATTCCTGGATAATGAGCTGAAGTCGACAGGAAGTGACTTGATCAAAGGTGGGCCATAATGTTTCCCACATCATCGATATGAGACAGAGGAACATGATAATAGTGAAACAAGACCAACAGAGAATCAAAGGGAGGTTGAAAACGTCAGAGGAAAACTTCTCTTGAACATATCAATAGCACGACACTAGATTTGGCAGTATTTTAAATCAAAGAATCTGAGGTCATGATGACATGGAAAAGAGAAAATGAGAGGTCAAAAGATATTACCCAAACCCATGGAGGAAAAAATGAAGAAATGAGATGTCCCCAACCTGACACGAATGCAGAAAAGTGCCATGTTCAAGAGAGACATACTGCTAACATAACTAAAACTTGGTTCCATTTTCCCCCACCATTTCTGGAGAGTACCCCAATTATTTTTTAAAACAAGCTTGAAGGGGATAGCATATGCTTGTGTTGTAATTTTTTCCTTCGAACAAATCCAACCTAGTACATTTTACGAGCCCTAGGAAGGAGGAACTCGAGGAACATCATGGCAACGAAATCCGATGTCATCAGGTTTTAACAAGTCTGACAAAGGGAGAACTCGGCATATTTTCATGTTTAAAGAGTTTGAAAAGAAGGAAAAAAATAAAAACTCCTTCATGGCCCTTTTCGTAAATAGTCTCTCAGATCTGAAAAGTTAGAAAATAATATCTGAAAGAACCTCTTAGTCGCGATAGGCTAAGGTATTCATTTTTCGTAAATAATCTGTCTCAGCCCAAAAAAGGGGTAAACTTATATTGGGTAGATATCACTTCGCAGCCATTTAACGAGTTCGAAATGACAAGAGTCTCGGCAATCTTTTCAATTTTAAAGAGTCAGAAAAGAGCTGAAAGATGACTCCTCCTGGACGAATGAGTGGTTTTACAGGTAGCAACTGGTTCCAGTGATGGAAGAACTAGTTAGAACAAATAAAGGTCAAGAATTTGGCTAACAATACCACTCATTGTAGAAGTTCCTCGGGAATGGGTAAAACAATCAAGTGAAGGAATATGATTGGCCAAGCAGATGGTGATGGTGGAATGAGAAAACCAAGGCTCATTTGGAAAAACGGGCTGATAAAATGGCAATCACGAGAGTAAAAATAAGAATGGTTTTATTTTTACACAAGCTTGAAATCATGGGAAACTCTTCTTTGAGTTGGTTTCATTTTTACACAAGCTTGAAACAAAGATAAACTATGCTTGAAAAAGGTTTCATTTTTACACAAGCTTGAAACGGAAACAAACTGTGTTTGAAATGATTTGCATGCCCCTAGCATGGTGACTCAATTCGAGGTACATGCCCCCCAAGCTTCAGTCCATGCACCTGAGTAAACAGATGGAGGGAGTGAAGGTTCAGTTATGAGATCAAGTGAAAGACTCGACTGGGATTTTACGAGATCGTATCAAAGACTCGAATTGAATAGGAACGTGTTTCATTGTTTTAACGAGGTTGACACATTAAAAGAACTATCCTTATGACATCTTGTTTCATTTTTTAGGGAGCTTGACACAAGGAAATGAACTGTGCTCTGACAACCTTTCATCATGATGAATAAGGATTCATGGCTTCCAAGAGTTTCGCACCGGATGGGAGAACAACATCTCAGAAATCAGGACCCAATGCCCCCAGCACACGATGCACAATGTCACTATCACTGATTGCGGGCATGGAGCAGGTGGCCACATAATTAACCTATGGTGGGGTATATACAACCAGCGGATAAAGACCCGGAAGGGATGATGGTGGACCAGATGTCACGTCAGTACCAAAGAATGAAAGTTGATCAATGGTCACGATCTGACCTTTGTGTGGAAAACAAATCACACGAAAGAGGGAAGAGACAACCGACCCCATGGCATAAGCATAGTCATGGCCCAAGAGTAAATTAAAATCCAAGGGACGTTGGACCACCATCACGTCTATATAGAAGATTTTTTCTCCCAAAGTAATAGGCAACTTCGGAAGGATCCCTAATGGTTGATTGGTTCCTCTGTTAAAAGCTAAAAGATTCTACGTGACTGGCACAAACGGTGGAGAACCAAAATCTTTCCAAGTAGTTGAAGACAGAATACTAACAGATGCGCCTTCATCTATAATCGTGCTAGGTACGATCATATCGAAGACCTGTACCATGATCTCAAAAGGCACATAAGAAGGAAGGTGGTATCCTGCAAATCGACTCCAATCGAAGGAAGCAACCAAACTACTTGGAGGGGGTACCATCGAACTGAGATGGTCTTCCCCTGGTGTTACCGAAGCAAGAGTAGAATCCTCCTCGGCCTCCATCATGGGAGCAGGAGGAGCAACTTCGTGAACTATAGGGACGAGAGAATCTTTCTCCAAGTCCGAGGAATCTGAAGAAACAAGAAGAACATGAGGGGGATGAGATCCACTCTCGACGGAAAAGACATGATGAACCATAGGTGGGATCATATTGACTAATTCCTTGACCAATGGTTGGTCGGGAACAGATTCTTGTATTTTAATTTCCGAGGGAGCAGGATCGACCAAGGATGACCCTTGACTGATCGTTGAATCAACTAGCGGAGGACTCGAAGAAAGCTTCTAGTAACCAGCCGGAAGGCAAGGTGCAGAAATAGTAGGGTTGTCCAACACTCTCTTGGCTTCATCCATGTATGGAAAAAGGTGAATGGGATGATGCCCTTCACACAACTTACAGGGATTGGTAATCTTACCTTGTTTCTTATGAGTCTTATCATGGCTAGTTGAAGATGTGTCACCAACATGACTTCCAGAAGCCAAAGGCAACAACAGATGGCCATCGGTCCATTCTTCAAGTACCTTGGTAATGCCAAGGCAGTCTCGAAGAAGATGGTCACCTTTGCAGAACATGCAAGGGAATTTGACTTTCCGAGGAAGGTTGGATGGTTTATCAAGGGAATTTTTCTTAGGCGCAATAGCCACAAAGTTGGCCTCTCTCTTATCTAACTTCTTCTTCTTTGTCTTCTTCTTCTTCTTCTTATCCACCTGGTTACTAGAATCCAAATTTTCACCAGGCGAAGTAGAAGAGGAGGACAAAGAAATAGGCGAAGAAGGGGAGAGGTCCACTTTAGAATCAACATGATGTTGTTCAAGTGGAGGGGATGGTTGTACAGTAGGTGGAACACTCGAGACCACAGAAGTCGAGAATAACCAAACAGGAAACCCAAAAGTTAGCCCAGATAGGGAAAATGTTGCCATATAAGGAGCATCAACATTTCCAAAAACAGGAAAAGGACCAGGATTCCTTTCGGAGGGGATTCCTTGGTAGGAAAACTCCGAAAACGTTGCCATTGGAAACAATCATAAAACAAAATGCTAAGGAAGATAACTTTAACCAGGAATATTTCGTGGGCAGTTTATTTTTTAAAGAAATTGAAACAAAACTCTGTCGTTTCATATTTTAAGAGTTAAGAAACAGGAAAAAGGTGACGCTATCACTTTCAAGTTGAAAAGGGCGTGAAAGGAAAAGCGCTCGATGATCTCTTCTCTTTTTAAAGAGTCACGAAAAGATCGAAATGACTACTCTAGTAATCTAAGAAAGAGGGTGTACCAAGTTTCCGCGAACTGCCATATACACCTTGGTGATCAAATGAAAAAGAAATGACCAGGGACTTGATGTACATGCAGGTAATCTCCCCGAATGCTATGTTCGGTGTATCACAG
The DNA here is from genome assembly GCA_034641835.2 of Pinus albicaulis. Classification (NCBI taxonomy): domain Eukaryota; kingdom Viridiplantae; phylum Streptophyta; class Pinopsida; order Pinales; family Pinaceae; genus Pinus; species Pinus albicaulis. The sequence goes on from CM076576.1 coordinate 163,727,956, forward strand.
TTACAGGGCGGCAGACTCGGCTTCCTATGGATAAAAGGATTGTAACCTAGAGGGGTCTCCCTTTATATACTCGACGATACGGGGAGCATAAGTCCGTACTAGCACTGTCTAAAGCCAGATGGCGAACGACAGCTACTAGGTTTTAAGACGCCGGAACATGTCTCTAGCATAGACCACTAAAAATGTTTCTTTAGGTTTCAATGCTTCCTTAGGTTAATTAAATAAATTTTAAAGTTGATCTTGGATTATGTTTCAGTTTTAAGGTCGTATCGATTTTGGATCTCAAAATTCCTAAATGCAAGTTATATGCAAATCAACATCATTTTCGATTCAATGAATGCTAGTTATGAGAAGGATAGATATCTTTCAAACAGAAGCAAACAATGAGACTATGCGAAGAAATACACTAATGCATCTAACAAAATCTAACGAAAATGAAACTCTTTCCTAGGTAATCAGATGCTAGTTATGCAAAAGAGTATTTCACTTTCAATGCAGATAAAGAATGAAAAATATGTTTTTTTTATTTTTTCAATGAAAAGAAACACGTGATGCACTAATTACATGAAGAAAAAAAAAAACACTAGCTTAAGTGTTGCATATGAATCGAAATTGAATGACTTAATAAAACACAAAACAAACACAAGAAAGTACTCAAACTAATGTCGCAATCTTTCAAACCAAGAGAAAGTTTTCAAAATTATTCAAAACAAGAAATGTCATCTATTCTTGGAGAAACAAGGCGAAGAACCAATCGAGAAAATGAAATGACTCTGCAACCAAAGAAATCACTCAAAAAGATCAAGAAAACTAAGTGCAATCAATCCACAAATGAGACTGACAACAATCAAACCGACTTGATTTTCGAATAGAAGGCTCAGTGCACTAGGACACCTAGAAACCCTAAGGCCTCAACTAAAACTGATAAGAAGATGGACAAACGACTGAGAAAAGAAAGACGATGGTAATCAAAACAATCCCAAAGGCATAATTACACATAAAAAATAATCTAGAATCAAGCACAATTAACCAAAAGACTCATTAAGGAGGTCAAGCCAATTCCTACAGGGGTTGGCGCGACTATAAGGTTGTAATCCGCACCATATAGGGGTTGGCACGACTATAAAAAGAGCAACCTGCGCCAATTGGCACGACTATTTAGAGAAAAATCGCACCAAGCCAGATAACTATGGGAAAAAGAGGAAAAACCAAAACCTAATGAACAGAGGTCAATCTTAACACTCTAGAGTTGAACAGAGGATGGAAACTAAGCAAGAAAACCAGAAAAGACAGATAACTAAATCAATAATTGAAACTGACCCAACAAAATAAAACGAAAAACTCGCACTGATCCCCAGTGGAGTCGCCAATTTGTTAAGCAGGTGAATCCTCTCTGCGGACAGAGACGATCCCTCTAGCCCTAGAGTGGGTCTAGAAACAAAGGGACATGCTAAAGTGTTTCTTCCTAATTATTGAATGAACAAAAGACACGGTAGATCGACCTACCTAGAGTCCAACGCTATCGTCGTTGTTGTAGTGGTGGTGGCCTCTCGCTCCCACCTCGACAAGTCACAATTCTTCTGCTATTATGCTTGGATACCTGCACATAGAACAAGAAACAAGAACAGCATACAAGATAAAAACATTTCATTCATAACTATTAGCCAGTCAAAGAGGGCTAAACATATTGCATTAAACAAATGTCGTAACACAAAAGTGGAACCAAACAGTAGTCATGTATATAAATGAATAAAAGGAAGAGTTACAACCAATGCTTTGACATCGCAGTCTCCTCCAGCGGGGTTCAGGCGAAGCGCATCTCAGATGCTCGTCAAGGAATTCGGACGGGATGAAGGCATGGACTCAAGCTTCCTCAACGTAATTCCTTCTTATTTTATCTTCTCTAGCCATTCAGCTATAGTATGTTTAATTCTCCAAGTTCAGCTAGCTTGTTCTAAGAGAGATAGCTTCTTTTATAGAGGAAAAGGAGGAGGTTAGGATCCCTACAAAGGTGGGAGGGAGGCCTATCCTTTAGGGAGTTCCCACAAGAGGTGGAAACCATAAACCTAAAGGAGGTAGTCTGTGTTTATCAGTTCAACCACTCCCAATGACTCATCTTGGAGGTGGTTGGAGTGGAATCTCCACCTCTATTTTTTTTTTAAATTCCATAAACAGCTTGGCACGGGTGGAAAACTGGGACAGAGTGCTAGCTGGCACGAAGCCCAATGTTAATCTTCCTCTTTGGCAAAAGGGCATAACTGAATACCCACACCAAGGAAAAAACAAGGGTTTTTGAGTCTCTGCTCAGGGAATTTTCAACAAAAGGAATGTTATTCTCATGTAAAGGGACACAATGATGGTCTTTGCAAGGCATGACACTGCTTATTGATCATGGAAATGACCCTCCAATGGGCAAGATGGGGATTGCAGGAACAGTGAAAAAATGTTGTGTAACACATAGACTACAAGAGAAGAGAAAGAAACAGGTGAATATGCAGCTAATCAAGGAGCTGAGGAAGCTTGAGAAAATAATTAATGTTCAATTGAGAATAGAGAAGCTCGAAGGAGTTGAGCTACAGCAAAATGAAGTTGTTGGAGAAGAACAAGTTTCTTTTGAACTTGAAGATGGAGCAGTGATGTCTGAAACATCAATTGAGGCTACTGAGCCCTATGATTTTGAAATTAACAATTTTTGTATGGTTATAGGTGTAATACATGATGATGGACAACCTTTGGGAATTTTCGGAGAAGAGGAAGCAGAGAGAAAGAATCGGAATTCTGTTTTAAAGAAAAGGATGAGACAGACATGTCTCATGAGGAAACCCATACACAGTTGAAGGAAGATATTTCTTTTCAGCATACTGATAGAATTGGAAACAAAGGAAGTTTGGCTTATATTGGGGGCCAAAAGCAAGAAAAATAAGTTCACTTTTGTAAACCTGAGCAAGGTATTTTCTTTGATGAAGAAAGTGAAGATGTCGAGGAAGGACAAGAGGAAGATCTTGTGAGATGTTTGACTATCATGGGCAGCCAAAAAGAAGAATAGTTGTTGGAGACTGTTATGAGAAAGGCCAGAGATGACTTTATAATTTTTAAGTGTAAGGAAGAGATTAGAGTACTAGAAGAGTTGTTGAGAGAGCCTAAAAGTGAAGAGGAAATTACAGCCAAATAAGAAGAGATGCTTATAACATCTAAGGAAACTTAGGTGAGTTTAAATTGTCAAGTGTATAATGTAATTGTTGGTGATGAAAAAGATAAAAGCGAGGATGTAATAAAGGAGATGGAGGATATCTTATCTTTTGAAGGTAAGAGAAAATTTCAAAGGCAGTATGAAGATGAACAAGTTTTTGTCTTCAAAAACAATAACGATGAAGGAGAATGGAATTATAATCAACAGTGGGAAGAAAGTGTTATTGCATTCAGAGAGTCGAAAAGCAGTTTACTTTGTGAAAGTAAATTTGCAGATATTGAATAGAGGTTTTTAGGAAACAAGAGGGTAAGGATGTAAGAGCGGTAGTGAGAATCCAACAACTTCAAAGAGAAGATAACAAACAACAGTTTGAAGATGAGTGGATAGAGTGCAGCAAAAATTGGTAGAGAGAGTACCAGTCAGAAGATAAACTGGACATAGAGATTGAAAGAATAAGAAGGTTGATGATGAAGGTGTCTCATAAGAAGAGCTGCGAGGAAGCAAAGCAGCAGCAGCAAGAGAAAGACAACAGCAGACTGTGAAAGCATAGCTAGTGGGGAAATGCAACATAAAGTATGGAGACCTAGAGAACAACAAAAAACAACAACAGCAGCCAAAGACAGATTACAGTACAAAGTATGGGATCCAGGAGGTCAAATATTGGAAGCACATGATCTTGAGATCATGAATATTTTCTACCTCGGGAGTCTGATGCAGGAGCATCATGGTTCCGAAAATTTGTACATTTAGTAGAATCTAAGGGGTCTTGTGTTTTTCAAAAGAGTTGGTTTCCTAAGTATTTAATTAATATAATTTTCAATATTTTGAGTGACATAGGTGAGACATTTAGAATAAGATTTAATTAAATATTGAGAGGCATATTTGTAAATGTTCTCGAATGTAGGAGAACATGAGTGATTGATGATTGATTGGTGTGGATTGAGATATTCTGAAATATTGTAAAGCTTAGATTAGAAAGTAGTTCATAATTTATGGAGGATCCATAGGATTTAGTTGAATGTTGAGATCTTCAAAGGATAAAGAAGAGAAATTAGGAACTAATTGAGGACTTAGATGATTTTTAGGATTTTTGTTGAGTAACCTATGGATCTAAACCAAAATTGGTTACAGAACCTTTTCACTATAATTGTAAAGCCTCAAAGGCACAAACAGTGAAAAAATGAACATTCTTAGATAGGAGATTTGATTTTCTAAGCCTACAAGCATATATAGAGAGATAGGAAGAGAAAAGGGCCATGTAAAGGCAGACCAGGCCAAAGTTAGATTGTAAAACATGTTTTTATTTGTATCTGTACATTTGTTTAATGAATGAAGAAATTGAATTCATTGTGACTGTGTGTGTCATTCCGTTTACGTGTTGAGTGATCCGTAATTGTGAATTTATGGTTTCTGTGTGATAAACCATGATGAATTAATTCAAATTAAACGTATAAGTCTTTCTGAGTGATAATGGACTTACGGCTAGGTAGAATCCGTGTGATTCCAGTCTAGATCTAATAGATGTGTGTACAGGTCAAGTAAAGAAAAAATTACGAAAACTGAAAGAAAAGGAATAATACAGAGAGTATTTTGTATTCAAGTTCGAGAAGGTGTAATGGAATAACAAACAAAGATAAGCTCAAGAGAGAAAGACTTGAAGTAGTCCGAACAAGCAAAGGAGAAGCAATGTGGAGAAGACTGTGTTGTAGAGTAATGACAATATAAAGAGCAGAATTTGACCAAAGATCGAAGAACGGAGAAGAATTCAAAAATATATTAATGCCTTTAAGGATAGAGGAAAAGTGCAGGATAAATTCACATTGAAGAAACCCTAATAAGCTAAGGAGAAGTCACGGAAGAAGACAGATCAACAGAGCGACATAAAGCAGAGAAAGTAATGAAGGCAGAGAACACTTAGAAATTATAGAGAGGTGAATGGACGAACAAGATTAAATCGCAAAAACAAAGATTTAAGAATCAACGATGGAGATCAAGTGCGGGGAAAAATGAAGGCAAGCAATTAAACGACAAAGATTACACAACAAGGAAAAGTTGGAGAGTTGCGGATGAGGACGCATGTCAGTGTGGCGAAACATCACACATTGGCGATTTTAGAAGTTAAGTTGAGGACTTCGCAAAGTAAACAAGATAAGTTGTGATGCGATGAGATGGAGGCGAACGTGAGGACCGTTGGATCGTGTAGTAGATCAACGGTGGATGGCGATTCGCATATCGACAATTTTAAGGTTTAACTTTAAGACATCGCAGGTATGTTGTTTTGGTTGCGATGCGGTAAAGAATGATATGTGCGATGCGGCATGGGCGACCATGTGTCGACATAGCGCAAGAGCGCATACCGCAAGTTTTACGGTTTAATGTTTAGCGTGGATGTTAATTGTTAAGTTCTGCGACGGGCGATGCACTATGATTGGTTCAAATTATTGTGGACCCTACAACTGAATGTTCCGCGTATATGTAAAGAGGTTTGAGTTATATGGAAAATATTTATTAAAGTGAAATGTTGTTAATTTCATAAAGTATGTATGTTTGATCAATCTGAAATATATTTAATCCACCTCGAATGTATAAAGGAGTTGTGTGGGCCATAACCCACAAGTCTGAAGTATTTATATAAAGTGAAGCCGTGCACGTGATAAGGTAAGGTGAAGGCACGGTAATGCATAATGGTAAAGTGTAAAAAAAATTTCATGTGTTTGATTTGAATAGATAAGGAGGTCAATTTAAGGGGAGTACATGTGGGGTTAATTCAGCTAACCTTGCATGTGGTGATGTTTTGGTTAACTGCGACCGTTAGGTTGCATCAAGCTTTAAAGAGGTCCACTTTCATGATGAGAGCTTCCAATTTGTTGGTATGAACAATATGTAGGCATTCCTGGGCTGAGGCAATAGCATCTTGGATAGAACGATCCAGGAGAAAACCAAATTGTTCGTTGGAGATGTGCGTCGAGAGGACCCCAGTGATTCGTTGAGCAATAATCTTCGAGATCAGTTTGTAGATAACATTGCACATGGATATGGGCATGAACTCCCCGAAGCTTTGAGGGTGAGATGATTTAGGAATGATGGCAAGAAAAGTGGAATTTATTTCACCCAGAATGTGCCTAGTCTTTCTGGACTTTTCCACCACCTCGAGAATGTCCTCTCCCAGCATATCAAAGAAGTGAATAAAAAACTCAGTTGACCACCCATCTGGACCCAGACTCTTATCTCGGCCAAAATATTTAAGGACAGATAATACCTCCTCCTTAAATACCTCTTTCCCAAGAGCTTCGTTTGCAGCAATGTTAAACATTTGGGGATAGAGTTCAAGGGCCGATTGCTGATGAGTGTAATCTACCCCTTCCATGCAATTTTAAAATTTTGAGAAAAAACTAGTGCCTCTCTTTAAATCAAGGAATGTAAACATTATTTGAAATCATAATATTTATTTTAATTAAAGATTGACAAATTTAATTAAAAAAAAAAAATTTAATTATGAAAAGAAAAAAAAAATTATTTTACTTTAATATTATAATTTGTTATAAAAACCAAATAAATTTTCAAATCATATTTTTGAATTTTTAAGTTAATTATATATATAGTATTCTTACTTTTTAAGAGACATATATATTATACTTACCTAGCTTCAAATCATATTTTTGAATTTTTAAATTAATTATATATATTATTTTTATTTTTACGAGACATATATATTATACTTACCTATGATAAAATGCTTGCTTATATTAAAATGAAAAAATGAAAAATGATTAAACATATATTCATATAATTAAATTTTATAATTTTATAATAATTGGGAGCATGCTTACAGCGCATCATATCATCATAATTAGAAATTGAATAATTAAAAAGGTCATCATTATAGAAAAAGACTTTTTTAACTATGATAAATTACCAAAAAAAAAACTCATGTTGAAAATCATATACCTAAAAGCAATGAAAAACATAAATACAAAATAAAAAACACTACTAAAATTCAAGCCAGCCCTGTAGATTTCATGGCGTCAAATAATCATAGTCCAAATCTCAACATTAAGAAGGAAAGCTAGAACGGTTATGTCTAGAGTCTAGAAGTGTAGAAGTGTAAACATATGTCTAAAGTCTAGACATCCGAAAGAATGTACTCATACTTTATCACTTTATTGATTTGATTTTGTATTTACGTCTGACTGCAAGGCAAATGAGACTGTGATACCTTCTTAATAATTTTGACATTATGGTATTGTCTTTGCTAAATTTTTCTTTGAGTGCTATAAATATGGTATTTACAGGTAAAAGTAATCGATATTAAAATATTTAACGACATTAGTATAATTATTCTCATCATACATGTTGGAAAAGGAGAAGTGTAAAGGTACAAATTATACAAATCTTTCATAAAATAACATAAATGAGTTGTTACTTTTCTATTAATTTTCAATTACTCTCAAATGAATACAATGAACTCGGCGAAGGGTATTTATCCTAACTCAATTGACATGCACATACTTACCAAACTCATCTATCACATAACTCGACTTGCTCAACGCTCACTTAACTGACTCTCTAACTCACTCACCAGATTCATCTATCACACAACTCAACGCTTACTTAACTGATTGTCTAACTCTGCATGCGGGAGTTAATTAACTATTTTAACACTTCCCTTAATTATGACCGCTAAACTAAAACATAACTCATGACAACTCAAACATGCTTGTTGGTCTATGTCTCAGCTAGGCTTACAACACCCAAGTTTCTTTTGTGAAACTCAAATACATAAATTGCTAATGGATTTGTAAATATATAAGTCAATTGATCACTAGATTTACAAGGCTTCAAGTGAATTTCTCCATTGCTCACAAGTTTTCTAATAAAATGATATCTAGTATCAATATGCTTGCTCTTTTGATGAAACACACTATTCTTGGATAGTGCAATCGATGAGGTGTTGTCACAATATATTGTCGTCGATCCTTGTTGTTTATGTTTGAGTTCATCCAATACTCTTCTTAACCATACTGCTTGACATATTGTTGATGTTGCTGCTACATATTCTGCTTTTGCTGATGATAGTATCACAATGGGTTTCTTCTTAGATTCTCATGCTATCACACCTGAACCAAGATGGAATACATAACCGGAAGTGCTCTTCCTGTCATCCAAACTTCCTACAAAATCACTATATGTAAATCCAATCAAATCTTTCTTTTATGTACTTGCATACATTATGCCACAATCTCTAGTTCCTGCTATGTATCTCAGAATTCTTTTTCCAACACTCCAATGTGTGCCCTTTGGTGTCTCCATAAATCTAGAAATCAAACTTACTCCTTGCATAATATCTAGTCTTGTAGCTGTGAGATACATGAGGCTGCCAACCAATCTTTTGCATAGAGTTGGATTGACATCTGATCCTTCATCATCCTTACTTAACTTTGTACATGTTGCAACTGGTGTAGGTACATGTTTGCAATTATCTATCCTGAATCTTTTCAGCAAATCTCTAGCATATTTATTTTGGCAAATAAAAATTCCTTTTTCAGATTGCTCAACTTCAATGCCAAGAAAATATTTCATTAGACCAAGATCTGTCATCTCAAATTCTTTCATCATGGCTGCTTTAAATTCATCTAACTCAAGATCACATGTAAAAATCATATCATCAACATATAAGCAAACAATCAAAATCTGTCCATTCTCATTTACCTTTGTGTATAAGTTAGGCTCAATGATGTTTCTACAAAATCCATTTTTAATCATGTAACTATCGATTCTTCTATACCATGCTCTAGGTGCTTTCTTCAGTCCATAGAGCACTTTCTTCAACTTGTAAACTTTATTTTCTTTACCTTCAACTTCATAACCTAGAGGTTGCTACACATAAATTTCTTCTTCTAGAATTCCATTCAAGAAGGTTGATTTCACATCCATTCGATATACTTTCCATTTGTTCTAAGATTTTGTGGCTAGAATTGCTCTTACAGTATCCAATCTGGCTATCAGAGAAAATGTTTCCCCAAAGTCTATTCGCGATTGCTGCGAGAATCCTTTTGCTACAAATCTTGCTTTAAATCTATCAATTTCACCTTTCTCATTCAAATTTTTCTTGTACACCCACTTCACACCAATGAGGTTTTTATCATTTGGTAAATTAACCAAATCCCATGTATCACTATTTTCAATAGAATCAATCTCTTCATCCATGGCTTGCACCCAATTTTCATCTCTGACTGCTTCTTTAAACGAAGAAGGTTGGAATGACAACAATGCAAAATTTGAACTAACATCTAAATCATCATAAATATCTTTCAGACCTCTCACATTTATCTTACCATTGCTTGATTCATTACTTGATTGGCTACTTGGAGAATTATGATCCGTTGATATGCTTGAAGATCCATGTTGCTCTAAAAACCTTAGAGTCATTGTTGGTGTGACTATGTTTGGTGTATGCTCTTTTGATTCTTGTTTCTCCTTTTCTGCTACATCATCCTCTTCCATCAATGGTGCTTATGCATCGATTGTTTTGTCTACAGTCCCATTCCATGACTCTTGTTCTTTGAACACAACATATTTGCTAATTATTGTATTATTGGTGACAGGGTTATAAAATTTGTAATCTTTTGATTGCTCACTATAACCAACAAATATGTATTTTTCACTTTTATCATCCAATTTTCCTCTTATCTGCTTAGGCACATGTGCATAGGCTACACATCCAAAAACTCTGAAATGAGATACACTACATGACATACCTGACCATGCTTCTTTTGGTACTTTGTTCATCACACTCTTTTTAGGTGATGTGTTTATCACATAAACAACACATGCAACTGCTTCTTCCCAATACTCATTAGATAGGTTTCTTGCTTTCAACATGCTCATTGTCATGTTCATAATTGTTGTGTTCTCTCTCGGCTACACCATTCTGTTGCGGAGTGTATATGGTTGTAAACTGTCTTCTGATTCCATGTTGTTTGCAGTATTCACAGAATGCTTTCAAATCATAATCACCACCACGACATAACCTCAATACCTTGATCTGTCGATCACTTTGGTTCTCTGCTAAGGCTTTGAACTCTTTGAAATTTGCAAAAGTTTCAGACTTCTAATTCAAAAAGTAAACCCAATTCTTTATGTTATAGTCATCAATACAAGTGAGGAAGTAAAAACTTCCACCAATTGATTGTGTCATCATAGGTCCACACAAGTCTGTATGCACCAACTCAAGTGGTTTCTTTGCTCTGTATGAAACTCCTTTCGAAAAAATTTCATGGTGTTTCTTTCCCAAGATGCAACACTCACAAGTACTAGAAAGTTTTTTGATGAGAGGTAATCATTTGACCATCTGTTTCTGTTGCAACAATATTAAACCAAAAAAATGGAAGTGTCCAAACCGAAAGTGCCATAACTAGTAATCATTAAAACATGCAACTGTAAAAGAACTAACCTGATCATTATAGTTCATAATTAGAGGAAAGAGTTTGTTCCTCGTCATATGCACCTTTGCTATCAGTTGCTTGCTTGGGGGTTTGTCATAAATAACACACTCTTGCCCCTGAAAGATAACTTTGTATCCCTTCAGCGTCAATTAACCAACACTTATTAGATTATTTTTTATTCCAGGGACATAATATACCTCTGATATTGTCTTTGGTTCCCCCTGCTTGGTCAGAATGTTGACCACTCCTTTTCCATCTACATCCACAATCTTGTTAGTCCCCAAATTGACCTCTGTCTTCATAGATTGATCCAAATTTTCAACCAAATTCTTGTTTCATGTCGTGTTGTTACTGCAACTACTGTCTAATAGCCACACCTTATCAGAAGGTTCATTCATGTTGTTGAATGCTAGGAACATGGAGTTAGTATTCTCTGTACTAACATTAGCTCTCTGGTTTCCTTGATAATCTATCTTCTTCTTGAAATCACGAGCATAGCAACCAAATTTATTGCAATAATAACATCTCACCTTTGATTTGTCAGATCTATAATTATTTTTGAAGCTTCTGCTATTGCTGCTTCCACTTTCATGTTCATGATCTTCTCGGGCATCTCTCTGACCACCATATCTTCCGCATCGTCCTTTGCCTCGACCTCTTGAAATAGAAACTTGAATTTTGAAAGCAGTTTCTAAAGTGGAATCCTTATTTATGTCTATCCTTGCCTCATGCAATAGAAGTGATCCCATCAACTAATCAACTGTCAATTTTTCCAAATTCTTTGCTTCTTCTATGGTTGCTACCACAACATCAAACTTAGTAGACAAATATCTAAGGACCTTCTCAATCACTGTTCAATTTTTAATTTCTTCACCATAAATTTTTAACTGATTTACTATAGACATGACCCTATTCATGAAGGAATCAATGTCCCATGTCTCCTTCATCTGCAGACTTTAAAAATCTCTCCTAGTATTATGCAATTTAACAATATTGACTTTTTCCATACCTTGATAGCTTGTCGCCAAAGTTTCCCATGCTTCCTTTGCTGAAAATGTGATCATTATCTTATGGAACACTGCTCAGTCCACTCCCTGCTGGATAAGAAGCAATGCTTGTGCATTCTTCCTTTTGTCTTTCTTCCATTGTTCCCTCTCTGCATTATTGAGGGCTCGTTCTTTTGCCTCATCCTGAGATTCTGCAAACCCAAACTTAACATGATCCCATACATCATCCGCTTTTAACACGGTCTCCATCTTAATGGCCCACACATCATAATCTTTCCCTGTGAAAGAAGGAAGCTGTGGCTGGAAGCTGCTTGTTGCCATATTTAAAAAAAATATTTTTTGATCAAAACCCTAAATTCCTTTTTACTATGTTTTGAAAAGCTCAAAAAAATAACCTTATAATAAAACCCTAGGTTTTATTTTTTATATAAAAAATTCTTATATAATAAGCCCTTTAAAAAAAACTTATTATAATCTCCACTTATAAAACAAATACCTTTTCAAAAATCCTTTTTCAGAAATCACCTTTGAATAGTCACGTGCATGTATGAAAACTCTTTTCAAAAGTGCTTTACAAAAACAAAAAACCCCTTTTAAATCATTCGTGTAAAATTTTAATATGAACTTAAACCTTTTAAAATTTTAATATGAACGTTCTGTTTTTGTTGACTTTTAAGTCACTAACGCATTCATGCTGTAACACATCAGTGTGTTAACGCTACTCTTAAACCAATGTCCGGCGTTAGTCCACTAATGCATACCGAAACCTGTGGCTCTTCGTTGTGGGAACCTGTGTTATAATGCTCTGTGTATAACTACCAAACACATTATAGCTTAAAATAAGCGAGAAAAAAATTTAAAAAAAAAAATTCTCTTCTCACACACAGATGATTTTTGATCCGTATTTTTTTGGTTCTTTGTAATCTCGCTCTGATACCAATTTGTTGGAAAGGCAGAAGAGTAAAGGCACAAATTACACAAATATTTCACAAAATAACAAAAACGAGTTTCTACTCTTCTATTAATCTTCAATCACTCTCAAATGAATGCAATGAACCTGGCGAAGGGTATTTACCCTAACTCACTTGACATGCACACACTTACTAAACTCATCTATCACATAACTCGACTTGCTCAACGCTCACTTAACTGACTCTCTAACTCACTCGCCAAATTCATCTATCACACAACTCAACGCTTACTTAACTGATAGTATAACTCTGCATGCGAGAGTTAATTAAGTATTTCAACATTATATTGGGTGTATTAATGATAATTTTAGAGTAGTGATTAAAAAAGTGGACTGGACATGCAAATGGAACTGCCAAGAAATCTCCGTCAAGACCCTATACTACCATTGCAAAGGAGCGTTCGACTCCCATTATTATTACTTTCGTAGAGAGTACTATTACTGCCGCTGAAGGCAATGAAGCCAAATATGATGTTGGTTGGAGCTTTTCCCGTCGCGGGTATGAGCAACAACCCTATAATGGAGAAGTTGAGGTTAAGGTGCAAATGGTTGTGGCTGTGGAGCAAGCGTCCTTGCCAAAAACCTTGGTTGATGCGGGAGCTTTGTTTCAAAATGGCTGCATATGCAAGAGTCCCTTCCACATCTCATTCAAAATGGTGTATGGACACACTCTGCCAATTTTGGTGAGATTTACAGATCTCATAAGGAATCTCAAAGTTTTGTTGGAGTTCAAATCACGGTTTACTAAGGGGTTTAATTCATTTTTTTATGAAGGTAACTAATTAGAACATCCTCTTTCCATCTCTGATTATCATATTCGTAAGGATTCCACTGTCTTTTGACTCTTTTTCTAGAGGGGGTGCTTTGGGGAAGTCCTCCTCCTCTAAGGTTTTTCATACAAAGACGCAGTTCATAATCAGGCTCCTGTGTTTATCCTCCTTTGAATCACCCTCAACCTCCAAGCAAAGCAGTCCCTTCCTAGGATCTCGTGTTCATCCTCCTTCGACTCACCCTCAACCTCCAAGCAAAGCAGTCCCTTCCCACGATGTAACTTAGTATGTTTATCATGGACAAATTGGAGGATATTCCCTCTGTTGAAAATTCCCATCTAGAAGATCTTCACGAGCTAATGGAAAAATCGCCTAATCTGCCACTTCAATGGGTTGTGGCCACGAACAACGAATATATACAAATAGATACACTCTAATTGGACAAAATCCTACAAGGTTCTCTTCTGTTCTAAGGGCTTCTTCATTGTTGTGTTTTCCTGCTACGAAGATTACTAGAGTGCTCTATCGAAGGACCTATGGTTCTAGGGAAAAGTGGGGCCTTTCATTACCCCTTGGTTCCTGCACTTTGACCCATCTATAGCAGCAATCACAAAGCTCCCAATTTGGGTCTGGCTTCCAAACTTGTCAGCTAATATATGGCATCATTCAGTGTTTACAAGCATGGGAAACATCCGGGGTCACTTCCTAGCCATAGATCTTAGGCGAGGCCAAAGTGGATTTTATACTTACGATAGGATATGTGTAGAACTCGACATTAGTAAAGGTTTTCCTTACAAAATCAACTTGAAAGTAGGTGATTTCCACTAGATCCAGTTCCTAGACTATGAGAACACAATTTTCCATTGTAGTCTCTGCCATCAAACAAGAGAGAACTCCTACACTCAAAAGCTAGTAAAATGAAATACTAAATATAAGGCTTAGAAGCCATGCAACCAACCCCCTATGGAGGAAGATGGCTCCTCATCTTCAAATTAGGAGTATAGTGAATCAAATGATGAAATGCTTGGAGAATAAAATTTTAGAACTTCGTAAAAAAATAGACAGTATTATTGTATCGTTGGGAGCGGTAAAGAGATCTTGCTAATCAGTTTCCTCAGAATATGATATGGATGCAATAGTAGCTTGTCAAGGATGCAATAGTAGCTTGTCATGCAATTCTTCAGCTAGTCGAGATTACTCCTTCGCCAAATAAGTAGGTGAAAATAACCAAAAAAAAAGAAAAAAAAGTAATTTTGAAAACCAATCCTTAGTTAGAATATACTTTATTTCTGTTTCTTTGTTTATCTAGATATCTTCTTACAATGTGGTTTTGGTCTCCATGTAAAAACCCCGCCTTCACATGGATATTATAAACTCCTTTTTCCTAATAAGGTCTCCATGTAAAAACCCCGCCTTCACATGGATATTATAAACTCCTTTTGCTTAATAATATTCTATACACAAGTTTACCAAAAAAAATAAAAAAAATCGATGTTAAAATATTACATAAATATATGTGTAAGCATTTTATATCAAATATTAAATAAATAGTGAGAGAGAATAAAGATTGGTTCCCTACAAAATATTATATTTCATTCAGTTTATTTCTTTAATCAAAACCATGTTTAAAACACAGACCATCAATTATAAAAAATATTTTTATTTAAATAAGTTGCTAAAATGAGTGATTCATTTCTCAAAATCACATTCATTAAGTTGAATAGTTATATGTTGTAACCACAGTTGCACACATAAACATCCTTACACTAACTTTCCCATTATATTAATTTAAAAAAAAAAAAAAAAAACATCATAAATAAATAATATACTTTTGTTAAATATTTTTTATCCAATATGAATTTTAATTTGGGTTTAGAGTGTATTTTAAAATTGTTTTTGGTTGGTTGAGAGTTTTTTTTCTCAGACTTTAAAAACCTAATTTCAAGTGGCTTGGTTTTCCTTGAATAATGGTGATGATGACACAATACCCAAAAGTGTCTAGCAAGAGTGAAAGCCTACCCGCTTAAAAACCTAATTCCAAGTGGCTTGGTTTTCCTTGAATAATGGTGATGAGTTAGCGTGCATTTCATATATCAATCAGCCATAGTTGTCCACATTGTTTCTCACTGTGTAAAAAAATATGGATTTTAATCACACAGATACATTAGGTTGAATTACATAACCATTAATGAATTTACTTGTTTACAAGTATATGACATGGTTATTCAAAGTAAACACACTTTTATTAAACCAGCTTAGATCCATTTTAATTGTGGATTTACCAAGTTTCTCAAGAGATTAAATCTCTTCAATACCATGGGTTTAATTTCCCCCTTTAAATAGATTATATTCCACGTGAATATCATGGGTCAATACTATAATTCTCATAATTATGGAGCTCAAAAACCACCAATAATACTTTATAGAAATTAATAAAAATAATATATATATATATGTGTGTGAAGTTAAAAAAATTATATGACAATACATTATAATATTCATATCATATTTTATTAAAAAATATTTCAAAATATGATTATTAATTATATTTACCTTTTAAATAAACTATATTACATATAAATACTATAGATTTTCATACCACGAATAAATATCATAAAATTATTTTTATTTTAATATTATTATTTTATTTTATGTTGATATATATATAAAACCCTGTATTACATTACATTTGATAATTTTATAAAAAATTATTTGAATAATATAAAACTTTGTTGGATTGACATACGAAAGGCGGCATTGATATTTTGGTTCAACCCTTTCTGAGTTGCCCCCGCACAAATTGCTTGTACTATTTTAGACATTCCAACCTTATCCAACACTTTCTACAATATCTCTACCTATTAAAGTAGATAATTTTATTAAATTTATTTGAATAATATAAAACTTTGGTGGATTGACATATGAAAGGCGGCATTGATATTTTGGTTCAACTCTTTCTAAGTTGGCCCCGCACAAATTGGTTGTACTCTTTTGACTTGCCTCTAGAAATTCCAACCGTATCCAACACTTTCCGCATTCTTTTTAAATTGGTTCCACAAAGTTCAACCTTATCCAATAGTGGAGTATAATGAGTTGCTTTCTTTTTAAATTGGTTCCACAAAAGTGCAACCTTATCCAATATTGGAGCATAATGAGTTATGGAGTTTATTATTTGGAAACATTCCCCAAGGTGCAAGGCCCTGAACCAATTTTGCACAGACACGTGTAATTAACGTTGAAATCTCATAAAATTAGTTAAGATGAATGGCTATATGGACAATGTTGTCCACTCTTCTTGAAACTAAATAAATAATAACATGACGTACTGAAACCCAAATTAGTAAAAAGGCAAAGTTCGCTAAAATCTATTTTCTCTTACTCTCACAACACAATTTTGTCTTAATAATCACATTACTCATATAATCATATTATTGGCCATTGCTTTTAAAGGTGCAAGGTTGTATTGAAGAAATAGAAGATTTGGGAAGATTATCTTGACAACCCACTACTCAAATAATGAATGAATCTCATTGGCTAGGATGAATAGTGACGCCACGTCTATAAATCATATCATTCTTATTCTTTTTTTTTTAAAGTAGCTAGTAAAACATATCAATCTATGTTGAAATTGAAATTGAGGCTGTGAGATTGAGATATTTATTTTTCTTTTTCTTTGTAGGGAGGACAAGACACATGCATTTCCAAGACCCAAAAATCGTTTGGGAAAATTCCACCCAGAGGTGATTTAATTAAAATAATTAATCATTTTTATTGTATTCCTAAGTTCAAAATTAGGAAATGTGATTAATTAAATTGTATTAATTAAATATGGTGAGAATTTTCTAGATGAAGATGAAGATCGAGTCCAAGTTAGTCTTACCCATCGATTAGGTTTTAATATTGGTCGTTGATATTTCAACGAGAAATTATAAGAAGGAACTCGATGGACACTTGGAGAACACACCAGTGTAGGTACTATGTTGCCCAAGCAGATCAATTTTCTTAATGGCTAAAGTTCGGCAAGAGAAAATCGAATCAGAGGGAGAGTTGCAGGTGGGAGAGAGAGAGGGACCAATAGTAATCCGAGAGTGCAGGGAAATTCCTAAAGGGGAAGTGTAGAGGAGAGACGCATATCACCAGGAAAGAGGAAGTGACACAGTCACTATACAGAGGGTGATGTTGTGAGGCCAGCGTAAGGACATGAGCTCCTCTTTGGGGTCAGAAAAATGATGTGAAGAGTGAGAATTTGTTCAGTAAATTTCTCTTAGTGTCTCTTCTTCTATTTTGTTATCTAGAATCTTTGTACATGAATTGTTGCTGAAGAATAATAAAGAAACTCTCATCTGTTGCACTTGTTTTCCCACATTGGGTTTTTCTGGGGGCGATTGTCCAAAAATGATTGTGTCATTTTGGTTATACTTGTGTTAGTATTTTTCCTTGCATTTACTTTCCGTAGTATTTTAATTGTGAAGGTTGCAGTAGAATTTATTTCGATATTACTATGTAACACCATAAATAACTTGATTCAGAATTAATAAGTAGAGGAAATAATATGAGTTGTTACAGTACAGATTTTGATCTAGGAATTTTCACACTCCTTGCTCACGATGACTTGCAAACAAGACACTGCAACATGCTAACTCCATCAACATGTTTCTAAATACCATACGAAGCTCACCCATGCCTAGCATTTTCCTAATATTTATGCTGACTCCTTCCTCTATAATCTTCATATGAGCACTCTTTGCTCTTTTGGCTTCTGCATGATATTTACTCACCTTCTTCCTTTGAGAAATTTTCTTGTCATTAGGGGAATTTTGAGGTCTAAAATGGGCCTCATAAGAAAAATGTACAACAAAAATAAACTTTATGACAACCAATAGGATTCAAGATGATGATGTCATCCATAATGGATGATTCACCATTTTTGGAGTAAAAAAGTAAAAATATTAAAAAATAATAAAATAATAAAACTACTTTTTCAATTCGTATTTTAAACTTATCTCCCAAAATTTTTACTCAAATTTTGAGCGGGAGTACTCGTTGGATGCGGAATTTAATTCCTCATCCAAGGAGTACCCATGTTGCATACTTTCGATGAACTCTTCTACACGAAAAATGAGAAATACATAAAAAATGTGATTGTAATCACATTTTTTTATGTATTTCTCATTTTTCGTGTAGTAGGATCCATCGAAAGTATGCAACATGGGTACTCCTTGGATGGGGTATTAAATTCCGCATCCAACGAGTACTCCCGTTCGAAATTTGAGTAAAAACTTTGGGAGATAAGTTGAAAATATGAATTGAAAAAGTAGTTTTTTCATTTTTCCCTCTAAAATTTGATGATGTCATCAAATATTATTAGATTTTTTCCACTATTATTTTATAATTTCCTTAGGAGGCCCATTTTAGACCTCAAAATTCCCCTAATGCCTACTTCTATATTACATGGTTCCTTACTGTCATCATCAAGAACTCTCTCTTTTCTAGGTTACAATCATCAACTATAAACATCATCACTACTACTTGTAATCATTAATTAATTAATAAAATACCATTACCTTACTGCCAAATCTTTATTGAACATGCATCACTGTGGTTGCAGTCTTCTTTGCTAGCTCTACCTTCAATGTTGCAGTCTTCTAGCGTCCTACACTCAAAAAAAATTGTTTTCTTCAAAACAAATATAATCTACTTCCTCCCAAAATATATTTTCTTCCATACATTGTCGTATTCATTGTTCCATCATGCAATCATCAATCTTCAAATTCAATAAGAATTAAAACAAAATAAGTTACCTTAATCATATTTTCGAATATGATTATGCTTCATGCTTCTACTGCAAACTCTGAACCTTACTGACTTCCTTTCCTTCAAATTTCCATTATGTAGTCACTCAATCACATTTATCAAATTTGGTTCTGCTCCATGCTCTGAATTTCATCTCCAAAACTTTGCTTGCTTGTTTAGTTGTTTTAATCTCATCACCAAAGGGCATTCAGGATGCGATACCACTTGATGGCACTGAAGTCACCCCGGCGCTAATATTCCCAATCTACTCCACACACATCTTTGTATTTAAATCAAATTCAACAATATTTCATGAAACATTTAACATATGCACTCAATATAAGAATATGAATTTGTTTTGATGAATTCCATGAGATATTTTTCTCTCACCTCCCACTCTTTTCCTCGCATCATTTCAGAAATCCAATTATATATGTTTCAACTTAACAAATGGTGCAACAGGTAGGCCAAACAAACATTTAAAATCCAAACATGTAGTCTTGATTTTTTTTTATTTTTATATTTTGCTACGAAATGATTTCGTAGTGCCTGTTTTCTAATTTATTGTTCGTTCGCTACAAAATGATTTTGTAGCGCCCATTAAAATTATGTATTTCGGTTTCGGGGAAGATGAAATGAATCGTCTCTCTTCCAAACTAACTCTCCATGACCCCTAGCTTGCTCTTCAACAAAATATATGATTTACCTTGTCTTTCTTTGCTAGGATTTGCAATGTTATATTTTCCAATCGAACAAAAAATCAAAGAGGGTATTTTTTTCTTTCAGAATTCCAAACATGGTACTTTGTCTCTATAACAACACTCAAATCACTTTAAATACCACGCAACCACTACGCCAGAACACAATGAACATTCCTCCATGGGGTTTTGAAACCATTTCAACAAGAATACCAAAGGTAAATGAACAATGACGTAGTGATCGAAGCTGCAATGTTCAAATTTTTATTGTAAATCGGTTCAACAAGCTAAAGGCTTTCAAAATGACCAACATTCAAATGAAAAAATGCACAGGAATAGAAACCATGAGTTGATAAGCACACAACTTATAGTCCAAAATTTTTGTTCATTTACACCACTCACACAAAGAAATATCTTATGATTCACACGGATTGGCAAGTGCATGTGGGTCTGCAAACTTGAGATTGTAGTTGCACATAGAAACAATGAGTTCCTCTCTTTTCTCCCTCTCTTATCTCCTCACTTGGGAGCTTCTCTTCATCTCTTCTTCCCAAACACTTGTTTATTATTGTTTCCCAAAAGGAACAGACTATGACAATCAAGAGTCACAAAGTGTGAACCGTTTCCCTTTCTCCACAAAATAAGGGAAATTGAAAACTAAAATTTACATCAAAAAATACCTTCTCCAACTTATTCTAAAAAAAATCAAAACTCACTTTCTAATAAAAATATTTACAATTTCTTACAAAACATTTAAAAATTCCTCCCAACATCACCATATGGCCATCACATCACATTAGCAAGCTTTTTATACTCAACCTATACACCTGTATCAAAAACCCAACTATTTTTTTCTCTTAATATGTACATGCTGATATGTAAATAAACATATAGTCATCATCGAATACAAAATAAAAAACCTTTAACATCGAAATTTTAATCAAATAATTATATTATATAAAGGTAATAGCCATTCTTCTCTCACATAGCATTAGAAATAACATTTTGCAATGTGATAGAACATTATTATGTTCTAAATTGTTTTATATATTCATCATCTATTTTAACAATGTAATGTTCTAAATTGTGTTCAAAATTCAATATCTACTTCATTGTTTTGCATACTTTTGTATCCTTAATCAATGGAACCTCTTTAAATTTTTATTCGATTTATATCGTGGTATCAAAGTGTTTGTTAGGTTGTTCTTGTCATGCCTTCTTCACTTTGCTTATCCATTACACATCGATTATTAACCGTGTGAAGCGACAACAACTATTGTTTGATCATCATTTTAATAGAGCCGTGTGGTGTACGTTAAACCTATAATAACAAGTACCCTTGTAATGCAAGTAGAGAATCTTTAGGCTTGATAACTAAGGGAATGAAATTGGGCCAAG
Organism: Pinus albicaulis; assembly: GCA_034641835.2. Classification (NCBI taxonomy): domain Eukaryota; kingdom Viridiplantae; phylum Streptophyta; class Pinopsida; order Pinales; family Pinaceae; genus Pinus; species Pinus albicaulis. The sequence continues at coordinate 163,749,227 of CM076576.1, forward strand.
AATAAAGGCGGACTTGAGAGGGAAAAGGAGTGAACTCAAATAAATAACACGCTCAAAGAGAATCATTTAGGAAGGGGAGTGATGTGAAAATTTGAGTATTAAGAATTTATTTTTGACTTTTAAAGTGATCGATAATGATGACCATGAATGATTAAATCTATATCTATATTGAGATTCTATTTTACAAGCCTTGATTTTTTTTAAAATAATATTAAATTGAAAAAATAAATTAAAATATTTTAGTTTATAGGGTTTGTTCAGTGGGTTGAGTTTATGTTATTAAAGTATCTTTATTATTAAAAAATCATGGATTCAATTTTCTGGATATTTTTTACTCTCATATTCTCGGAGTTAAGCTTTGTGATTGAGTTAGCAAGAAGTGATTCCTAAAAAAAGTTATCTAATATAATAATTTAGTGAGCGTAGTGATTATCAATCTCCAAAAACCATAAACCACAAAGATATAATAATGATAATAATAATAATTAAAATATTTAATAATATTGTATATAAATATATAATATGTATTTTAAATTTATGTTTTATAGAATTTATAATATAATTTATTTAATATATTTAAATAAAATATAAAATAATATTATAATCAAGGATTAAAATTTTAGTAGATGACTTATTTCTCAATAAATTATAATTATTTAAATTTAAAGTTAAATGGAATATAAATATGAATTGGTGGTTCGGTCTATTTTTAATAAATGAGAAAATCTCATGCAATATGAATAATTAAGGAAAATATTATTTTTATAATTTCATTTTTTCATTTCCTCGAGTTTAATAATTAGATGAATAATGAATTAGTAATTGCATGAAGAGTTGCAAATATATGTATTAGAAGTTTATCTGTGAAGTAATTAGGTACATGGTATATATCATTAAATCATGAAACATATTTTTAATTTCATTAAGGATATATAAAAAATTAAGTGTATCCTCAATCTTATGATTATGCATATCATTAGTAAAGATGTAGCATGGATAGGAGTGAATGAACATGTATACATAGAAAATTTATCGAAATATATATGGATTTTGTTATATATATATATATATATATATATAGAGAGAGAGAGAGAGAGAGAGAGAGAGAGAGCTGAAATAAATTTTGTATACATTCAAAAGGATTTTGTGTTGAACCAAGCAACATATTACATGGTGCTAATTCATAGAGTTTTAAGGTTGTGCATTTATCTAAGTTTACAAAAATAAACTTATAGGACATAAAAAGGTTGATGTAGGCTCTAATAGAACTAACTATATACCAAAATTACTTATATGGAAATTTTTGACAATCTGCTTATGTAACAAAATAAATAAAAAATACATATCTAGATTGGGTTACAAGTTTGGTTCTTGACACCTCTGAATTTGTTGTTCAAGAAGCTTATTTTCTTCTTTGCTATTGTATTCCAAGTTTCCTTTATTTTGGATTAATTTGGTACCACTCCCTCAAATCCTAGCTTGTCGTGATGCAAAGGTTCTGATTATTTTAGATATACCACCTCTTTCACCTGGTCCATCCAACTCCCCTTTATGGCCAGACCAAGGGAAATAGTTAATTCCTTTTCCTCTAAATATTGCAATACCACATCATGATCGTTTCGTGACACCTCTGAATTTGTTGTTCAAGAAGCTTATTTTCTTCTTTGCTATTGTATTCCAAGTTTCCTTTCTTTTGGATGAATTTGGTGCCACTCCCTCAAAACTTAGCTTGCCTTGATGTAGAGGTTCTGACTGTTTTAGAGACACCACCTCTTTCACCTGGTCCATCCAACTCCCCCTTATGGCCAGACCAAAGGAAATAGTTAATTCATTTTCCTCTAAATATTACAATACCACATCATGATCATTTGATGCTCCTTGGTCTAATTCTAGGGGAATAATAGTTTCCTCTTTCACCAAAAACTATAATTGCACATATTTCTTATTAGAAGGGATATCCCTAATTTCTTCTAGTTCTAGTTTTGGCTCCTCCATGGGCTAGTCCAAGGCATACGGTTTAACCTTGCTAATCATTTGGTGTTATTCCACACCACCAACCCACTAGGTTGACTTCTATTAGTATTTCCTATCTTACTTTGGATGTTTCAATCAAAGAGTTTCCATATGTCTTGTTACAAAACAAACTCAACATTGAAAAGATACATTTTCATAATCCAACCTTTAAGTCCAAAAGGAATTTTCACCTATTAGATTTTATTTGTGCAAGAAACTCCTTGTTGAAGTCCATTCTCACACATATACAAGAATACGTGATGATATTTTAGTTTAATGTTTACTCACTTATGTAGTGGAAATTCCCAAGAGAATTTCCAATGGATTGGAGAGAAGATTAAATATGGAAGGGAAAATTTTGAAGTCTAACCCAAACAAGAGCTAAGGATGAGATATCTATAAAGGGATTAAAAATGGATTCCAAGATTTCATGCATAATTTAAGGAAGGAGTTCAAGGTTTCATGCATAAACCAAATTTACTCCAAAACTAAGGATTTCACTTTAAAATCAAATCAATGTATTTAACAAGACCAAACACCACAAGGAAAACCCTTTTGCATAAGGGAAAATAAAATCTTCTTCTTTAATCTTATGCTGTCAAAATTATGAAATCCATATGTGTAGATTGACTAGACATGGCCATAAACCATTGAAACAACATACCAATGTAATTGAATTGTAGGTGGTTCCCTTAGATACAACAACTTTCCCAAGCAAAATAGAGATAGCTAGAGCTTTTTGAACCAACAAACAATTAGAAGGCCACACAATATCTCAAAAATATTGGATACATATAGTTGGAGCTTCTTAAACCAATAAATAATTAGAAGAAGGCTACAAAATGTCTAAGGCATTACCTAAATTTATGAAGGAGAGAGGATGGGAGCAACCTCCCATGGAATCCATGGGTGAAAAATTCAAATTTTAAGTAGAGATTTCGAGGAAGGATGCACCACTATTGAGCCCAAACTATAAAGAAAAGTTCCATTGGAATCAATATCAATCGCAACATGAATAAATTTGGAGCACAAAATTAAGGACGAGAAGTCGGTGATCCAAATATTCGGGGGGGGGGGGTGTTAAGATCTAAAAAATTTAAATGCTAGAAGAAAAGAGGAGAACGCATAGTAAACAAAACCACAAAGAAACTTGTTTTATTAAAACAAATAATAATTGTAAAAGATACATTATGGTGGGCAATCTATCCTTTTAAAAAATGTCACTAGTTACTTATAGTCTTTTTTAGTTACAATACCACAGATAAATTCATGGATGGGTAAATACCATGGGTAGATTCCACTTACAATACCATGGGTAAATACCATGGATAGATAAATACCATGGGTGGATGAATACCATGGTTGGATGAAACTTACAGTACCATGGGTAGATGAATACCATGGGCGGATGAATACCATGGGTGAATGAATACCATGGGTAGATGTCACTTAGAACACCATGGGTAAATACCATGGGTGGATTCCACAATCCATTTTGATCACTCCTCCCTCCTTAAGAAGTAATGATCCCCATTGTGTGAAGTTCCCTCCTGAGAAGTCTGTGTTGAATATGAAGATCCACTGAACAGAAGAGTTTTTTGTGGTTAACACAAAATCGTGATGAATGAAAATCCAAGGATAGAGATACCTTGTAATGCTTGAGACCAATTGTGATACTTGTGAAAACTTCTGAATTTAATAAACAAAAATCCTACAGGAGTAATCTGATTTACTTCTCCTACTTGTTTTATTAACTTAACAAGTTATTTTTCTGAATAATACAAGAAAAAAATCGAAGTAAATACATTATTACCTACACAAATATACAGATCAATTATTGAATAAATAAGCACTTTCGACAAAGGACACAAAAGGTTTTTCGGAAAAAAAATGTCGTCGGAAAAACCCAATGCGGGAAAACTAGTGCAACAGATCTTGAGGGTTTTATTATTATGCAGATTTATGAATATAAACTTGGGTATCAGTAGTGGTTTACCCAACAGAGAAAATCCCAGCAGAATTACCTCTATCTCTAGAGACAGATGTTATGGTTGATTTAGCTCAGAATGAAGAACTCCACAAGTGCCTACGTAGTCCCCAATTAGCTCTGTGCTGAGGTTGCATCATCATTCAGTGTGGTTGCATCACCCTTTCCAATCTACTAAATATGAGACCGATATGGCCCACTGAAACCCCAGTGTTTCCCCTTCCAGCTGCGCGTTAGCTCCTCTAGGCCCGCGTCACCCCTTTGGGTTGCGTGAGCCTTTGTGTTGGCTCTATGTGAGCCTCGTTGGGCCTGTGTCACCCCTCATGGGCCTGTGTTTCTCCTCTGGTGTTGATCTGCCTCTTTGATATTGAATTATCGACCTTGGATCAGAAATTCCACTGATGAATTGCCCCTTGTTTCACTGCAAGCTCACTCTAAAATTCTCATCAAACCACGCCCAAAATTTTGACTTAGCTCAAGTGTTGCAACCCTGTGTGTATTCTCCAACTGACCCCAAGCCTTCCCTTAATACTTTTCCTGTTGAAAATTCAATGGTCGTGACCTAATCTCTAATCAACGTTTAAGATTAGAAAAGGCTTGATCCTCGTCACTTAGAAAATTCTCACCCACATGTTTAAATTAATTCACTTTAGAGAATATGATTCCTCTGAAAAGTGATTTCCCTCCCGAAAATCCTCCACCAACTATTGTCAAATCAGCCCTCTACAATCACTCTATTGATCAGATCTTAGACTTCTTAGTGAGAAAGTATGTTGAGGAACTTCTTCCCCTTACTTTGTCACACCCTGTTAGACATTTTTCTGCACCGACAGAAATAATGCCCCACCAGCAACTTCTGAAGAACAAAACTGCACTTCCAGCCATGGCATCCGGAAGGACGAAGACCAAAACCCTCTACACGGGTGCAATGTCACTTCCTCTTGGATTGCATCACCCTTCTCAGTTCGCATGAGCTTAAATTCAACGGATGTGATCTAATCTCTAATCAACAGCTAAGATTAGAAAAGTCTTAGTCCTCGTCACTTGGAATATTCTCACCCACATGTTTAAATTAATTCACTTTAATTATTTAATTTCCCTAAGTTATACTTAGGGTCTCCATTAAAATAATCAATTATTTGAATAACTTAAGCTTCGGGCGGAATTTCTCCAAATTATTTCTGGGTCTTGGAGATATCATGTGTTCTAGCCCCTCCACAAAGTTTCAGAGCTAGAGCACATCTGATGCTACCCAAAAATAAGTAATACTGATAGTGTGTAACATAGAAAATGGACTGCGATGAAGTGTGGGTTTGTGGATAACCCATAACCATGACAAACAAATATTTGAGGATAGAGATACCCTTTAATGCTTGTGACCAACTGTGATACAAACAATGTGCAGCCTAGAAAATGGACTTCGATGACAAGGATTTTGTGTGGTTGACCCATAACCGTGATGTTGATTGTTGATGAAGTAGCACGTGCCTACATAGCCTGGGGTGGGAGGGCACGTCTCCAAAGAACCTAGGTCAGAATCTGCTATGCTGAAATTGATGAATATGAAGAAGGTTCCTACTAAAGCGAGGTGGGAGGGAACGTCTCCAAAGGGAACCCACTTTGAATGTTGCTCTAGATCTAAAAAACTAATTTAAAATGTGCATAACTCAGAATATTTATTGTAAATTTTTTTTGGAAACAAAATGACCATTCTGCATCTTCTCATGTGATTGAAATCCCTATTTTTACACTCTGGAAACTCAGACTCGTGTTGCAATTGTCCCGTCCTCACAAAAGTTTTGAAAAAAAATAATTGATTTTAAATTAGCAATATCTCCCTCATCCAAACTTTGATTTGACCAATTTTTTTTTGAAATTGGGTGATTTTTCAAGAGGATATAGATATGAAATCAATTTTCTGAAATTACTCACAAAAATGGAAAAAAAATGATAGGAAAGTCGTTGTCCACGAATTACTGTCAGAAAAATTTCTCCAACACAACTGATTTTAAATCAGCGATATCTCCCTCATCTGGACTCTGATTAGGCCGATTTTGTTCTAGAATTTGTGCATCATTTCGTAAGGAATCTAGATATGTTATTTATTTTTGTAAAATATTCACCAAATTTTTCATATTTGATTTGCAAACTTGCCGCCCAAAAAAATCATGCAAAAAAAAATGAAAAAAAAAATTCTTTCCATTTTTTCCACGAAAGTGCTTTGATACCACTGATCTGGATCTTAGGGAGCCCCCAAGATCTAAAAAATTGAAATGCCAAAAGCAAAGAGAAGAACACATAGTAAACAAAACAAAGAATAATTGTAAAAGCTACATTGCGGTGGGCAATATGTCCTTTTACAAAATGTGACTTGTTACTTATAGTCTTTTTTAGTTACAATACCACAGGTAAATTCCATGGATGGATAAATACCATGGGTATATGCCACTTACAATACCATGGGTGGATGCAACTTACAATACCATGGGTAAATTCCATTGGTAGATGAATACCATGGGTGGATGAATACCATGGTTGAATGAATACCATAGGTAGATACCACTTACCATGGGTGTATGCCACATTCCATTCGGATCAGTGGGTCATGTCAAGCTTGGTTGTTAAGGAGGGTCAAGGCTACCTTTGCATGTGGTTAAGTTTGAACCCTAACTAGGGTTGCCATGAATAATCGAGCAGATTGAAAAACCCAATTTATAAAATCATTTATTATTGAATGGATATTGTAACACATGCTTTCAAATTCAATTTGTTTTGACTTTCAGAACTCGATAGTGTGCTTTACAAGTGTACTTCCACTATTTTTTTTTTTTTTTTGTGACTAGAAGAATCAGCAACTACACCGGTATCGTACTCATGTTACACGGGGTCGAATCTCGCTGGCTACCCCTATACTCTTAGGAGGAAACTACTAAGCCCACAACAACAGCACCTCGGTTAAGACGGGACTTGAACTCGTGACCTGCACCACGGCACGAATGTCTTAGCAGCGCATTCGCTTGCCACTAGACCAAACCCCGACAGGCCTATTTTATTGATCAAAAGATTGTATTTTCCTTACATAAATATGTCATTTTCATCAATGACCATCTTCAAAATCTACAAAGGAAACATTCAAATTTGAAGTAGAGCTATCAAGAAAGGAGGGTGTAGTTTTTATAATAGGATATACTGCCATTGAGCCAAAATTATAAAGAGAAGCACCATTGGCATCAATATATTCCACAAAATGAGTATATTTGGAGCATTAAATTGCAGACAAGAAGTTGGTCATGCCAAGCCCGGTTGCGTAGAAGGGTCTAGGCTATCTTTGCGTGCAGCTAAGGTTGAACCCTAGCAACGTTGCCATGAATCATCGAGCAGCTTGAAAACCCCATTTTATAAAATAATTTACTATTGAATGGATATTGTAACAGATGCTTTCAATTTCAATTTGTTTTGACGTATAGAACTCAATCCTAAGCTTTAGAGGTGTACTTCCACTTATATTGTTTTGTAAGAGCATTAATTAGGAAGTAATATCTTAGGAGATTACTATTTATCAAAAGATTGTATTTTCTTTTAATAGATATGTGAGTGTTGGAAATTACCATATTCAAAGTCTACAAAGCCAATCTAAGAAAATTATTGAAGGTTGACAATAGCTAAATAGTAAGTGGATCATAGCTCATTAGATTTCCAATTATTGGGAAAATTTATTATATATGATCAATCTCTCTCCATAGATCCATACATGATTAGATATATAGATGGCCTCTTCCTCCCTTATAAATATATATTCATCTTTTATATGGGTTCCTCTACTTCCTTAGTCGTTATCTCTTACAAAAAATATTTCGAATATTTATTTATATAAGGTATAAAGTAACCCTAAATATATGATAACTATATTGGATTTGTGACAACACAACTGGCAAGGATGATATCCCCACTTCCATGTGAACCCACAAGCTTTGAGAGAGGGAGGACAACTAAACAAGGTGGACCCATCATAATTGTTATTATAATAACCCCTTATCTTAGAATATGACCTAAATTTGAGTTTGATTGTTACTATAATCACCTTCTAATATTAGAATATGAGCACAATTGAACAAGGTGGACTCATTGTAATTGTCATTGTAATCACCTTCTCATCTTAGAATATGACCTAAATTTGAGTTTTTTTGCTACTATAATCAACTTATAATCTTAGAATATGACTTGAACTAGGTGGAACCATCATAATTTTTACTATAATCACCTTTTGACATCACAATTGTTACTATAATCACCTTCTCATCTTGGAATATGACCCGAAATTGAGTGTGTTTGCTACTACAATCAACTTCTAATCCTAATATATGACTTGAAATAGGTGGAGCCATCATAATTCTTACTATAATCACCTTCTCCCATCATAATTGTTACTATAATCACTTTTTAATCTTAGAATATGACCTAAAATTAAGCTTGTTTAAGTTTGGATCCATCTTAAATGTTACTATAATCAACTTCTCATCTTAGAATATGACCTACATTTGAGATTGTTTGCCACTATAATCAACTTCTAATCCTAGATTATGATGCGGACCCATCATAATTGTTACTATAATCACCATCTCCCATCATAATTGTGATTATAATTACCTCCTCGTCTGAAAATATGACCTAAAATTAAGTTTGTTTTTTCCTCAAAAATAAGGAAAAAAACATGCGCTAAATCGTTAATCTCCTAATGAGTCATGTTAGGTGACTAAGTAAAGTCTTTAGAGGCAAACATATTCTACCCATCTATAGAGACGGATATACTCTGTCACACTAGATTTGAATTTATGACTTCTTATAAAAAAACACATACTTTTAACTATTAAGCCTAATCAAAATGTATATAACTTTAAGGTATCTAAATATTAAAAATATAAAATAAATATATATCAAAAATAATTATTATATATGTATATATACCAAAAAAATATTAATATTATATTTAAAGATGCATTTATTCAACACCTCAGAGCTATTTAGGAAAACAATTATTAACTTTTTTCATTTTTATGAATTAAATGTTTTTTTTTTAAATTTATATTAACAATGATGATGAATGAAGTAAAAAAAAAAAACTTATCATTAAATTAATATAATGATTTATAATAATTATCTTGGGAAAAAGTATCATTAAATCAATATAATGATTTATAATAGTTATATCGCCGAAGAAAAAAAATAAAAAAAATCAATCTTTAATTTATTCTTTAAAATATTCACGTTTATGATAAGTGTTTTATTTTTAATTAACTTGCACAAAAGTTTGTATTAACTAATACAAAAGAAAATTGTGTCGCAATCGTTATGGAAACGAGGATGTAATTCCACATCCGTTTTAAGTGAGAAAACTAATAAAAGGCGATGGCATGGTTGTTTAAAAATAAAAATTAAATAATGTTGAAAAGTTAATAAGAAATGTGTGTAATTTTCTCTCATAATTATTTGTAAGAGTTAATTGAGTGTGATAAATTCAGTTAGTTTATGAATTTCGAGTTGAGGGTGGTTGGTGAGGCACGCAGAGTGATTTTATTAGTTATTGAGTCCAAGTTGCATTTGGTGCATTAGTTTAATGCATGAGAAATCAATTAGATCAATTAATTGAGTTAAACTCAGTTTAACTAGTTGTAACTGTTTATTGCACTAGTGAGAGGTCAAGTGTATTAAATCATATTTAATTATGCAGTGATCTGTCATGTAACTGATGATTTACTATTAATAGTTGTATGCATGTCAGTTCCAGTGGAGACCTTGTTGAGACAAAGGTTAAAGGGATGTTAACTATCAGTGGTATAATTAGTAGGCTGCCTGCATGTCGTAAAACAACCATAGGATTTCCTATGAGCATTGCATAGTTTTGGAAGACTGAATTTCCTAAAGAATAGGGATTGCATTCCACATGAATTGCAAAAGCAAGGCAGGATGAGAAGAGGATGAAAATTGGCTAAGTGTTGGTCAATTTTGTCTAGATCAGTGTGAGACAGTTGTGAGAGTGCAGGAGACTCTTGTGAGAAGAGTGCATTGTAATTGTTTCATGATTCCTTGGTGAATATACAATAGAATATAGAGGGGTTTTGAGCAGCAAGCTTTCCCCGGGAAAATATATGTGTTGTGGTTTGATTTTCTTCTTTCTTTACTTGTTGTGATTGGTGATCGTGTTTATTTTCTGCAATTAATTTGTAAAAGGATTTAGTATCTTACTTTAGCATATCGCATAATCGAATTGAATCCATTAATATACATATTGTTTGTATAATTTCTACAAACATCGTTTCACGGCGAGGAAATAGATTTATTTCATTGATGGACGAGATAACACTTTTTTCCTCTTTCTATAGACGAGGATTTCCAAGAGGATCATTTTCCATGTAGGAGTGCAAAACCCTCATAAATGATTTAAAACATCTGTGGAGTGCTAATATTAATGTTGCCATTGGGTCGGCAACAAAGAGTATGCCATTGTAGTTGTTCTTACAGTAATAATGGTAATAGTTATAATTTAGTTTATGTATTATTGTGTTTTGTATTTTTAAATATTTATAAAAGGTTAGAATGAATAATATCTTATGATGAAGAATTGGGGAATTTTAATTTATATTTACTTTAACTTTAAATTTATTAGGTAGAAAATGGTTCAAATTCTTTGACTTGTAATTTTTTTCCTAATTTTTTAATATAAAAAAGTTTTATTTAATTTATTATTCTTAGTACATGATAAATTATAAGTTAAGATGGATGTAAATTTACTATGTATATAGGCATGCAAAAGTGGCATAGTTTATTCTAGAAAAACCATCCACAATGTCTTTTTCCATCTATTTGTTATCATGCCACCAGGGGCATAGTTATCCATCGAGGGTGTAAGGGTTGGCACCTCCGGTAGGGACCACCAGTTGAACTCGAGCAGTAGCAGTTGTAGTAGAAGAAATCCCATCTTCCAACCAGCGAGCTAGAACCCATCGTCGTCAAACGCTAACATTCCTTGGTCTGCCCTTTATAGAACTTCCAAATCCCAAAAAGCCCAAATTCGTTCTACCTTTAATGCCTAAAAATCACAAAGAACACTAGAGATCACTTTTCCTTCACTTAGCAAATATCAATAGGTCCAAGTTGCATGACTCTCCCCCACAATTTAGCTATAAAAAGGTGCTATGAGTATGCATTTCAAAATAGTTCATGAGAGTTCATTTACCATAGTCATGTTGGTTGATTGATTCTTGAGATACATCTTCTTGAGAGTCTCTACATTTTATACATAAAGAGAGCTTATGAAGGATATTTAAGAACACTCCAAAGGACTAATAGAAAAATTCGACTACTCGCTACCTCTTCTTGGTGTCTCCCAAGGCCTTTGTGCCATACATTCATTGGTTCTATAAAAGTTTGCTTACTTAATTATTAAATGTGTGATATAGCTTGTTCATTTTATTTATTTTGTTTATGTTTATGATGCAAGATATTGATGTCTAAACCATGTTATTTCTCATTTTTTGTTGTTAATAATGTTAACTAAATGTATCATTTAACTTACATTCATTTTATTCATTTTGTTTTGTTTTACTTGTTTATGTTAATGATGCAAGATATTAATATTTTAACCATGTTATTTCTCATTTTTTGTTGCTAATATTTTTTAGTCTCTTTTTATTTAAAAAGAAAATTCTGCTTACCTTAAATAAACTATTCTCCCAACATACCTAAATTCATCCAAATCATATATTATAATCTTATTTTTCTTAGCTTCCATCCATGAGTGAATATATTTTCCCACTGTATTCTCATTGTTTTTAAGAACTTTTTTTATTTTAAAGTCAATTAACAAATTTGGAAATTAAATCCATACAAAAGTTAAAGTAGCTTCCATTTATACATGGTTAAGTTCATCAAACTAAAATTTGATAAAAACAAGTGAATAACCTCATAACTAAATACCTTTGATAAGAAAAAATATGTGTTTTGATCTATATTAAAGTTCCACTAAAACAACTACAGAAAAACAAAACCAATAGAGTAACCCATATTCCTTGCCTTAAAAATAGATTTTCTCATATTGAAATTTAACAAAACCCATAAAGTAACTCATATTCCTTACCTTATAAATAGATTTTTGCATATTAAATCTTCCAAGAAAAAACGGTAAACTAATCCATATTTCTTACTTTATAGATAGATTTTCCTATAAATAAATTTTAGCATATTAACAAAACCCATAAAGTAACTCATATTCCTTACCTTATAAATAGATTTTTGCATATTAAATCTTCCAAGAAAAAACGGTAAACTAATCCATATTCCTTACTTTATAGATAGATTTTCACATATTCCTTACCTTATAAATAAATTTTAGCATATTAAATTTTCTAAAATAGATCTTATGTACATTAAATAGATAGTATCATATTTGTTTTCACTTCTTTAACAATATTAAATTTAATTCTAAGTAAAACAACTCTATAACAAAAAAAATTATAAATACTTATAAAATATATTATCACAAATTATAATATTAGAAATTGCACCATATGTTGCAAAGGAAACGCCGTAAGGTTGTGGTATAGGAAAGAATAGCATATAAGAAAGAAGAGGTAATAGGAAATTTCTCGGCTCCAACTGATCCTCTAGAATAAGGGGTGGAGAATTATGTTTACTGGACCTCAAATCAAAATATCCATATTAGGTAATTGATGTGGAACTACTTCTTTGTTATTAATTGCATGTAAGATGTCTTTTTCATAATGGATGAGACATTTTGACCAAAGTACTCAAGACCTCTATATGACGAAATCTGCATGTTTATTTTTTTTCTGCATGAAGGATGCACTTAGTTTTTATGACCAAGTTGGGTAGACTTCACCCTTCCACGAAAATATTTGCTTCTATCACATTCGAAATGTTGAATTCCTCTCATACTACTCCTAGAACTCTAACTCTGTTCTACAACTAGAATTATTTAATGGAATAAAAATTTATCATTATGACATGTTGTACTTCATAAGAGACTACTAAGAAACTTAAGTATGGTAAATCCACCTTCACCTGTCATTTGAACATAGAGCATAGAGTTATCTTAATCGTCAATTTTATGGATAAGAGACATTTAGGCCCTTTTTAACCCTTGGGGATGATTAATTAAAATCAATTCAGATAATTTATATTAATAAATTATCTACAATCATATTTCCATAATTCCTCTTTGAACGAACAATTTTCCACTTCTTTGGAACTTTTCACCTCAGTCAGAATAAACAAGATCATGAAGACCCAAAAGTAAGAAGAAAAAATCAACTCATAATCAGTGAATCTAGTGACTTCTTTAATGATCATAATTCAAGAATTTAATGCCTTTTAAAGATCATTTAATTTCCCATCAAATAAAAAGCAACAATCAAATTTTGTAGTTACAAGAATGGGAACAAATTTTAAATGTAATAACTCCCTTCCATAGTGATAATACATTTTTGTTTTGAAATGAGATTGTTTTCCCAAACTTTTAAATAATATATTCCTCCCCAAGTGACCCTTTAGAGATACATTTTTTTCAACTAATTGCAATAGGTAAGTATCTTTTGTCTAGTATTTTCTGAGTCATTGAATTTAAGGGTAGAGGTAAAGAGACAACTATACAAAAAAGAGCAGAGTGGCAATCTCTTCTGATTTTCTCATGTGGGCCTTCTTCAATTGATGAGGTAGTAGGAACTTTCTCCTCCAGAATAAGCGGTGGAGAATTATATTGAGTGAACTACTAATCATGTAACTTTGAATCCTCCTTACAATTGGAATGTTTCTCTTCCCATAACTTTATCTCAGGTTATAATTCTAGCTTTCTCTTGTTTATGAATAAATTGTCTATAATCACTATTGTCTGTCTCTTTTTGAGCGCTTGCTTGAATCAGTGAGATAATGTAGCTCATCTGGATTCCAAAATCCTCGAGTAACCGATTTTCTAAAGAGTCCTCTTCTGTTTTTAATTCTGCTATTTGGTCCTCCATAGCCTTGTCAACGTCATTTCCTTCTAAAGAATCATACATTCTTGATAAGTATTCATTGTCCTGCGTTTCTTCTTCCATATACTTCATATCTAAAAGAATGGAACATGAGATAAGGTTCGTGATATTTTCCAAATTCCAAGATTTTTCTTTGCACTTCTCATGTGTATCAGGGAAAATGGATTCCATACATTCAACGTTATGCCTTTTTAGGGCTGCTTGTAAGATTGGAAGCTTCTTTTCACCATGTCTCCTTTCTTCTGTATCTTTGACTTTGATACAAACAATTGTTACCAACCCCTTTAAAGGTAAATTGAAATGTTTCTCTTCCCATAACTCTATCTCGGGTTATAATTCTAGCTTTCTCTTGTTTATGAATAAATTGTCTCTATATCATTATTGTCTGTCTCTTTTTGAGCACTTGCTTGAATCAGTGAAATAATGTAGCTCATCTGGATTCCAAAATCCTTGAGTAACCCATTTTCTGAAGAGTCCTCTTTTGTTTTTAATTATGTTATTTGGTCCTCCATAGCCTTGTCAATGTTGTTTATTTCTAAAGAATCATACATTCTTGATAAGTATCCATTGTCATGCTTTTCTTCTTCCATATACTTCAGATATAAATGAATGGAACATGAGATAAGGTTCGTGACATTTTCCAAATTCCAAGATTTTTCATTGCACTTCTCATGTGTATAACAGAAAATAGATTCCATACATTCAACGTTATGCATTTTTAGGGCTTGTTGTAAGGTTGGAAGCTTCTCTTCACCATGTCTCCTTTATTCTGTATCTTTGACTTTGATACAAACAATTGTTACCGACCCCTTTAAAGGTAAATTGGAATGTTTCTCTTCCCATAACTCTATCTCGGGTTACAATTCTAGCTTTCTCTTTTTTGTGAATAAATTGTCTCTATATACTGTTGTCTGTCTCTTTTTGAGCGCTTGCTTGAATCAATGAAATAATGTAGCTCATCTGGATTCCAAAATCTTTGAGTAACCCATTTTCTGAAGAGTCCTCTTTTTGTTTTTAATTCTGCTATTTGGTCCTCCATAGCCTTGTCAATGTCGTTTCCTTCTAAAGAATCATACATTCTTGATAAGTATCCATTGTCATGCTTTTCTTCTTCCATATACTTCAGATCTAAATGAATGGAACATGAGATAAGCTTCGTGACATTTTCCATATTCCAAGATTTTTCATTGCACTTATCATGTGTATTAGGATTCCATACATTCAATGTTATGCCTTTTTAGGGCTTGTTGTAAGGTTGGAAGCTTCTCTTCACCATGTCTCCTTTCTTGTGTATCCTTGACTTTGATACAAACAATAGTTACCGACTCCTTTAAAGGTAAATTTAGTGTTATTTAAGAAATGATAATTATGAACATTCATCATTATTGCTCAAGATACAACATGTCCTCTCAAATAATTTGGAAATTAAAAAAAAGATCACATATTTTAAAAAATTTCATTATTAATTTAATTTTTTATATATTAAGAAATAATACTCATGAATTATAAAACAATTGTAACATAAATAATATATAAAAAAACCATGTATTTTTGGAATAATAAAATAGTTGTAACAAAAATAATAGAGAGCAAGAAAAACTATGGATATTTGGATGTATGAAAATTTAGATAAATTTTATTAAGTAAAATTTTAAAAGAATAATGGCTATAAACATTTAAAAATAATTTTATTAAATAATTAATTTAGATCCAGAGTTAAGATTGATTTAGGCCATCTTAGTTCTCCCCTACAAAGAAACTACATTCCACATGAATACCATGGGTCAATACCATGGGTTGTATTTATAGTTTATCATTATTTTATTTTATTATTTTTCTTTTTAATTGTATTTTGACCTAGTTAAAATGTTCATTACATTATGTCAATCTTTTTATTTAATAAACTAACATTATAAAAAAACATATCTAAAAATATTTACTTGATCTAATGGCCTAAAACATTTCAATCGTCTAACATTTGATCCAATGGCTCAAACATGGACACAGTGACAGCTAGGGGAGTTGTGGAGTTGTTTTCAAATAGTGACGCCCTAAGTTGCTTTCAAATAGTGATGCCATAATAGTTACCGACCCCTTTAAAGGTAAATTTAGTGTTATTTAAGAAATGAGAATTATGAACATTCATCATTATTGCTCAAGATAAATCATGTCCTCTCAAATAATTTGGAAATTGAAAAAAGATCACATATTTTAAAAAAATTCATTATTAATTTAATTTTTTATATATTAAGAAATAATACTCATGAATTATAAAACAATTGTAACATAAATAATATAAAAAAACCATGTATTTTTGGAATAATAAAATAGTTGTAACAAAAATAATAGAGAACAAGAAAAACTATGTATATTTGGATGTATGAAAATTTAGATACATTTTATTAAGTAAAATTTTAAAACCATAATGGTTATAAACATTTAAAAATTATTTTATTAAAAAATTAGTTTAGATCCATAGTTAAGATTGATTTAGGCCATCTTAGTTCTCCCCTATAAAGAAACTATATTCCACATGAATACCATGGGTTGTATTTATAGTTTATCATTATTTGATTTTATTATTTTTCTTTTTAATTGTATTTTGACGTAGTTAAAATGTTCATTACATTATGTCAATCTTTTTATTTAATAAACTAACATTATAAAAAACATATATAAAAATATTTACTTGATCTAATGGCCTAAAACATTTCAATAGTCTAACATTTGATCTAATGGCTCAAACATGGACACAGACACAGTGGCAGCTAAAGGAGTTGTTTTCAAATAGTAACGCCTTACGGCGTAATTACGATGTAAAAATATCTATAAAATTTACAAATTAATTATTTAATTAAAAACACCTTATTTTCTATTACAAATCTATCTCTTTATATTAACCTTTTGACAATATTTAATCTATTGAATTTTAAAAAGAAAAATTATGTTTTGCATGTGAATCTAAGAAACAAAGGTTTTGAATTATGCTTTGTTAAAATTTTATCCGAAAAATAAACTTCTACGAAATGATTTTATATCACATGTTTTTCCAAATATAAAATATAATTATTTTCCCAAATTATTTATAATATAGATAACAAAGTTGACTTTTAAAATGTATGTGTTTTAAGTAAACAAAATAGTCAAGAAAATCTTAATAGAGAACTTAATTATTTTTCAACTTCAACATTGAGCCAAATATCTTTTTGATAGTTTCTCATTTTGAGATTTTGAATTTCGAGTTGAGGGTGGTTGGTGAGACATGCAAAGTAATTCTATTAGTTATGGAGTTCGAGTTGCAGTTAGGGCATTAGTTTAATGCATGAGAAATCAGTTAACTCAATTTATTGAGTTAAAGTCAGTTGAACTAGTTGTAACTGTTTGTTGCACTAGTGAGAGATCAAGTGAATTAAATCATATTTAATTCACATGCAGTGATTTTTCATACAACTGATGATTTACTATTAATAGTTGCATGCATGTCAGTTCCAGTGGAGACCCAGTGGAGACAAAGGTTAAAGGGATGTTAACTATTAGTTGTATCATTACTAAGCTGCCTGCATGAAGTAAGAAAACCATATGATTGTTCATGAGAATTGCGCAGTTTTGGAAGGCTGAATTTCCTAAAGAATAGGGATTGCATTCTACATGAATTGTGCAAGTAAGGAAAGTCGAGAAGAGGTTGAAAATTGGCTAAGTGTTGGTCGATTTTGTCCGGATCAGTGTGAAACAGTTGTGAGAGTGCAGGAGACTCTTATGAGAAGACTGAATTGTAATTTTTTCATGATTCCTTGGTGAATATACAATAGAAAATAGAGGGGTTTTAAGCAGAAAGCTTTCCCCGAGAAAATATATGTGTTGTGGTTTGATTTCCTTATTTTTTTACTTGTTGTGATTGACTATCGTGTTTAATTTCTACAATTGATTTATAAAAGGATTCAGTATCTTTCATTAGCATATCACATGATCGGATTGAATCCATTGATATACATATTGTTTGTATTATTTCTACATGGTATCAGAGCACAGGAAATCACTATAGTGGAGAAGAAATTGAGTTTGTGACTAAATATCATTTGAATTTGCAAAAGTATTCTTTGGTGCAACAACGGATCAATATGGATTTCAATGGATTGAGATTGGAGTATGCACTCGAGGGCCGCTCTAATTATATTGCGTGGAAAGACAGGATGGAGGCAGTTCTTGAGGACAATGGGTTGGAAGAATTCATTGATAATGACATTTCCAAACCCGTAGCAGCAGATGATGCTCTTCTTGATGCTTGTCAAAAGAAGGTTGCAAAGGCAAGGAGGATATTACTGGAGGGAGTATGAGACCATATTTTCTCAAGTATCCATGGAAAAGAGACTCCATATGCAATGTGGAAGGCTTTGACTGATATGTTTCAGAGTAGTAGTGACCACAGAAAATTGGCACTGACAAAGGAGAAAGGTGACACTATTCCAAAATATTTAACCAAAATTTTCCAATGTCAAGATGAGCTCGAGAGCATCAGAATCACTGTCACAGATGATGACTTGGTGAGCCTAGCTCTTCTAGGCCTTCCCAAGATTTGGCATAGTTATTAGGACTTTGTCAATGGGAGGGAGAAGCTGCTAGATTGGTAACAGCTTTGGTTGGATTTGGTGTAAGAAGAATTCAGGTGGAATACCAAGGATGGATCCTCATCTAAGACAGATGATGAGGAAAATTGTGCCTTGGTTCGTAAGGCAAAGAAGAGGAAAGGAAAGAAATCCTATTCCAAATATGAGACCAACAAAGAAGGCAAGAAGTGCGACATGTCCAGAGTGAAGTTTTTTCACAGTCACGAGCATGGACATTATGCCACTGATTGTCCACAAAAGAAGAAGAACAAGAAGGCTTCATGATCTGCAATTGGTGAGGCTTTGGCCTCGCAATTTGAGTTCGACTTCTCGCTCATCGCATGCATGGTGTCAAGTGCGATGGGATTAGTGTGGTACTTGGATAGTGGTGTATATTTCCACATGACGGGAGACAAAGAACTTTTCAGTAGCTTGGAGGAGAAGGAACTCTAGATGCATATCGAAATGGGTGATGACGAGAGGTACAATGCTACTGGGATTGGTACAATTACCTTCCAAAGACAGTCAGGTAAACCCTTCTTATGAAAATATGTAATGCATGTACCAAGCTTGAAAAAGAATTTAGTTTCAGTTGCAATGTTGGAGGACAGAGGTTATGATGTGGTTTTTCAGTGAAGGGAAAGCTTTCCTTCGACACAAAGCCACAGGACAAACCAAGAATATTGGGATTCATGTGAGGAATCTCTACAAACTTGATGTATATGGTTGCGAAACATTGATGGGTAAGGCATACAAAGTGGTGAGCTGGGATGAGTTATGGAACAGGAGGTTGGGCCATCTACACCACGGAGCCTTGAAGGTCATGCAGCAGATTTTTATGGGACTTCCCAAGGGTACTCTTGCGCAGATAGACACATGCAAGGGATGTACCATGGGGAAGTATGTAAAGGCCACTTTTCACGAGAATGAGAACCAAGCTTCGGAAATCCTTGAGAGAGTTCACTCAAACGTGTGTGGACCATTCTCTACATTTTTCACAGCAAAGCACAGGTATTATGTGATATTTGTTGATGATTATTCTAGAAAGTGTTGGATCTAGTTCATGCAGAAGAAAGATCAGACATTCTTAAAATTTTGTGAGTTCAAAGCACTGGTGGAGAAATACATGGGGAAGCATGTGAAGGCTCTTAAGAGAGAAAATGGTGGTGAGTACATCTCCAATGAATTCAAGAACTTCTGTAGCAAAGAAGGAATTCAGAGAGAATTGATTGTGCCTCATAACCCACAACAAAATGGGGTCGCATAAAGAAAGAACAAAATAATTGTGGGTGCGGCATGAGCGATGTTGCATGATCAGGGCATGTCATTGCATCTGTGGGTGGAGGCATGCAACAAAACGGTATTTGTGCAAAATCGTAGTCCTCATCAGATACTTGGCACGAGTATGATAGAGGAGGCTTTTTCTGTTAAGAAAATTGATGTTTCATATTTTAAAATTTTTGCCTCATATGTCTATTTCCATGTGACCAAAGATTCCAGGAAGAATCTCAAACCAACAGCTGAGATTCAGATATTTTTGGGGTACATTGATACTCCCCACAACTATCGGGTGCATTTTCCAAATAGAAGGATGACTATTGTGAGATGGGATATAAAATTTGATGAGGAGAAAGCCATGCGATTGTCCCTTGAGAGGGAGCTATATTTGCATGCAGATGAGGAACTCTTGGTTCCAAAGAATGAACCTCAAGATGTGGAGTAGCCACATGCGGAAGATCATGGAGTGGCAGAAAACACTCATGCAGAGCCGTTCACCAGAAATTTTAGAAGGTGCACCACGGAAGCTGATAGATTGAGACTTCATGTGGCAGAACATGTAGGAGCATCTACTTCACTACGCAGACAAAGATAGTCTCCATACAGGTTTACTGGATACATGGCTCTTATGAGTAAGTGTATTGTGACAGAACCATCCTCCTTTGAGGAAGTAGTGTAGAAACCAATTTGGGTTGACACCATGGTTGAGGAATATGATTCCATCATCAAGAATAGTGCATGGGAAGTTGTCCCAAGAACAGTCGGAAAATCAGTGGTTGGATCTAGATGGATCTATAAGGTGGAGCAAGCAGTAGATGAGAGTGTGGAGAAGTACAAGGCTAGATTTGTAGCCCGAGTATTTTCACAAGTTGAGGGGATTGACTATGAGGAGACTTTCACACCAGTTGCGAGATACTCATCGATTAGATCTATCCTTGCACTCTTAGCACATATGGGGTGGAAGATACATCAGATGGATGTGAAAATTGTGTTCTCAATGGATTTATTGAGGAAGAAGTGTACATAGAGCAGCCAGAAGGTTTTGATATCTTTGACAGTGAGTCGCATGTGTGTAGACTCAAGAGAGCATTTTATGGGCTGAAGTAAGCACCTCGTGCTTGGTACACCAAGATTGACAACTATTTCACAGGGCTGGCCTTCACGAAGGTGAAGTGAATGTGAACCTGTACAAGATTGCGGTTGATGGTAAGATCTTGATTATCGTACTTTATGTTGATGATCTAATTTTGGCAGGTGATGAGCAGCTCATAATTTCTTGCAAAAAGGATCTTGCAAGAGATTTTCAATGAAGGACATGGGACTCCTTCACTATTTCCTTGGTTTGGAAATATGGCAGTGGGATGGTGAGTTATTTGTTTCTCAAGGCAAGTATGCCAAAGATATTTTGAGTAAGTTTCACATGGAGAGTTGTAAACCCATGGAGAGCCATTTTCTAGGAATCTGGAGGAAGGAGGATGCTACTTTAGGTGAGGTAGTGGACGCTACTCTTTACAGGAAACTTGTGGGTTCACTGATGTACTTGGTGAACACGAGACCAGACATTTGCTATGCAGTTAACCAACTGAGTCAAGCTATGGTTAAGTCGACCATGCTCTTTTGGAAGGCAGGGAAGCATGTCCTGAGATATCTCAGGGGCACTACAAAGTATGGATTATGGTACAAATGGACAGAGGGAGTGAAGCTTCAAGGCTTCACTGATGCAGATTGGGCAGGCAGTCCATTAGACAAAAAGATCACATTAGGAGGGATCTTCAGCATAGGATTGACAACAATTTCTTGGTACAACAGCAGGCAGATATCTGTGACACTCAGTTCATCCGAGGTAGAGTACATGGTAGCAGGTCAGGCTAGTTGTTTTGTTTAGTTCTCAAATGGATCCGGTGGTGATACATTGTGATAACCAGAGTTGCATTAAACTCTCGGTTAATCCAATATTCCATGATAGGTCCAAGCATATAGACATACGGTACCACCATCTCAGAGATTGTTTTTAGAGGCACATTATGTTACTTCAGTACATTCCCACATAAGATCAAAATTCATATATTCTGACGAAGGCGCTCGCGAGGAGAAAATTCGAATACCATAGAGGCAAGATTGGGGTGGCAGATAATTCCTTTCTTGTTGAGAGGGAGTGTTGAAAGGTCAACAATAAATGTGTGTCTAATTTAATTTTACCTTAATTAAATTGGACAATAAAATGTAATCTTATCTCATAATCACTTGTAATAGTTAACTGAGTGTTATAAACTCAGTTAGCTCATGAATTTCGAGTTAAGGGTGGTTGGTGAGGCATGCAAATTGATTCCATTAGTTATGGAGTTTGATTTTCAGTTAGTGCATTAGTTTAATGCGCGAGAAATCAGTTAACTCAATTTATTGAGTTAAATTCAGTTGAACTAGTTGTAACTATTTGTTGCACTAGTGAGAGATCAAGTGAATTAAATCAGATTTAATTCACCCGCATTGATCTTTCATACAACTGATGGTTTACTATTATTGGTTGCATGCATGTCAGTTCCAGTGGAGACCCAGTTGAGACAAAGGTTAAAGGGATGTTAACTATCAGTTGTATGCAGTAAGACAACCA
Source organism: Pinus albicaulis (assembly GCA_034641835.2). Classification (NCBI taxonomy): domain Eukaryota; kingdom Viridiplantae; phylum Streptophyta; class Pinopsida; order Pinales; family Pinaceae; genus Pinus; species Pinus albicaulis. Next base: position 163,771,766 of record CM076576.1, read on the forward strand.
TAGGATTGCCAATGAGCATTTTGCAGTTTTCGAATGCTTAATTTCCTAAAGAATAGGGATTTCATTCCACATGAATTGTGCAAGGCAGGCAGGCTGAGAAGAGGCTGAAAGTTGGCTAAGTGTTGGTCGATTTTTTCTGGATCAATGTGAGACAATTGTGAGAGTGCTGGAGACTCTTGTGGGACGAGTGCATTGTAATTGTTTCATGATTCCTTGGTGAATATACAATAGAAGATAGAGGGGTTTGAGAAATAAGCTTTCCCCAGGGAAATATATGTGTTGTGGGTTGATTTGCTTCTTTCTTTACTTGTTGTGATTGGCGATCGTGTTTATTTTCCGCAATTGCTTTGTAGAAGGATTATGTATCTTTCTTTAGCATATCGCATGATCGGATTGAATCCATTGATATACATATTATTTGTATATTTTCTACAAAAATATCTCCTATTAAAATACAATAGAGATGAATGGATAGATATTCTTAATATGATGGGAAAAGGAGACATTTCTCAAATGCCTGATGCAACCATCGGCCGCAAATATTCACTTATGTAGAGGTAGCAGAATTAAACCTACACCTAACCACATCATTAAACCTTTTTACTCAAATTCTCGCGGAAGCTTATCCATAAGTGGCTCTTGAGTTTTAATTTTTTTATATAAACTTTTACCTTTAAACCTTTCCGCACGTTCACCTTACCTTATTACGTGCATGGCTTCCACTTTAACCTTAACCCGCTGACCGTGGTTCTGGGTCCCACATAATCCTTTATACACATATACATACCTTAGCAATCAACAATGCTTTACATTATAAAAGATCACATAAAACCAAATATCATTTACATATGCGCGGAAAAGGGTTTTAAGATCCCACCATCCTTTGACTAATCATAATGCATCACATTTCACAATATTTAACAAATAACATTAACAACAAACTTATCATCCTACCGATGCGAAGTCGCACTTTAATTTCCACCATAGATCTTCATGCAATCTAATGGTTATGTTGTAACCGCTCACATGTTATCTCCTATCCACATCGCATCGCAAATAAAACAACTTACCATGTGAACTCTTAACACTAAACTTTAAAATCGCCGATACACGATGTTGCGCAGTGCCGACACGTGGCATCTCTCCTCACCGCATCGCAACTGTCCTTTCCATTTTTCATCGCAAACAAAACCCTTTTCCTTGCGAAGTCTTTGACACTAAACCTTAATTCCTGCAAAGTGCACTATTGCGCGGTACTTACACGTCACATCGCATCGCAACTATCAGACTTTACTGCATCACAAGTTATACTCTTTACTTTGCAAAGTCCTTAACTTTAACTTCTAAAATATTCGATGTGTGATGTTGCGCAAAACTGACATGCGTCCTCGTCCACAACTCTCCAAAATTTCCTTTCTGTGTAATATTTGTTGTTTAATCGCTTGCCTTCATTTATGCCCTCTTTGATCTCCATTTTTTATACCTAAATATTCATTTATGTGATTCAATCATGTTCGTCCATTCACTTCTTTGTAATCTATAAGTATCCTCTGCCTCTGTTTCTTTATCTGCTTTATGCCACTCTGCTTTGTTTTCTTCCACTATTCCTCCTATTGGTCTTTCTTCTGATTATTCACTCATATCTCGAATAACCATATTCATTTTAACATCTTGCACATTGTTTCAATTCAATATTTCTCAGTTTCATTTCAAAGCTATTTTAACATAACTGGAATCATACGATGATTCTACCTAGTTTCTTCAAAGTAAGTCTTTTACTGCCCAGAAAGTCTTACACACCATCAGAATTCACACAACTATAATATATTACACATAAATCAGATAATTTCAATTATGGATCGCTCAGCTCGTAAGAGGAACAAAAACAAAGTAGCAATGAATTCAATTCCTCATTAATCAAATAAATTGTACAAATACAAATAAATATGTTTACAATATAGTTTTGGCACGTTATGTCTTTACATGGCCCTTTTCTCTTCACTCTCTCTCTCTACCCGTATGCTTACAATCAAACCTCCTATCTAAAAATGTTGATATTTTTTCTACCGTTTGTGCCTTTGAGGCTTTACAATTATATACAAAAGGTTATGTAATAAATTTTGGTTCGGATCCATAGGTTTCTCAATAATCCCAAAAATCCTCTAATTCCTCAATTAGTTCCTAAAATATCTTCTTTATCCCTTGAGGATCTCAACATTCAACTAAATCCTAAGGATCCTCCATAAATCCATAAAATCATGAACTAATTTCTAATCTAAGATTTACAACATTTCAGAATATCTCAATCCACACTAATCACTCATCAATCACTCATGTTCTCTTACATTCGATAAAATTTACAAATATGCCTCTCAATAATTAATTAAACCCTATTCTAAATGTCTCACATAAATCACTCCAAATATTTAAAATTACATTAATTAAATACTTAGGAAAACCACTCTTTTGAAAAACACAAGACCCCCTAGATTCTACTAAATGTACAAAATTTTGGAACCATGATGTTCCTGCATCAGAATCCCAAGGTAGAAATAATCATGATCTCTAGATCATGTGCTTCCAATATTTGTCCTCCTAGATCCCATACTTTGTCCTGTAATCTGTCTTTGGCTGTTGTTGTTCTCCAGGTATCCACACTTTATGTTGCATTGCCCCACTAGCTATGCTTTCAGAGTCTGATGTTGTCTTTCTCTTACTATTTCTTAGCTTTCTTGCTGTTGTCTTCTTATGAGGCACCTTCATCATCAATCTTATTATTCCTTCAATTTCTATGTCCATATTATCTTCTGACTAGTAGTCTCTCTGCCCATTGTTGTTGCACTCTGTCCACTCATCTTCAAACTATTGTTGGTTATCTTCACTTTGAAGTTGTTGGATTCATACTACCACCCTTAAATCCTTACCCTCTTGTTGCTTTTTTAACTTCTATCTCATCTCCAAACAACCTCTGTTCAATATCTATAAATTTACTTTTAAAAAATAAATTTTCCTCCAATTCCCTTTGTACTTGATTCTTCCCAAATACATCACTATGTTGTTCATCATTTCCAGCATATTTTCCTTCCTCTTCCTTGACAACCCTTAGTTATTGTCCTTCATTTCCTTGACTAATTCTGACAGTAAATTTATTTTCTTCAAGCACGGTATCTTCATGCTTTACATCTTCCTCATCATTATGTTTTACCTGGAAACTTCCAGTCTTCTTCAATTCTAAAACTAACTCTCCTTCAACTTGAAACATGTTTGTCTCATCTTCATCAGAACTTGTAATCATAAAACAATTATCAAAATTAAAAATATAAGGCCTCATTTCTTTTTCCTTCTCTGGCAACATCTCAATATGCTGCTCTGAGTTTTCCTCTAACTCCTTTGTCAGCACATCAATATGCTGATTTAAATTTTCCAATGAATTTACGAGACTATGAACTAGTCTCTCCTCCATATCATCTATTTCAAGGATGTCTTCCTGCTCTAGTTCACAATAATGAACTTCTTTCTTTGTAATGTCAATTTGTTGATCTCTTATTACCATTCTCTCTTCTTTATGGTTGTTATTCATGACAATTTCTTTGTCGTCCTTCTTCAGCAATTTATCCTGAGTATATATCCTCTGCTTTTCCAACTTTCTTCTTGGAAGGTCTAACTTTCTATATAACTCAACAATTTCAATTGGAGTAGAATTTGGAAAATTTACACAATTTTCATTACCTTCACTTGTTTTTGACCCATCATCAAATGGTCCTTCTTCCTCTGCTAAATCTACACACATGTCTAAATCATCATGTTTAAAAATTCCAAACTCAATAGGCACAATAAATACCTTTTCTTTATCTTCATGTCTGAACTCATATCTGCTATTCCAATCTTCACTGTTACCAGCTCCAATATTCCCAATCTTCACTGTTACCATCTCTAGTATTCTGCTGCATATTTCCATGAGACCTCTCTGTCTCCTTTTGTTTCTGAGATCTTGCTATCTCAGTATTAATTTCAACAGATTTTGGATTTTTCTCCTTCTTCTTAACAAACTCTAAATTTTGTTCATCATCCTGTGATGTACTTGCAATAATACAAAAATCATTAGTTTTAAAAATACAAGACCTTTCAGTCTCATTTGATGCTTCAGGCACCAATCCTTCACAATGTACTTTTTGGATTTCATCAGAGCCTCTTTGTTGTGACTCAAAATAGATTTCAGATTCTGCTCCTTCTTTTTAACAAACTCTAAAATTTGTTCATCATCCTGTGATGTACCTTCAATCATACAAAAATCAATAGTTTTAAAAATACAAGACCTTTCGGCCTCATTTTATGCTTCAAGCACCAATCCTTCACAATGTACTTTTTTTTTTCATCAGATCCTCTTTGCTGTGACTCAACTCCTTTGAGTCTCTCCTTCTCCAACAAGTCAATATGTCTCTTTTCAAGTTCTCTGAACTCACTTATTAGTTTGAAATTCCATATTTTTTTCAATAGGTTCCATCTAACCCATTTCCTCATTTTCCATCCATGTCTTTGGTATCCATTCTCTTTCTCTTGTAGCCATCCCTATAGTACTTCCAACTATACTCTCATCACTGCAATATTTCTCTCTCGCTCCTCATTACTCATCTTACCTTCATGGCATTCTATACAACCTCTTCTATGACCCTCCATGTCCATCTTACTCATGAGCTCATCCATACTCGATTGGTGATCTGCAACATAACCTTCCCTTGTAGCAATCTCTTCTTACTACTCAATACTCTATCAAGCTTCCTTTATGTGCTTGATCTCTTCCTAGGTATTCTCTCTCTTTATATTGGTTCACTCTCTTGAAACTCTTAGAGCTTCGATGCTCCTTTGGCTTCTGCACTCAGACACCTCTCTGTTAGAAAATTATATATTACAGAGCAATGCAACACATAAAATATGCAGAAAAAACACGCACACAAAACACATAAAACCAAAGAGACACAGATATATATGGTTCACCCAGTTTGGGCTACGTCTCACAGTCTCCCTATCTATTTTTCACTCTGAGAATACACATACAATACACAGCCGCAATAAAATACCCTCATAAAAGCGAGGGGTTTCCTTAGAGGGAAAAAAACCCTAAACTAAACATAACTTCTACCGTCAGATCATCCGCCTAATGAATGGCCCAGATTGACTAGAAATTACTTTACTTTTACAAGGCAATTTTACATCCGTTTTTAGCTTTGGGGGCGCTGCCCCCAAAACCCCCCGCCAAGGGGGAGCTCCATAATGTCGCAACTGCCCCCCCTGGACTCCCCAGGCAGTGTTTAATTATGGGTGGTGTTGCTGCCTCATTAAGGCACAGGGGTCCAATGCTATGATACAAAATAAACAAGATAATCAGGCTCCACACCCAACACTCTCTCTGCTATTCTAATCTCTAGTTGGATAGGTTTATTGCCATCATCACAAACTCAACTTGTTCTTGGCTACAATCATCAAAAATCTTCATAACATTTCTTTCAATCAATAATTAATCATTAATTAACTGAAAACATGAAGACCATACCTTACTGTCCAATTTTCTGAACACATGTTGTTGTTGCAGTTTCTCTTTTCTATCTGCTCACTTTACCTTTACTGTTTGTAGTTGTCACTATCTCTTCATTCAATCAGATTCAGATCTGATTCTTCTCTTCGCTTCTACTGCGCCACTCTGATTCTTTGAAAATTATTCTTGTTCTGTTCTCTTCAAAACCTGTTCTCTCTTTACAAAGATAATTATGAAATAAAATAATTCCACAAGTTCTGAACTATCTTCAAAGGACAAACCTACTCTGATTTCTCTTCTATAGAGTATACTTGCTCTAATTTTCTCCCAAAAGAGCTTTTCTGCTCTGATACCAAATGATGAAACCATCAACCGCAAATATTCACTTATGTAGAGTTAGCATAATTAACCCTACACCTAACCACATTATTAAACCTTTTTACTCAAATTCTCGCAAAATCTTATCCATAAGTGGCTCTCGAGTTTTAATTTTTTTTATATAAAATTTTACCTTTAAACCTTTTCGCACCTTCACCTTATCTTCTCACATGCATGGCTTCCACTTTAACCAAAACCCGTTGACCATGGTTCTGGGTCCCACATAATCCTTTATACACATATACATACCTTAGCAATCAACAATGCTTTACTTTATAAAAGTTCACATAAAACCAAATCTCATTTGCATATGCGCGGAACAAGGTTTCAAGATCCCACCATCCTTCAACCAATCATAATGCATCGCATTTTGCAAAATTTAACAAATAACATTAACAACAAACTTATCATCCTGTCGATGCGAAGTCTCACTTTAATTTCCACCATAGATCTTCATGTGATCTAACGGCTATGCTGTAATCGCTCACATGCTATCTCCCATCCATATCACATCACAAATAAAACAACTTACCATGCGAACTCTTAATACTAAACTTTAAAATCACCGACACACAATGTTGAGTAGTGCCGACACATGGCATCTCTCCTCACCGCATCGCAATTGTCCTTTCCATTTCACATCATAATCAAAACCCTTTTCCTTGCGAAGTATTTGACATTAAATCTTAATATCTAATGTTATCACTAAATTGGACCTGATAGGCTGCTAATCAAATCAATCTTATGTAACTATTTCAAGCCAATCTTTTGATTGAGGCTTAGCCTCCTCAACCTGAGAGGGCTCTCTCAAAGGGTTAATGATTTTTGATAAAAATATAGATGGCTAACTCTATGTGGGGTAATAATCAGATAGATGATAAATGTAGGTTGAAAATCACATCAACAAGTACACATTGGGCTTATGGATTCAAAATAGTTTCAGTAAACCAATAAATCTACTTAACATGAAAGTTGAGGCATATCAGAGTTTCAGTCAAGAGATACACATGTGAAACTGTAAAAAACACAGTCATTTTATCTATATAGGAAGTCGGAGCTTCAAAGATGAATTCTGAGTAACATAGACAAACACCACTGCAATAGGATAATAAAAGATGCAATTAGAACAAGAACACACTAGAACTCCTTCTAAATCTCAAGTTGGCTAAGTAGAAATCTATGTATAGTTGAAAACCAGTCAATTACAATAAGCACAGTATTTTGCTAAAAAATTTCCAACCCTGGTATTTTCGACTTCTTGATCCTTTATAGACCATTTAAAACATGATATAATCTTGTCTTGTGCTAGATACATCAAATTCCTAACTCTTGACACCTTGCATAACCATATGACATGGTATTTATTACAAAAAGACAACTAATCTACTAAATAGTCCTATTACAAATATGATTCAAACTCCTTATATCTATCCATAACAACCTTATCTAAACTAAATTACATCATTTTCCAAGTGTATTCACACATGGTCGAATCTATATGATAGGCTTCAAATCTTTATGACCACAATGATGACCTCCATCAAAGTAGGAAACATTCCCCTGTTTTCTAGGCATAGGGTCCTTTGCACTTTTGGAACTTTCTGACCACCATGAACTCATTATTTCGAGCTCCTTAGCTATTATAAATTGCATTAACACATGCCAAACCTCCTCCTTAAGCTCCAACTATCCAAAACCATCTCCAAACTATTCAAATGGGCTGTAATAGACTGTGCTACGAAAACAACACAGTTTCGTAGCGCTTTTCGTAGTGGTGCGCTTTTACCCCTTTTTATTCAAAATCTTGACATCTTTCCTCCAAAACTAACTTCATTATCTTTAAATACATCCTCCTCAGCATTTTCAGTTCTTAATTCATGTTTTTACCCCCCAAAATTTGATGAAAAAAGGCAAGAAAGCCTACTACAGCAGTTTCGTATCGCTTTTCTCCCTTTTTACACTGTCTACGCTATGAAACTGCCGAGTGAGCAGTTTTGTCGAAATTTTCCAAAATGAAAATTGAAAATGTACCAAAACTCAAAATAAAATTGATTCCATCATATCAAAAAGCCATATGAATTGAAAACATAGTTATTTCAGCCTTCATGAGGTCCCTTCTTCATCTTCACTTGATTTAGCTTTTAACTCTTCAATTATTGCCATTTTAACACCTTTGTTCTTTAAATCATCCTGAATCAATTTTAGCTACTGCTCCAAGTACCCCGCTTGATCTTTAAGTCTCCTGTAATTAGCTCTCAAGTGAGTATTTAATACTTTGACAGATTTAGCTTCCTTGATGGCTGGGACTGTCCATGTGAAAAATTGCTCTGCATTGCTTGGAGTTTCAGAAATAGAACCAGTTTGACCTTCCCAAAGTGCCTTCATTATTTTGAACTTTTCTTTCTCAACACTGTGCTTTCTATCCCTCTTTCTCATCACAACAATTTCTTGGTTTTCCAACCTCAATTTCTCTTCAAGATGTTTAAACTCTGTCATTACTTCTTTTCCCTTCTTTGTTTTGCTGGCTGCATGCTTTACTGTAGGTGATGAGAGATCAACCACTTCTTCAGGGGCTTTAGCTGTCTCAATAGTTTCTTGAACTTCCTTGCTGCCTTCACTAAGTTTCTTAGCATGTCTAGTTATAGGTTTTCTTGCTTGAAACATGAAGGCTGCATTTTCACCCTCAAACTCAAGCTTCTTTGTAGACTTAGCCTTTTTCTGTTTATGCTCATCTACTCCAATGAACTCAGCTTGAACAATGGGTGTCTCCTCTATGTCAATTTCATGAAGGATGTCATCTAAATTTCCCTTCATTACCGGGTTGTCCTCTATAGCTGTAGCAACTGTTTTTCCCCTTCATGCCACTATTTGGCTTCTTGTTACTCTTTTGATTTCCTGCCTGCTAACATCTTGTTTCTGTTTTTCCTCTTTGACAATATTTTACCTCTGTTTTGCAGGTGATGGATTTGGTGTATCAAGCACTTGTGTCTACTCTGTCCTTTTCTCAACTTGTTTCCTTGGCTTCAGTTTTTCAAATTCCTTTGGTTTTGCAACCACAGGTTGACTAGACTCTGCTACTGGTGGTGATGGAGTTCCTTTAGTTTTAGGGTTTCTAGTAGGAGTACTTAAGGTTTCCAACTCAAAAACATTTATAAACAAAAAGGATGACCAATCCTTGCCTATATTCTGAAGCTCATTCAAAATCAATAGCTTCATCAAACCATGATGAAACAAAGATGTTTCACAACCTTCAGATTTGGCTTGTACTTTATCAGCCATTTTTGTAAGACTCCTCTGAATGTTGAACAAAAAATTTTCATAAGTGTCTTTCATGTAACTTCTAGGGATAGCATTATTGAGGTCCATATCTACATATTCAGGTTTCATGAATTCTTTGCATGGCTCCATATCAAATTTGAAACCTTTAAACCAAGTTTCTTGACCTCTTGGTATCTCTGTCACAACAGCAATAATATCTGGTGAAATTGACACACTTAGCATCCCAACCTTGGTAGTTGTTCCATTGAAGTTCAAGGAAAATTCTTTGGAAACCTGTGTGGGGCAACCCTGCAAATTTTCACAAAACCGAAGACAACCTACTCTTCTAAACGCCTCCCTCACTGCTTGGTCTTCAATTATGGCCTTTATATATTCACGCTCATGTCTCAAGAAATGACCCCCTCTGTGGATTTTCTTTTCCTCTACCATGCTTCACAGAAAACCAATCAACCTTTCTTGATAAATTGAATCAACCTCGCTTGAATACGTGAAACAGCAGCCTCACTTGATTAAGATGTAGAAAACTTGTATGGAAAAACCATAGGTTTGGCTTGACACTTCAGAGCTTAGACATTCGAATGGAGGCAAAGGATACGAGAATGATCAATCAAGAAAGATTTTGAATTTGAAATGTCATCTCATAACTGAATTATGCCTCATTCATACCCTATCATGACTATGATGACTACTACGTGGGTAAGTACACTGAATCACATCATTAACTGACTCATCATACCACTAACCTACCATTTCCCAATGGATTCTGACAAATTTAAGCTCAAATGACAAGACAGTTTAGAAACCGCACTTTTGTAGCGCCGACAATGTATTTTTCCCAGTTTGCAATATGAAACTTTTAGCGCTTTCGTAGTGAAAAACAACTTTTTTGAACTAGTGGCACTACAAAAATGAGGTTTCTTGGCTAATTGCACAGTTTTGACTCGAAACTTTATGAAATGACCCACAAATGAAAATGATGGATATTTGACATGAAGGGACTTCAAAGAAGACTTTATCATAACCTAAGTATGGGCTTTAAAATATAAAAATCTAAAACCTACCCTTGATCAAATCCTAAATTGACTTCTAAACCCAATTTTGAACCATGACCAAAAACAAACTTGACACAATGATGTTTTGAAATTTTTTGGGTGATAACACCTGTGAAGTGCGCTATTGTGCGATATTGATACGTCGCATCACATCGCAACTATCAGACTTTACCGCATCGCAAGTTATAGTCTTTACCTTGCAAAGTCCTTAACTTTAACTTCTAAAATCTCCATTGTGTGATGTTGCGCAACGCTGACACGTGTCCTCGTCCACAACTCTCCAAAATTTCCTTTCTGTGTAATATTTGTTGTTTAATCTTTTGCCTTCATTTCTTCCCACTTTGATCTCCGTGATTTATACTTAAATATACATTTCTGTGATTCAATCCTGTTCGTCCATTCACTTCTTTGGAATCTATAAGCATCCTCTGCCTCTATTGCTTTCTCTGCTTTATGTCACTCTGCTCTGTTTTCTTCCGCTACTCCTCCTCCTAGAATTTCTTCTGATTATTCATTCGTATCTCGAATAATCATATTCACTGTAAAATCTTGCACACTGTTTCAATTAAATCATTCTTAGTTTCATTTCAAAGCTATTTTAAAAGAACTGGAATCATACGGTGATTCTACCTAGTTTCTTCAAAGTAAGTCTTTTACTACCCAAAAAGACTTATACACCATCAGAATTCATGCAACTATAATCTATTACACATAAATCAGATAGTTCAATTATGGATCACTCAGCTCGTAAGAGAAATGAAAACAAAGTTGCAATGAATTCAATTCCTCATTAATCAAATAAATTGTACAAATACAAATAAATCTGTTTACAATATAGTTTTGGCCCGATATGTCTTTACATGGCCCTTTTCTCTTCACTCTCTCTCTCTATGCCCTTAGGCTTACAATCAAACCTCCTATCTAAGAATGTTGATATTTTTTCTACAGTTTGTGCCTTTGAAGCTTTACAATTATATACAAAAGGTTATGTAATCAATTTTGGTTCAGATCCATAGGTTTCTCAACAAAATCCCCAAAATCCTCTAAGTCCTCAATTAGTTCCTAAAATCTCTTCTTTATCCCTTGAGTATCTCAACATTCAACTAAATCCTAAGGATCCTCCATAAATCCATAAAATCATGAACTACTTTCTAATCTAATATTCACAATATTTCAGAATATCTCAATCCACACTATTCACTCATCAATCACTCATGTTCTCCTACATTTGAGAACATTTACAAATATGCCTCTCAATAATTAATTAAACCCTATTCTAAATGTCTCACATAAATCACTCAAAATATTTAAAATTACATTAATTAAATACTTAGGAAAACCACTTTTTTGAAAAACACAAGACCCCCTAGATTCTACTAAATGTAAAAAAATTTGGAACCATGATGCTCCTGCATCATTGCCATTACCTGATATCTTTGAATTATGCATACATCTCTCAAGAGGGAAATCAAGAATTGAAAAAAATTCAAGGGATCATGTTCTCTCTAGAGTGAATATATCTCCAGCTGGAATAGTAAGTAGGGCAGAAATAGGAAATTTTCTTGATGAGTTAAAAACATATATTTTAGGGAGTCTTAGTGGACAAATAGACACCTTAAAATTACAAAACAAGCAAAAACCTGAAAGTGATGCCTTATCTATCTTCTCTCCTAAGTGAAGAAAGTAACATTCCTTAAGAGAATTTCCTCTTGATTTGAAAGTCATAGAGACATGTGTCATATGTACAAAAAATCATGAAACAAAGAAATTTCCTTCTATACCAGGTCTTAAAGTTGTCTTTCAAAAATAAATAGATCCACATCCGGTAGATCCTCTCTTTTTTTCTCTAGAAGACCATAGAAAGGGCCACAAAATCAAGGTTTTAATACTCAGATGTATACTCATCCCCCACAGAATAATTGGAATTCATCAATGCCATGGAAACAACCTTAGTCTCAACCTCAACCTTGGGCACAAGAAATTTAGAATCCCTATGGAAGATACTCTCAATATCACCAATACCCACAATCTTATCCAAAATATCCTCCACAACATTTTCCCCAACCTAGTCAACAACCTTAATTCGCAAATCATAATCCACAATTTTCATTACCATTTCCACAAAGGCCAAACCAACTACCTCCTCAGCCACTCCCAAATCCAAATAATAAAAATGCACAACCTATCTATAACATAGAGAAACATAATTTTCAAACTTATATGATAACTACACTAGATCTTAACAATGTTCAACTTAGATCTGGTAGAATACTAGAAAATAAAAAGCCCTATGTTGTTATTCAAGAGAAATCTTAGCACTTTGATGATGAAGTTTCTCCTCAAAATGAAAATCTTCAAAACAAAAATAATCATTCTGGAGAAGGGACATCTCTTCATCAAAATCAAACACAAAAAGATCCAATAAACTCAACTCCTATCATACATCAACCATCAGTATCTATATCTAAACCCATTTTCCTGAAATATTACAAATTGATAGAGGGGTAGAAAAACAAATCGTGTTGCCTAATTATGATATATTAGATGAACTGAAAAATGCGAGTATCAAAATTCCTTTGTTACAAGCCATTAAGTAAATCCAAATCCTTGAAAAAACAATAAGAAAGTTGAGTATAAATAAATTAGGAAGAAAAACAAAATAAGTGAAAAGAATCCACTTAGTGGGAAAATTTGCAGATATCATGATGGGAAAAACAACCATACACAAATATTTGGATCCAGGAAGTCCCATTGTAAAAACACAAATAAATGGTATTGATATTCCAAATACATTGATTGACTGAGGAGCAACCATAAACATCACGAGTAAACAAACCATGGAACAACTAAAGCTTCCAAACCTTCAGTATACACCAACAATTAGCAGACATATCAGTAATCAAGCCAGATGGTGTATTAGAAGACATTTATGTATCCTTAGACTCTTGGGAATATCCATTTGACTTTATGATCTTGACTGTCAAGAACAACTTAGGAGGACATCCATTGATATTAGGAAGACCTTGGTTAGCTACAGTTGATGCTTTCATCAGTTGTAGATCCGGTGACATGTTTATTTCTGATGGAAATTCAACAAAGAAATTCACTCTATATCCTCCAACAAAAACAATGATAGAAGTAGAAGATGAAGAATGGATGGATGATGATAATGGTATACAACCTATTTTTACTATTTCTCACATTAGTGAAGAAAATCAAATTCTAAATTCAATAGAAAATTATGGATAATCTTCACAATGTGAGAATAGTCAAAATTTTCAAGAATAATGTAATATTGAATACTTATCATCCAGAAAAAATTATTTATATTCTATGGAATAATTTGGTAACTATTCAATTGAAATATTTCCAGGTAAATCTTTAAACATAAACAAAAACCTAGAAGAATTTCAAAAAGAGGAGTTAATCAAAACATTGCAAAAACATTCTTTTGCATATGCATGGGATTACACTGACATGAAAGGAATTAATCTTGATACTTTCTTACATCATATCTATATTGAGGAAAATTCTAGTCCAATCAGACAACCTCAAAGAAGAATGAATCCAAATCTTAGGGAAATTGTAAAGGAAGAACTACAAAAAATACTAAATGTAAACTTTATTTATCCAATATTCGACAATCAGTGGGTTTCATCTTTATTAATTGCCCCTAAGAAGAATGGAAAATGGAGGGTGTGTATTGACTATAGGGAGTTGAATAAGGCTACTTTAAAAGATCATTTTCCATTACCTTTCATAGATCAAGTTTTGGATACATTATTAGGGAAGAAATATTTTTCATTTTTGGATAGGTTCAGTAGGTACAATCAAATTCAAGTAGCTCCTGAAGACCAAGACAAAACCATGTTTACCTATCCTTGGGGAACTTATGCTTACCAATTACTTCCTTTTCGATTGTGCAATGCACCCGCAACATTCCAGAGAGTAGTATTTGGAATTTTCTCTGACTTAATACATGATTGTGTGGAAGTGTATATGGATGACTTCACAGTTTATGGAAATTAGTTTGAAGAGGCTCTTGAAAATTTGGAAAATTTTCTCATAAGATGTAAAGAAGCAAATTTCTCATTAAGTCATGAAAAATTCTTTATGATGTTTACTGAGGGAATTGATTTAGGATACCATATTTCAAGAAATAATTAAGGTAGACTCATCTAAAGTTGAAGTTATTTCCAAATTAGCAATCCCAAATTGTCAAAAATATGTTAGGAGTTTTCTAGGTCTTACAGGGTACTATAGAAGATTTATAGAAAACTTCACAAAAATTGCATCTCCACTCTTAAAATTTCTCACTAAATATTGTTAATTTAGATGGAATCCTGAGTGCCAAATGGCATTTGAAACTTTGAAAGCAAATATATCTGAAGCACCCATATTAAGAGGACCAAATTGGAAATTACCTTTTCACATCTCAACTGATGCTTCAGATACAACCCTGGGAGTTGTATTAGGACAAAAAGATCTGACCCCTTATGCCATCTACTATACAAGTAAGAATTTGACTCCTACTGAGTTAAATTATATTGTTACTGAAAAAGAGTTTCTAGTTTTTTTCCATGTTATTAACAAGTTTAGAAATTACATCACTGGCTATGAAACCTTCATTCTTACAAATCATTCTAAAATTAAATATCTAATTAATAAATCTATCACTAATGAAAGAATCACAAGATGGTTACTACTCTTGCAAGAATTTAACATCACCATTCTAGATCGACCTCGAAAACAAAACACAATTGTTGAATTTTTATCAAGGATTCAAACTAATAACAATGATACACCAGTAGAGGATAATTTTCCCGAGGAATATCTTTTTGCAATATCTACTAAATCTCCATGTTTTGTAGACATTGCCAATTACTTGGCCACAAGAAAAATACTATCATATTTTTTTCCTAGAGAAAAGAAAAGGATAATTCAACAAATGCATTATATTCATGGGTAAATGATGAATTATACAAGACAGGTCTAGATCTCATCATTAGAAGATGTGTTCGAGAAGATGAGGTACCTGAAATACTAAAGGCATGCCATGATGAGCCATGTGGAGGACACTTTGTTGATAAAAGGACTGCGAATAAAATCCTTCTTTTAGGATATTATTGGCCTTCCATTTTTAAGAATTTCAAGGAGTATGTTAAAAGGTGTGACAATTTTTAGAGAATGGGGGAACATGTTCCTACAGATGAAATTCCATTACAACCACAGGTACTCATCGAACCCTTTGAAAAATGGGCCCCTTCGAAATCCACCATCAAGACAAAATAGGTATATTATGGTATGCACTGATTATGTCACTAAATGGGTAGAGGCTAAAGCACTTTATTTTGCTAATGAAAATTTTGTAGTTTCATTTCTCTTTGAGTATATTTTTACTCGTTTTGGTGTCCCAAGTGAAATTATGACAAATCAGGGAACTTAGTTTACATCCATAATGGTGAAAAATATTGTGGAAGAATATAAAATCAAGCACAAAAATTCTACTCCATACCATCCACAGGCAAATGGACAAGTGGAGTCCACCAATAAAGTGATTGAAGAAATTCTCACAAAGACTGTACATCTACATAGAAAGGATTGGGAAGAAAGGCTCCCTGAAGCTTTATGGGCCTACTGGAATACATGGAGGAATACAACAGGACATACTCCCTATGAACTTGTTTATGGGAAGAAAGTCTTGTTTCCAATAGAGTTCCAAATCAACACCTTCAAAACAACAGTCAAATTGGGACTTGACTTATCAAAAGCTCAAAATCATAGAATGGAGCAACTCAATGAGCTTGATGAAATAAGGAAAGATGTAGTTCAAAAGACTAGCCTAGTTCAACAACAAAGATCCAAATGCCATGATAAGTACATAAAATAAAGAAAATTTTAGGCAGGAGATTGGGCACTTTTATTTGACTCAAAGTTTAAGGACTTCCAAGGGAAATTTCAAACTCATTGGCTTGGGCCTTATGAGATTGAAATGGCCTTTGATAATGGAGCATTTAGGATAAGGACTGTTGATTAAGAAAAGGTTCCTCTTCTTGTGAATGGGCATCCACTAAAAGTCTATCATAAACCACTGACAAAGGAGGAATTTGTCAAAATATTTCAAGGAAATGCTAATATGAAGTTGGTGAAGAATAATTCTTATTCTTCTCCAACTTAGTCTTCTTTTTACTTTTCATATCTAAAAAATAAAATGTATAAATAAACAGTATATATATATATATTATTCAAAAAAAAATGTAAAAGGAAAAAAAAAGATTGTATAAGTATGGAAACAAATCATTGATTGGAGTCCTTATACAAAAAATACAAGGTGAAAATCAAAGTTTATTTCTAACATCTTATATTTTATTTACTTCCATTCTAAAAATCCCAAATTCTTTGCATTTCCCTTTATTTTTAGAAAAATAAATAATAGCTACAAAATTATTGCATTTCTGCAGCTATTATGACATTTTGCAGCTCTTACTCATCTCTACAACACAGATGAAATGAACTTATTGACAGAATCAGTTGAAGACAAGATTGAATATCACACTGAATAATGTACTCAAGGACACCTAAAGAATCAAGAACAAAAAAGAAAATAATAAAGCTTAGCCATATCCAAGGTATGATACAAATTTTTTTAAATAATAAGGTTCAAAACATTGATATATATAAATTAGATGATCGTATATTTTCCAACTCAAAAATACCATCATTAAAATTGATTGATCCGAATCAAAATCTAAATTTCATGAATATCCACCTTGCCTGCATCATAATCTCCTTAACAATCGATTTGATCTCATTCATTAATGATTCAATGGTCGTGTCTCATGCTGAAACAACACTTATACTGAAACCTCGCTCACGTTCCTAAACCCTCGCTCATTCACTTCACTTGTTACCTGCATGTCTCCACTGTTTTATGACATAGCTCCTCCACATTCCCCAAGCTCAGATTAAAACCCTTAATTTATCCAGTTAGGTAGAGACAGTCTTGAAGGAAAAAAATCTCGGCAAAGAGATGGGTTTGATCGTAAGAACATATCACGTAGGCAATAAATTCATGGAGGGATATCCGCAGCTAAAGGAGATACTGGAGAAGGAACAATAGCTTAATTTCATAAATAAATTTGGTAGGTTTCACAAAGAAGTCACAAAATCTTTTGCCAGAGCCTTTAACAGAGTTGAGGCTAAAATTGGTGAAATTGTTTTTGCAATAACATAATCTTTGTTGGCAGGGGCAACCGAACTTCCAAAAATAGGTGAAAGGTAGTTCAAAAACAGAGGAATCAGTGGAGAGGAATGGAAAGTATTCTTGAAAAACCGAGGTATGGAAACAAGTATTTTTAAGAAAGGAATTCCTAGCACATCCCTTAAGAGTAAATGGAGGAACATGTTTTTGATAATTCAAAATTTTATTACATGTAAAGGAAGATTTGGTTGCATGTTTTTCTATCATGCTAGGTTACTAATGAATTTTCTAGAGGATAAAGAAATAAACCTTCCATATTTTTTACTGAATAGTTGAAGGAAGATGTCAGGGATGGTTCAAAAGAGGGTTCAGTTTATAGATAACACAATTCATCATCATGCATTAATAAAAATCCTCATTGAATTTCATTTAAAGAGCATAGGAGATACTTCAGATGATTTCCTAACCAAAAACAAATTTCAAGAAAAAGAAGAAAAGTAGCCTAGTGAACAAAGGGAAAAGAGGCAGAAAGAGAAAAACTGAAAATCTTGCAGAATATGAACAGCCACCTCAACCACAATCATAAGATTAAATTTATATTGAACAGTTATTTGGAAAGGCTAGGGAACAAATCAGTAAAAAGTGAAGGGTTATCATAAAAGTAAACAACAAAGTCATACATACAGAAAAATCAGAAAATCAAAATATTCCACAACCAATAAGAAGAAGCTCAAGACTTTGCAAAGTAGCCAAAAATCCACTCCCTGAAGTTACAAAACCTATTGATCTAGAAGAAATTCTTGAGGTACCATCACCTATAATTTCCTCTCCCATACAGGTTGGAAGTTAAAGAACTCCAAATATCGACCCTGTCAAACAAGAGATTTATGATTATATTGAATCTTTGGAAAGAAGAAATACAGAGAAGACATCAATTCATGAAGAAAAGCCTTCTAGTCCACAAGAAACTCTAGTGAATACTCTAAATCAAGAATTTTTTTAGCTAGAGACACTAAATAGGAATATAAAGAAGGAAAATGAAGCTCTGAATATTCAGAACAAAATTGACAAAACCATGAACAACAACTCTCTTCTACATCTAGGGTTATGGTTCAAAAAGAACAATAAATTGAAAAAGAGGAACAAATACTTGAACAGACAGATCATAAATTTGAAGTACAAACTTCTGATGAAAAAGCCAAGAGTAGTAGTAACTTCAAAGAGGGGAAAGAAGCTGAAATTGTATGTCCTAGAAGTGGTGTCAGAACATATGCAGGAATGAGGTGAAGACTCACAATTTTGAAATTGCATGAGGACATGCAATGGTCTCTTAGTGGCGGTATGTTGAGCCTCAAGACTGTCTTTATTTTGACATCTATTTCACCACATTTCCTTCCCTTTTGACATAACTCACAAACCCAATCAGTGTTAATTGATACAGTTTCACTCTGAAAAGGCATTTAAATGATCTCTCTTTTATATTCTAATGTTTATTATTATTTTAATGAATTTTGTATGCATCTACCGATATTGTTTGACAGGTTCTGAAGATGAAGGAGATAAGCAAAGCATATGGGTAGTTTTGAAATTATCCATACATGGATTTTGTCCTACTCACTTGTCCAAAATTGAGAGAAATCACGCCTAAAATCGCGGTCAAAGGATTAGTCAAATAGAAGGCTGAGACAACGGATGGAAAGTTGGAAGCTTCACGATTTTCTCTCCATGTAGCAAATTGTGAAAGCCATGAAGACCATAGTTCTGTTTAGAATTATACTTCTTAGTTTCGTTAATATATTTAGGCGAGATCATCTCAAAACAGTTGAATTTAATTTATTATAAATACTAGGTTGTTTTGAACCGAAAACAAGTTCAATTTTTGTAATATTGCTACATAGCGAAACTCTGTTTTATTAATTCAAGGAGAAGGCAAATTTCAAGACTATTAATGTGTAATTAGTCTCGCGTAATTCGTCAAGTTGTTCTGTTGCAGTTGGCCCTTGCACAAAAAAGGTTTCCTAGTATAAATTTTTGTTACTTTCTAGTTTAATTTTCCATTATCGCATAGATTAACTATTGAGATTTTCATTAGTTAAATGTTTAGTTTTCATAAGATCAGTGTTGTGTATTTCACATAAGTTTAATGCTTTAAGTGATTCAATTTCAAGAATTATATCGATGCCATAAATCTTGATAACATATGGAATGAATTTTTGTTTATGATTTGTTTACACAGTAAGCATACATCTCAGAACAAACAAGCATTTTACCTTTGTGTCGTAGGAAGAATACTCTGTTTTCCTTCTTAGTTCAATTAACCCTTTCAATTTACACAACATAGTCATTTAGATAGGATCTTTATAGGTTTAATACTTTCCATTTCATAGAATTTAGAATAGAATATTTCATTTCAGTAGTGAATAGAATTAGAGATTAGTTTAATACTCTGTTTTTCATGGAATGATTCCTCACAAATTTTCATAACATGGTTAGAAAAATATATGGGGATCAACTTCACCTTAGCAACACCAACATTAATGAAGATGGTAATTTGTAAGTAGTTTGAATCATGGATAACTACATGAACCATTTTATGATCTTAGATTCAGAATATGAAGAGCCTACTCAACCAATGTTCGAGTTTTCACTGCTATCATTGTTTTCGAGCTCTTGAACATTAATATGTAGTGGACAACAACATAATTTTCCACAAGGGTGAATGAGTCCAGAGATGAAACCCTAAGCATGGAGGTTTTTCTGCAGACGGTGCAGGTCGTACACAGGGCTCAGGACCGGCACACGCGGAGGTATTGAATTTGACATTCGCTAGTTTCTGTCAGAGGCTAGCGAACATCTGTTTGCACTGGTGGAAGATACAAGGAGTATGTGAATCCTTGGAATCGCTCTTGGTTAAGCAAGGTTAGAATGGAGTTACCTTTCACAAACCCTAACCATTTCACTCGACGGCGTTCCGGGTATAGGGTTTCTGTGCATCTGTTGTCTCTACGCTGTCACATATTAGGTTTAAGGCTGGTCATTTGTCTTAGCAATGGGATTCAATGAGGATCACATGGGCGTTGAGACGGCGCTGGAGGATCTGCTCACCTGCTGGGGACATGAGGTATCAGAGAAAAATCTGGACCTTTTCTTCCCGGTCATCGCAGATGCAGAGCCGAAACTATCGGATTCTGGAGGCAATCGGGGTCTAGCAAACGGGCCACATTGTTAGAAGAAAGCTTGCATAATACGTTTAATTGCGTTTGGAAAGCAGAAGGAACAAGAGGACCTACAATAGCAGAGGTTTCAAGGGGCTATGGAGGAGGCGGATTTTACAAGGTAGGCCTACAAACCCTACCATCATCTTCAGTACCAGGTATTCCCTCTTTTCTGGTTTACACAGGAGGGTTAGAAGATATTGTAGCTAGTTTTGGTTTTCTGGGTTCTGTGGGTCTGAAAGCTCTGGGGGAGGAAAGGACTCTAGGGTTGGATCAAGGTAGAGGAGGGTCTTGGGTCGAGTCTGGTGTGCTAAGGAACCCTTCTCAGGGACAGGGGTTTTCTTTCTTGGAGAATTTTCTCTTTTCACAAGGAATCAAAGTGGCCAGTAGAGGCCCGGTCTTAGCCGAGGGTGTCTTACGATCCATAAGGAACTAGAGACAGTTTAGCAGAAGTCAGGAGAGGCCTCCCCTGTTGTCGGCAGTAGAAGGTGGAGTAGGAGGATCATCAAATAGTCATTATAGAACCAAACAAGAAGGTTTACAAGCCTAGGGCGCAAGGGTTCTAGAAAGATAAGTCCATAATTCAGTAGGAGAAAGGCGACATGCATCACCTTTATCAGAAGTTGTAGATGTTCACAAAAATCTAGTAGAAGGAGAGGAAGGAGGAGGAAGCGGGGCTGCCAGATCCAAGAGGAAAAAGAAAAAATCCAATAGGAAAAAAGAGGAATGGCCTTGCTGTGTTCTCGGAGTAGAAATCAGTATAGAAAAAGTCATGGAAGTCACTGAGACAATTATTGTGGGCAGGGTCCGTGGTAGAAATTTTTTGGAAAACTATATCACTGAGTGGACCAATATAGAATGGAAGGATGCTCCAGGGAAACCTATGGAAATCAAAGCCCTGGCCAAGGGCTGGTTTAGCCTAAAGTTTGAGCATAAAGAACACTTGGATTGGGTAATTGCAAGAAATTGGTGTTTCAGAAAGACTCCAGTTCTATTTCAAAGATGGACTCCGCTTTTTGACACACAGAGGGAGAAGATGGAAGAGTCTCCTGTATGGGTAAAACTCCCGGGCCTCCCTCTTCCTTTCTAGACAGACTCTACCTTCCGTTCCATTGGGAATACTCTGGGACAGTTCCTAGAAGTTGATACATCTTTCAAACAATCAAGGGATCTGAGTGTGGCCAGGATTCTGGTAAATTTAAACCCTTGTGAAGGTCTAGAAAATGAAATGTGCTTGAAGTACAAGGATTATGAGTACATACAGATCTTGGATTATAAAAATCTGCCTTTTCGATGTCACAGGTGCCACAAGTATGGGCACTTGGCAAAGGATTACCCTCTTGGTCACCGACGCAGAAGAAAGCAAAAGAAGGTGAATAGGGAGGCTCACCCAACAGCTGAAGCCAAAGAGAACCAGGATCCTGAGGAGGATTTGATGGAAGAGACAAGGGATTATGACACTACAATGGAGGAAATGGTGCCATCAAAAAATCAAGAAATCCTTTCAAGTTAGTAGGCTATTGATCAGGCTACGTAGTTTTCTCAGGCTCTGAATCCTCCAAGAGATGAAGAGGCAGAAACTGCACCTCTAGAGGGTATGCCTCTTGTCTCTTTTCCTTCATATGTTTCTTTCATGTGCTCTTCTTTTATTGATCTATCAAAGCCTGGTCCCTCCAGGCACAAAGAAATGGAACATATTCAAATGCATGAAATTATAAATTCTCTTGATGGTATTATCACTTCGCTTCCTCCCTCCTCGTTGCCCCCCCATATTGGTTGTGTTACTGATTCTGTCCCATTCCCGTCGAGTCCCCCCGGGAAGCCTCCTTATAACCTAAGATGCCTAGCGAATAAACCGTGGAGAAGCAAAGCCATAAGAGGGCTGGAACCAAATCCTGTTCCGTTTGGGCCTAGAAAGTTGAGAGGAACGAAATCAAACCTATCAAAGGCTCAAGTAAAAGAAAAACTTGATATTGTGGATGGCAAGCAAAGGTCTCTCTCTAGGGTGCTTAGAGCAGCGCAATCACCCTCTCATGGTTATCGATGATTATTCTCTCTTACAATTGTAGGGGCTTGGCTAGTCAGCCTAAAAACCTAGCCTTAAAGGAATTGATGAAGTCGCATAATCCGGATGTCTTGTTTCTCCAAGAAACATTGGGCCAGGGAGAGGAGGTAAAAGGCTTACTCACAAGAATTTTTCCTGGCTAGGTGTTCCAAGCTTTGGATGCCCAAGGAAGATCAGGGGGCTTAGTCATTTGTTTTAATTCTGCAAAAATGAGGGATTTGTCTTCATGGTGATCGGAAAATGTCTTGGCCTTGGAAGTATATTCAAACGAGATCTATCTCTCTCTCTTGTTGCTCAATGTCTACGGGCCCTGTATAGAGAAAATGTAGTTTTGGGATTCTCTTTTTGCTAAATATTTTCTGAAGAACCCAAACCTTATTTTGGGAGGGGATCTAAATTTTTCTTTGGGATTATCAGAATCATGGGGATCTTCTGTGAGGGCAGACCAGCTTACTGACTTCTTTATAAACAAATTGGCTTCATCACAGCTGGTGGATGCCACTCTAATCAAGCCTAGGCCCACTTGGAGAAATCGAAGAGTGGGAGACGAATGGGTGGGGAACAAATTGGATAGGTTCCTCCTTTGTGAAGATTTGGTGGCTCGGACCTCTGTTTTTAGACATTGGGTTGGGGAAGGGGGACTATCAAACCATCTTCCCATTTTCCTTGAGATTAAAGGCCCGCAGAGAAAATCGAGAACCCATTTCAAATTCAATTACTCCTAGCTAAAATACGAGACATATATCAATCTGTTCCATGCCACCTGGAGGGAAAATATACCAAGGGACCTTGGAAATATGTGTAAGCATCTTATGGAGAATATGAAAAACATGAAGAAAGCAACCCAGGAGTGGTCAAATCAGAAATTATTAAAAGAGGAGGAAGAGTTAAGGAAGGTCAATGAGGAACTTGATCATCTCGAAAGGTCGGAAGGAGCAGGATACTCAAACATTGAGCCAAGGAACTGTATAAGGGAGTTGGAAACGGTAAGGAAGAAATTCTTGTTGGAAAGGGAAGAAAGGTGGCATCTAAAGAGTAGGACTATCTGGTTGCAAGCAGGAGATGAAAACATAAAATTCTTTCAGAATTATGCAAAAGGAAGGAAAATTATAAACACTATTTGGGAACTGCAGATGGAGAATGGAGAATGGGCCCGTTCTTTTGAAGATCTCTCCTCATTAGGAGTAAGTCATTTCAAAAACCTTTTCAAATCTCCAGCAGAAGCCTCAATAGTTGAAGTAATAAGGGTGGCACAATTTTTCCCCAATTTCATAGATGAGGAAGGAAATAACAACATCATGGAGCCGGTCTCAAAGGAGGAAGTAGAATATATCCTAAACTCTATGCAGAAGGATAAAAGTCCTGGGCCTGATGGGCAGACAGTTGAATTCTTTCAGCATTTTTTCGAATTTTTGGGAGAAGAACTAGTAGAAGTGGTGGAAGAGTCTCGTAGCTCGGGTACAATTTACCAGCCTTTTAATGCTACTTTCATAGCTCTAATTCCTAAAAAAGAACACCCTTTATCCTTAATTGAATTTCATCCCATTTCCCTCTGCTCTTGTATTTATAATATCATATCTAAGGTGATAGCCACTCGTCTTAAACCTTTCCTCTCAAGAAACATCTCGATGGAACAATTTGGTTTCCTGGATGGAAGGAAAATTCACGAGGCTGTCGGGGTGGGTCAAGAAACCCTCCACAGCCTTAAGAGAAGCAAGAAAAAAGGAGCTATAATTTAAATTGACTTGCCTAAGGCTTATGATAGAATCAGCTAGTTGTACTTAAGGTTGCTAATGACTCATCTTGGTTTTAGGTTTGATTTTATCAATTAGGTAATGAGTTGTATCTCTTCTTCAAGTATTTCTTATTCATAAATGGTGCAGCAAGAAATTTTTTCAATCCATAAAGGGGCCTTCGACAAGGGTGCCCTCTCTCCCCCCTCCTGTTTTTATTGGCAGCAGAAGGACTGAGCCTGATGATTCACGAAGCAAAGAGGAGAGGGGAACTAAAAGGAATAGAAGTGGCAGTGAATTTATCTGTCACCCATCTGTTGTTTGTTGATGACATTCTATTTTTCAGTGATGGTAGCTTGGAATATTGCAGGCATCTAAAGGAGCTTCTGGAACTCTTCTTGAAATCCACGGGCCTTAGCATAAACAACCAAAAGTCATCCCTGACAATGGCTGGTCTATTGAGGGCTGAAGTGGGCAGAATTGAAGGAATACTCCAGTTTGAAGCAAAATCCCTCCAAGACACCTTCAAATACCTGGGTCTATTCCTTAAGCCAGACTCATATTTGGTACAAGATTGGAAATGGCTCATTTCAAAAATTGAGGCAAGAATGAAACACTGTAGCTTCAAATGGTTATCGAGAGCAGGAAGGCTTGTGTTGATAAAATCGGTTGTGATGGCCAAACCAGTATACTAGGTAGGATTATCATGGGTCCCTAAGAGCATCCTCTCTTCAATAAACAAAGTGTGCAGTAGATTCTTATGGGAGGGATCTAAAAAGGATCATGTGACTCCTTGGGTGGCCTGGGAGAAAATAGTAAGGCCGAAAGCTTGGGGAGGTTGGGGAATAAAAGAGTTAGCCTCTTTCTCAAAGTCATTGGTAGAAAAAATAGCATGGAGGCTAACCACCTTAGATGACCTTTGGAAAACTGTCACAAAAAGGAAATACATTGATCCTATGTCAATCCAGTACTGGCTGAGATTGCCCCAAAAAAATTCCAAAAATTCCTCAATAGTGTGGAAAGCCACCATTGCTTCGGTCAATATCATCAAACAGGGTCTAGCTTGGCAGGTGGGGGATGGAACCAGGGTTAGGTTGGGTCGTGACCCTTGGGTGGGCTGCTCCGGGAACTTTACTCTAACTAGAGAACTCATTGAGCTGCTGAACCATAGAGGTTTCACCAATCTGAGGCAGGTTGCAAATCATGAACGATCAACATTGCAGAGACAAGGATGGATGACATGGGACGCTCTCCAGCTTGATGAAAGATGGACGGAGGAATGGCAGATATACACGATGGATCTTCAAAACTCCAATTTCAGGTTACAAGAGAAGAGGGATGAACTCAGATGGGTCCATTCCCCGTCAGGGATGTACTCTCCAAAGTTTGGATATATTTGGCTTATGACACAGAAAGGATGGGGTGCTCAGGAATGGTGGTATAAACCCCTATGGGAGCTAAAAGGACCGGAAAAAACAAAGGTTGTTTTTCTGGTCCATTCTCCAGAAAAATGTACCCACGTGGGAATTTCTACAACAAAGGGGGAAGATAGGTCCAGGCTGGTGCATTTTGTGTAAGGATAGTCCTGAAACTGTTCATCATTTATTTCTTACATGTCCCTTCACCATCAGTCTCTAGAATGAATCACTGAGGCTGCTCAAAATTCCACAGAGATGGGGAGGAAGAGAGATACATGAAGCATGGCAGAGGTGGTGGCAAGATGCACCAAATTAGAGGGTCATGAACATCCCCTTGATGATAGCTTGGGGAACTTGGATCGCTAGAAATCATGTTATATTTAAAGACTCTTTTTCCTTTCAGCAAATTGGCAGTGGAGGGAGTTTCCATCTTTGAATATATTCCAATTCCCCAATAGGCACAACATCCGAGAGTCATTCAACAGGAAAAAATAAAGGGGAACATTCCATGGGCTTATTTTGACGGGGCCTTGGACCCCCAGGATAGATTTGGAGTAGGTTTGGTCATTCATTTCCTTACTGGGAAAATTCTCAAAGCCTCAATTGGACTGGGTTAGGGTTCAAATAATTTTGCAGAGTTAAAAGCCTTACATCTTCTTTTATGCTGGCTATCTCTCTTAAGC
Source organism: Pinus albicaulis (assembly GCA_034641835.2). Taxonomy (NCBI): domain Eukaryota; kingdom Viridiplantae; phylum Streptophyta; class Pinopsida; order Pinales; family Pinaceae; genus Pinus; species Pinus albicaulis. The sequence goes on from CM076576.1 coordinate 163,798,323, forward strand.
TGTAGAGAGGTTCAGATCTTTGGATATTCTCTAAACATTGTCAAATGGTTCAATGGGACTCAATGATGCGTAAATCATATCTTGCTTTCGTTACTTAATGAGGTATCTAGATTAAAAACATATTTTAATGAGATATCTGTTTACCACAATTACAGGGAGTGGAACCACAAAGCATACCTTCTTTCTAAAGAGGGCATTCAACAAGATATGGGGCTATGGATAGCTGTAGAAGTCGAAGATCAGCCGGTTCAAAATCTTGAATAGCCTGTTTTCAACTGAAGAGTTAATTTCTGCTTGTTTTTTCTCTTTATTTTCAACAGACTTTTAGACATTTTTGTTGTTTAAAAAAAAAAAAAAAACATATTTCAACCTGTCTCTATTTCAAACTGTTTTCCTCAATGAGGAGGTCTGGGAGACAGAAGAAAATCAATATTGTAACAAACTTATAATGGTATTTTTGTTCGAACTGGACCGATGTTTACCACCTAGTTGTTCTGATCCAAAGGGGCTCCTATATGGCTCTATATTTATATACTGTTTCGGGCGATATTCCTATCAAGGAAGCCCGAGGGGTGCAAAAAGACATTGAGTATCTACTCAATGAGTGACTTTGGCTATGAAATGAGAGCTTTCTCAAAATCACAAGCAATAACTCCATCTCTCTTCCATAAAAGGAGGGAAATGCAGTTTTTTGAATGCATCTTGCAAATACTATGTAACTTTCTATGTTTTAATAGATGGTTCGATTTTTTCTTCGGAAAAATAAATAAATAAATAAATTTAAAAAATAATAATAATAATAAATTAAAAATAAATAAATAAAAACTCTATTTTTCATGAGATTAATTTGGATGGCTTTCATTTGATAAGTAGAGAGAAATTTTCAATTACATGATATGATTTAATCAAATTTTGTACTGATGATCTGTTCAGATTTAGAAGAAACTTAAATAGATAGCATCCTTCTTTAATTAAATAAGTTTTGAAGTATTTTTATAGACATTTTAAAGATAATTGTCGACATAGAATAATCTAATATAGAGATAAACATGGTTTCTTTTTAAGAAATATAGACTTGTTTTAGATAAATTTTCTTTCTTAATTTTACATTTCCTTTTCTTCCTTCTTGTAACTTTCATTTTCTAGTTATTAGAATATTTTCTTTAGAATAATTCATAGAACAATTTCCTTCTTAGATTAATATTAAACATTTCCTTTTCTTTCTTCTTAAATTTATCTTTCAAGCATTAAAATTCAGTTCCTTTATTGATTTTAGATTTCATATAAAATCTCTAAAATCACAAAAAATTTGAAGTTTCTTTTCTAGTTCTTTTAAAAATCAATTGTTCTTCTTTCTCATTTTTTATCATAGGCTTTAATTAAGTTTAGATTTCATCCCTTAGATCAATTCTTAGTTTTTCCTATTTCATTAAAACATTGAAGATAAAATATAAAACCCCCCAAAACAACATATAAAATCTACACAACAAAGTAAGAAAGATAGTCTTCTAGCATATATAGTGCACCTGAACTTCACAAGATTACTAACTCTGGTCGATAATTTATGATAGCAATTTAAGAAATTAAATTGACTAAACAAGAATTAAGAACCCTTCCAATTCTTCTTGTGACCCTTTGATCTTGTTGTTGTATGTTGGTGATATGTTCCTTATTGGGGTAGATAGGCTCATTGTTGAGTGAAAAAGGGAGTTGGATTTAGAGTTCGAGATGAAGGATATTGGCTTGATGCACTATTTCTTGGGATTGGAAGTGTCACAGAGATCGGGTGAGATCTTCCTTAGACAATGGAAGTGCATAGTTCATATATTGAGGAGATTTGTTTTATAGATTTCAAGTCCAAGGATACACCTATAGTAACCAATTTGAAGAAACGGGTTGGTTCCAAATCATATTCAGATTTGTTAGATCCTTGATGTACCTAGTTATCACCAAGCCATATATTTGCTTTGCAGTGAACACCATGAACCAATTTATGGTTGAGCGTGAGGCATGTACATTGGGTTGCAGTGAATAATGTGTTGAGGTACCTATGTGGTATAGCTAGATATGGTCGATGGTGAAGTTAGGTTATAGGGATTATAACACTGTTACCGATGAAATAGGTAACCTGACCTCAAAACGGGAACTCTAGCCCAAAAAGACTCAAAAAACATGAAAAAACACCCAAAAAACAAAAAAAGTGTATTCCAGAACGCACTTGGTTTTTTTTTACGCTTAAATTTCAACATTTTATAAAATTATGCTAAAAACAAAATTGTTCTTGAAAAAACACCCTTAAAACAAAACCAGTTGATACTAGAATAACCAAAAAAAAAAAAAATTGTGTCATATTTTTGACATTTTTAAAAATAGAAATAACATTTTTTAATTTTTAAAATTCAACCATTAAAAAAAAAACCTAAAATTTAAGAAAAAAATAAATTTAAAAAATAAAAACATTTTAAAGCTTTAAATTTAAAAATATATAGGAATAAAAAAATAAAAATAAAAATTTTAATTCATACATTAAAAAGAACCTAAAATTTAAGAAAAAAAAATAAAAAATCAAAGATTAAAATTTCAAAATATATAGAAATTAAAAAATAAAAATAAAAACAAAATAAAATATTAAAAAATTAAAATTAAAAATTAAAAAAAGAAAGAAATTATAAAAAATAAAATGTAGAAATTAAATTTAAAAAGGAAAAAGAAAATGTTTATTAAATTAAAAAATTAAAAAATAAAAATAAAAATTAATTTTAAAATAAAAAATTAAATTTAAAGAATTATATTAAATTTTAATAAATTTAAAATTTCAAAAAATAAAAATAAAAAAATAAATACATTATTTAAATTAAAAGTAAAAAAATGAAAAATTAATTAAAAATAAAAAATGAAAAATAAAATACAGTAAAAATATTAAATTTAAAAAAATATATATTAAAAAAACAAATAAATTTTAAAAAATAAATTAAATTTAAATTATATATATATATGTGTGTGTGTATGTATGTATATATATATATATATATATATATATATATATAAACTAAATTATATATATATATATATATATATATATATATATATATATATATATAATTTATTAAATTTAAAAAAAATGTTAATATTAAAATAAAAAATTAAATTTTAAAAAGAAAAATATTAAATTTTAATAAATAAATGAATGAAATAAAAAATAAATTTTAAATATAAAGGAAAAAAAAAAAAAAACATTTTTAAAATAAAAAGTTAAAAAACTTTAAAAATCAATTAAAAATTAAAAATTAAAAAAAATATATTAAATAAAAAATAAAATAAAAAACAAATTTATTTGTGAAAATAATCTGGGCGATTTCGGGAATCGCCCTCCTGCCGCAGGAGGGCGATTCCCGAAATCGGCCTCCCCCCACCGCCACGGGAGGGCGATTCCGAGAATCGGCCTCCCACGCCGCAGGAGGGCGATTCCTGAAATTGGCCTCCTGCCGCGGGAGGGTGATTCTCGGAATCGGCCTCCTGCCCAGGTGGCGGCGGAGACCGGCCACTGGGCGGGCGGGGGGCTGCATGCAACCTCCCCGCCCGCCAAGCAGCCGGCCTCTGCCGCCACTTGGACGGGAGGCCGATTGGCTGCGCCACCACGATCAAAAAATTCTTTTTATTTATTTATTTATTTTTAATATTTTATGTTTAATTTTATTTTTTTTTAAATTTGTTTTTTAAATTCAAAAAATTTAAAATTATTATTTTTTAATCCAAATTTAATTTGTTTTTATTTTTTTTTGTTTTTTTTTAATTTTGTTTTTAACTTTAATATTTTAGATTAATTATTTTTTAAAATTTAAAATTTATTTATTAAATTTATTAAATTTTAATTTAATGTAATTTTTTTTTAATCTTTTAGTTTATTTAGTTTTTCATTTTTAAAATTTATAAATTGTTTCATTTAAAAAAAAACAGTAAATTTATGGATATTTGTTTTTTAATTATTTGCATGTGGTTTTTTTCATTTTTTTTGTTTTTTAATAATAGTTTTTTTTTTTTTTTTTAATTCTTTTATTTTAATTTTCTTTTTCAATTTTAATTTTTGTTTTTTTTTAATTTTATTGGTTTTTTTTATTGTTTATATATATATATATATATATATATATATATATATATATATTATCTAAGTTTTGTGTTTTATTACCAACATGAAAATCACCACTCTAAAAAAAAAAAGGTTGATGCTGCATCAATATGTTTCAAAATTAGCATGAAAATCACCGCTCTAAAAAAAAAAGTTGATACTGCATCAATACGTTTCAAAATTAGTTTGAAAATCACTAACATTTTAAAACAAATATTCATACTTCATAAATAAAAATATTAGAGTGTCAAAAATGTGCACAAAAAAAAAAAGTGACTCTACATCACCACTTTTCAAAATCGGGTGTTTTTTATGCTACCAAAAAAAAGTAGGTAACAGTGCGGTTACCTATTTCATCGGTAACAGTGTTTTATATGCTAATTCGAATTGGGATGAGAGTGTAGTGGACAGAAAGAGAACCTCGTGATGTTGCTTTAGCTTGGTATTAGCTATGATATCCTAGTTTGGCAGGAAGAATAATTTTGACACACTCGGTACGATAAAATAAGAGTACATCGCAGCTATTTCCACAATTCAAGAAGTGGTGTGGCTTTAGAAGTTGCTTATAGGGTTATTTTATCAGGAACTAGAGATGAACTTGATATATTGTGATAATCAAAGATGTTTCAAGCTTTTAAAGAATCCAATATTTCATTATAGGTGGAGGCACATTTAAATCAAATATCACTTCATCTGAGACATTATTGAAGGGAGTAGTGAAGCTCCAAATGTTAGTGGACTAATCACTCTTGTGGACAAGAGTGATATCCCTAGACTCAATAACTAAATCTAGAACAAACCGAAAAATACATATTAACATTTATCTAGCAATACTTGAACAATTAGATATTCTCTTACCCAATTAACGAAACAAGTCTTCAAATTTATTGTTTACTTGAAATATCGCTCCAATTTCATTCCCATAAACTAGAATCTGCAACGACGTAAACAGGCACAAGATCAAAGCATAACAAGTTCAAACTATTGCTAAATAGAAGATAAAGGAGATTCGATACATATATGTAAACATTAAACATATCATGCAAGAAAGACAATGTACTTGTAATAATATTGAGAAGAAGAGTTTACAACCCAATAGGCCTTGATGTCATAAGCTTCCTTCCATGATCTACAATCCTCCCTTTGAAATGACAAGCCTTCACTTTGATAGCATAAGCCTTAATATAATCTCTTGATCGAAGGCCAATGATTTCAACCTGTTGTCTAAAGCGAAGATACTTGTCATTGAGGCATGCAAGTTCCAATGTACTAAAAGGAGTTTGTAAGTCAACTTCTTAGATAATGTGTTGAAGTTGATAGGAAGTGACCCATCATAGGAGGGTCTTTATGTATCCCCCATAAAAGACATGAAACAAGTATCAAGATTCAAATTAATATAGGACAAGGTAATTAGAGCCTTTCTTAGGGATGATCGACGCGAGAGAGGGCTATACGAATTGCAAAAGTACTAAGCTTGAATTTCTATTGAACATATTGGCAATACTATACCGAGTTGGAAACACCAATGCAAAATGGGATCAAAGACTAATATAAAGGATTTCAATGAGGTGTAATCAACAAATAGCTAAGTGGATTTCCCAACACAATCAGACACGAAAGTGAAAGAGTGTCATGTTCAAGAGTGACTCACTACCAAATACAAATTCTATACACTTATTTCCCAATTTTACCAACCATTTCTAGAAAGTACCTCTTTATTTTTACATAAGCTTGATGAGGATAACATATGCTTGTAGTATAATATAATTCTTCAGATGCGTCCTTCAAAGTATTTTTAATGAACCCGGAGAAGGAGTCGTTCAATCTCATCACGATTGACAAGTCCTACACTGTTATGTTTTGCTAAGGGGTAAATCAACTTATTTTTCATGTTTAGAGAGTTTCAAAAAGAGATAAAAATAAAACTCCATAATTTTCTTTTTCGTAAGTTTAGTCCCCTGAAGACGAAAAAGTGTAAAATAATACAAGGGAGAAATATTTTAGTCATAATTTACCAGATTATACCTTTTTCATAAATATTCTACGTAGTCTGTAAAAGGGGTAAACTCATACTATGTAGACGTTTCTTCATATTTTCACAAAGGAAAAATTCGTAATTTTATTATAAAAACAAAATTACATGTTACATGAGCTGGTAAGTGTCAATCAAAGCAGGCAAGTATGCCGCAGATAGATACAAAGAGAGAGAAAATTACGTTTTTCTCCCTTTTTTCTTTTCAACCTTCCGCCAAGCACCCTCTGTTGGTGTGGTTGATACAAGGACGAGCTGGTTTTCTTCTGCATGCGCTCCAAAGTCCTTGTCAGAGTCTGATGTGTCCGAGGTATGTAGTCATTTATTCCCCCCGCTGTCTATTACCCCCAGATCCATATCCGACTGTGTCGTGGTGGTGGTATCAATGGGTACTTGCATTTCCTGTTCTTGAGCACCCAATGTAGTTTCTATTATTTTACTATCTTGTGGGGTAGGTTCTTCCCCTTCCTCTTGCTGTTCTGGTTCCTCTGATGGGTATTGCCATCCTTTGGCTACTTTGCATGTTTTCTTCTTTCTCCTGTTATCTCTTGGGGCTGCCGGGCAAGTGTTTTGTAGGTGTCCCGTGTTCCTGCATATCCGGCATCGAAATGCTGTGTTCTCATAATCTAAATGTTGTGTCCATCGCTGTTGTTTATGATTCAATATGATGCATTCTGGTAGACCTTTGCTCAAATCCACTTCCACACAGTTTCGTGAGAAGGTGTAAATGCACTCCTCCATTCGCTGTATATCTGTTTTGATATATCTGCCAAGGATATTTCCAATACCTCCAAGAACATTTTCCTGCTAGAAATGTAGCGGGAGGTTGTGAAGCCGGACCCAAACCGGCATTCTGGTCACCTCCATAGTGTTGGCATCAAAATCCGGGAAACATGGTGTGATGAAGAGTCCAGTAGATCCCCAGAACCATGGCCCCTCTTTAAGTATGGTATCTCTGTCTTCTGATGATGAGAACTTGACAATGAAAAACCCTTTTGAGCAAAGGTGGATTTCACAGTCCATGGTCCAGTTGGTGAATATCCAATGGAAAATCTCCACTGGTTTGGGCCAAAAGCAGTTGAATCTGCATATTATGGCATGTGATTCAAATACTGTTCTATGCAGCTCTATATCTGGAATGTCTATGTTTATTTCAGGGACGCAGTTCTGCTGTTCCACAATGTATGGCTTGGGGGAGTTATCAGCCTGAGCCGCAGTTTCTGTAGCAGCTTTGTTTTTTCCCCCTTGTAGGACGTTCCTATATGAAGGTCCATTGGAGTGAGCAGCGTTGGATGCACTGGCTCCTAGGGTAGTTCCATGAGATCTGTTCGGTCCTATTTTTCCCCCCCGCAGTCTTAAGTTAAGACAGACAGTGGATCCCGAGGCAATGGCATAATCAATAAGAGTTCTGGTGTCTGCTAATGCTTTTCCCCCATATATTAAAGACTGGAGGTGAGATGGGAAGCCAGTAGTGGACTGGATTATGCCCTTCAAATACAATATGGAATCTGTATTTCGAATCCATATAGAAAAACTATTACCAGCAGGGGATTTAATAAATATTTGAAAAGATGCATTGCCTACCGGAGAATCGCAGCGAGTAATAAAGCCGACGCCCTCATCCTTCTGGCATAGCAGGCTTGCAGAAACATCAATGGCAACCAACTGTCGGGTCCTCCCAAGCAGAGCACGGTAAAGACAGTGTTGGGTGAAGGTTAATATAAGATCCTCAGGAACAACCGACCTCCTCCAGCCAAAGCGAGCCACCGAATCAGTGATCACCGTGGATACAAGTCGCTCAACAACTTCCAAAGAGCCGTGACTCTATACCCAAGTCCAACCCCAGTGAGAAAACGCTGCAACCCAAAAGCGCCGGAAACCAGAGTAAACGGGAGGGAATAAGCGCGGCGCCTCCGATAAACAGGTAACAGGCCTGTAGTTGTTTTTCTTCACCACCGAATCGCCTCCATCGAGAGCCGCCGCCGCAGCAACCAGAGAAACAGAGTAGCTAACCCTAGGGAAAACGCAGACCGATGCACCGCTTCCCTCCATTTCTCTCTTCCAGTTGGATTTTTCTTGACGTTTACCCAACAACCTTTTCATATTTTGAGAGGCTAAAAAAAGCTTAAAGAATACTTTGGGGGTTCCTTTCTCATAATCAGTTTAATGATCCTGAAAAAGTGATAAAAGCATACTCGATGTCAAAATGATTTGTTTCAAATTTTATCCTATAATCTACACATTCGGATTTAAATTCATCTTAACTACTCAAAATAGTACAAAATGACTGAAATATTTGAAAATGTGAGTGAATAGGAAAAAGAATATTTTAAAATACCTCATTTTGGTTATAAAGGTAAAAAAAGGTAATTTAATTTTACCATTGTGTTTTTACCATTTGAGAGCTCTTAAACTGCATTTTACCCCAAATCTTCAGGAGTTGATTGCGATCAAACTAGTGGACGAATTCGAGCACTGTTTGTTCCAGGTAAGAGTTATTTCCCTTTTATTTGGTGTAAGGGCTTGCACCTCCTGTAGGGACCACCAGTTGAACTCCAGTAGTAGCAGTTGTAGTAGGAGTACTCCCATCTTCCAACCAGCCAACTATAACCCATTATAGATAAACGATAACATTATTTGGCCTGCCACCATTGGGTTTGAATTTGGGGGTATTGGCGTTGTTTTTTTTGTTCATAATGCCTTCTCATTTGGGTGTTGTCTGTTTCACTCATTGTTACCTTTCCTTCCTCTCTGGTTATTTCATTACTTTCTTGTTTCTGTTGGTGGCTCTGGGGTGGTGGAGGGTCGGGGTGACGCGAGGGCTATGGATGGTTGGATTTCAGTCTATTGTCAGTGTTCTCCACTAAGAAAGTTTATGAGGGACGTGAGGCTACTCTCTATCCGAGGATTGTCTTTGTTCACCTACTTTCTCGACTTCACACAGGGGATCTATTGGGATCGGCGAGGCCATATTTGGTCTTTCCATTTTTTTTATTCTGAGTATTATTCCTTGTTGTATTTGGTAGTTCGGGTCGACATTTCCATTAATCCACTTTGTCCTTTTGGTGCTGCATATCTCCTGACATCAGGGCATTTTAATATATTTTACTATTTTGTCCTTATTGTGATGGAGGCCTACCTTGATCCATGGGTATCTTTCTTTTATATCGATGTTTCTCTGTGTTCACGAATACATCAAGTGGGTATCATTGGTCTTGTGACATTGACTTCAGATATGGAGGACTATTTGGCATCTATGGACGGGGACATCGCTCCTCAAGAATTATTGTTAAATTCCTCTCTAGAAATTGAACATCTTGGGGGTCATCCACCTACGATGGGGACATGGCCCGGTGATGGGGGGGCCCAAGTCTGCGCATCTTCCTTGCATGTGGATGGCAATGTGTCCATGATATGCTCTTCCACTGGGCTGGTGCATGAGAGGGAGGCAACACATGGACTGGATGGAAAGAGTGTGGTTTCAAAATACCATCCCTCTCACCTCTCTCGTCAGTCTACGACAGAGGAGACTCGTAGACGCAGAACGTGAAAGAATATCATCAAATGTATGCTTGAACCTAAAATTCTCAGTTTCGGCCATGGCTTTCTATGGGATCGGGTACATAGTATCCAAAATAGGGCACTAGTTGGGCAGTGGTACTTTTCTAGAGGTAATATTATGGATATGGAGGTGTGGGTATCGGCGAAATGGAAACCATTTATGGGATACACACCAAAGGTTAGCATCATGTTAAATCATTGGTTCAGTTTTCATTTTCTACATCAGGCTGACACTGTGAAAATTATTGGCATGCCCTGGGTGTGGGGTTGTTGTTTCATTTTTCTACACCACTAGTATGTGGGCTTTAATCCCATTACAAATACTCTGAGGAAAGATGGACATGGTTCAAGTTTTTTGGGATTCCCCTAGAATTATGGTCAAAACAGGCTCTTATGGAGATTGGTAATTCTTTGGGTTCTTTCATTTACATGGACCCAACAATTTTGAGCGCGTGAGACAAATGACTTGCTTGGTTGCTGGTGGAAGTTGATATGACTAGCAGACTCTATGAGTAGATCAACCTCCAGTGGGGTTCTCTTTTCTTCCAACAGAGGATCGATTATTGGAATGTTCCATTATGTTGCCTTCTATGTCATCGGACCGGATATCTCTTGGAACAGCGCCCACGTCGTCTTACTCATGCACTCTCGGGGGATGGTCGACATCACAATGGACGCTTTGGTTCTTTCTCGGACGACCGGAACACCAATTGATGGGACATTACCTTGGATCCAAGTACTTTTTAAGACTTTTGATGAAACTATTGATACTGATTTTGAAGTGCCTCCTTCTCAGTTTGATGGACTTCCTTCCTCTCATGAGGATCTCAACTCAGACTTTATCTCCATGTTCTCTCAATCTGTGGATGCACCTCCCACTTCTTTTGTTTTCACCGTGCTTCTACCATCTCCTCATTCCACTCATCCCTTGGACATGCCCCATCTATTCTTACTTTAAAATCACCTTCTGCTAACCTACTACATGACCCTTCATCTTCTACTGTTCATGATACTCTACATCCTCCATTCAAACCTATTCTCTTATCCTCTCCCCACAAATATCTTGACAGTGACTTGGAATTCTTGAAGCATAACCCGAATTTGGATTTCGCTACCCTCACTTTCCATGATGTTGGCCCTCTTATTTCCAACCCCACTATCAGCCCCAGATCTGGTAAGAACATTACTACTCGTAAAAAAATGGCAAGGGCAGTAGACATTTTGTGGTCGTAGTCATGGTAAACATCTTATATTTGATTCTAATGGTCTACGTGACATTCCTATACTTGATTCCTCTCCTTCTGGGGTTCTTAGAGCTGAGTTGTGCCTACCTGATGGCACATGATGACCATCCTCTCATTCAATATTGGGGGACGCCACTAAAAGACACTCGTTTCGCTACCTTTTTTTCTCCCATCACCCTTCCATCATTCTTTCTCAAGAGACTATGGCTCTGGTCCACAAGGCCATTGAATACTTTCATGCCATTCTTCCTTCTTGGTCCATGTCTGCCACTAATTCTTCCGGCCAATCGGGGGTCTCATTTCTTTGTGGGATCCCAGATTCGCTGACTTCGGGGCTTTTCGTTTTTTTTTTTGAATACTATTATCGGGCTACATTTGTGGCACGAGGGGTTGTTTCCATATATGGAACATATATATCCCATTCTTGGATCATCGTCGCTTCTGGGATAGGTTCCATGACTCTGGTATTATGAATATTAGCTCCCTTATTATTGTTGGTGATTTTAATTCTATTTTATTATATTTTGAGCACTGGAGTGTCTCATCCCATAGGGATTCCCTTTCTGACAATATTTATCATTTATGGGTCAACCATCATCTGCATGATGTCCTTCCTTGTCCATTGGTTCCCACCAAGAGTAGCCAAACTGGAAATGCATATGTGGGGGAAAGACTTGACCAATTTCTCATCCTTCCGGGACTTTTGGAGACTATGGGAAATTTCTGATCATATGTTGTACAAAAAAACATATATGACCATCGCCCCAGTATTATTAGATGGAGACAGGAGGAAATTTGGAAGGTAATCCTCTTTAAATTTAACTCCACATGGCTTGAGGATCCATCCTTTAAAAAATTGATAGTTGAGAGGTGGCGTGCGGGTCTGGGTGATCATGGGGGATAGACTACGGGCGACCTCATGGTCTAGCTTGCTACTCTTAAGTCCGAGGTGATAATATGGGAAAGGGGTAATAAGACCGCTTTATTACAGGAACTCAAGTCTATCTCCACCAAGATTGTTGAAAATGCAACAAGATGATGGAGCTTAGTGAAATGAAGTCACCTTCACTAAGTGGGCCCGTAGGCTATTTTTGGCGCAAAGTCTATTTTTAGACATATGGAGCATGGTCTAGGAGTTGCAGTATGCTATTCTTGGATGATTGGTCAAGTTGGTAAAAATAGATGGACGGAATGACCACAGACACTCTGAGGTCAAAGTCTATTTTAGGCCTACTTTGTCTAAAAATAGGTCGATCAGATATTATTAACCCTTAATATTTGGACTATAAACTTTCGGTTATCCTCTTTGACACTTCGATTGGAGCTACGGATGTGGCCCATGCATCAGCAGAAGGAATTACGCTATTCCTAGGGGTTTGGTTGAGCTATATGTTGACTTAGGTTAGACTCATGTGGCATAGTTTTGGTGGAGTTGATGAGACGATTTGGTGGAGTTGTGTTAGGGTTAACTTAGTTGAACTAGTTGTATTTAGTTTAAGCTGGCTATTACACTAAGAGATGAGTGGGGTGAATTAAATATTATTTAATTCACTAAATATTAACTCATTATTCAACTAAAGAACACATCAGTTGACTGCAGTGCATGGACAGTTCAGTGAAGACCAGTGGAAGAGGTAGATGAAAGGGTGAGTTTGCTATTAGTTGTGACATTAGTTGTGCATGAGACTTGCACAAGCATTGGAGGAGATTGCTAATGAGGATTGTGCAGATCAAGCCAGTGGGATTCAAACTTGGATCTCTCATTACACCAACTTGGATTGCGCAGTAGAGGCAGGAAAATAGTGGATGAGTTTTGAACCCGTGACTTGTTCAAAACTGAGCTAGTTTGTGTGTAACTTTTGGAGATAGTACTGAGTACTTGTGAGGAGTATTGTTCTATTTATTGTTACATTTTCTCTTCTATTATAATATACAAAATAGCTGGGGGTTTTCAGCTATAAGCTTTCCCCATACATATTGTGTTTATGTGCGCATGCGACTATTTCTATTTCCGCATATTGATGATCAATTGTAGAAGAGGTTATGTGTTATGCATGAATTCGAATTAGTGTGTGACCAGGATAATCTCAGTGGATAAATATTCATTATTCAGCAAATTTATACATGGTATCGGAGCGAATTTATCATCGGGATCTATTGCAGTGATTACAATTATTTCGGTAGACAGAATCTGTAACGGGCCAGGTAGCCTCTGGATCCATCCTTTCTCTGAAAGGTGATATATCCAGTAAATGCCCTTACAGTCGATATCTGTGCTAGAAATAATTTGTTCTCACAGATCCAGAAGCAGTTGAGTTTTGAGCATGGAATTCAAATTTTGCAGCAGATTATTTTCTTGGTGCCGAAGTTAAAATGTCTTTCAACGGTTTGCGACTCGAATATGCCCTTGAAGGCAGTTTGAATTATGTTGCATGGAAATACCGGATGGAGGCGGTGTTAGATGATAACAGGCTGAAGGAGTTCGTAGATATGGATGTCCAAAAGCCTACTGATCCTGCTAAAGTTGAGGCCTTGCAAAAGAATATGGCGAAATGTCGAAGGATTATGTTGGAGGGCATGAAGGATCACATTGTATCAAGCCTGCATGGAAAAGCTTCTCCATATTTGATGTGGAAAGCATTGACAGATCTATTCTAGAGCAAGAGCGACCAAAGGAAGCTGGCACTCAAGGATAAACTCATAAACATTAAGATGGAGAAAGGCGACAGTATCGCCAAGTACCTCACGAAGTTCACTCAATGCAGAGATGAGCTGGGAAGTGTGGGGGTCACTGTCGATGATGAGGACTTGGCGGACCTGGCTCTCCTTGGTCTTCCGAAGAGTTGGCATTCCTATCAGGACTCTGTCAATGGTCGGGAGAAGTTTCCGGGATGGGAGTGACTTTGGTCGGATCTCATGCAAGAGGAGATAAGGCGAACTACCAGGGACGGATCTTCATCAAAGGCATCTGATGAAGAAAATTGCGCTTTGGCTGCCAAATCAAAGAAGGGGAAGAGCAAGAAAGCTTCTCAGTCTGGTGCAAAAGGCAAGAAGCAAGACATGTCCAAGGTGAAGTGTTTTCACAGTCACCAGCACGGACACTATGCCACAAATTGTCCGCAGAAGAAGAAAAATAAGAAGGCTGCTGGATCTGCAGCGGGAGAGGCATTGGCCTCCCAGTTTGAACTAGATTTTTCACTGATTGCATGCTTGGTCTCAAGTGTGATGGGATCAGTATGTTTCTTGGATAGTGGTGCGTCATTTCACATGACAGGAGATCGGGATCTGTTTTCAGATCTGGAGGAAAAAGATCTTGGAGTGCACATCGAGATGGGCGATGATGGTAGATACAGTGCGACCGGTATCGGTACCATTTCCTTTGAGAGGGAGTCTGGTAAACCCTTCGTATTGAAGGAAGTTTTGCATGTTCCAGGATTGATGAAGAATCTGATCTCTGTGGCGATGTTGGAAGACAAGGGGTATGATGTAGTCTTTAGCGAAGGAAAAGCTTTCCTACGCAGTAAGACAACTGGAGAGACCCGGAAGATAGGGGTTCGAGTCAAGAACCTTTATCAGTTGCAAGTAGATGGCTGCGCAGCAATGGCATGTAAGGCAGGAGAAGTGGTGAGTCGGGATGATGGCGAGTTGTGGCACCGGAGATTGGGCCACCTTCACCATGGAGCCTTGAAAATACTGCAGCAGATTTCTGTTGGGCTTCCGAAGGGAACTCTTGCGCACTCAGATCAGTGCAAGGGGTGTACCTTAGGAAAATATGTGAAAGCCACCTTTCACGAGAAGGATAGTCACACCACGACGATCCTTGAGAGAGTTCACACAGACGTGTGTGGTCCTTTCTCAGTAGCTTCGACAGCAAAGCACAAGTACTATGTGATATTTGTTGATGATTTCTCTCGGAAGTGATGGATCTTCTTCATGCAGAAGAAGAGCGAGACATATTCAAATTTATATGAATTCAAGGCGCTGGTTGAGAAGGAATCGGGGAAGCATGTGAAGGCTCTTAGGAGCAAAAATGGTGGTGAATTCATCTCTACTGAATTCAAAGACTTTTGCAGCGTAGAAGGGATTCAGAGAGAGCTCATCGCACCCCATAACCCACAGCAGAACGGGGTTGCTGAGTGGAAGAACAGAACGATCGTGGGTGCTGCACGGGCGATGTTGCATGATCAGGGCCTACCCCTTCACTTGTGGGCTGAGGCATGCAATACTGCAGTGTATGTGCAGAACCATTGTCCTCACAAGATACTTGGCATGAGTACACTGGAGGAGGCGTTTTCTGGCAAGAGGCCTGACATTTCTCATTTGAGGATTTTTGGCTCACCTGTCTACATGCATGTGACGAAGGACGCCAGAAAGAAGCTGGATCCGACTGCAGAGGTTGGGATATTTGTGGGGTACACTGATATGCCCCACAACTATCATGTGTATTTTCTAGACAGTCGCAAGACTGTTGTGCGACGGGATATCAAATTTCAGGAGGAGAAAGCCATGAAGTGTTGGCTTGAGAGGGAGCCACACTTGCATGCAGAAGAGGAGCTATTAGCTCCTACGAAGGAGCTTCCAAATGTGGATCAGCCACAAGAGGAAGTTCATGGAGTGGAAGAGACCACTCATGCAGTGCCAACCATCAGAGGGCGCAAGCGCAATACAGAAGCTGAGCGATTGACTCAAGATGCAGAGAAGGTTGTAGGACCACCTACAGCATAGCGCAGACAGAGACAGTCACCGGACCGGTACACTGGATACATGGCTCTTGTGAGCAAATGTGTCGTGACAGAGCCATCCTCTTTCGAGGAAGCTGTGGAGGAACCCGCATGGGTAGATGCCATGATCGAAGAATATGATTCGATCGTCAGAAAAAGTGCATGGGAGATTGTCCCAAGACCGAAGGGAAATTAGTGGTGGGTTCGCGATGGATCTACAAAGTGAAGCAGGCGGCTGACGGGAGTGTGGAGAAGTACAAGGCGAGATTTGTCGCCCGTTGCTTCTCACAGATCGAGGGGATCGATTATGAGGAGACCTTTGCACCCCATCGCAAGGTACTCTTCCATACGACGATCCTAGCTCTCTCAGCTCAACTGAGTCACGAGGAGGAGGTACACAGAGTGTTCCTCGGGTTTCGAGATCATTTCTTCGTTGAGTCGATGTTTTTTATCTCAAGAGAGTATCAGATTTGTTGAAGCAAGCACCGTGCTGGTGCCGCATCTGGCGTACGCATTTCTACTAAATTTGACTCTCCAAGAGTGAGGCGAATCCTAACCTGTACCAGATTGTGGTGGAGGGGAAGTTGCTGATCATTGTACTGTATGTAGATGATCTGATTTTGACGGGTGATGAGCTGTTGATACTTTCATGCAAGGAGGATATTTCTAGAGAGTTTGAGATGAAGGACTTGGGCCTCCTTCATTATTTCCTGGGATTGGAGATTTGGCAGCGTAGTGGTGGACTGTTTGTTTCTCAGGGTAAGTATGCCTAGGAGATACTGGAGAGGTTCAACATGCATGGCTGCAAGCCTGTTGATACTCCTCTTCCTGGTGGTTGGAGGAAGGAGGATGCTACTTCAGTGGAGGTAGTGGATGCCATTGTCTATCGACAGTTGGTGGGGTCGCTTATGTATCTAGTAAATACACGACCCGATATACGCTATGCTATTAACCAACTTTCGCAAGCTATGGTTAAGCCTACCAAGCTCTTCTGGAAGCCAGGAAAGCATGTATTGCATTATCTTAGTGGCACATCGGGATATGGTCTGTGGTACAGACAGGAGGATGGAGCGAAGCTTTGCGGCTTCACTGATGCAGATTGGGTAGGGAGCCCAACGGAACGAAAGAGCACATCTGGAGGAATCTTCAGTATCGGGTCGACAATATTTTCCTAGTACATCAGGAAGCAAATATCCGTGGCACTCAGTTCAGCAGAGGCCGAGTACATGGCAGCTAGTTTGGCTGCATGCGAGGCTATTTGGATGAGGAAGATCCTCGTCGGATTGTTCGGGTCGCACTTGGAGCCTACTGTGATTTATTGTGATAACCAGAGTTGCATTAAATTCTCGGCTAATCCAGTATTTCATGATAGATCCAAACACATCGACATCAGGTACCATCATATCATAGATTGTGTGCAGCGGAGAATCATGTTACTTTCATATGTTCCCACGGAGGATCAGGATGCTGACATCTTGACGAAGGCGCTCACCAGGAGAAAATTTGAATTCCACAGAGGCAGGATAGGGGTTGCAAATAATCCATATCTTGTTGAGAGGGAGTGTTGAAAATGCAACAAGATGATGGAGCTTAGTGAAATGAAGTCGCCTTCACTAAGTGGGTCCGCAGGCTATTTTTGGCGCAAAGTCTATTTTTAGACTATGTCTATTTTTAGACATATGGAGCATGGTCTAGGAGTTGCAGTATGCTATTCTTGGATGATTGGTTAAGTTGGTAAAAATAGATGGACAAATATTTTTAGACATACAGGTCGAAGTCTATTTTTAGACTGCCTGTCTAAAAATAGGTCAGTCAAATATTATTAACCCTTAATAATATTTGGACTATAAAATTCAGTTTATCCTCTTGCAGCACTTCAGTTGGAGCTACGGATGTGGCCCATGCATCTGAAAGAAGGAATTTTTCTATTCCTAGGGGTTTGGTTGAGCTAATGCATGGTTGACTTTAGTTAGACTCATGTGGCAAAGTTTTGGTGGAGTTGATGAGACAGTTGGTGGAGTTGTGTTCGGGTTAACTTAGTTGAACTAGTTGTATTTAGTTTAACTGGCTAATACACTAGAGATGAGTGGGGTGAATTAAATATTATTAATTCAATAAATATTAACTCATTATTCAACTAAAGAACACATCAGTTGACTGCAGTGAATGGACAGTTCAGTGAAGACCAGTGGAAGAGGTAGATGAAAGGGTGAGTTTGCTATTAGTTGTGACATTAGTTGTGCATGAGACTTGCACAAGCATTGGAGGAGATTGCCAATGAGGATTGTGTAGATCAAGCCAGTGGGATTCGAACTTGGATCTCTCATTACACCAACTTGGATTGCGCAGTAGAGGCAGGCAAATAGTGGATGAGTTTTGAACCCTTGACTTGTTCAAAACTGAGCTAGTTTGTGTGTAACTTTTGGAGATAGTACTGAGTACTTGTGAGGAGTATTGTGCTATGTATTGTTACATGTTATCTTCTATTATAATATAAAAAATATCTGGGGGTTTTTAGCTATAATCTTTCCCCATACATATTGTGTTTATGTGCGCATGCGACTGTTTCTATTTCTGCATATTGATGATCAATTGTAGAAGAGGTTATGTGTTATGCATGAATTCGAATTAGTGTGTGACCAGGATAATATCAGTGGATAAATCTTCATTATTCAGCAAATTTCTACAGAGATTGAGGCCCTCAACAATTGTTTTACTTTAGATGTTCCTAACCTACTCTCTGTTAACCGTTTCAAGGCCCTTCAAGATAGGAAGAAACATATATTATGCATACAGGAGAAAACTTGGAATTTAAAAAGTAGAGTGGGCTGGATCAGGGAGGGTGAAAGAAACAATAAGTTCTTTCAGAAAATTTTCAATCATAAAAGAAATAAAAATGAGATCTGGAGTATTATGGGGGAGGATGGATCATACAAATTATTTGATGCAGATCTTAGAGCTGAGGCAAAGAGACATTTTCAAAAATGCTACAGAGAGTCAAACGTTGATAACTTTGAGGATCAACTATGCTTGATCTAGGCATTACCAGTTATGTTTGACCTAGATGCATATAATGCTCTATACCGCCTGATCACTATCCAGGAGACCCATTCTGTTCTTACTTTTTTTCATAAGGATAAATTTCCAAGTCCGAATGGATGGACAGTCAAATTTTTCTTACACTTCTTCCATTTTATGGGACATGATTTATGTGCATTAGTTGAGGCAACGAGGTTACGAGGACATATTTCGGGTGCTCTCAAATCCACCTTCATTGCTATTACTCCATAAGTTGTAGCTCCGAAGACATTTGGTGACTTCATGCCCATTTCATTATGCAACATCCTTTACAAATTAATATCCAAGATCATTGCAGAGAGACTCAAGGTGAAACTTTCGAACCATATTACCCCTGAAGAAATTTGTTTCTTGAAAGGTAGATATATTCATGATGTTGTGGCAATTGTTTAAGAATGGATCCACTCTACTCAGACTGAAAACATAACATCGACGGTTATGAAAATTGATTTGAAGAAATCTTATGATCGCGTGGATCCGCGACTCCTTTGATTCATTCTTGTGAATATTGGCATTGATCCCCAGAATATGGTGTTATCACCAAATTGAATCCTGTTGGGCTGCTGCAATGGTCAATTTGGAGTAACTGTTTCAAACCAGATTTTGACTAAACCCTAGCCTCTTCAGTCTAAGAGGGCTCTCTCAAAGGGGTTTATAATATTGGTTAATGATATAAGATAGATGGCTAAATCTATTATTTGTGTCTTGGTTTTATATGTTTGCAGGTTGAAAAAATGAATGCTTGCTACCATTGGGCTATGGAGTCAGTGACAGGGATCTCAATGACAAAGTATTTCCTTATGGAAGCTAAGGCTTGTAAATATTTCAATGAAAGAGAAACACATACAAGAAAATTTCAATAATTTTAGGTTAAAATGAAGTCAGAGCATGTGATACACGAATTCTGAGTAATGAGACATCAAGACATTGAAGGAAAAATATTAAGAGAGATATACCATAGCTTAATACTTAAAGGAAGTGAGAGCATGAACAAAATGAGTTATGAGTAATAATTATTAAGACATTGGAAGAAAACATTTCGAAAGATAGGACAGAAACTCATTGAAATATAATAAGAATCTCAGGTGAAGAAAAGTTGTATTGTTACTATATATGGCAGAAACTCCAAAGGTTTACAAAATAGTCCTTTGAGATAACATTTTCCAACCTTTCATACATTGAAGTACTCACTAATTATAGGCATCTAGCCTTTACATCCAATCTTCCAAGTAGATAGATAATTAAACTCTATTACTGACACCAAAACTAACCACTAACTAGATATTTAAAACTAGAAACTGGCACCTTTCGAATTAGGAGTTAGAGTCCTACTGTGACTCAAAAACCTACTTATTACATTTTAATCTAAGGATGATCCAAATCTTCCTCAAAAGGAATCATGTATATCAACCATACTGGCCACAAACAAAGCATTAATACTCTGGCTGTCTTCATGAAACTGCTATGCCTACTATTAAGAAGTTTTCAGTTTGATGATATGGCAACATAGTGAGCTGGTATCTTCGAACTATATCCATAACAAATATCTTCACTTAGCAATCTTCTGATCTAATAATATTTATCATTTCTCTGATATTGTTTTTCATTTCTCATGGAGAACAGATTTAAAATAGTTATTTACCCTTCACCTTATTCCAAAAATTGACCTTGCTATCAAAACAGAGTTTTGAGCTACTTTTGTAGCGAAATTTCGTACCGAAAACAAAAAGGTCATATGTGATGAACTTATGCTACTCTTGACCATTGGATGGTATTAGGTTATCAAAAATATTTAAATACAACCCTCAAATTTCCTTAACCATGTCAGTTTAAGTGGTTTAAAACCAA
The DNA here is from genome assembly GCA_034641835.2 of Pinus albicaulis. Taxonomy (NCBI): domain Eukaryota; kingdom Viridiplantae; phylum Streptophyta; class Pinopsida; order Pinales; family Pinaceae; genus Pinus; species Pinus albicaulis. The sequence goes on from CM076576.1 coordinate 163,818,933, forward strand.
AAATAATTCTTCGAAAATTCCGCGGCAAAAATTGGGCTTCAAGCCTGGCACATGCTGCAGAATTGTCTAATTTCTTAGAGACTTGACAAAATTTACGATCTGAGCCTAGAAAATATCCATGAATATACATTCATGTGAAGTATGATGATATAAAACAAAAAGGGTCTGTTATTCACTGTTACCTTCCTATTTACCAGCAATTTCTTCATGAACAACTTCAATAGTTTCTTCCATAGCTCCTCTTTCCAAACCTTTCTTCTCTAATTTTTTCTTCATCATCTCCATATGTTCTTTCATCTCTTTGACTTGTCTCCAAATACTTTTACTTTCTGCCTATAATCATAAATTCCTCTGCCTTGTGTGTTTCATCATGATGCGCAAAGGTTGTGATCTCTTCAGGAGCTTTTTGGCCTTTCCAATGGATTTTTCAAAATGAGTAACCTGATCTGTCACTTTCTTTTCCACCTCATCTATCAAATGTCTATCTTGCTTGTATCTTTCCATCTCTCTCTTTTTTTTAAACAATTCTTCCCTAGTTTCTTTTAACTGTTCTTCAAGAAGCTCTTTTTTAGTTTGCTCTATGACTTTCTCCTTTCCCTTTCTCTATTTGATTGTTTCTTCTTTATCTTTGAGCTGCCCTTTTCGAAAATATGCCTCAGACTCCTTCTGAATCTTTCTTTTGGATTGACCTTCTTTTTCTTTAGTAACCTCTATCTCATTAGAAGATATAACTATAATTTCTTCCACTGCTGTCTCTTTTTCTTTATCTTCCCTCTGCTGCTTATTTCCAGTTTTGACAGTCCTAGAAATCTGTGATCTAGTGAAAGGATTTCTAGGTTTAAAAAGAAAACCTGAATCTTCTAATGAAAAATATAATTTCTTGGCCATAAGACCCTTCCTTTTAACCTTGGATCCTTTCTACCTTAGCTGTTTTCACTACAGTGGTCTCTGCAATGTCTATAGCCTGTAAGATGTCTTCAAGCCTGCCTTTACCTCTAGTAGTTTCCTTTGTGCTTCTTTTAGACCTTTTTGCAGCATGTTTAGTCTTGCTAATTGTGACATGTTTTTTTGCATGCTTGCTATTTGTTGGATTAGGTGCTGCCTCTTGGATGAATTTATCTTCTACCTCCATTATTTCAGCTATAGGTTGTAAACCTTCTTTTTAATTCCCTTATACTTCTGCAGTAGTATGCATCTCTTCTCTAGGAGTAGGAGTTTTGAGTTTGGAAGCTTTCCTTGGAGTTAAAGCATCTATTTCATACCCATTTATAAACAAGAAAGTTGCCTAGTCTCTTTCTAGTTTATTTAATTCTTCCAATACTAGTAATTTTATCAATCCATGGTGAAATATGGAAGTTTCTCTTCTTTCAGGTCTACCTTGCACTTTATCTCCCATTTTTCCAAGGCTTCTAAAAGGGTAAAAAGGAATATCTATCAGATTTTTTCCTGTAAAATGAAGTAGCAGCTTGAAATGATACATGTAGATTGTATGGAATATTCCCTCACAAGTAAAGTACTTTTGTATCACTATCAATAACTTAGAGTAGTTATCTTTAAGACGGGTTCTACGAATCCCTACAATCATATTTATCCCTACATGTTCAGGCTTTAGATAATCATCACAAAACTTTAAATCAAACTTCGTAGCTTTAAACGATTCTTCTCATGTCCTAGGGATCCCTGTTGGTTGAGAAATACTATCAGGTTAAATTGGCACATGAAGAAAACCAACCTTTGTAGAATTTCCTTTGAAATTAAGTGCAAAATCTTGTGATACCTGTTTTTGATGACCTTGTAATCTTTGACAAAACTGAATGCACCCTGCTCTTGTAAAAATTTCCATGAAATTAGGATCTTCCATGATTAATCTTGGACTTGTAGGCTCATACCTGAATGGTAGCCCTCCTTTATTTTCCTTCTTTGATTTAGCCATTTCCTTTGTTTTGCAGCGATGGCCTTCTTTAGATATTCACACCTGTTCAGTGAAATATTTTGATGACAACGAGCTGTTATGGCAATAGAGGATTGATATGACAGAGGAATTCTAAGGGAAAATCAAATGACAACAAGCTGCTTTGGTAGCATCTTACAAGAAAGAAAAAGAAAGTGTGAGGAAAGAGGGATAGATTTGGAAAAATGAGATGAGATTCATTAAGAAAATGGTAATTGATGTCAAAACGTGCCTAAAATTTTTAATGATAACCCTTTTCTGATAGCATGACCTTGAAACCCTCAAATTTTAACAGCTCATCATTATGCATAAAACCGTTACAGGAAGACACGCCTTCGTAGCGAATTTAGTTTTACAAGTGTCAGATTTGCTACGGAATTACTAGGTGTTTGTGCAGCAAAATCTGTTAGTTTTGTACTAAAAACGTTGCCGCAATAAAATTCTGACAGGTGGCCAGATTTGACACATTAGGTTGATTTAAAGTATCTACTTTAGATTTTCTCCTTTGATATGATTTTAATTCATCCCCTAACAACTTAAAGCAATCATAGAAGCTTATACTAATCATAAAATTTATCATTTCATGATACTATGCTCCTAACCAAGCTAATTACAGACTTGACACATTTCAAGTTATAATTTTGAAAATTTTGGGTGTGATAACAGTGGCTCCACTTGGGATGGTGTGCCCCTGTGGTACACCAAAGAACCTGTAGTTCCAGTGCCATTCATTCTTTTGGAATAAAAAACTCTGAAATTCTGTCAAGTCTTATTAAAACTCTTATGGCCTTCCCCTCAGGCTCAAGCTTGATGATTATTGTTGAAAGACCGAATTTTTACCTACTGAAAATATGCTCAGTCAACTTTGATCTTATTCACATACTCCTACCTACCATATCAACTGAAATCTCCATTTTTTATTCAGGCAACATGAAACTTCTAATGAAACCAATCATTAATCTGATCTGACACTTGAACCTCTTGACTACATTTGAACATAAATTAAGCATGATATTGAAATGACCAAGGCAACATAAAATGTATCTGATCCTCATAATGAAAATATAACTGGAAATTTGGACTGTAAAACTCTTCCATTTTTTCAGCTATTGGATCAAAGAAGACATGATCTGTTTGATGATTCTCATGACATTCTGCAGCTTTGAACAACTCATATATGATTTTCTCAGCCACTCAAGATTTCAGTTGTGTACTATCAAACTGATTTTCAAGAACAAGGTTTTCTTCTTCAATCTCAAAAGAGAAAGGTAGCAGCACCTTCTCTTTATATTCTGGCATGAAAAGATTTTGAAAAGACTGATCTTGATCATGACGACTATACGATTGAATTTGACCTTCTAAAACTTCAATTTCCTTCTCAATGTTCTTAGCAACTTCATCCACAAATTGAATCTTATCTTCTAACTTGCACTCAAATGATTTCAGATTAGAAGACAAGGATAAAGAAAAAATTTCATCCACTTTCTTATTAGTGTGATCATTATTTGATGTAGATTGATGCAAGGAATGAACAAAAAATAAACTCTCTCCTCTACCTGAGGATTATAGCAGTTATCTTCGAGTATTTCCTCTTGTTGTTTGAAATTATTCTCATACTCTACTACAAATTTTCATCAAACTCAGAGGATGTAACATGATTTTCATAAATAAACTCTTGTTGGTTTCATTTTCATCCAAGAGAGAGGCTATCCTTTCTTCTTGGTGATGAAATGGGTTTTCATGAAGGGCTTCTAAAATTTCCTCATCCATGAACTCATCATATTCATAACAATTCTCCAAATATTCAATAAAACTCACACAATATTTACAACAGCCTTTGACCAGCAATAAGGAGGGATGAAAATCTTCATACATCTCATAAAATGCAACATAGAAATGAGTAAGAGAATATAATGAACCATTTGGCAGGCTTTCGTACCAAGACCATGCTTTTCCTTCTAAAGTGGCCATAAACATCTTCATGAGACAATCCTCAGGGAACTGAACCTTAAGTTTTCATACATGCATATGGAATCTAACCAAATGAAGAGAAACATTGTCTTTCTTTTCATCTTTAAAAATTGGAAGATCAGATAACCATTCAACCTTTGTCATAGGATTTGGAAAACCGGGGATGTGAGACCGATTCATAGGCGCATACCTGGCATTTATTCTTCCAATGGAACTCATCTTGGAACTTCATCAAGCTACTGATCTTCAAGCAGTGGAGTCACCTTCCAATTGATTATTTGATGTGTCAAGTCGCCAGAGCAGAAATAAAGCCAATATGTGCCTAAGTATCTGCTGCTCTCAGACCTTAGAACTGAAACTTTTTCGTTCTTCCCATGGAAAATTTACACCTTCGGTTCCCGACAACAGTGCCAAAATTTTATCACCAAATTGAGTCTTGTTGGGCTGCTACAATAGTCAATCTGGAGTAACTATTTCAGACCAGCTTTTGACTGAAGCTTAGCCTCTTTAGTCTGAGAGGGCTCTCTTAAAGGGGTTTATAATATTGGATAATGATATAAGATAGATGACTAACTCTATTATTTGTGTCTTGGTTTTATATATTTGTAGGTTGAAAAGATGAATGCTTGCTACCATTGGGCTATGGAGTCAGTGACAGGGATCTCAATGACAAAGGCTTTCCTTGTGGAAGTTGAGGCTTGTAAATATTTCAATGAAAGAGCAACACATACAGGAAAATTTCAATAACTTGAGGTTCAAAGGAAGTCAGAGCATATGATACACAAATTATGAGTAATGAGACATCAAGACATTGAAGGCAAAATATTAAGAGAGATATACCATAGCATAATACTTAAAGGAAGTTAGAGCATGAAAAACATGAGTTCTGAGTAGTAAGCATTAAGACATTGGAAGAAAACATTTCAAAATATAGGATAGAAACTCATTGAAATATAATAAGAATCTCAGGTGAAGAAAAGTTGTATTGTTATTGTATATGGCAGAAACTCCAAAGATTTACAAAATAGTCCTTTGAGATAACATTTTCCAACCTTTCATACATCGAATTACTCACTAATTATATGCATATATCCTTTACATCCGATCTGCCAAGTGGCTAGATCATTAAACTCTATTACTGACACCAAATCTAACCACTAACTAGATATTTAAAAATAGAAACTGACAACTTTCGAATTAGGAGTTAGTGTCCCACTATGACTCAAACACCTACTTATTACATTTTAATATAAAGATGATCCAAATATTCCTCAAAAGGAATCATGTCTTTCAACCATACTGGCCACAAACAAAACATTAATACTCTGACTTTCTTCATGAAATTTCTATGCCTACTATTAAGGATCTATCAGTTTGATGATATGGCAACATAGTGAGCTGGTATCTTCGAACTATATCCATAACAAAATATCTCCACTTAGAAATCTTCTGATATGATACTATTTATCATTGCTCTGATACTTTTTGTCATTTCTCATGGAAAACATATTTGAAATAGTTATTTACCCTTCACTTTCTTCCAAAAATTGACCTTGCTGTCAATACAGAGTTTTGAGCTACTTTCGTAGCGAAAACAAAAAGGTCATCTATGATGAACTTCTACTACTCTTGACCATTGGAGGGTATTAGGTTATCAAAAATATTTAAATACAACCCTAAAATTTCCTTAACCATGTCATTTTAAGTGGTTTAAAACCAAAAATAATTCTTCAGAAATTTCGTAGCAAAAACTGGGCTTCAAGCCTTGCACATGTTGTGGAATTGTCTAATTTCTCAGAGACTTGACAAAATTTAGGATCTGAACCTGGAAAAGATCCATGAATATACCTGTATGTGAAGTATGATTATATAAGACAAAAAGGGTATGTTATTCACTGTTACCTTCATATTTACCAGTAGTTTCTTCATGAACAACTTCGGTAGTTTCTTCCATATATCCTCTTTCCAAACCTTTCTTCTCTAATTCTGTCTTCATCATATCCATATGTTCTTTCAACTCTTTGAATTGTCTCTAAAGAATTTTCTTCTCTGCCTGTAACCATCAATTCCTCTGCCTTGTGTGTTTCATCATGATGCGCAAAGGCTGTGATCTCTTCAGCAAGTTTTTGGCCTTTCCAATTGATTTTTCAAAATGAGTAACCTGATCAGTCACTTTCTTTCCCACCTCATCTATCAACTGCCTATCTTGCTTGTATCTTTCCAGCTCTCTCTTTTTTTCAAAAAATTCTTCCCTAGTTTCTTTTAACTGTTCTTCAAGAATCTCTTTTTTAGTTTTCTCTATGACTTTCTCCTTTCCCTTTCTTTGTTTGACTGTTTCTTCTTTATCTTTGAGCTGCCCTTTTGGAAAAATCTGCCTCAGACTCTTTTTGAATCTTTCTTTTGGATTGACCTTATTTTTCTTTAGTAACCTCTGTCTCGATAGGAGATATAAATATAATTTATTCCACTACTGCCTCTTTTTCTTTATCTTCCCTCTGTTGCTTATTTCCATTTTTGACAGACTCATAAATATGTGATCTAGTGAAAGGCTTTCTAGGTTTAAAAAGAAAACCTGAATCTTCTAATGAAAAATTTAATTTCTTGGCCACAAGACCCTTCCTTTTAACCTTGGACCCTTCTACCTTAGTTGCTTTCACTACAGGGTTCTTTGCAATTTCTAAAGCCTGTAAGATGTCTTCAAGCCTGCCTTTACCTCTAGTAGTTTCCTTTGTGCTTCTATTAGAACTTTTTGATGCAGGTTTAGTCTTGTTAATTGTGACATATTTTTTAGCATGTTTGCTAGTTGTTGGATGAGGTGCTACCTCTTGGATGAATTTAGCTTCTACCTCCATGATTTCAGCTATAGGTTTTAAACCTTCTTGTTGATTCCCTTCTACTTCTGCAGTAGTATTCATCTCTTGTCTAGGAGTAGGAGTTTTGAGTTTGGAAGCTTTCCTTGGAGTTAAAGCATCTATTTCATATCCATTCATAAACAAGAAAGCTGCTCAATCTCTGTCTAGTTTATTTAATTCTTCTAGTAATAGTAATTTTATCAATCCATGGTGAAAGATGGAAGTTTTTCTTCTTTCAGGTCTACCTTGCACTTTATCTGCCATTTTTCCAAGGCTTCTAAAAAGGTAAAACGGAATATCTATCAGCCTTTTCCCTGTAAAATGAAGTGGCAACTTGAAATGACACATGTAGATTGTATGGAATCTGCCTTCACAGGTAAAGTATTTATGTATCACTATCAATAACTTAGAGTAGTTATCTTTAAGAAGGGTTATAGGAATCCCTACAGTCATTTTTATCCCTACATGTTCAGGGTTTAGATAATCATCACAAATATTTAAATCAAACTTCATAGCTTTAAACCATTCATCTCCTGTCCTAGGGATCCCTGTTGCTTGAGAAATACTATCAGGTGAAATTAGCACATGAAGAAAACCAACCTTTGTAGAAGTTCCTTTGAAATTAAGTGCAAAATCTTGTGATACATGTTTGAGATGACCTTGTAATCTTTGACAGAACTAAATGTGCCATGCTCTTGTAAAAATTTCCACGAAATTGGAATATTCCATGATTAATCTTCGACTTGTAGGCTCGTACCTGAATGGTAGCCCTCCTTTATTTGCCTTTTTTGGTGTAGCCATTTCCTTTGTTTTGCAGCAGTGGCCTTCTTTAGATATTAACACATGTTCAGTGAAATATTTTGATGACAGTGAGTTGTTATGGAAATAGAGGACTGATATGACAGAGGAATTCTAAGGGAAAAGAAAATGACAACAAGCTACTTTGGTAGCAGCTTACAAGAATGAAAAAGAAAGAGTGAGGAAAGAGGGATAGATTTGGAAAAATGAGATGAGATTCATTAAGAAAATGGTAATTGATGCCAAAACGTGCCTAAAAATTTCAATGATGACCCTATTCTGACAGCATGACCTTGAAACCCTCAAAGTTTAAGAACTCATCATTATGCAGAAAACCGTTACAGGAAGACACGCTTTTGTAGCGAATTTAGTTTTACAAGTGTCAAATTCGCTACATAATTACTAGGTGTTTCCGCAGCGAAATCTATTAGTTTTGTACTAAAAAAGCTATGGAACCAAGAAAATTTTAACAGGTGGCCAGATTTGACACATTAGGTTGATTTAAAGTATCTACTTCAAATTTTTTCCTTTGATATGATTTGAATTCATCCCCTAACAACTTAAAGCAATCATAGAAGCTTAAGCTAATCGTTAAATTTATCATTTCATGATACTATACTCCTAACCAAGATAATTACAGACTTGACACATTTCAAGTTATAATTTTGAAAATTTTGGGTGTGATAACATATGGTATGTATTATGGCCTGTGTAACAGACATTTGGTATGATGTGCTTGTGAGTGGTCAACCCACTGATTTTTTCGTGGAGAATGGAGACTCCGCTAGGGATGTGCATTATCCCCACTGCTCTTTATATTGATAATGGATGGTATTAGCAGGAATATATCAGAGGCCCAAGATCTTGAAACTTTTAGGGGCTTTCATGTCACCCCATCGATTATTATCACACACCTCTTATTTTTGGATGACATCCTTACATTCGGGGAGAGTGACGATGACCAATGGGAGGTAATTCATTATATTTTCACCTGGTATGGAGTGGCATCGATTCTCTTTATCAATTCCCATAAGTCTTTTCTTTATCAAACGGAGGGAGACCTGGATGTCTTCGCTCATATTGCAAATTTATTTCAAATTTAACTCAGATATATAAAGGATGGTTTTTCATATCTGGGATACAGATTGAAGCAAAAATCTTACAAGGGCAAATATTGGAATTGGATACTCACTCGGTTTGATCAAAAACTTTTTTTGTGGGTTAAAATATTTTTATCACTTGGAGGTAGACGTACTCTCATCACCTCAGTTTACAAAGGATGGCCACATATTGGATGTATTTGTTCCTCGTACCTTTTCACATCATTGATAAGATATGGACCAAGATTTCTTGTTTCCTGTGGGTTGATGGAGAATCACATCGAAAATATCACCTGGTTTCATGGGACACCTTGTCGATGTCCAAACAATTTGGGGGATGGGGTGTGGTAGTGTATTCAGTGCATGGGCAGAAGAAATACACTTTGATTAGTAGGGAGGTTTCTTACCTACATACAAGTCATAGGTCAAAGTGGTTTATCAAACATTAGTGGAAAAAGTTCAACATGTAATAAGCTAAGTTAAATGGAAACATAGCATGCTACATAAACAATGAAACAAAAACAAAACAGCATACACAAAAAACATGCTCAACAGAGAAAACACACTAATAACTCAACAATGGAGAGATTTCTCCATTTATTAGGTGTTGGTAGTAGTAGAAGATAGAATGCTAAATATCTTGTAGTGGATCCTTCGAGCTACAGAGCTCTAATATCCAAGACAAGGAGGTCTCTTCCTTTGAATTTTTTAGCATTTCTCTCTTCCCTCTCAACGGATGGTAGATCAATGATAAGGTGGTGAAATCTTCTCTCTTGGATTGGGATTTTGGATGGCCAACAACTGAATCCTTCCAATCCTCTTGCTGTTGGAGAACACAAGTTGGTTTGCTAAGGAGAAATTTGGCCACCATAACAATGTGTCTCCTATTTCTCTTCCCATGGCTGGCTTTTATAGACCATTTTCAAATTTTCCCTCCTTATCTTGGTCTAAGATGGATGGTGACACAAGAGTGGGGGTATGATTCCTTTGTGTGTTGCACCAAAGCCTCAAGGTGGCTCAAAGGCGGCTGTACTTGGTTAGGTTGAGTGAGAATTTTTTTCTCCAAGTGTGCCAAGTGGTCCCAGATGGTGACATTCTGCATCCCCAAGACCACGTGGCTATCGAAGGGGTAGCCGCACAGTGCACGACTATCGAAGGAAAAGCTACACTATGCACTCATATCCAATGTTGAATGTGCATGGTCCAAAAAAATTTCCTTTTGACCTTAGGAAAAATTAAATTTTTAGCTCCTCTAATGTATTTCTTATCTGTAAACCTTTATCTGTACCTTTTGGTTGACATTTTTTACTGTCTTCTTCCTGTACGATTTTCTAGCATTAACAATTTCCCACCAATGTATGAGGTCTAGGAAGAATTGTGTAGCCAAAATACATTATAGTTCCTTTTCTGTGTAGTCCTTTTGAGAGAGAGAGAGAGTAACTTGGTTTAGAACTAAGTTGAGAGACCCCTTGTCGTGGGTAAAAAAGACACCGTGCTCTGTTGGGAACCTGCAAGAGATAGAATTAATAAAATATTTCTCTGAGGCAGGCATGTCCCATGCTCATGATTTTTTTTACCAATTAAGCTTATATAACATATAGTGGTTCTATTTATGTCACTTTTTGGTAGTGACCTACTATTGGTTGATGACGAAAGTTGCTAACACCCTCAGGGGCATTTTTCTTTAAAAGAAGGTTGAATGTGGTGCCCACATGCATAATCTTAGTATGGAACATTGTTTATAACAATTTCTCATTGTATGCATGGATCTTTGACTATTGGGGACCTTCCCTTGTAAGAATTGCTAAAATATATGCTTATCAAGTCACGGGTCTTCAACGAATTCTGACAGAGTGCAACGGTTATGAAGTACGATACCATCTTGACATGAAATCTTATCTTGAATTTGAATGTCAGGAGGATCAATGACATCAATGGTAACGATGTTTCCCATTGTGCCATCCGGGGATGCCCTATTGTGGTGAGGATTCATTCAAGGTACTACCTCCTTCTTGTAAAATGTTTTTTGTAGTCGACAAGAAGGAACCATCAATCGACCGAGATGAGTACTTATGCAAGGCACCAGGGTATGGTGTGATGGTTTCACTAGGCATGATGATGAGAAATGGATATAACTGATGATGGTATTTAAGTGGCTCGAGGTTGGAGCTGTAAATGCGAGTGGCGGCAGTCATACAATTTCTGGTGAGGAAATCCCTGGAGTCGGTAGGACATCCAGGGTGGGTGTATGGTTTTTATGAGTGTCATGGTGAGGTGTGGTAAAGAATGTGTAACTCCAACCAAGGATGATTGGGGACTGCTTCCAGGTGAGAAATGTGAAAAGATAGCTGGGGGTGCTCTCCTAAAAATTCTTTGTACACTTTCCAAAAGAATATAGAATGGGTTTGGGTGTACAAGCATGGAGACAAGTGCCCCTATAAACATCAAAATAATTTTCCACTACGGTGTGAGGAGTTTTTTTAGATAAGGTTCGGGGCCCCATTGGTTGGTCTCAGTGCGGCGGTGATGAAGCAGATGAAAAGTGTCGTAGATGGGCAATGTTGATGGGGGTGTGATAGGCCAAGTGTGAGATGGGTGTTGAGATTCAACAAGAATATCCTAGTGAAAATTATGCACCTACACATATATGGAGCCTCAGGCTATTTTTAGGTGGATGTCTATTTATAGATGCATGAGAAAATTCTATTTATAGATGAGGTCTATTTATAGATGTATGTGCAAGTTCTATTTATAGATTGCATGTCTATTTATAGATGTATGTTGGCTATTATTATCCCTTAATATTATTTGGACAATAAACAATAATCTATTCTCAATGAGCACTTGGAAATAGTTAAATGAAGTGGCAAATCAGTTAGCTATACGAATTTCGAGTTGAGTGGTTGGTTGGTGGGACATGCAAGTGGACCTAGTCATAACTGAGTGATTTGAAGTTGTAACAGAGTTGGAAGTGTAGTTATGAGAGTTGTAAAGTAGTTTAACTCAGTTAAGTGAGTTAAACTCAGTTGTGCTAGTTGTAACTGAAGGACTAGTGAGAGATCAAGTGAATTAATTATTAATTAATTCACAATCAATGGTCTCACATGAAACTGAAGATTTACTACTGATAACTACATCCATGTCAGATCCAGTTTAGACCTAGTTTAGATGTAGGTGAAAGGGACAGATTGACGATCAATTGTGACATTAGTGGGTGCACACATGCAACCACACACACATTGGATGTGCCCATGAGGATTGCGTAGTCAAGGCAAACAAGATTCCATTCATTCAGGGATTGCTGTCAGCTAGGATTGCATAGTGGAGGTAGGTTGTTTGGAGGCAATAGATTGGCTAAGGAACTTGCCAATTTTTGTATGACAGTCTGAGAAGATTGTATATTGTACTGAGAGGTCTTGGATTGGAGCTTTCTATGATATTGTTTCATGATCCATGATATATACATAATATATGATAGTGGGGTTTTTAGCTTTATGCTTTCCTGATAAATTATCTGTGTTATGTGTGATTGATCTTTCTTCATGATATTGCTATTGGCAATTGTGTTTTAAATTCTACACCAGATTTTGTAGAAGCGAGTTTGTATTTAATAGTGGCATATAATTTTTAGATCAGGAGAATCCAGGAAATACATATTTTTTATTAAATTTCTACATGGTATCAGAGCATAGGAGATTGCAATTTTGAAGCAGGAGCTGAGTTTGTTGGTGGAAAGAATTTGAATTTGCAGAAAGACTTTCTTGGTGCTACAGTTGAGTTAACATCGAAATGGATTTCAATGGCTTGCGGCTATAGTATGCACTCGAGGGTAGCTCAAACTACATTTATTGGAAGGATAGGATGGAGGCAGTGCTCGAAGATAATGGCTTGAAGGAATTCAATGACAATGATGTTCCTAAGCCCACTTCGACAGATGTTGCATTACTTGATGCATGGCAAAAGAAAGTGGCAAAGGCGAGGAAGATTCTGTTGGAAGGTGTAAGAGACCACATTGTCTCAAGCCTTCATGGGAAAGCCACACCATATGCTATGTGGAAGACTTTGACAAATCTTCTCCAAAGCAGCAATGACCATAGGAAATTGGCGCTCAAAGATAAAGTCAGGAAGATCAAGATGGAAAAGGGCAACAATATTCGAAAGTATCTCATGAATTTTGTCCAATGTCAGGATGAACTAGGGAGTGTGGGAATAATTGTTGCTGATGATGATTTGGTGAGCTTGGCTCTCTTGGGACTTCCTAAGAGTTGGCACGGTTATGAAGACTCTGTCAACGGACGAGAAAAATTGTTGGATTGGGAACGACTGTGATCAGATCTGGGGCAGGAGGAGTTTAAAAGGAACACTAGAGATGGCTCTTCATCAAAGCATGATGATGAATAGGATTTTTCTTTGGTTTCCAAGGCGAAGAAGGGGAAGGGGAAGAAATTCCATTCCAAATTCAAGTCTAAAGGCAAGAATCTAGATATGTCCAAGGTGAAGTGTTTTCATTGTCATGAACATGGGCATATTGCTACTACTGTCCGCAAAAAAAGAAGAACAAGAAGGTTGTTGGAGCTGCAACTGGTGAGGCCCTTGCCTCACAATTTGAACTTGAATTCTCCTTAATCACATGCATGGTGTTAAGTGCATTGGGATCAGTGTGGTATTTGGACAGTGGTGCTTCCTGCCACATGACAGGAGATAAGGATCTTTTCAGTGAATTGGAGGAGAAAGATCTCTAGATGCATATAGAGATGGGCGACGATGGACGATACAGTGCTACTGGAATTGGTACCATTACATTTTAGAGGGATTTAGGTAAACCATTTCAATTGAAAGATGTTATGCATGTTCTAGGTCTGAAGAAAAACTTTATCTCAGTCGCAATGTTGGAGGACAGAGGCTATAAAAAAATTTTTAGCGATGGAAAATATTTCCTGCGACATAAAACAATGGGTCAAGACAAGAGGATAGGGATTGGAGTTAAGAATCTCTACAAGTTGGAGGTATATGGTTGCACTACCATGATGGGCAAGGCAGAAAAAGTGGTGAGCCGGGATGAAGGTGAATTATGGCAGGTGATTTATTCATCTTCATCATGGAGCCTTGAAAGTCATGCAGCAAATATCTACTAGACTTCCAATGGGAACACTTGCTCAGTTAGACCAATGCAAGGGTTGCACCATGGGGAAGTATGTAAATTCCACCTTTCATGAAAAGGAGAACCATGCTTCGGTGATCCTTGAGAGAGTTCACACAGACGTGTGTGGACCATGCTCGGTTGCTTCAACAGCAAAACATAAGTATTATGTTATTTTTGTTGATCACTTTTCTCGTAAATGTTGGATCTTCTTCATGCAAAATAAGGATCAAACATTCTCAAAGTTCTGTGAGTATAAGGCATTGGTGGAGAAAGAGACGGGGAAGCAATTAAAGACTCTAAGGAGCGATAATGGTGGAGAATAAATCTCTAACAAATTCAAGAACTTCTGTAGCAAAGAATGAATTCGAAGAGAACTCATAGTGCCTCATAACCCACAGCAAATGGGGTCGCGGAGAGGAAGAATAGAATGATCGTGAGTGCAGTGCATTTGTGGGCGGAAGCATGCAACACTGATGTTTATGTGAAAAACGGTTGTCCTCATAGAGTACTTGGAATGAGTACACCTGAAGAAGATTTCACTGGTAAGAAACCAGATATTTCACACTTTAATATTTTTGGCTCATATGTTTATGTGCATTTGACCAAGAATGCCGGGAAGAAGCTAGAGATGACTGCTGAAGTTGGGATTTTTGTGGGGTACACAGAAAAACCCCATAATTATCGTGTGTATTTTCTTAACAGTAATATGACCGTTATGTGACGGGATATAAAATTTGATGAAGGAAAAGCCATGCAGTTGTCGCTTGAGAGGGACCTAGACTTCCATGCAGAGGAGGAACTGTTGGTTCCCAAAGATGAGTCTCTAGATCTGGATCAACCACAAGAGGAGGTTCATGGAGTGGAGGATTCCACTCATGTAAAGCCAAACATCAGAATTGACAGAAGGCGTAACATAGAAAACGATAAGCTAAGACTTGATGTTGCACAGAATGTAGGAGCCCCTACTTCACAGCGCAGACAAAGATAGTCTCTTGACCAATTTACTAGATATATGGCTCTCATGAGAAAATGTATTGTGACTGAGCCATATTCCTTTCAGGAAGTAATGCAGGGGCCCACATGGGTAGATGCAATGGTGGAGGAGTATGACTCCATTGTCAGAAACAGTGCTTTGGAAATTGTTCCAAGGCCGGTTGATAAATCATTGGTAGGTTAGAGATGGATCTAAAAGGTAAAGAAAGCTACATATGGGAGTGTTGAGAAATACAAGAACAGATTTGTGGCCTAGGGCTTCTCACATATCGAGGGGATTTATTATGAAGAAAAAATTTCACTTGTTGCAAGGTATTCTTCCATAAGGACCATCCTTTCTCTCTCAGTGCAAATGGGCTACCGCATTCATCAGATTGATTTGAAGACTATATTTCTCAATGGCATCATTGAGGAAGAGGTGCACATAGAGAAGCTTGAAGGATTTGAGATCTTCAACAATGAGTCGCATGTGTTCCAACTCAAAAGAGCGTTGTATGGGCTGAAGGAAGCACCCTGTTCTTCGTACACTCGGATAGACAGCTATTTCACCGGACTGGGCTTTACCAAAAGTGAAGTGGATGCAAACCTATACCAAATTGTGGTGGAGGGTAAGCTTTTAATCATTTTTATTTATGTTTATGATTTAATATTGACTGGTGATGAGCAACTAATACACCTTGAAAAGGAGTTCGAGATGAAGGATATGGGCCTCCTTCATTATTTCCTTGGATTGGAAATATGGCAGCGAGATCGTGAACTTTTTGTGTCTTGTTAGCTCCCTGTAATTTGTAAGATTGGAAAGAAAAAATAGCATATAACCACATCAAACCACTTCGAAGTCCAAAACCTAACATTCCTGGGCTCAGAGAGCGCTCTCTTTGTGTTTATGATTAAATTATTTAGCTTTATGATTGAAGTTTATGATTTTAAGCTAGTTATAGAGATTGGGGTTGTTTGTTTGATTGTTTGTTTGGTTGGATAGATCGAAAATGTGGGAAGCTTAATTCATTGGGCTATGGAGTAATAAAGGGTTGAGTTGTACATCAACTTTTCAAGGGTTTTCACAGGACAAGCTAACTATATCAAATGGATCTCTTTGGTAAGATAAAAATGAGATGATAGAAAGTTGTGAGTTCAGTAAAACTAAAGGGAAATTAAGAATCCTTTAACTATACTTCAACATAAATGCAGAGCAGACAGTCTCTAAATTTTGCATTCAGGTCTTTATAGAAAACATTCAAGATAACAGCTCAGTGAAATTAAAGATCCGTTAAGAATTCTTTAACTAAACTTCAGACAAAGCTTTAAGACAATAGTTTGGTAAAACTAAAGAGAATTTAAGAATTATTTAGCTATACTTCACAAAGGAAACCTTAAAACAACAGTCCAGTAATACTAAAGAGAATTTAAGAATTCTTTAGTTATACTTTCAAAGGAAAAAGCAAGATAACAATAACGGACAGAGTTAAGGCGCTCAAGCAGCATATCTCAATCTAAATTTTTTGTTCTATTATCATAGAAAATTGATGTACAATATGGAAAATGAAGGGAAAACATTAACATAAAATGGATAACATCACCATTAACATAGCTCAAGGATCTTGTGAAAGTTCTTGCATTACTGATGTCCAGCTCAAAAACAGTTACAGTGCTCCAATGCAATAGTCTTAGCAACTCAGAGTCTAAACAAAGTCCAGCTAACTAACCAAAAACCAACCAACAATGATAATGAAAATACATGCAGTATTTAACTGTAACTGAGGAGGTTTCCATAATCTAGGGTGACAGGCTGCATTTACTACAGAGTAAATGAAGTTTTGACAATTGAGACCATGCAAGGCCCAAGCCAAAAATATCTCTGACAGACCTACTGTATCAATAACTTTCAAATTAACTATTGAGCTAACCTTTTAAAATATCTTCGACCAACTGACTGCAGAATTAACTTTTACAATAACTTCTGAATTGATACTAAAATATCTCTGACTGTAATATTGAATTTGGTGGCTTTCATTAAATCAAAATTAAGCTGGAGGTGGCATATGTGTTTGACAAGTAGTAAATGCTATCTTGACATTTGGTTTTGTCTTCCTTATTGATTTATTCTCTGATTTTCCTTTAAACTTAAAGACTGTCCTTATTTGTATATCTCTTTATTGTCTTTGCTCTTACTTGTAATTTCCTCCTTTTACCTCTTTATCTACATTTTCCCTTAACTTTTACTTTGATTCGTACTTTATCTGTGTTTATCTTTACCCCTGACTGCTTTGTCTTCTTATTATACCATTTCACTGTCTTTTACTTTGAATAAACTTTGCTTTTTTGGATTAAATGTATAATCCCTGATAATCATGATTGTCTTCCTTTCTGCTCCATTGATGCTTTTGTTTGTTCTTTCGCTCCCAATCCTCTGGTGAATAAGGCCATTAGATTGAAATCTCGAGAGTCTGAATTAAACAAGTCTTTGGGAACTAGACCATCAAATCTTTTATCCACCTTCTTATATGCTAATTACCTGCAAAATCAAAACAATTTTTTAATGTAAAACAAAGCTCCACAGGGAGGCGATATGGCTTGAACAAACTCGGTAAATCTTTGAAAGGAGTCTAAACAATGAAGGTTTTCGATTTTCTGCGCTTAGAAAATGGAATTCTAGGTATTTTTAGGAACATTGCGAGGTTTATCAGAGAGGTTCAGGTTTTTACCACGATAGCACAAGGTTTCAAATTATTTATAAGGGTCAGTGGTTTCGTATTATGTTGCGGAGGCGGTTTGTAGTTTTATCACACGGCAAAAAATGGTTTGGCGGTTTTAGTTGGAGGGTATGGGATGAGGCATGGGGATGACGGATGGAAAAAGGGAGGGGTTGTGAATCTATCCAGTTAGAAACCCTCTGAAGGTTTTAAACAACGGGTGTTTTGGGTTGTGAAAATGATCGGGGACCGTCAAATCAGATGGAGCGGATCAAATGGTGGTCGGGGGTTGAGGTTGATAGCGGGTCGGGATGATAGGTGGGGTCGAATTTTAAACGAAAACAAAAGTTTAAAATATTAAGTGGGGCTCGGGTTGAACGTAATGAGGGGGGGTAAATAAGGTGAAAGATGGGTTTTAATAGGTATGTCGGGTAGTAATGTATAGTGGGGCCCGAGGGTATATTAGAGCGGAGGGGTTAAATATAATAAAAATGGGGGTTTTTAACATAGTAGGGTCCCAGGGATATAACAAAGAGGGGTGGTAAGGTTTATTAAAGTAGAGGCTTTTAATAAAAATGAGTCAGGGTTTTAATATAATGGGGTCGGGAAATAAACAAAGTTTATTTTAAAGTGGGACCCGAGAGATGAAAATTTATTTAAAAACAATGTAAAAGTGGTTTTTACATTTTTTAAAATGAAAGAAGGGGAATGAGTGAAGGGGAAGGGATATTAACAAATGGGAATGGGTTTTTAGAAGGAGAAAAGGCTAAAATGAGGGGATTAGGGGTAAAAAGTGGGATTTCAGAGCATGGGAGTGTCGGAAAAGGTAAAATGAAAGGTAATGGAGAGGTTAAATGAAATAATGAAGGCAGTGAGATTTCTGAAAATAAATGATAGTCAGGGAATATTATTTTTAACATAAAAAATATAAGGAATAGGCAGTCATCTTGTGATACTGTAAAAATATAGCAGTCTAACAGTGGCTCCATCAGGGGAGGGTAGCTCCTTTAGGAGGTGTCAAGAACTTTGTAGACCAGTAGCCTGATTTGCTGCAACTTTTGTGACTGTGACCTTTAAAAACTAAAAATCATGCTTCTGCAGGCTAAGGTCTGAATCACACTTGTTATTGAGCTTGAAAAAAAACCTGAAATTGAAAAATTTAAGTATGCTCAAGTATTTTGAGAGCTATTCTACATACATACCTACCCAACCTATGATTCAAATAGTTTTTCTTCCTTTTGGGGTGCATTTAGACTTGCAAACCTTAACATTTTTTTTTCTTTTGAAAGCAAACTCTCTATTTCTAACCTTATAACTTCCAAAGGCTCAGATTAAACTGGTGAGCTCTTTTCTTCTCTACCTAACTAGTGATCTGCCAAGATTAAACAGTTTGGAAAATCTTCATTTTCTAAGTTATCAACAAAAAATTAAAATTTGTACTTTCATGTTTAGACTGTATGATTGAACAAGGCCTTCTTAAAAGTAGTGGCATTTTGATTTGCAACACTTTCATAAACATTCATTTTTTTGTATGGGGCTTACCTTTTCCTTTTTTTGCATGCCCTCTTTTCTTCTTTTTCTTTCTTTCTTTTTTGGTTTATCAGACTAGGCTTATGGCCTTTGCTTTGGGCCTCAACCTGGTCTAGTTTTCTATTTGAATTTTTTTTAGGAAATGCTATATACAATGAAGAAAATTCAAACTGATATTTCTAACTGAAATAATGCTTCAGCATTCTGCCATTGACAGGACCTCCAAACAACTATGTTCCATCCATTTCTTGTAAGACGAATGCATTATTACACCTTGCAGAATGAATGATGTGTGGACCTTTCCATAGGTTATCAAACTTTCCATGCTTTCCGTTGTCCTCTCTTCTAGAATCCCACTTTAGTACTTTGTCTCCAATCTTAAAATCATTTTCTTTGGTCCTTTTGTCAAAGATTTTCTTGATTTTTTCTTGTACCAGTTTTGTTCTGTTGTATACTCCTTCTCTGGACTGTTGCAACTGAATGGTTTTGATTATTCTTCTTTGTATATCATTCTCTTCAGACTGTACTTCTTGAATGAGCTTCATTACTGGCAATCCAAGAGTTTTTGGGAAGACTACATCTATTCCATAGACTAGTTGATAGGGTGACATATCAATTGATTTCTTATTTGTCAGCATGTCTGCCCATAGTGCATGTATCAGTTTGTTATTCCATGATTTCTTATTTTCCTCCAGTAACTTCTTAATGATGTTCACCAAACTCTTATTTGAGGATTCGGCCAACCCATTACCTTGAGGGTAATATGCTATAGAATGCCCCAAATTAATGTGATATTTGTGGTAGAAATCCACCATTTTCTTGGATTTAAAGGCATCGGCGTTATTAGTAAGATCTTCCTAGGACAGCCAAATCTAGATATATTGTTGGTTTCAAGAAATCTAATAATTACTGAGTTTGTGGTAGTCCTGGAAGGAACTGCTTCTATCCACTTGGTAAAATAGTCAGTTGTAGTAAGGATCCATTAATGCTGGGCAGAGGAGGAAGGGTGGATTTCTCCAATAAAATCTAGACCCCATTGTTGAAAAGGAACTTCAACAAAAATTGTTTGTAATGGCAAAGGCAGCAGCTTTATTTTTCCCTCAAAATTTGGAATTTATGACAGGTAATTACCATTTTTTGGATGTCTTGGAAAAGGGTAGGCCAATAGAAACCATCCCTAAGGATATTGTTAACAATGGTCTTCCAATAGAGGTGGCCTCCACAATCCCCTTAATTAAATTCATGCATAATCCTATATGCATATTCTTTAGGAAAACATTTAAGCAATACACCACCAGAATTTTTCCAGTATAAATTTTTTTCTAGAATGCAGAAATTTACAGCTTTAGTTTCAAGAATCTGGCTTCTATTTTGGAAAAACCAGGAGGAGTGTTTAAATTAAAAAGAACATATAGTATATCTGCGTACTAGGGAGAATTCGGGAATGCTTCCTCAATAGGTGGAGTCGCTAGCTCCTCTTGTTCATCCAGTGAGTGAATCATATTGATGTCTAGAGCTTGAAAATTTGTTTCAGCCATTAGTTTATCCAGTCTTTGTCCTTTGATTACTTTGGCGAGTTTGATTTCTAGATCATATTCCAAGATGACAGTAATCAATTTGCCTCTTTTTCCATCAGTATGTTGTGTTAGGATGTCTTTAACCACTGTATTGGGCACAAATGCAATGATGTGTGAATGCATAATGTAGACTCTGAAATCCTTTAGTGCTTTGATTAATGAAAAAGCCTGAGTTTCCATGATGTATTTAAAAGGGGCATATCTTTAAATCTTGGTTGAATAATGCTATGGGCTACTCCTGTCCCTTTATATTTTTCATCAGCAATACATCAGCAACTGTGTGTTCTAATGCAAAGGAAAATATAAGAAATATTTGGTGAAGTCTGGGTTGATTAGAACTGGTGCCCGTGTAAGTGCTTGCTTCACTAAGTCAAAAGATTGCTTTGCTTCCTTGGTCCACTTGACTCCCGAATCTCTTTTTAGCATGTTGGTGATGTTCCTCAGGAGTTCTACAAGATTTGGTATAAACCTTCTTAAAAAAAATATCTTTCCAATGAAAGATTGCAGCCCTTTGATATTTCTTGGGTGATTGATTTGCAATATTCCCTCTATTCTATTAGGGTCAATCTTGATCCCTTCTTCAGATATGATGTGGCCTATAAGCTTTCCTTATTTAAAGCCAAATAAGGATTTCTTGGGATTCAAATACAAACCGTACTTTCTACATTTCTCAAAGACCTTTCTTAGGTGAGCTAGATGTTCTTCATCAGTTCTTGAATAGAACGTGATATCATCAAGATATATTACAATGAAGAAACCTATTTCTTCTTTGAAATAAATATCCATTGCTCTCTGAAAAGTGGCTCCAGCATTCATTAACCCAAAAGGAATTTTTACATACATAAAGGTGCCCCAAGGTGTAGTGAAAGCTCTTTTGGGTTGATCATCTGGATGTACCAGCACCTGATTGTACCCAGAAAATCCATCCAGCAGAGAGATCCTTTTGTAGCCTACTACCCTTTGCAATATGTGGTCCATATTTGGTAAAGAGTAGTTGTCCTTTAGGGATGCTCTATTCATATTTCTGAATTCAATGCAGAGTCTAATCTCTGTTGTCTTCTTCCTCACAGATACAAGATTTGAAACCCACTCTGAGTACCTAAGTGGGACTATTATCCCAACATTGTACATTTTCTTTATCTCTTTCTCAACCAGTGGCATTTGGATAGGGTTTATTCTACACAGTTTCCGTTTAAAGGGTTTATGGCTTTCTTTGAG
Source organism: Pinus albicaulis (assembly GCA_034641835.2). Classification (NCBI taxonomy): domain Eukaryota; kingdom Viridiplantae; phylum Streptophyta; class Pinopsida; order Pinales; family Pinaceae; genus Pinus; species Pinus albicaulis. Next base: position 163,840,759 of record CM076576.1, read on the forward strand.
TGGAATTTTTTGTTGGATGATATCAATATCATAGGACTCCAAGTCTTCATAACTCCAGGAAAATACATCAATAAATTCTTTGAATAACTCAATATATTTATGCTTTATAGGTGTAGGCAGTGTCTTTGATAGATTTACTATCTTTGGGTTCTTGCTCATTGCCCAGATTTCACTCCTCGACATTTGCTTCAGTGGATTCCATTTTTGGCTTTCTAGCAACATCATTGGAATAAAAAGGTTCTTCTAGAGGGACAATTCCTCTTGGAAAGGAACTATCTCTAAACTGTTGCACTTCAAATTTTTCTTTTTCTAGATCTTCACACATTTTTGTCCTATGTGGGTCTTTCTTTTCTAACAAATTTATATCAGCATTATGAGGGGGCTCCTCCTTCCATGTTTGTTCCTCAATAGAGAAATCCTCTTCATGATCTAAGTCTGAATTTGGAATTTCAAACTCATTTTTGGATTGCAGGAAGTCTTCAATCTGTTGGTCATCTTCAAAAGCCTGCCAATATCTCATATTATCAGGGACTATTGGTCTGTATTTAACCTTTACTGTGTATTGTTTGTTAGAATGAGGCAGTTGAAAAGTGCTAGCTGCAAATGATAGTCCATTGGCAAGGATATTTTGATTTCTTGGGACAGAGGCAAGGTCATATTATTTGAATGTTTTTAGGAGGTCAAGGGCAGCATTCCTATATGCTCTTAATCTATGATGTTTAGTTGAATATTCTCCCTTAATTTTCCTAATTACTAGCTCAGAATCCCCATGGAAAGAGATCCTTTTGGATTTTAATTTCTTCAATAATTGTAGCCCTAAAAGGAGTGCCTCATATTCTACTATATTATTTGTACATTGAAAGTTCAGTTTGTAAGAGTGACCCTCTATGTGGTTCTTCTTAGTGTTGTGTACCCAAACACCTACTCCTGATCCAATTTTGCCACAAGAACCATCAAAACTGATGCTCCAAAGAGGTTCAGGTTCAGCCTCGTATTGCTCATTTTCTATTTGGTCTGACTATTCTTCTGTTTCTTCTTCTTTTACAGCTATTTGTTCATTAATGTTTTCATGATTGTAAAGGATAAATGAATCAAGGTCTGAGTGGAAAAAGTAGAGAGGGGAGTTATCAGGCTTTTCCTGATTTCTCACCATCTATTTCCTGATTTTCACTATACAATATCAGGTTTTTATCAGGAGTTATCAGGCTGTTATTAGGCTTTTCCTTATTTTCACTATACAATATTCTTGGTTGACTAAAGATTGGTATGGTAGCATAGGTCATATCCATTTGGAGGGTGCCTTGAAGCTTGGCTCCCCATGAGCATGATATAAGCAGCCTTATTTAGGGGGAATGTCAGCCACCACAATATCCATTATTATACTTTTGGCTGTTATTTTTGTTAAAGTGACAGAGAGTTCTTTGATCAAGCCTAGACATTTAACTCTACTGGAGTCAAAAGAGTACAGGTCCTTTCATGGCCAAGTTTCTCCATAATTGCCTTTCGCATGAGGTTATGAGATGCTCCTGAATCTAGCATGGCATTATGGAGGATTTTATTATGAATATTCAAACTGACATAAAATGGGGGCACACCGAGTCCCTCCTGGAATTTACCTTCTACTTCAAGTCCAAACAAAAGTTCAGGTTTGTCATCATTCAGATTTACAGTATCAACATTTTCTCCTATGTTTAGTGCTTTAAAAACTTGGGATCTATATACATCTTGGCCTACCAATTCAGTGAGAGATATGGAAATATTTATCTTGGAAATTTCATTCTCAATACTAAAAGGTGTCTGTGTTTTTGTCAGATTTGAATCATTTTTATCAGACATTATTTTTGCAGCAACTTCAGATTGCTTATTTGCATTAGGGATATCAGCTGGATCTGTTTTGTTAGGGTTGATAGTTGATTTACTAGTGCTGCCTTCTAGAATATTTTTGTTTTTATTTTTATCATAATTTTTAAACTTTTTATTTGAACTTTCTACTTTATTTTTAGGATCAATTTCAGGGGCCTTTCTAACAGAATTTTCATAATTCTTTCTCTTGGGAATGTCTTGGGATTTCTTGCTTCTGAGGTCATATTGATTATGCACTTCCATGATAGCATTTTCGAATCCTTGTTTATATTCCTTGGATTCTTGGCATTCTTCTTCACTTTGAGTTGGGGAAAATATGCCTCGATCTTCCTCAATGAGGAAAACAGTATCCTCATCATTAAATCCCATTATATTAATTTGAATTTCTTCTAGCTTTTCAATCACCCCCTCATCCTCATCAGCATAATTTTCTTGGAAAGGATGCCTGATTTGTTGGTCAGGTCCTCTCTGTTCCCTCTGTCTTATTTGAGGGGGGTTTCTCCTAAAGTTTTGGTTTTGGTTCTAGTTTCTATTCTGAGGAGTTGTTTGATTTTCTCTAGGGAAAGCTCTCACATTTAGATTGATTCTCTCCATCATCCTCTCCATGGTTCTAAAGAGATTATCAATCTTAGAATCAGATGAGTATGCTACATTCTCTTCCCTATATGTGACTCTCTTTTCATTTTTTATTCTAGCCCTTTTGGCAATCAAATTTGCTTCCAAACTTACTGCACCCCTCTACATGTCTTCTAATGTAGGAGGGTCTCTTTCGACTATCAGTTGATAAGCCATCTCTGTGTCAAAACCATCTAGAAATTTCATTAGGGCTATACCTTATGGGGGTTTCATGTGAGGAGGGAGGGAATTTTATACATTGTTGAACCTAGTGCAGTGATCTTGGACACTCTCTCCAACATTTCTCTTGATGTTTTCATATTCTCACAAGATTTGAAGAGGATTTTTCCTGACTTCCCATTTATTTAGGAACAGTTGGTGAAAAGCAGGGAGTTCATATATACTATTAGGGGTTAGGCCTTTAAACCACTTTCTTGCTTCTCCCACTAAGATTTGAGCAAAAATTCTTAATTTAATAGTCTCATCATCTATCTCTTGTCGATCAAAATAATCATCCAATCTATCCACATGTTGTTGAGCAGTTGTAGAACTACTTTCATCAAATAGGGGGATTCTAGACTGATAGTCTTGTGGTAGAGGTACTAAAGGCAATGGTAGGACTAATGGGGCATACCAGGCTGCCATGGTTGGTGGTTGCGGAACCCAAGGGGGGTTAACATTAATGGTGGGCTGAAAAAATGAGGTGGAGAGTTAAATGGAGGAAGATGGACAGTGGTTGTATGAATGGGGGTTGTTGCTTCTGCAATAGGACTCTGTTGTAAGATGGATGGGTCCAAAATTATCTGGGTTATCTAATTCTAGGATCTAGTCTTGAAGAAGCTTTGTTCAAAGTCTAAGTCAAATTGGATTTCCTACAAGTTTTTAAGGTTTTCAGGTACGAAACTTTCCTTTTGAATAGCTTGCTAATAGTTGAACTCTTAGATCTATGATTTTTCCTTAGGATTTTCTCTGGATTGCCAACTATTGCAGGAAGGTTTGGGTCAGGATGGGATCTGGTACAGATTCTTCGAGAAACCATAATTCAGACCCAAGGTGTAGAGAGGTTGAAAGTTTTATAATAGCTAAAAAACAAACCAATATGTGAAAGAAAAATACTTTATTCACACAGTATTTTGACTGGGATTCTATTTGAGTTTTGATAATCCTAGGTTTTCTCAATAAGTCCCCAGTATGGCTGTCATTATACTAGCTCCCTGTAATTTGTAAGATTGGAAAGAGAAAATAGTAGAGAACCACATCAAACCACTTTGGAGTCCAGGACCTAGCCTTCCTGGGCTCAGAGAGGGCTCTCTCTATGTTTATGATTAAATTATTTAGATTTATGATTGTAGTTTCTGATTTTAGGCTAGTTATAGAGATTGGGGTTGTTTGTTTGATTGTTTGTTTGGTTGGATAGATAGAAAATGTGGGAATATTAATCCATTGGGCTATGGAGTCTTGAAGGGTTGAGTTGTACATCAAATTTTCAAGGGTTTTCACAGGGCAAGCTAACTATATCAAATGGGTCTTTGTGGTAAGATAAATATGAGATGACATAAAGTTGTGAGTTCAATAAAACTAAAGGACAATTAAGAATCCTTTAAGCATACTTCAACATAAATGCAGAGCATACAGTCTCTGAATTCTGCATTCATTTCTTTAGAGAAAACATTCAATATAACAGTTCAGTGAAATTAAAGAGCAGTTAAGAATTCTTTAACTAAACTTCAGAGAAAGCTTTAAGACAATAGTTTGGTAAAACTAAAGAGAATTTAAGAATTCTTTAGCTATACTTCACAAAGGAAACCTTTAAAAAACGGTCCAATAATACTAAAGAGCATTTAAGAATTCTTTAGTTATACTTTCAAAGGAAAAAATCAAGATTACAATAACAGACAAAGTTAAGCTGCTCAAGAAGCATATCTCAATCTAAAATTTATGTTCTATTATCAGAGAAAATTTGTGTACAGTATGGAAAAAGAAGGAAAAAAATTAACATAAAAGGGATAACATCATCATTAGCATAGCTCAAGGATCCTGTGAAAGTGTTTGTATGACTGATGTCCAGCTCAAAAATAGTTACATTTCTCCAATGCAATAGTCTTAGCAACTAAGAGTCTAAACAAAGTCCAGCTAACCAAACAACAATCAACCAACAATGATAATGAAAATACATGCAGTATTTAACTGTAACTCAGGAGGTTGCCCTAATCTAGGGTGACAGACTGCATTTACTACAGATTAAATGAATTTTTGATAATTGAGACCATGCAAGGCCCAAGACAAAAATATCTTTGACAGGCCTATTGTATCAATAACTTTCAAATTAACTTCTGAGCTAACTTTTTAAAATATCTTCGACCAACTACGTGTAGAATTAACTTTTACAATAACTTCTGAATTGATACTAAAATAGCTCTGACTATAATATTGACTTTGGTGGCTTTCATTAAATCAAAATTAAGCTGGAGGTGGCCTATGTGTTTGAGAAGTAGTAAATGCTATCTTGACATCTGGTTTTGTCTTCCTCGTTGATTTGTTCTCTGATTTTCCTTTAAACTTAAAAATTGTCCTTATCTGTATATCTCTTTATTGTCTTTGTTGTTACTTGTAATTTCCTCCTTTTACCTCTTTATCTACCTTTTTCCTTAACTTTTTCCTTTGATTGTGTATTTTATTTGTTTTTATCTTTACCCTTGACGGCTCTATCTTCTTCTTATACCATTTCACTGACTTTTAATTTGAATAAACTTTGTTCTTTTTTGGATTAAATGTATAATCCCTGATAATCATGAATGTCTTCCTTTCTGCTCCATTGCTGCTTTTGTTTGTTCTTCCGATCCTAATCCTCTGGTGAATAATGCCATTAGATTGAAATTTCGAGAGTCTGAATTAAACAAGTCTTTGGAAACTAGACCTACAAATATTTTACCCACCTTCTTATATGCTAATTACCTGCAAAATCAAAACAATTTTTCAATTTAAAACAGAGCTCTGCAGGGAGGCGATATGGCTTTAAAAAACTTAGTAAATCTGTGGAAGGAGTTCGGATAATGAATGTTTTTGATTTTATGCGCTTAGAAAATGGAATTTTAGGTCTTTTTAGGAATGTTGCAGGGGTTATTCATAGATGTTCAGGTTTTTACCACGATAGCACAGGGTTTAAAAATATTTAAAAGGGTCAGTGACTTCGTATTATGGCATGGAGGCGGTTTTTGGTTTTATTGCACGGAAACAAATGGTTTGGAAGTTTTAGTTGGAGGGTATGTGATGAGGCATGGGGATGACGCGTGGCGGAAGGGAGGGGTTGTGAAACTACCCATTTCGCAACCCTTCGAAGGTTTTAAACAACGGGCGTTTTGGGTTGCGAAAATGATCGAGGACCGTGAGATCGGATGGAGCGGATCGAACATTGGTCGGGGGTTGAGGTTGATAGCAAGTCGGGATGATAGGTGAGCTTGGATTTTAAGAGAAAATGGAGGTTTAAAATATTAAGTGGCGCCCTGGTTGAACGTAACAAGGGGGGGTAAATAAGGTGAAATCGGGGTTTTAATAGGTATGGCAGTTAGTAATATATAGTGGGGCCCGGGGGCATATTAGAGTGGAGGGGTTAAATATAATCAAAACAAGGTTTTTAACATAGTAGGGTCCGAGGGATATACCAAAGCGGGGCGATAAGGTTTATTCAAGCAGAGGATTTTAATAAAAAGGATTCGAGGTTTTAATATAACAAAGTCGGGGAAATAAATAGAGTTTATTTTAAAGTGGGACTCAAGAGATGAAAATTTATTTAAAAACAATGTAAAAGTGGTTTTTACATTGTTTTAAATGAAATAAGTGGAATGAGTGAAGGGGAAGGGATATTAGCAAATGGGAATGGGGTTTTAGAAGGGGAAAAGGCTAAAATTAGGAGATTAGGGGTAAAAAGCGGGATTTCAGAGCATGGGAGTGTTGGAAAAGGTAAAATGAAAGGTAATGGAGAGGTTAAATGAAATAATGAAGGCAGTGAGATTTCTGAAAATAAATGATAGTCGGGGAATATTTTTTTCAGCATAAGAAATATAAGGAATAGGCATTCATCTTGTGATATTGTAAAAATACAGGAGTCTAACATGTCTCAAGGCAAGTATGCAAGGGAGATACTAGGTAAGTTTCACATCGAGGGCTGCAAACCCATGGATACTCCTCTTCCAGGAAACTAGAGGAAAGAGGATGCCACTTCTAGAGAGGTAGTGTATGCTAATGTCTATCGACAGTCAGTGGGTTTGCTAATGTATCTAGTGAACACGAGACCAGACATTTGCTAAATGGTTAACTAGCAGAGTCAAGCGATGGTTAAGCCTACCAAGCTCTTTTGGAAGGCGGGCAAGCATGTCCTGAGATACCTGAGGGGAACATCTGAGTATGGTTTACGGTATAGAAAAACGGGTGAGGTTAAGTTGCATGGCTTCACAGATGCAGATTGGGTAGGCACCCCATCGGACAAAAAGATCACATCAGGGGGCATCTTTAGCATTGGATCTACAGTTTTTTCTTGGTACAACAGGAAGTAGAGATACATGGCACTCATTTCAGCAGAAGTGGAATACATGGTAGCGAGTCAAGCTACATGTGAGGCTATCTGGATGAGAAAGATCTTGGTTGGTTTGTTTGGTTCTCATTTAGATCCTACAGTGATTCATTGTGATAATCAGACTTGCATTAAACTCTCGATTAATCCCGTGTTTCATGATAGATCTAAGCATATAGATATCCAGTATCATCATATCGGAGATTGTGTGCAGAGGAAGATCATGTTTCTTCAGTACATTCCTACAAAATATCAGGATGCAGATATTCTGACGAAGGTGCTCACCAGGAGAAAATTTGAATACCTTAGAGACAGGATTGGAGTGAAGGATAATACCTTTCTTGTTGAGAGGGAGTGTTGAGATTCAATAAGAAGATCCTAGTGAAAATTATGCACCTACACTAAGATGGAGCCTCAGGCTATTTTTAGGTGGATGTCTATTATAGATGCATGAGCAAATTCTATTTATAGATGAGGTCTATTTATAGATGTATGTGCAAGTTCTATTTATAGATTGCATTTCTATTTATAGATGCATGTCGGCTATTCTTATCCCTTAATATTAGTTGGACAATAAACAATAATATATTCTCAATGAGCACTTGGAAATAGTTAACTGAAGTGGAAAATCAGTTAGCTATAGGAATTTCGAGTTGAGTAGTTGGTTGGTGGGACATGCAAGTGGACTTAGTTGTAATCGAGTGATTCGAAGTTGTAATAGAGTTGGAAGTGTAGTTATGAGAGTTGTAAAGTAGTTTAAATCAATTAAGTGAGTTAAACTCAGTTGTGCTAGTTGTAACTGAAGATACACTAGTGAGAGATCAAGTGAATTAATTATTAATTAGTTCCCAATCAGTGGTCTCACATGCAACTGAAGATTTACTATTGATAACTACATGCATGTCAGATCCAGTGGAGACCCAGTTAAGATGTAGGTGAAAGGGACAGATTGACTATCAGTTGTGACATTAGTGGGTGCACACATGCAACCACACACACATTGGATGTGCCCATGATGATTTTGCAGTTAAGGCAAGCAAGATTCCATTCATTCAGGGATTTCTATCAGCTGGGATTGTGCAGTGGAGGCAGGTTGTCTGGAGGTAGTAAATTGGCGAAGGAACTTGCCAATTTTTGTATGACAATGTGAGACAATTGTATATTGTACTGAGAGCTCTTGGATTGGAGATTTATATGAGATTTTTTCATGATCCATGATATATACATAATATATGATAGTGGGTTTTTTAGCTTTATGCTTTCCCAGTAAATTATCTATGTGATGTGTGATTGATCTTTCTTCATGATATTTTTATTGGCAATTATGTTTTAAATTCTGCAAAAGATTTTGTAGAAGTGATTTTGTATTTAACAGTGACATATAATTGTTATATCAGGAAATTCCAGGAAATACATATCTTTTATTACATTTCTACAATGGGATGGCACGTTTGTTATTTGCTTATGATAACGGTAGCCAAGGAAAGGGGTTTTAACATGATATGGGTAAAACTTGACTTTATGTATGATGGATGTATGAACATGAAGTACTTGTCAAGCTTTGATTTTATGGCCATGGATCCAAACCTTTGGTGTATGGTCTACATGAGTGATGGATGCCATGGAGGGTGAGTCTCTACAAACCTACAATGGTGTTTATCATGTGCAAGGTCGGGTGATGATAAACATGGTCGGGTGAATGAAACCTATGGTTGATTTCTTTGGAGAAATGATGTTAGGATATGCAAAGCTTTTTTGGGGACCCTATCATGCTACGGGCAGAATGATACCTGCTCTTGTACCTTTGTTGGCTCAAATATATGGTGACTCGGCATGTTTGTAATACCTTCAACCAATACTCCAAGTAAAAGCATATTTTTCATACAAGCATATTTGAAATCATTTTTAATGTAAAGCAATAAGAGAGGGCATACCTACTACGAATGAAAAAATGATTTTTTTTTAAGGCCTGGATTTATGTGGCCTAGCTTGAACATGATGAAGTGTTGATCACTATGTTTCACGTGGTTTTGCAATTGGGAACTCTGAGCTCCAGTTATGGTCTATCGAATAATGAGAAAAGGGTGATATATGGGCCAATATGGCTCATTTCAACTCATTTGTGTCTTTGAGAGTCTGTGGTCAAATCTGAGCCCCTGCTCCCGAGCTTTTCTTATCATTACAGTCATCCTAACTACCTGGGATTCACACCATCAGTGTCAGGTAGGGCGCTAAACTTCCAGATTTTCAATTTTGTCACTTTTTTTCCTAGGGGTCAGTACAAATGTGAATTTGTACGGACTTTATACCTATTTTTTGCCTTGACCACATGGGCGATCAAGGCTGACCCGTGTAGTCCTCACACGGAAATCAATTTTTGCGTGAGGCCTTCGCGCCTGGTAAAAAATTTGTGCGATGATTCGCGTGTCTCTATCTGATACAGACGCGTGATCATTGCGCTTGAGCTCTGCACAGTCACGGTGAGGTAAAAATAAATAAAAAAAATATAAAAATTTGGGTTTTAGACACTGATTTTTTATTTTTATCTGGTGACAGGATGTTGTGGAGCAAGAGAGACTGGCCTGATCTTTCAGCAGTTGTGGCCCAATAACCTAGTACTTAGGGGGTTTTGGCACATTATGGGTTGCTCAAATTTTTAGAGAAAAACCTGTTGGGGTCACAGGATGGCTTACTTTGATACAAGTTCCATTGTTGGAACAGGAGATGGCATGTTATGGTGTTGCATCATAGAGACATCATCATCCATCCGGAGACTGACCTTTAATTCGAGACTAGTATACTGCCTCAAGGGGAGTCTCTTCCACACTGACTCCCAGTTGGGGGAGTGAACATCCGTCGTTGGGCTCAGGATCAATGTGGTCCTAATGCGATTATGCATGGATGTGTCTGTATTAGCTCTATGATGGACTTGTCTGAGAGGGGTGCCATGGTGATGATATTTTTCCTAATAGGTTCATCATCACCTCATAGAGCATCTGGTCCACATATTGCAGTTTTATGCTAGCTTTGGGCTGGTCACTTCTATTACTGGGCTCGCCATTTCTACCAGGGCATGGTGACATAGTTGGGAAAGGCCCATAGGGGAACCTCTAAGGTCTTCACCTATGTAAGAATCCTTTGCAATATCATGTAAGAGAGGGTGGCGATGCTTAGGCCTTTTTTGGCCATGCCCCTGGGTCCTCCTAGGGATCCTAGGATGCGGCGGTGGGCACCCATGATGAGTTGGAGGAGGAAGTTGGGTCATTATTGGGATGCGAAAGTTGAAGCATGGTTCAAGTCAAACACGTAGATGTTTTTGGACTACCCATACACAATGATGGAATTCCTAGGGAACCCGGATATGGGTCTTCCTGTCGGTTACGCATGGGGCCTAGCAGGTATGAACTTTGATGTTTTTCTGCATTTTTGAGGATTTTTATCATATATAGATATATATGTATTTTATGGTGACACTGATACTATTTTCAATTTCAATTGCAGATGTGGGTTCATTAGGGCGTCCTACCACCCGCTTGGTGGGACATCAGTTCGTGCGGATGGTCCCTATTGGGGCTAGTCAGGCCCAGGTTGGGGGATAGGGAGGTGTTGGGGGTTGTTCAAGGGAGGGTAGCAGCGCTGCAGCTGCCGAAGGGGATGCTGATCTCATTGCTTGTGTTGAGGTAGCTGAGGAACAAGAAACGACAATTGAGGCTCATGTTGCGGTGGTCAAGGAGTAGTTAGTTTCTGCAGACCTTAGGGTACTAGCGACAGAGGCTCGGTCCGAGGTTGTTGACGCTGGCGCATCAGGTCTAGCCAGCTCATGGATTCAGTTAGAGAGTTTGACCCAGGGTATGTCGACCCGGGGGTCTTTTGATTATTTGGATGATGTATGGCTTGAGACAGTGATGACTCAAGAGAGGGAGAACTGCCCGACTTTGCGTCATGTGGCACTTGTAGTTTTCACTGGTGCACCTTTACTGGCACCGGGTGCATCCGTGGGTCCAGAGAACCCACCAGGCGGGGCTCAGCACTAAAGATATTTGTATGTTCAAGGAAAGCACCCATTATGAGGATCCTTCCCTATTTTGATGACATACCTATATATATTTTGATTGACATGATGGTCAGGGACATGATTTGTATATTGCCACTCTTATATTTTTTTATGTATATATGTGAGATGTATAGTTTTTGTGGCTCTTATGATGTGTCTATGGTTATTATTTGTGCTTATGATGGATGTTATGTACCTATTATGGATATTTATGTTTTATGTTTTGCTTTTTATGGATGACGGTTTATACGAGATGCATTCCCAATCTAGGATATGGTTAGCTACATGATCGGTTGTCTGGTTTTGATTTCTTGATATATGTGTAAATGTAATGTGATCAAAATGAAGACTTAACTGTCGTACATGAAATTACTTCCTAAATAAGTGTGAATCTCGTACTTCAAAAACTTGGTTTAACTATGATACCACTAGCTGGGAATCAAGATAGACATGTAGATGGTGAATTCCCTAGTTGGAGGCATCGCTCAATAGCCTAATGACTGCATCATATTTTTCTTGATTATTGGTGGTTGATCTGATACATTTTGTTGATGAGGAATGGTGACTGGTCAGGATAGTATATGGCCCAGGCGGCTGCTGCTAGATTTTGCGATCATTACGAGGCTCCATCAGTGAATCCAAAATAGTGAATGGAAAAATGATCCATCTGTGACACAAGAGAATTTTTTAGAACAAGTCCTAGATGATTGTGATCATCTCAAAAAATTATGTTACATGCATCTTATCTCTAAGGCTGAGACTCCCTACCCTTATGGGTGAAATTTTTTGAGGTAGAGCCCATCGATGGGGTTAGCTATTCATGTACTGTCGAGATCTGACAAGATGTATGCTCCTTTGAGGAGGTAATATTTTATGATGTAAGGACATTTCCATAATGTTTCTAACTTCCCGGGTCCTAAGGCCTATTTTACAACATTGTAGCGGAGGAATAGCTCCCCCTATGAAAATGAGCGAGGGGTGATGTTGCGGTCGAATGATGCTTTTACCCTTTTCTTATGTGTTTCATTATGTTGGAGATACTCTCGTCGATTTTCGCTGATGAGTTCTAACTGTACCAACCGTTGCTCTAAAGGTTGGGTATCATCAAGGAGTTCGATAGCTATGTGTAAGTTGGGGATTTTTCGTTCAATGGTAATCGTGGACTCCACTCTGTATACCAATTGGAAAGGTGTGAATCCTGTTGAATATTTAACTGCTATGAGATATGCTCACAAGGCTGAAAAAACATATGGTGCCAATTTGTTTTATGGTTGTTCACCATACGTTGTAACGTTGTTTTGAGTACTTTGTTAACATATTTTACCTATCCATTGCACTGGGGGTAGTATGGTGATGAAAATTCATATGTGAATCCTAGGTGATGAGACAGCTCCTGAAATATTTCATTTTCGAAATGCTTTCCGTGGTCGGTGACTAATTCTTTAGGCACACCAAATCATGCGATGACATGGTTGAAGAGAAACTATGTTTCCATTTCTGTCGTGTTGTCATATGTAGGCATGGATTCTGCCCACTTGGTGAAATAGTCGACGCCTACAATGATGTATTTTTGGTTGCCAGATGATGCAGGGTTGCAAGTGATAAAGTCGATTCCCCATTTTCAAAAGGGACCTGCTACAATGACCGAGTGCAGAGGAGCAGGAGGTGCTCTTGCCTTGTGGGAGAAACTTTGGCATCGCTCACACCATTTGACTGCTTGAATGCAATCATGGAATAGGGTAGGCCAAAAATAACCCATCTGCATGACTTTTTGGATGGTAGCAATCCCTAAGAGGTGATCGTCACAAGCCCCACTATGACAGTCATTTAGGGCATGCTCAGCTTGGTCGTGCATGAGGCATCGGTGTAAAAAAAAATCAATTCCTCTTCGATAAAGGGCATCCCCCATGAGGAGGTAACAGGGGACCTGGTGGTGTATACGCCTTCGGTCATCACAGGTGAGATGCAGTTTGAAATTTTGGTTTCGTAAGAATAGGAGGATTTCACTGTACCAAACATCCTTAATCGTCACTAAAAATATATGTTCATCTGGTAGTGAGTCATTAACTGGGGATCCATTAGTCAGACTTGGAAGGTCAGTGATGAACTCATCTAAGATTAAAGCTTTTTTCTCTTGGGGGAGCTAAACTGCAGGTCAAATTCTTGCAGTATGACTACCCATCAAGCGTACTTGTGGTTTGTCAAACGGCGAGTTAGAAAATATCTCATGGGTTGACAGTTACTATGACTATTGTAGTTTTCAGGATGATGTAATATTAAAGTGTTTTTACTATGTGTGCAAGGGCTAGGGAAATTTTTTCTTCCAGTTTGTATTTTAAAGCGGGGCTAGATAGGTCATTAATGACGTAATAGATTACGTGTTCTTTACCATCTGGTCCGTCTTGGACTAACAACCCAGCTATGGTTGTGTCTGATGCTGATAGGTATATGGTGCAGTCTTTGTCATAATTGGGTGGACTGATCAAAGGGGCTAAATAAAATGTGTCTTTTAGTGCCTCAAACAAATTTTGAGCCTAATCATCCCATTTGAACGGGATGGCATGATGGAGTAGGGGTATGAATCCTTGCACGCAAGTGGCATAGTTGGGGACAAAGTGTCGTAAGAAGTTTGATTTCCCCTGCAGGCTTTGAAGTTTCTTTAGAGTTTTGGGTAGTGGCACTTCTTTGATTTCCTAGACCTTGAGGGGGTCCACTCTAATCCCTTGTTGGGATATGATGAATCCTAATAGTCTCCCTACATTAATGCAAAACACACACTTGAGAGGGTTCAAGCGTAGGTTAGAGTGTCGACACCATTGGAATACCAACCGTAAATCCTCCATATGGTCACTTCGTTTCTTGGATCATACGGTGAGGTCGTACAAGTAAGCTAAGATGAGGTTAGCCAGGTCATGGAAGATATAATTCATGGCCCGCTAGAATATGGCTCCAGTGTTTTTAAGACTGAAAGGCATAACTTGGTATGTGACCTTGCCCCAAGGGGTAGTGAAGGTCTTCTTGTACCGATCTGTGTGTCGGATTTGAATTTGATTGTACCCTGAGAATCCATCCATGAAGGATAAGTCCTAATGACCAATGCAAGCATCAGTCACTTGGTCGATAAAAAGGGTAAGGTAGTTGTCCTTGGGACAAGCTTTATTTAAATCTCAGAAATCAGTGAAGACTCAAATGGTGCCCTGTTTTTTCATGATGGGTAAAATATTGGAAACCCACGACGTGTAAATGATTGGGTAGATGAACTCAACTTTGTAAACCTTTCCAATCTCTTTCTTGATTGTTTCTGCCTTATATGGGTGTAATTTGCGCTGCTTTTGGCGGATTGGTGGTACATCAGGACAAGTGTCAATGTGGTGTTCTACGATGGTGGGGCTAAGCCCTAGTATTTACGAATAATCCCATGTGAAGATCTCCCTGTACTCTTGTAACAAGTTTATGTAAGTGACTACCTCGTCTGGGGAGCATGCTGCCCCTAGAGAAATTTCTTCGATTTTGCCTGGTTTTCTTGAGGTATTCACCTTAATGGTTGGCGAAATAGTCAACATATTCCCTTATTTAAATGCATCATGCACTGGGATGGGATTTTTGAGCCATTCTACCTTCCTATATGGGTGGAATTCTTCAGATTCCATGGCGTATATATCTTGGGTTTCTGGGTTGTTAGGCCAGAACGTTTGTTCTAGAAGAAAAAACGAGCAGTGATGCATTAAGTCCCACGGACAGTCTGGTTCTGTCATGGCCTCTAGAATATCCTTGTCTGAGTGAAACACGATTTCTAAGGGGGAATTGTTTTATGTGAGGTCGTGAGGAATTCGTTTAGGCATAACAGTGTTGGTCGACATACATGAATATGATTCTATGGTTAATGTCGTGGAACCAAACAAGGTTGACAGGGTGCAAACAGGTTGGGTTTGCACCATCGAATATACTAGTACTATTATGGTAGTTGTAGTGGTCTCGACACCAATGAAAGATGAGTATATAGCACGATTCATGGTTCCCATGCATGATGAGATGAATCGTATATGGTGTTGTGTATCGTCAGCGTTAAATGTGGAAGAATTTATGTTATGGTTGTTTGTTTGAGAGAAAACTCGTGCTCTTCTGGCGGCGTACAAAGGGTACATGCACTTTCCTAGATTTGTAAGTTGTTTTGAATGCAAAGGTGCCGAAATTTTTCATCAAAGGGCATATCTCTGTTTCATGGTTATGGCTTATGCAAATGGTGCATGGTGTAAGCATGCCTATCGAGTAGATGGTGTGAGAACGAACACTACTATTTATGCCCGAAGTGGATGCTAGGAGATGATTGGGCATTGGAGCATTTTTTCACTTCTACCATCTTCGATTCTTTGGTTTTGGTTGGTTTGGCTCCTTCAGGGAGTTCAAACTCAATGCTTCCCTTGCCACTTGTAACCTTGGGAGGTATTCACAATTCATAGTGTGGTGGAATTGTGAGTAAATTTTGCAATAGCAGCGTGTGATCTTCTGCTGATTAGAGAGATGGATCTGTGTTATGGTGGTGGCCATGCGAAGACTTTTAGCGAGTTTCTTGAGCTCCTGACACTGATTGATCATGTGGTATTTTATATCGAATAGAACACATGTTGTTATATGTTGATTTCAGACCCTCCTAGGACGATTGGTCACCTTAGCCTTTCTAAGGTTTTGACAATGATGGGGGACAGGTTGCCTTGGTTCTAAACCAGTTACATCTGGGTATTTGGTGACTAATGAGCTTATGGTGTCTAACAAAGGTCGAAATTGGGGGATGTAAGTACAATGTCGAGCATGATGGTTTTTGTGACAAATCAAACAAGATTGTTTCTCTATGGTTCTCCACTCCCTATAGGCAACTGGAGTAATTGGGTACCATTTGTGAAATGATCTTAAATCTGGCCATTGAGTGACCAAATGATTTTGGGTGTCACACAATGCGCAGGCTGGGTTTATTCGTGGAGGGCGGTTAGGGGAAATGATATGCCCCCTTGTTGGTCATTTTTATGTTGATATGAAGATAATGGACCTGGTTTCCTCATTCTCTTGAATTGTTGAATTTTCCGCTGAGTCCGAATTTGATATGTCTATCGCAGCAAGACGTGTTATGGCTTAGCGTAAACAATTTAACGCCAAACAGAATCAAGGGATGTAGGGACAACGAAAAACCGAGTGGTTGTGGGAACACACTTGGCACGAATATTGGACAACCCATAGGCCATCGTAGTACACTAGGTTGATTGGGTACCATCTTTGAAATAAGTCTAGAGCTGCATAGTCAATGATGAAGTGATCTCGTTCATCGTAGAGTGCGAGAGCTTGAGGATGATTACGGGGAGGACGTGGTCATTCAGGTAATCATCTTTCCTCTGACACATGCAATATGGTCCTTGTTTCTTTCATCCTTTGAGTTGTAGTAATGTTGGCAGATTCGTGTCTAAGCTGGCTAAGTCGGGGTTTTCAACGATGAAGTGTCGCATGAGATCCAACATAGACCGAAATCGATGGATATGGGGATAACAGCATACGTGGTGGTTTCACCGAAAAATCTTATGCATATGTCATCGATGTCGAACTAAGTTTCTTTTGGCAATGCACAGGACTTGATACCAACGGTTAAATTCCCTTAACTTGGGACGTTGTGTGACTAAGTGATCAAGCTCGTCACATAGTGCGCAAAGTGGTTCCTGCAGTGTGGCCTTCATTTTCCGTCTCTGGTCCGTTTGGGTGACTGTATACGAGAAATATGTAGGATCCTCTCTTATGTATAGTATGGTTTTAGGTTATCCCTTGTCCATTTGTGATCTGAAAGAGATCTGAAATAATACTGAAGTAGAACTGAATATTTGCTAAAGTGAATTGATTTTTAAATTGATCGCTTAATGTGGAGGACTGAAGGAAAGAAATTGATTTTACGAATTAATCCAGAACTTAAGAATCACAATTAAACATGAATTTTCATCAAAGAACAGAGATATAATACAACAAACATTGATTACGAAGTTCTTCCTTGGTAGACTACGTCTCGGGGTTCGCTTTCAAGATGGGCGTACATTTTATTAATGATTGATACAAGGAATTATTTACACAGAAATTCATTAGACTGAACATGCTCGTAGGCACCTGTGGTCTCTGTCAATAGAAATCTCTCTCTTAGCTTTCCAATGCCTGTCTTGGTTCCCAATTCCACCTCTGGACGACCAAGATACACCTGAAAGAAAAACACTGCCTCTCTCTTCAGAAATCTGAATACAAGCCTTCAAAATGACTCCTCCTCTTTATCATGAGAAATGGTGTAATTTATAATGTAGGTTCAGGTCGAACTTGGGCCAGAAATAGAAAATTTGTTTTACATTAATGTGGATGAATTTTCTCTCGGTGCAATGAAAATGTAACACCTTAAGATAAGATTTACGTGGTGGTTAAAAATAACATAGCGCATATAATTTCAAAAACCCAAAACAGACCATATTATAAAAATAGACCCTGACGGTCTTGGCTACGGTTTTACAACTGCATGTGACATCTCCCAATAGTCAATACATTGGCTGCCACATAGGTGGTCATTCTCTAGTGGTTCTGCAAACGTTCTACCTCATTTGCATGTGATAGCCTCACATCCCGGTGGTTGCGGTCTTCTCGGCGGTCTGCCTGCAACTGCACGTTAACATTTCAATTGTGTGGTGATCTTTGTAAACCTTGATTGCATTCACATGCTTTGTGATGCGGCGGTTAAGTTCGCCCCTCCACACGGTTTGACTGTTTTGCAATATATTTTTATTACATAGTGTTTGTATTATCACTGTAACTATAGTTTACAGAATTTTTGTATACAATTTGCACTATATCATATGGTTTAGCATACATTTTTGGCATATTTTTTGTAACATTTCATTAGCGCTAGGTCTTTAGCAAAGGCTTGATACCATGTATTTTAGAACTTAGGTCCTTTCATGACTTTAGCTTAGGTTTTTTTTAGCTTAGGTTTAGGACTTAGGTTTTCACCACATCATTACACCATGACATGTTCAACACCATAAACATTTAACCATGACTATGACATGTTCCACACCATAAACATTTAACCATGACTGAAGGACCCTCTTTCATCTGGAACATCACTGAAGAAACTGAAGATGAACTAGACTTTCATGTCGATTTCAACTGATGCAAGATCCTCCTGGATCAATCCTCTCCACTTGAAAACTTTTTTCCCAACAAAAGTTTGATTTAAGAAGATATCATGTGAGGGTGCAACTCCCTCACTTTTCTAATCTCCATCCACCTCTCCTTGCTTGGATTCATGCACTTGAGACCCACTCGAAGATATTCAACATCTCCATGCCTTGAAGAGTGAACCTTCCTGTCCAAGATGGTATCTTCCTACAACTCATTCATATACTCAGGTGTTAAATCATCAACGGTAGGAATCTGTGTATCTTCCTCTAGATCAATGATCATCAGAGTTTCATACAACTTCATATTTTCTACATTTAAAACTGAATAAATACACATGTATAGAGCTAAATCTAACTGGAATGCATTATTTCCAATCTTTTCCACAATCTTGAAAGGAACATACCTGATGGATTTCAGTTTCTTACCTTCACCTTTCAACATGTCTTTACTGATATACAACCATACATGATCACCGACCTGAAAATGATGATCATACTCGATGCTTGTGATGGCACATTTTGTACTTGGTATGACTCTTCTCTAACTGATCCTACACTGCTTCTTGTACATGTTGTATCCGTTGAATGAACTTAATTGCTTTATTTGTATCTTCATGTCCATCCACTTTATCTTCTTCCCCAAACATGAAATCCATTGGTGAGTTTGGTAGATACCCAAAACATGTTTCAAATGGCGTTCACTTAGTTGAATATTGTAAGGCTTGATTGTAAGCATGTTGCACATAAGGCAAAGATTAATCCCACAACTTATGATGTTTGCTGCATTAACCTCGGAGAATATGTATCACTATGTTGTTCACCACTTTTGTCTGCCCGTCGGTCTGTGGATGAAAAATTTTCCTCTTCTTCAGCTTTGTGTCCATGAGTCCCCACAAAGTGGACCAAAAATCTCCTATAAAGTGAGTGTCTCTATCGGAAATGATGGAAGTAGGTAACCCAAAATGAACCCATACCTGTTGAAACAAGAACTTGATTTTTGCATGGAACAAGAATGCATATCTTGCTAAAATGATCATCCACGACATACATGTAATCATGCCCTCTCATGGACATAGGAATTCCTCCAACAAATTCCATGGAAATGATGTCCCATGGTCTCTAAGGAACTAGAAGTGGCATATACAAGCCAATCTTTCAATTTCTTGGTTTGCTTGTCGAACACATAACAAATCATTTAATGTACTTAACAATGGTTTCATACATGTGAGGCCAGTAACAATACCTTTGAATTTGTACCATTGTCTTGCTTATGCCAAAATGTCCTGAAATGCGAGAAGAATGTGCTTCCTGAATAACATGCTCCATTTTTGTCTGTGGTATGCACAACTTACCCAAATTATATAACAACCTCTCATGAACATGAAAATTGACTTCTTCCACATGAGTACCATGACTTAGTGATTCATAAATATCTTTGAAATCAGCATCTATATTATATTGTTCTAAATACCTTTCAAGTTTTAAAGAAGTATTTTGCAGCACTACTAAAGCATTCAAAGATGGTCTAGACAACATATCAGCTACTTTGTTTGTTACACCTTTCTTGTACTTAATTACTAAGTGAAATTGTTGAATAAATCCCATCCATCTGTAATGGTAAGATTATTGTAGGTTAATCTGTGACTGAAGGTACTGAAGAGACTGATGATCTGTGTGAATCATTGTTTCCTTAACCATTAAGTAATGTTTCCATTTCTTAACACTCTCAACCAAAGAAAACATTTATTTATCAATGTTGGATAATTTTCAACTGCCTTAGAAAAAGTTTCTGAATGAAAAGAAATAGGTTTCCCTTTTTTAAGTAAGACTAAACCCATTGCATAACCACTAGCATCTGTTTCAATTTCAAATGGTTGTTGAATATCTGGTAAAGCTAAGATTGGTGCTGTGACAATTTTCTGCTTAAGCATATCAAAATATTTTTCTTGTTTCCCTCCCCACTGATAGGAAACTTTAGAACCTGTTAAAACATGTAACGGTGATGCAATCAAAGAAAACTTAGAAATTAATTTTCTCCAATATTGAACTGCACCTAGAAAACTTCTAACCTCAATCATATTATGTGGTCTTGGCCACTTAACAATCACATTGATTTTATTTGGATCTATTTTCAAATGACCATCTCCAACTATGTAACCAAGATAAATAAATGAATATTTCCCAAACTCACATTTGGACAGTTTAAGGTACAATTTTTCCCTTTGCAACACTTCAAAAACCTATTTAACATGTCTAACATGCTCTTCCATACTGGAACTGAAATCAAGATATCATCTAGATTATGACAAATTTATTAATGTGTGGATGGAATACATCATTCATAACCCGCATGAAAGTTGTTGGAGCATTATACAAACCAAAAGGCATCACTAACCATTCAAATATCCCCTGCCTAGTTTTAAATGCATTTTTCCAGATGTCATTTTCTGCAATGTGAATTTGATGATACCCACTACGCAAATCTAACTTAGTGAAATAGACAAAAAATTTCAACTGGTCAAGTAAACCATCTATCCTAGGTAGAGGATACCTGTTCTTGATTATGATTTTGTTTAAGGCCCTAAATTTGACACACATTCTCCATGTCCCGTCTTTCTTAGGAACCAAAATTATGGGCAAACCACATGGATATGAATTGGGTCAAATGACACCTTTTCCAACCAGATCTTGGATTTATTTCTTTATTTCTTCGTTCTCTATGACTGACATGCGATACATTCTGACATTAGGAAGAGGGGCATTAGACAAAAATTGTATCCCATGTTGTATTTCCCATTTAGGAGGAAAATATTTTGGTTCGTTAAATAGATTTTGAAAATAATCTACCACTTTAACCAAACTATCTTTAAACTGAGATTCACAACCTGAAAAAGAATCATGTTGATCCTTATGTTGTTCTTTTACAACCATGAGTACATAACTTTTAGTTGAACTTATTAGCCTCTTTATCTGATTAGTAGTAACGAAATCCAAGGGTGTTTTTATTTTGTCTGCTCTGACAATGTATTCAATCCCATCTTTCTTAAGGTGATATTTATGCTATTTCCTATGAAACACAACATCACGATCATAGGGATAAGGACTTCCTAGCACTACACCACATATGTCTAATGGAATCACATCTAATTCCACTTCATCAATGCAATTAACTATGATGGAAAATTTTAAACGACATTTCTTTGTGACATTAATCGGAGTATTTTATTTTAGCCACCCTAATGGGTATGGTCTTGGATGATTTTGTGTCTCCAAACCCAATTTCTTAACTAATTATTCAGATATTAAATTTTTCTATGATCCATTGTCAAACAATGTATCTATTTTTGTGTGCTTTAAAGTTAACCTTATGTGAAATAATTCAACTCTTTTATCATCATCCAGATGATTCATGTTTGAAGAAGATGCAAAATTACTATAACTTGAACTACTATCAGAACTTTTACCTATCGAAACCATTGCGGTTATTTTCCTTTCATCACCTGAGTCGGAGCCCAAATTTTGTTGGATTTTTTTATTGGCCTTCTTTTCACCTTTCTTTTTCTGAAACTTCTTTGGTCTGAGTTATGGGTGAAGTTTCCAGCATCTGGCTTCATCATGTCTGATTTCACTTCGAACTACTCTTCCTCTTGTTGTCTTTGGAATCCTTGATTTCCAACTGTTCGGATGCTTTATGTGAAAACTTGAACGGTTTTCCACCTGATTCAATATGTATGGATTGAACACACACTTCATCAAATTCAGTGGGATTAAACATCAATAACGCATGTTGTAAATAAGAATGTAAAATGTCAATGTAATTTAATAAATTTCTACGTGTATCCAATGGAAGACAAAGCGCCAAATATTTCTTCTTGAACTCCTGAGTAAATTCTTGAACATTATTCCCTTTACATTGCGTCAAATGCTCTCAATCAATAACAGGTTGCTACATGTATCCCAAAGGATAGAATTTTTTTTTTGAGAGCTTTTAAAAACTTAGACCATGAAGAGATGACTTTACCTTTCTGCTTTAAATCTACTTGAGTTTTACTTTCCCACCAGATTAAAGTTGTTCCCCCCATTCTAAGTGTAGCTAACTAAATTTTTGTTCTTTCATCAAAAATGTTTTGAATTCTACAATACACTTCTAACTGTTTAATCCGGTTATCTAACCTTTTAGGATTAATTTCGCCATCATGAATAGGTAGTTCAAATTTTACATCAAGCTTCAAAAGAGATGATTTCTGAGGTTTCTTTTATGTTTCGAAATCTTAACTGGAAGAATAAGAAGAAGATGATGATGAAG